>CM033469.1:327970527-328570527 GCA_019447015.1 Hymenochirus boettgeri
AGTAAAGAATGCTGGTACTAATACTATATGGATGCTGGTACACTGTAAAATGCTGGGGTTACTATAATGGCAATTTGGTACACTTAAAGAATGCTGGTATACTATATGGAATGCCTGGTACACAAATCTGGTATAGAAATAAATGCTGGGTTACTAGAATGTAACTGCTGGTGCTGAGCTGGTACTATAATGCAGTTACTACTGTATAAGGAATGCTGGGTTACTATATGAATGCTGGTACACTATAAAGAAGTGCTGGGTTACTATATAGGAATGCTGGTGCATATAAATAATGCAGTTACTACTGTTATAAGGAATGCTGGGTTACTAATGGAATGCTGGTACACTGTAATAATGCAGTTACTAATGTATAAGGAATGCTGGGTTAATAGATGGAATGCTGGTACACTATAAAGAATGCTGGGTTACTATGAATGAGCTGGTGCACTGTAGATAATGCAGTTACTTATGCTATAAGGAATGCTGGGTTCCTATTGGAATGATGGTACACTCTAAAGAACTGTTGGTACTATATGGAATGCTGGTACACTGTAATTACTATATGGAATGTGGTACACTGCAAATAATGCTGGTACATATAAAGAATGCTGGGTTACTATATGGAATGCTGGTACACTATAAGAATGCAGGTGACTATAAAGAATGTTGGGTTACTATTAGGGAATGCTGGTACACTAAAATAATGAGTTATTATGTATAAGGAATGCGGTTACTATATGGAATGCTGTTACACTGAAAATAATGCAGGTTACAACTGTATAAGAATGCTGGGTTACTTATGGAATGCTGCGTACACAAAAGATGCTGGTACACTATAAGAACGCTGGGTTACTATATGGAATGCTGTACACCTGTAAATAATGCAGTTACTACTGTATAGGAATGCTGGTACAACTGTAAATAAATGCAGTTACTACTGTATAAGGAATGCTCGGTTACTATATGGAATGCTGGTACATAAATCGTATATGAAAGTTACGACATGTATAACGATATGCAGTTATCATATAGGAATCTGGTAACATTGCCCTAAAAATGAGTATACTGTCTGTGATGCTGGGTACTATATGGAATGCTGGTACACTGTAAATAATGCAGTTACTAATGTATAAGGAATGCTGGGTTAATAGATAGAATGCTGGTACACTATAAAGAATGCTGGGTACTATATGGAATGCTGGTACAACTGTAGATAATGCGTTACTATGTATAAGGAAGCTGGTTACTATATGGAATGCTGGTACACTATGAAGAATGCTGGTACAATATGAATAATGCTGTACACTAGAAGAAGCTGGGGTTACTATATGGAATGCTGGTACACTGTAAATAATGTGGGTTACTATATGGAATGCTGGTGCATATAATAATGCAGTACTACTGTATAAGGATGCTGGTTACTATATGGAATGCTGCTGGTACACTGAAACAATGCAGTTACTATTGTAAAAGAATGCTGGGTTACTAATGGAATGCTGGTACACTGCAATAAGGCTGGGTCACTATATGTAATGCTGGTGCACTGTAAATTGCAGTTTACTGTATAAGGAAGCTGGGTTACTATATGAATGCTGGACACTATAAAGAATGCTGGGTTACTATAATGGAATGCTGGTGCACTATAAATAATGCAGTTACTACTGTATAAGGAATGCTGGGTTACTATGTGAATGCTGGTACACTGTAAAAAAATAGAGTTACTACTGTATAAAGAATGCTGGGTCCTATATGGAATGCTGGTACACTATAAAGAATCTGGGTACTATATGGAGTGGTACACGTAGATAATGCAGATTACTATGTATAAGGAATGCTGGGTTACTATATGGAATGCTGGTACACTATGAAGAATGCTGGTACACTATGAAGAATGCTGGTACACTATGAAGAATGCTGGTACACTATGAAGAATGCGGACACTATGAAGAAGTGGGTTACTATATGGAATGCTGGTACACTGTAAATAATGCTGGTACACTATAAAGAATGCGGGGTTACCACATTGAATGCTGGTGCACTATAAATAATGCCGTTACTACGTATAAAAGAATGCTAGGTTACTAAATGGAATGCTGGTACAGTATAAAGAATGCTGGCACACTATAAAGAACACTGGGTTACTAGATGGAATGCAGGTACACTGTAAATAATGCTGGGTACGATATGTAATGCTGGTGCACTGTAAATGCAGTTACTACTGTATAAGGATGCTGGGTTACTATATCGAATGCTGGTACACTATAAAGAATGCTGGGTTACTATATGGAATGCGGTGCACTATAAATAATGCAGTTACTACTGTATAAGGATGCTTGGTTACTATATGGAATGCTGGTACAACTGTAAAAATAGAGTTCTACTGTATAAGATGCTGTGTTACTATATGGAATGCTGGTACACTGTAAACAATGCAGTTACACTGATAAAAGAATGCGGGGTACATATGGAATGCTGGTGCACTATAATATGCAGTTACTACTGTATAAGAATGCTGGGTTACTTATGGAATGCTGGTACACTGCAAATAATGCTGGGTTACTATATGTAATGCTGCGCACTGTAAATATGCAGTTACTACTGTAAAGGAATGCTGGGTTACTATATGGAATGCTGGTACACATAAAGAATGCTGGGTTACTAATATGGGATGCGGTGAATTAAACCCTTCTAATGCATTACTACTGGGGGAATAGGAATGGCTGGGTTACATATGGAATGCTGGCGACATCGTGTAAATGACATGAGAGTACTAACTGTATAAGACTGCTGGGTTACTATATGGAATGCTGGTACACTATAAAGAATGCTGGAGTTTACTATATGGAATGCTGGTCACAATAGTATGCAGTTACTACTGTTAATAAGGAATGCTGGGTTATATATGGAAGCTGGTACACTTGAAGAATGCTGTAAACTATAAAATGCTGGGTTACTAAGGAATGCTGGTACACGTAAATAATGTGGTACACTGTAATACAGCTGTCACATAAAGAATCTGGGCTCCTTATATCATGGAATGCTGGTGCACTATAAATAATGCGTACTACTGGATAAAGAATGCTGGGTTACTATATGGAATGATGGTACACGATAAAGAATGACTGGGTACTATATGGAATGGGTGCCACTAAAATAATGCAGTTTACTACTGTATAAGGAATGCGGTTACTATATGGGAATCTGTAACACTAATAAAGAATGCTGGTTACTATATGGATGCTGGTGCAACTATAAATAATGCAGTTACTACTGTATAAGGAATGCTGGGTTACTATAGTAAAATGCTGGTACACTGTAAAAAATAGAGTTACTACTGTATAAAGAATGCTGGGTTACTATATGGAATGCTGGTACAAAAACTATATTCTTTTTTAACCCTACCTAACAGTTGATCCAGAGGAAGGCAAAAAACCCCAGCTAAAAAAGGGGGGAAAAAATTCCTTCCTGACCCCAAACGGCAATCGGAAAGTATCCCTGGATCAACCAGATCTATATGCATTAATACCAGTAATTCTCAATATTTTTTAGTTTTAGAAACTTATCCAGGCCTTTTTTAAAGTTATTCAATGAACTTGCCATTACCACCTCTGCTGGAAGACAGTATAAGGAATGCTGGGTTACTATATGGAATGCTGGTACACTATAAAGAATGCTGGGTTACTATATGGAATGCTGGTGCACTATAAATAATGCAGTTACTACTGTATAAGGAATGTTGGGTTACTATATGGAATGCTGGTACACTGTAAAAAATAGAGTTACTACTGTATAAAGAATGCTGGGTTACTATATGGAATGCTGGTACACTGTAAATAATGCAGTTACTAATGTATAAGGAATGCTGGGTTACTATATGGAATGCTGGTACACTGTAGATAATGCAGTTACTACTGTATGTGGAATGCTGGGTTACTATATGGAATGCTGGTACACTGTAATTACTATATGGAATGCTGGTACACTGTAAATAATGCTGGTACACTATAAAGAATGCTGGGTTACTATATGGAATGCTGGTACACTATAAAGAATGCAGGTGCACTATAAAGAATGTTGGGTTACTATATGGAATGCTGGTACACTATAAATAATGCAGTTACTACTGTATAAGGAATGCTGGGTTACTATATGGAATGCTGTTACACTGTAAATAATGCAGTTACTACTGTATAAAGAATGCTGGGTTACTATATGGAATGCTGTTACACTGTAAATAATGCAGTTACTACTGTATAAGGAATGCTGGGTTACTATATGGAATGCTGGTACACTGTAAATAATTCAGTTACTACTGTATAAGGAATGCTGGGTTACTACGGTATATAGAATGCTGTTACACTGTAAATAATGCAGTTATTACTGTATAAGGAATGGAATGGCTTCGCTCGGTTACTATATGGAATGCTGGTGCACTATAAATAATGCAGTTACTCTATTAAGGAATGCTGGGTTACTATATGGAATGCTGGTACACTGTAAAAATAGAGTTTTTACGTAATAAGAATGCTGGGTTACTATATGGAATGCTGGTACACTGTAAATAATGCGTTACTACTGTATAAGGAATGCTGGGTTTAATGATGAAGCTGGTACCTCGATAAAGAATGCTGGTGTACTATATGGAATGCTGGTGCACTAAATAATGCAGTTACTACTGTATAAGGAATGCTGGGTTACTATATGGAATGCTGTTACACTGTAAATAATGCAGTTACTACTTGTATAAGAATGCTGGGTTACTATATGGAATGCTGGTACACTGTAATAATGCAGTTCTACGTATAAGGAATGCTGGTTCCTATATGGAATGCTGATACACTGTAAATATGCAGTTGCTACTGTATAAGGAATGCTGGGTTCTATATGGAATGCTGGTACCCTATAAATAATGCATTACTACTGTATAAAGAATGCTGGTACTATATGGAATGCTGGTACACTGTAAATAATGCTGGTACACTATAAAGAATGCTGGGTTACTATATCATGGATGTTGGTACACTATAAATAATGTCGTTACTACGTATAAAGCTCTGTAAAAGAATGCTGGGTTACTATATGGAATGCTGGTACACTATAAAGAATGCTGGTACACTATAAGAACGCTGTGTACTATATGGAATGCTGGTACACTGTAAACAATGCAGTTACTACTGTATAAGGAATGCTGGATTACTATATGGAATGCTGGTACACTGTAAATATGCAGTTACTACTGTTAAGGAATGCTCGGTTACTATATGGAAGCTGGTGCACTATAATAATGCAGTTACTACTGTATAAGGAATGCTGGGTTACTTAATGGAATGCTGGTACACTGTAAAAAATAGAGTTACTACTGTATATGAATGCTGGGTTACTATATGGAATGCTGGTACTACTGTAAATAATGCAGTTCCTAATTGTATAAGGAATGCTGGGTTAATAATGGAATGCTGGTACAACTATAAAGAATGCTGGGTTACTATATGGATGCGGTACACTGTAGATAATCAGTTACTACTGTATAAGGAATGCTGGTACACTATGAAGAATGCTGGGTTACTATATGGAATGCTGGTACACTGTAATTACTATATGGAATGCTGGTACACTGTAAATAATGCAGTTACTACTGTATAAGGAATGCTGGGTTACTATATGGAATGCTGGTACACTATAAAGAATGCTGGGTTACTATATGGAATGCTGGTACACTGTATTACTATATGGAATGCTGGTACACTGTAAATAATGCTGGTACACTATAAAGAATGCTTGGTTACTATATGGAATGCTGGTACACTATGAAGAATGCAGGTGCACTATAAGAATGTGGTTACTATATGAATCTGGTACACTATAATATACAGTTACTACTGTATAAGGAATGCTGGGTTACTATATGGAATGCTGTTACACTGTAAAAATGCAGTTACTACTACTGTATAAGAATGCTGGGTTACTATATGGAATGCTGTTACACTGTAAATATCAGTACTACTGTATAGAATTATGGTATATATGGAAGCTGGTACACTGTAAATAATTCAGTTACTACTGTATAAGGAATGCTGGTTACTACGTATATACTCGAGTATAACCGAGTTTTTCAGGCTGAAAAACAGCCTGAAAACTGTGACTCGTTTATATCACGAGTCAGCTTACCTACCATTCGAGCGCGCACGATCTTTCTCTGCACTGGCGCGCCGGCCTGACGTCACAGCCCGGCGCCGGGCAGTGACGTCAGCGCGCGCCAGTGCAGAGAAAATCGTGCGGCTGCCAGAATGGTGATACATAGGAGACTTCAATGCATGGGTGATACAGAGGAGACTTCAATGCTTCTTCAGATGCTGGCCCTTGCTTGATGGAGAAGAGCCCACAGGTACTGAACTGGGTGGGAGGGGATGGTGAGGGTAGCATTCAAGATGTTTTGGGAACTACAACACTCCCAGCATGCTTTATTAGCTGGGAGTTTGTAGTTTTCCAACTCTTGAATGCCAAGTTTTCTACCCTGTGGTTATACTCGAGTCAACAACTTTATTAGGATTTTTAGCTGAATTGGGTACCTCGGTTAATACTCGGGTCGGTTTAATTACTCGAGTTATACGGTATATAGAATGCTTGTGACACTTAGGAATGCTGGATTACTATATGGAATGCTAACAGGAACAAGCAGGGAGACACAGGCAAAACATAGCTTGCAATTTAAAGTGAATTTAATGCTGCTTAACCCTGTTTAAGCGCATTAAATTCACTTTGAATTGCAAGCTATGTTTTGCCTGTGTCTCCCTGCTTCTACTGTTTTTCCTGCTGGAATATTTGGGTGTGTAGCGGACCGCACCACAGGGATTGATACTAATGAACTTTTAAGCTACACTAAGCAACTTTCGATTATATGGAATGCTGGTACACTGTAAATATTCATTTCTACTGTATAAAGAATGCTGGGTTCTTATGGATTCTGGTACACTATAAGAATGCTGGTACACTATACAATGCTGGGTTACATAATGGAATGCTGGTACACTGTAAATAATTCAGTTACTACTGTATAAGGAATGCTGGGTTACTATATGGAATGCTGGTACACTGTAAATATTCATTGATCTTAATAGGAATGCTGGGTTCTATATGGAATCTGGTACACTGTAAATAATTCAGTTACTACTGTATAAGGAATGCTGGTACACTATAAGGAATTCTATATGGAATGCTGGTACACGTAAATAATGCAGTTACTACTGTATAAGGAATGCTGGGTTACTATGCATTTACACCTTAAATTGGAATTCTAAGATTTGCTAGGACCTGTGTGTTGCTAGGACCTGTCTGATTTCATGCTCACCATTTCATGATGATTGTGATTGTTACACAGGCAACTATATTGATTCCCCCGCCTTTTGGCTAAATCAAGTTATTATCTGTTCAGTAGAAAGGGAGATCCCTCAGCTGAGGGGGGTAAAGGTTCGTGCACACGCTCATTTCGGCCAAGAATCATCCGTGTATACGCATTCAGTTGGGGGTCGTTCTCGGTCCGCCAGATGATCAATGACACCCCCGACCAAATGCTTACACACGGACGATTCTCAGCCAAACAGCCATTCGTTGTGGTAGCCTCGGGGGATGTGGGTCGGGAGTCGGGACACACATCGTGCAATGTGTACCGTACAAGCACACTTAATCTTTACATGCTGATAGAATGGATCGGCACACTCGCTTGGTCGATGCCATAGCCAAGAGGTGTCAATAAGCCCAAGCTTTTCTTAAACACGCTACCCTTACAGCACACATTTTTTGCACATCCCTTCACTTCCTAAAATAGTAATGGCTGTGAGAATACATTTTTAGCCTCTTGCCAAAGTCTAGGGCTTAAAGGGCATGTCCACCCCCAAACAATAATTCCCCTACTACTGCCCCATCATTGTAGTGTAGTTTAATCCTTACCTCACATCCCAGCTCCATAAGGTTCTCCTGTAGTCCCCCCCCCCAAAGTCCCAAAAACTGCCCACCAGGAGGATAGCACAGTCCATATAGGACTCTGCCTCCTACCTGGCCTCCGGGAAAGTTTGGCATGCGTACTGCAGCCCTTCTCCCCCTCCCTCTCCCTCCCCCTAGTGTCTCCTTGCCACCAAAGATTCCCCCTGTACCCCCAGCCCCAACCCTATGTTAATATTATTAGAAAATGCCGAAACATTACTTACCTTCCCTCTTGCCTCTGCCCACTGAACTCCCGGCAGCCGCTCCGTGATTGGCTGCCGCTCAGCCAATCACAGACCGATTGCCGGTCCCGCCCCTCTGCTTGCATTTACTCGCAAGCAGAGGGCCTGGCACACGGCGGAGGCAAGAGGGAGGTAAGTAAAGTTTGGGGCATTTTCTAATAATATTAACATAGCGGTTGGGGCTGGGGGACAGGGGGAATCTTTGTCGGAAATTTTTTTTCAGGGTGGACATACCTTTAATCTAGCCCACTTCTTACATTAAAATTGTTTTATTTACTATTTATACATGGATAGCAATAATAACACTTTTTAATTAAAATATTCTTTTGTTTTGTGTTGTGTGTGTGGCAGCGGGATTGCCTGGGTCTTTATTTAGAATCTTTCCATTCAGTTCCCCAGGAAGCTTCCGGTGAGCAGCAGTGTATGGCTAGCTTGGTCAAACTAGATTCTGAGCAATTAAATATGAATCAAGCATATGTATTTTGAGGGCAGTCTAAACTGCTATTTATTTTAGCTACACCCACATTGCTTTCACAGAAAATGCTACATAGATTGCTGACAACAGCTACCCAGTAACACCTGCTGATTTATGGGAAACCACTAAACCCCTTATTACATTTGTCAGCATTACACAAGATTCCACACCAATGGCTGGAGACAGATAGAAAGATACTTATCTATAAATAAATATGTATCTACCTTTTTTCATAGTTTTAAAGATATTACCATTTTATGTGCAAATGTAACAGCATCACCAGATCTCCTGCACTTCCTGCTTCCTGGTCTGAAACTATGTGACAGTCCCCTCCCTGTGTGGGAGGCTTAAAAAAGTCAACAATTTACACACCCAGCACACTGTTCTTCTTCCATCTTCCCCTTCACTACTCCTTCAGTCACTGTAACGCAATCTCTTCCTGGTTTCTTTTGCACTGAGCATGTGCCAACCGCAGATTATAAGGAGGAACTAGTATTTGATCGCAGATTCAGAACCTTCCCCAAACTTCCTGATCAGTGATTTCTTCATATCTTGGACTCATGGACGTAGAGAGGTGGTTGATGGCCTATTTTAAGGTATCTCCACTGGTACCCCTAAAAGGTAGGATCCTGGCCTTTCATTAAAATCAACTTGTTTGGAGACCACAGTTCCCCTTTAAATATCTGGTTAGTGATACATCTAATAAGTGTCTGAATATATCAATTTGAACTGACAAATTACCATTTTTTTGTTTTAAGGTCATGTCTACCCCCAAAACTAAAATTAACCCACTACTGGCCCCACTGTGTAGTGTTAAAAAAAACGCTCCAAATAGTTCTCCTTCGTTTCCTGGCGTTCTGTACTGCGGCAGACGCGTCTCTGATTGGCTGCCAATCAGAGACACGGCTGCATGTCCGGCCCCCTGCTGCAATTCCGGCAAGCAGAGGGACGATATCAGAGAGCCGGGAATCAGAATTGTTACTGGAGTTCTGAGCTCTTTTAAACCAACTTAGCGGTTGGAGCTAGGATAGGGTGTCCTTCACATATGTTAAAAAATTATTTTGCAGGTGAACATGCCCTTTAAGGGCAGAGGCATAATTTGCAATGCATGGGGTACTGTTAAGTGGCACGTCTAGACAGCGCAAGCAATATACCAAATGTATAGATTATAAATGCAAGATCCTAACATGATTTTTGTGATGGTTTTAAGTTAAGCAGACTTTATATGTATCTGTGATCATATATCGCTCCCAATTGTCCTGCATTCCATCTACTTGAAAGGGTTGCACGTTATTTACTTATATGGATTTCAATTATTAGGAGTGTCTTAACATTAGGGAATAATGTGATATACATATTATGTATGACATATTCATGTTTGCATTCCTCAGCATTACATTCTTCATTTCTTCCTGTACACATTGCTTTAAGGTGATAAATACATGTAAGATGTGTTCACAATTGATCTCTGTATACGGATTTAAAAAGCAAAATGTCATTGAGAAGTATATAAATATTAACTTGCCTGTGATTGAAGATGAGCACTCTAGATATTTTTGCCAATTTCTAAATGTATATTTTTGTTTGTTTTGCTTTATTTTTTTTATATCCTTATATACCACAAGACAATGTTCTAAATCTCGAATGGACATACAAAATCATAAAAGGACTAAGATTTATTGGCACAATTTGGATGAGGCATATCTAAATACTATCACCTGATAACACTTGGGTTAAGTATCATCTAGCTAAAACACGTTAAGTAGTTGCCACAGATTATGTTGGAAGTGTTCATACAGCAAAACCCTTTGCATTCCATTTTGTGCAAAGAAACAATTACCCAAGGTCTGGCAATACAGCACCACCAGTGTACAAGCTGAACTCCTCGAATGATCATGTTCATGGTAATTGCTTCAAAAGGAAAGTTCAGTGGAAAAAATTTTACATTTTTAAAATGATTGGTTTGTATTATGCATACCTATTTATTTAACATATTCACTTTCATTTTGAAAATTTTGTTTATTTCATACCCTTTGCTGTTCCGTCGCTCTTCATGAGCTGACATTTCAAGTTCAAACAGTCCTTCTAGGTGAATGTTTTTGCTAGGACCTGTCTGGATTTCATCCACCATTTCTTGATGATTGTGATTGTTACACAGGATCAAGTGTAGTATCTTCTGTTCTAAAAAAGGGAGGAGATCCTTAGCTGAGGGGGTAAGTTCGTACACATGCTCAATATGCACCATGACCTGCGACCCCCGATGGCTACACATGATCAACAGCTTTATTTTGTCCAAGAATCATCCGTGTGTATGCATTTGGTCCGGGTCTTTAGTCGGTCCACCGGGTGGGTTGGGACGCACATCGTGCATGTGTAGGAGCCCTTAATCTTAACATGCTGATGGGTCAGCACACTATGCTCGGTCATGCCATAGCCAAGAGCTGTCAATAACCCAAGCTTTCTTAAACACACTACCCTTACAGCATCTTATGCATACCTATTTATGTAACATATCTCTTTCATTTGAAAAAAAATTTATTTCATACCCTTTGCTGTTCCTGCTCTTGAGTGAGCTGACATTTCAGGTTCTAACAGTCCTTCTTCCCAGGATGCACCACTATCTGGAATGTTCCTAACAGTAATTTCTACTGATTGGCTGTTGGATGGTCAAACTGCTCAGATTTCTACTGAAGCAACTGAATCAACCCAGGCACTGGGTCAAGGGCAGAACTATAACAGTCTCATTAGGGGTCCTGCAAACAGGAAGTCAGTTTTCAGTAGCATTTATATAGGAACAGACAAAATGCTTTAATGGGCAGGTTAATCAATTAGAATGGAAAAATACTGCTCTTTTTTTCTACAAGTATATGTATTTGCACTGAACTTCCCCTTTAACTCTAGCAAGAAATATGGCAACTTAAATTCATGCACATATCTATGTTGAGTTATCTATGCACAAAAAACCTAATTATACAAATGGCATTGTTGTCTACAAATCATATTCCCTGGAATCATTAGATTATGCCTGCTATGCTCTTGGATGCTTCGTAGAAGCAAGTGGGGTACTTTGGTTATATTTAAAGACGCCCCCTAAAGAAATTTAGTCAGCTGGTTATGATCTGGGAATGCTCATAGGAGGCAGCTAGGAGATTTCATTCAGTCATTGGCTGTGATGTCAACTGTCATATCCCTGACTAACAGACAGTTGCTATCTATAGAATCAGGAAGCAGCAGACACGGGCAACAGGATATTGGGCAGCATTTAGGTTAGTGCTTACCATATATACTAGGCACAGGTGTCAAACTCACGCCCTCTATTTGTTTGAAAACTAAACTCCAGAATCCCCAGGTACGCACTGCAACAAGGAAATCTGGGTGTTGTAATTTTCAAACATCTGGGGGCCGTGAGTTTGACATCCCTGTTAGAGTATAAGCTGACCCGATTATAAGCCAGGTACCTATTTTTACCTCAACCTGATTGACCTGAGTATAAGCCAGGGTTTGAACTGCCTTCTAATTCTGTATTGTTTTGAGGCTTTAGTTGCCCTTTAAATGTACAGCAGAATTCCCGTATAGTAATAGCCAAATCCAATATGGTTATTACTGTACGGAATTCTGCTGTCCATTTAAAGGCACTAAAGCCTCAAAACAATACAGAATCAGAAGGCAACAAAAGATACTCCTTCTGATTCTGTATTGTTTTGATGCTTTAGTTGCCCTTTAATGGACAACAGAATTCCCATAAGTAATAGCCATACGGGATTTGCTATTACTGTACAAGAATTCTTCTGTCTATTTAAAAGCCAACTAAAGCCTCATTTAGATGTATGGAAACTACAACTCCCATCATGCTTTAGTAGCTTCTAAACATCTGCAGTGGCACCCTGCACCCCAGTGGGGTTCAGTGGAGGAGTTCAGTGGAGGCCCAGAGTGAGAAAGCTGTGGGTTAAGGTAAGTAAGAAGCTGTCTCCTCGCTCGCATCCATGCCGCCTGACGTCCCCTGCTCGGTGCCCGGAAGTGAGACAGGCACTGAGTAGTGACGTCAGAGGATGTGGAGCGAGACAGCCGGATTGCAGCAAGTAGGTGAGTGACTTGGGTATAAGACGAGTTTGATTTCTAGGCTTCTTTAAGGGCTAGGCCACACTAGCACGTTTTTCACGCATTCGTGTACGGGTTTTGCGCTCGCGTTTGCGGCCGTGATTTTCGCTAACATGGAAATCGCGGGAACGCGAATGTTCTGTGGATTTCTGATGCGCATGCGATTGCCATCCGTTTGCGTTTTGCTGTGAGCATTTTTTTACGCAATCGCTTGCATTTTGGCTTTAAAGATACCGAAAGCACGAGCGAACCGAAATAAGTGCGTCAACTCTCAGAAAACGCGCAATCGCGTGCGATAAACGCACGCTGAAGCGTGCACGCTTGGTGCGTTGTAGTGTGGCCTCACCCTTAAAGCCTGAAAACATCGGCTTTACTCTACTATATACGGTATATCTTTCTAACTATTGCAGGTTTAGGGGGTGACTTACCTTATATTTTTTTCAGTTGAGGATAGACTTAGGGCTAGGCCACACTAGTGAGTTTTTTGCGCGTTTGCGCCCGCGATTTTCGCTAAGATGGAATCGCGGGAACGCGAAAATTCCCCGATTTCCGATGCACATGCGATGCGCTCGTTCGCGTTTTGGTAACGCATGCGTTCACCATTTTTGTGCGTTAACGCAGGTTTCCATAACGCGAAATGGCAAACACGAACGCACAAGAAAAGCACAAACAATCACGTGCGATAACGCTCGCAATTTTGTCGCGATCCTGTGCATTGCAGTGTGGCTTCAACCTTACTCTTTAAGTCTTGTAAATAATCTAACACTTCAAGTGCTGTCATGGCCAGTAAAATGACAGCAATGCACAGTTGCTACTGCAGACAATTTATTTCAGAAATGAAAGTTAAAGGGCATGTCCACCGCTTCTACAAAAATTCAACATGTACAGAGCACCCCCAAAACCCCAGTTCCTTTTACTCACCTTCTCCAATTATGCTCCCAGACTGAGAAGAACACACACAAATCCACGATCCACTACCGTGGCTTCATTCCACCGCTTAACTGCCACCAGTCATGGCCATGACAGTGACGTCCATTACCGAACGAGCCTCTGCTGCTGCTCGTGCACGTAAAGACTGAGGTTTGAAAGTGCTCTCTTACATGTTAATTTTTGTAGAATATGTGGACTACCCTTTAATGAAAACGGTCTGCAATTTTTCTAATGAACCGACAAGAGAGTTGAGGGTAGGTTTCAGAAAAGCTTGTCTATGTGTTAATCCAAGGGGCAAACTGCAGGCCAACATATTTTAAAAATCAACTCCCAGCATTTCCTGACTGCAGTATTCTGGAGTTGTAGTTTTCAAACATCTGAAGGGATGCAGGTTCGACATCCCTGTGTTGAGCTTACATTAATATAAAACTTCATGTCCACTCTTCAACTGTAAAAATCAGAAGAACTAGAATGCATGGCACTTTGCGTAATGAGCATGTGGTTTTGGCTCTCTGCCACAATCAGGAACAGTCAAGAAAACTCAATTTCATTTGCAGCTGCCAAGTAAAGCTATTACATAAATACATAAAATCTGTTTAAAGGATATTGCACAACACTGGCTGCATTCAGAGCACTATTTAACCCCTTGCCTAAAACTACAGAGTAGTAATGTCAATCTACAATTCCATAGTTCTATCGTACAAACATCCCTTAAACAAATTAGCAGCAAATAAAGTCAGGAAATGACTGGCTAGACATTAAGGTCTGGTACATATGGTCCAGTTTCAGACCTATCTTCCAGACAAACACACTATTTATTATCAAACTGATTGTTTTTAGAAAGAAAAAAAGGCAGGCGCCAACATTCGGTGAATTGAAGACCAATTCATGGACGTCTCACTGAAATTTCATTCAATTGGTGCACTGCAACAAAAGTTAATGCCAATATTTCGACATGATCATCTGATGCATCATATCATGCCTGCATAAACATCAGATTAGTTTGCAAATAATTGCCCTGCAGGTGTATCATCTATAGACATGAGTTTGTTAATCTATCTATTTGTTAATCGTTTTGACATCTATCCCACAGCCTAACCAGTGGCTAATTGCATATTGCAATAAAAACAAACCACATTGCTCAGTCACAGACACAACTAATAAACATTTGTATACAAAACATTCACTACTCCTCCTAACAACTAAAAGTCCAGGTGAAACAAAAATACACAACACAAAACTCCATAACAAAAAGAAAATGAAAAAAGTTATAAAACAAAACAAATGTACACCACCCTGCATTCATTTCTCCATCTAACACATCATGTGCCTCCAGGTGTCTCCTCATTTTCAAGGTGCCTGTGCAGTAGCAAAATGTTGTTTATTTATTGTTTTTGGAATAAAGAAGCACTTGTTATACAATCCAGACTGTGGTTTTTGTGGTAAACATTATACCAAAACATTAGCTAAATAGTGTCGACATGAACTTCATGGTATTCAGAACTTTTAATTCCATTCAAAATAAAGTTTACTTAAAATTTTTGACCCTTTCTACAAAACCAAACTGTTTGGCTTCCAGGCAGCAAAAAAAGAATGCTTGTCAAGAAACAGGGTACTAAACTTGTGTCCAGCTTTTCTTTAAATGAATAACTACCGATATTGGCAAAACTTTGCATGCAACTCTTTCTACCATTCAACACATGGTAAGCTCTTGCCTTCCACAACACCTGTTGAATGTTTTGTTGAAAGGCTCCTGAAGATTTGTGGATATGTTGGAAAATGTTTAAGGCTGGGTACACACCATACAATATTTGTGGCCGACCGACCGATAGTGTTGTGTATTGTACGGAAATATCGCATGCTGTGGGTGGGGACGGCCTGTTGGTAAATCACGACCCATTGGTGCGCGAACTGTAAGTAAGTGGCTTCATAAATGTATAAAATATTCTGTGGCAAAGCTTTTTGAGGTTAATTACCACTGCAATTGGTTGCACTGCAGATACAACATATATTTAATATTGGTTTGTGTCTTTCTGTGAATCTCACATCTGGGTACCAATTTTTAATAACTGCGATATTAAATGTTTGTGGCATTTGTGTGTGACCTTTACAAAACCACTGCATTTGCTGTGAATCTTATTGTTCGCATTACATCAAGATGGCTTTTCCGATTGAGAATAGGTGCAATCAGAGGTAAGAGCAATACTGTAAGATATACGTTATTCATATTTCAATTTAGATTAGCTGGACCTATTCTCACACCAAGACCTCACGAATGCAGTAAACAATTCCAAAAAAACCCATAGCTTAGGCCTGATCTCAATAAAAAGTTTGTTGCATCCAAAGTTTAAACACAGTTTTTGATATTCATGAGGGGAACCACAACAAACAGGTAATTTAGGTAAAACATACATGTCAGTAATTTCACAATGACACTTGTTTCCTGACAAAATTACCAGTTCCAGAGGCCCATTTTAGTGGTCAAACCTCGAAATTTCCACCCTCAGAATTAAAAATAACTTTTGGCAAATTTGAGACCACTTTACAGCAGGCATCAACATTTAGAGAGCCAGCAGACATTGTCTTGTAAAGTGGTGTATGGATTCAAGGAAGAAAATATTTTTCTTCCTCTTTACAAAGCACTGGTACAGCCCCATTTGGAATATGCAGTGCAATTTTGGAATTCTCTGCACAAAAAGGGACATTTTGGAAATAAAAAGGGTTCAGGAAAGGGCAATTAACTTAATTTGGGGATGGGGAGCTTGAATATGAAGACAGATTGAATAAAAATATGCACACTAGAGAAAAGGCGCTTGGTGAGGATGTGATCATTGAGTATAAATACATTAATAGGCCATACAATAAACTATCTGGGGCATTGTTCACCAATAGAGCATGTCAGAAGACCACGCAAAATCCATTAAGATGAAAAGAAAAAAATTTTAGTCTTCAAGTTCGGAAGGGTTTGGATTCCATTGGATGTGGCGATGGTAGGTTCATTGGATAACTTAAAAAAAAAAAGCTGGATGAGTTTCTAAAAATAAAGAATGTTGTATACTACTGTTATTGATACATAAAGTTAAGTTGATCCAGGGATATTTTGTTCCCCTTCACATTGTTTTTTTTTGCCTTCCTATGGATCATTTGTCAGCAGGAACTGTGGGCATTTCAGAGTAGGTTGGACTAGATAGACGTTGTCTTTAGTCCACCTCAAATACTATACTATCAGGACTTAGCTGGGATGATGTTCTTCTCAGGTAAAATTTCAGTTACAAATTCCTCCTTAAAATCTCATTGCATTTTCCTAGAATAAGAAAGAAAGCTGTACTTGTACTTATAGCTATGCTTCCCTTTCTCTCCTAAAGAGACATTATATTCCATCAAGGTATGCAAAAAAGCTATATTTATTACTTTATGTAATAAAAGGTTAGAGAAAATGTTAGAAAACTATAAACAATTTTTGAGTGATTTACACGTACACTGGAAATTGTCTTTATTAATGCCACGTGTTAAAACACCATACACACACACTACTGTATGTATGATTGTTATATACACACATCCCACACCAGGTCATTTATTGATTAGTATATTTTGAAGGAGTAAGACTGAAAAACTGTTGCTCTTTCGACTGTTTAACTTGCTTTCTCCATCCATCAGATAGTCTCACATAATCCACCATATTTTTTTCATATGTTTTGTGAACTGGTGCTTAAAATTAGGTCAGCCATCAAGTTAAGTAAAAGCTGTCAACAAACCGTATGCCCTAGTTCCTCTATCTGGGAAATGTGAATTATCACTGTAGTTTAGAAACCTGCCTTTTCACACTTTCGATAGTTACAGGCGCAATTAAACTCATTCTCAACATAGCAGAAGTCATTTAAGGAACAGTATTTGCACTGCTGGCTCACCTGAAGAATGAATGTGTCTACTCACTGCAAGGGAAAGCAATTGTAAATAAGACCTTCTCATGTTTGGCTTTTACTAGCAACTGTGTGAGGCACCGCCAATTCTTACCTGAGTAGCCCTGACGTTTAAACTTCAAAAGTGATCAATGTATATCGTCTTTTATGGATCCTAACCAGTCTTTTTCCATAGTGTGTCTGACTGGCTTATCCCCACTGAATCTGAAGCTGCCTGTAGCATCTCTGGGCTATAAATGTGATTTATACAGAGACCTAGGTAGACTCCCACTATTATCTAATAATTTCACAGCTTCCTACTTAGGCTGTCAAGTACCATTATATGAACATTATTCTCAGAGGTGGTTAACAATCCTTTACAATATATTTACAAGCAATTACTCTGAAATGCAGCTCCACCCTGACGCGGGCGTACACTCACTTAATTCAACATTTAAACCTAACATTAGCACTACATGTACAATATAAACGTTAGCATCACGTGTACAATATGATAATGTTAGCATCATATGTACAATATGATAACATTACATCACATGTACAATATGATAACGTTGCATAACATTTACAATATGATAACGTTGCATCATATGTACAATATGATAACGTTAGCATCATATGTCAATATGATAACGTTAGCATCACATGTACAATATGATAACTTTAGCATCACATGACAATATGCCAACATTAGCATTACATGTACAATATGCTAACATTAGCATTAATGTACAATATGCCAACATTAGCATTACATGCACAATATGATAAGGTTAGCTTTACATGTCATATGAACGTTAGAATCACATGTATAATATGATAATGTTAGCATCACATGTACAATTCATAACATAGCATTACATGTACAATATGATAACGTTAGCATACATGTATATTGTAACGTAGCATCATCACATGTATAATATGATAATGTTAGCATTACATGTACAATATAATAATGTTAGCATTACATGTACAATATGATAACATGAGCGTTACATGTACAATATGATACATGAGCATTACATTACAATATGATAACATTAGCATTACATGCACAATTGATAAGGTAGCTTTACATGTACAATATGATAACGTTAGCATCACATGTTAATATGATATGTTAGCATCACATGTACAATATGATAACATTAGCATTACATGTACAATATGATAACGTTAGCATCACATGTACAATATGATAATGTTAGCATACATGTACAATATGATCAATTAGCATTACATGTACAATATGATAACGTTAGCATCACATGTATAATATGATAATGTTAGCATCACATGTACATATTAAATTAGCATTACATGTACAATATGATAACGTTAGCATCACATGTATATATGAAACGTGCATTACATGTACAATATGATAACGTTAGCATCACATGTATAATATGATAACGTTAGCATTACATGTACATATAATAATGTTGAGCTTACATGTACAATATGATAACATGAGTGTTACATGTACAATATGATACTGAGCATTACATGACGATATGACAACATTAGCATTACATGTACAGCATAATCTCTCATGACTCATTTGGTAACTACATTTTTTTTAAAGAAATAATGTCCAACATTTATAAAAGTTCTATATAAAATAAACACAGAAAGCCTTTATTCTACTTACTTGATTTCAGCATTGTAGGCAGTGATATGACGGGGTCTGTGCACAATAAAATTGGCAGCGAAAACTCCCAGCAGAATGCTGTTTAAGAGTTATCTATTTGTTCTGTGAATGATCTGTTTTTGTCCTAGAGCACAAGCCAATGCAGCACATTCAAAGGAAAGCAATCCAATGTATACCTCCAACGGTACAGTCAGCGTTGTTTTTAAACAAGATAAAGCAACTCTGCTTGTTATTTTGGGTGTTTTATTTCAACCTACAACTGAGCAGAAGTTTTTCCTTTAGTGAGAGAATGCTGCTATCACCATATCAAAGCATACAATTATAATATCCTCTCATATAATGGGAACTGTGCCCACTAAATAATTTTCAAGTAGAATATCACAAAAAGCTCCGTATCTAACAGTGAAAGTGGGTGCTCAGTAATGATTCTGCACTTCGATTTCTCCTTTACAGCAATTTCCATGGTTTAAAGTTACTAGAAAATAAGCCATATTCAGCTCATTCTCACTGTAGAACTGTAGTTCTATCCATGGGTTAGTCTGGAAGGGCAGAATCTTTTCTCTCTAGTTATCCGACTGGATCTGAAACCATTTTTCTGTAGAACATGAGCAGATTATTTCTGGCACTGCATATGCTGTGGTGTTACCTGATTTGCTCCACAAGTCCCATGGGGAAGTTCACACAGGCTTAATTAAACAACAATATTTCATATACTGGAGCAGTAACGGTTTCATTTTGCTCACAGTTAGGTAAGGCAGGGTACATAATTGCAAACACTAACATGCAAATTAAGCAGATAACCAGTATCAATAATGATGGGTGTTTGGTGAATATAATTTTTGAAAGAACAATATTTCCTTTGGCACAATTATCAGGTATAGGAGGATAGGAAAATTACCATTGAACCCTTCAGTACTAGAGAGATCCACATTTAAAAACCAGCAAATGGGAAAACACCTAGCAGATTTGCCATAAAGCCTTTGGCTGGTACAAATGGGATGACTTTTGTACCGGCCAATGATAATCGTTCGCCACTAGGGAGCAGTCGGCAAAGACAAATCCCTGTCGGTCACTGTCGACAGTTCGCTGCAACCAATCGTGAACCACACAATCAACAGTGATTTTACCAGCATACCCGATCGTGCCAACCCATTGGCCCCCACACCATACACTGTTTTCGGCCAACTGACCAATACACAGTAATAACGGTCGGTTGGCAGAAAATATTGTATGGTGTGTACCCAGCCTTGCAGCCTGTACAGCATTATAGTCTATAGCATTCTCTGTAGCTGTAGTTTGGAATGCACTTCCGTTCAAGTGTTTACCAAACAAGTGCCTTATTTATATTTCCTGCTTTGACATTTGCAATGTGATAAAGATGCATATTAAGATTTTAGACACATAATGATATTTCCCTCAAACTGTACAAGTAACCTTGAATTCTGCAACATTTTGACATCCCTAAAATGACACACCACTTCGGTTTACTCCAAAGCAGATCAGAATTATAAGGTGGGAAAAGCGTTTCAAAGTACATATCCACCCTCTGATCAACAATCTTTATATGTATTTTTACTTATACTTACCTTTACCAAAGATGTGCCTATGTTACTTTACAGACCTTAATTCCTCGCATGGCTGTCCTCCTTCTTCTCTGGCAAATAGGCATCTTCCAATAAAAGCTGTTAGTGAAAAGCCTCAATACTGACATCACAGCCAACCAATACCTGGGGTTTTATCAATTGGCCACAATATAGATGGCCTTTCCAACCATTCCACTGTATACAAATAAGTCCTTTAACAGAAAAAATATTAGGTTTATTTAGTAAGAGCTGCAACATTTTGCCAGTGCTATTAATTGCTGTTTATATATAGACCCTATCCTATATTGAACAAACAGGTAATATGAATAATGAGGCAATCCAAACAAATGTAATGTTAAAGGGGAACTGTGGTCTCCAACTTAAGTTTAAATAAAAGGCCAGTTTCCTACCTTTAAAACAAGAGCCATCAACCACCTCTCTACGTGCTCCACAGCCCAAGATATACAGAATGACTGACCCAGAAAGTTAATGGGTGGGAGGCTGACTTGTGACATTCCTGAAGCTTCTCCTGCACAGTGCCGCTGGCGAGCAGTGCTACTGCTGGCTCCCGTGGAAAGAGCTAGACATGTGTCTACCTCAGACGCAAAGGGAAGCATTGTAAATAGACCTTCTCATGTTTGGCTTTACTAGCACTTGTGGAGGCATAACCGCCAATTCTTACCTGAGTAGCCCATGACTGTTTAAACTTCAAAAGTGATCAATGTATATCGTCTTTTATGATCCTAACCAGTCTTTTTCCATAGTGTGTCTGACTGGCTGATCCCCACTGAATCTGAAGCTGCCTGTAGCATCTCTGGGCTATAAATGTGATTTATCAGAGACCTAGTGAACTCCCACTATTACTAATTCACACTTCCTCCTACTTTAGGCTGTCAGTACCATTATATAACATTATTCTCAGAGGTGGTTACAATCCTTTACATATATTTAACAACAATTACTCTGAAATGCAGCTCCACCCTGACGCGGGCGTACACTCACTTAATTCAACATTTAAACCTAACATTAGCACTACATGTACAATATGATAACGTTAGCATCACGTGTACAATATGATAATGTTAGCATCATATGTACAATATGATAACATTAGCATCACATGTACAATATGATAACGTTAGCATAACATGTCAATATGATAACGTTGGCATCATATGTAATATGATAACGTTTGCATCATATGTACAATATGATAACGTTGCATCCAGTACATATGATAACGTTAGCATCACATGTACAATATGCCAAACATTAGCCATTACATGTACAATATGCTAACATTAGCATTACATGTACAATATGCCACATTAGCATTACATGCACAATAGAATAATGGTTAGCTTTACTTACAATATGATAACGTTAGAATCACATGTATAATATGATAATGTTAGCATCACATGTACAATATCATAACATTAGCATTACATGTACAATATGATAACGTTAGCATCACATGTATAATTTGATACGTTAGCATCACATGTATAATATGATAATGTTAGCATTACATGTACAATATAATAATGTTAGCATTACATGTACAATATGATAACATGAGCGTTACATGTACAATATGATAACATGAGCATTACATGTACAATATGATAATTAGCATTATTACATGCACAATATGATAAGGTTAGCTTTACATGTACAAATATGATAACGTTAGCATCACATGTATAATATGATAATGTTAGCATCACATGTACAATATGATAACATTAGCATTACATGTACAATATGATAACGTTAGCATCACATGTACAATATGATAATGTTAGCATCACATGTACAATATGATAACATTAGCATTACATGTACAATATATAACTTTAGCATCACATGTAATATATGATAATGTTAGCATCACAGTACAATATGATAACATAGCATTACATGTAAATATGATAACGTTAGCATCACATTATAATAGATACTAGCATTACAGTACAATATGATAACGTTAGCATCACATTATAATATGATAACGTTAGCATTACATGTACAATATAATAATGTTAGCATTACAATGTCAATGAACATGATGTTACATGTACATTGATAACATGAGCATTACTGTACGATATGACACATTAGCATTACATGTACAGCATATCTCTCATGACTCATTTGGTAACTACATTTTTTTTTAAGAAAATATGTCCAACATTTATAAAATTCTATATAAAATAAACACAGAAAGCCATTTATTCTACTTACTTGATTTCAGCATTGTAGGCAGTGATATGGACGGGGTCTGTGCACAATAAAATTGGCAGGAAAACTCCCAGCAAATTGCTGTTTAGATTTATCTAGTTTGTTCTGTGAATGATCTGTTTTGTTCCTAGAGCACAAGCCAATGCGCACATTCAAGGAAAGCAATCCAATGTATACCTCCAACGGTAAACAGTCAGCGTTGTTTATTAAACAAAGAATAAAGCAACTCTGCTTGTTATTTTGGGTGTTTTATTTCAAACCTACAACTGAGCAGAAGTTTTCCTTTAGTGAGAGAATGCTGCTATCACCATATCAAAAGCATACAATTATAATATCCTCTCCATATTGGGAACTTGTGCCCACTAAATAATTTTTCAAGTAGAATATGCACAAAAAGCTCCAGTACTCTAAACAGTAAAGTGGGTGCTCAGTAAAATGATTCTGCACTTCGATTTCTCCTTTACAAGCAATTTCCATGGTTTAAAGTTACTAGAAAATAAGCCATATTCAGCTCATTCTGCACTGTAGAACTGTAGTTCTATCCATGGGTTAGTCTGGAAGGGCAGAATCTTTTCTCTCTAGTTACCGACTGGATCTGAACACCATTTTTTCTGTAGAACATGACAGATTTTTCTGGCACTGCATATGCTGTGGTGTTACCTGATTTGCTCCACAAGTCCCATGGGAAGTTCACACAGGCTGTAATTAACAACATATTTCATATACTGGAGCAGTAACGGTTTCATTTTGCTCACAGTTAGGTAAGGCAGGGTATCATAATTGCAAACACTAACATGCAAATTAAGCAGATAACCAGTATCAATAATGATGGGTGTTTGTGAGTAATAATTTTTGAAAGAACAATATTTCCTTTGGCACAATTATCAGGTATAGGAGATAGGGAAATTACAATTGAACCCTTCAGTACTAGAGAGATCCCCATTTAAAACCAGCAAATGGGAAAACCACTAGCAGATTTGCCATAAAGCCTTTGGCTGGGTACAAATGGGATGACTTTGTACCGGCCAATGAAATCGTTCGCCACTAGGGAGCAGTCGGCAAAGACAAATCCCCTGTCGTCACTGTCGCAGTTCGCTGCAACCAATCGTGAACCACACAATCAACATGATTTACCCAAGCATACCCGATCGTGCCAACCCATTGGCCCCCACACCATACACTGTTTGTCGGCCACACTGACCAATACACAGTAATAACGGTCGGTTGGCAGAAAATATTGTATGGTGTGTACCCAGCCTTGCAGCCTGTACAGCATTATAGTCTATAGCATTCTCTGTAGCTGTAGTTTGGAATGCACTTCCGTTCAAGTGTTTTAACCAACAAGTGCTACTTATTTATATCTCCCTGCTTTGACATTTGCAATGTGATAAGATGCATATTAAGATTTTAGACACATAATGATATTTCCCTCAACTGTACAATTAACCTTGAATTCTGCAACATTTTGACATCCCTAAAATGACACAACCACTTCGGTTTACTCCAAAGCAGATCAGAATATAATAAGGATGGGAAAAGCGTTTCAAAGTACATATCCACCCTCTGATCAACAACTTTTATATGTATTTTTACTTATACTTACCTTTACCAAAGATGTGCCTAATGTTACTTTACAGACCTTAATTCCTCGCAGTGGCTGTCTTCCCTTCTTCTCTGCAGAATAGGCATCTTCCAATAAAAGCTGTTAGTGAAAAGCCTCAATACTGACATCACAAGCCAACCAATAACCTGGGTTTTATCAATTGGCCACAATTAGATGGCCTTTCCAACCCATTCCACTGTATACAAATAAGGTCCTTTAACAGAAAATATTGAGGTTTATTTAGTAAGCTGCAACTTTTGCCAGTGCTATTAATTGCTGTTTATTATATAGACCCTATCCTATATTGAACAACAGGTAATAATGAATAATGAGGCAATCCAAACAAATGTATGTTAAAGGGGAACTGTGTCTCCAACTTAAGTTTAAATAAAAGGCCAGTTTCCTACCTTTAAACAAGCCATCAACCACCTCTCTACGTGCTCCACAGCCCAAGATATCAGAAATGACTGACCAGAAAGTTAATGGTGGGAGGCTGACTTGTGACATTCCTGAAGCTTCTCCTGCACAGTGCCGCTGGCGAGCACAGCCTCAGACTCCTTCAGTTGTGGAGGGAGACAGGAAGTCCCTCCCCCTCTCTGCTGGTGAAGAACCTGACAGAGAACGTAGGACACCTCTACAGCCCTTCTTTTTCAGGCAGAGTTTCTACTCTGCCTGAAAAAGTCTGATTCCACAAGTTTTCTGTAGGGGGGGTATGAGTAACCCACGGCACCCCGTGAATGGACGGGGCTTATGCACCCGCGAAGTGGACGGGGCTTAGGCACCCATGAGTCGGCGGGCTTAGGCACCCGCTAGTGGGTAGGGCCATGGCACCCGGGATGGGCGGGGCCACATGGGGGTGTAAGATAATGGGCCATGGGGGGACTGCAACTGGAGGGACCATGGGGTCCATGAGTGGGAGGACCAGGGGCTGCAAAGGGGGGAGGAGACACATGACAATGTGACTGACAGTTTCAGAACAGGAAGCAGGAATGCAGGGGACCTGGTGATGCTGTTGCCATATCACACACAAAATGTAAATATCTTCAAAACTATACAAATAAACAATGGAAATAAATTGCAAAAATTTATTCAGGGGAGCAATTCCTATCAATTTACCTCATTTAACTAAACTCATTTTTGGACACAGTTCAACTTTAAGAAACTACTCTCCATAAGGCTTGTACACACGTCCGATCTTGTCACCCACCCCCGACCAAAAGCATACACCGTGCGATTATCGTGTGAAAGCGCGGGGTAGGTGCCAAGATCGGACGTTTGTACGAGGCTTAAGTTTTAACACAGCACAGGCTTTGCGATAATGATGTAAGTTATCTTGATTCTCCACTGCTAAAAAAATATATAAGCATTTATGCTCTGAGACATTTGAATGATA
The DNA here is from genome assembly GCA_019447015.1 of Hymenochirus boettgeri. Classification (NCBI taxonomy): domain Eukaryota; kingdom Metazoa; phylum Chordata; class Amphibia; order Anura; family Pipidae; genus Hymenochirus; species Hymenochirus boettgeri. The sequence continues at coordinate 327,996,656 of CM033469.1, forward strand.
TAAGTGAACTATCTTATATACTAACCCCAGTTAAGGGCAGAATGGACACACTGCACTACCGTGAGTCAGCCACCAGGTGGCACAAACCGTAGTGATGAAGTTCACCGTAAGTGATGATGAGCTGAGGGGGGGATGCGCGGAGGGGTATAGGGGGAATGCATGGGAGGGGTGTAATTGTGCTGGGGGTGGTGCATGTGTGTCATGAAGGTTGTTGAGTCTTTAAGAATCAGGGTTTTCTGTTTTACTATATAAGCTGTGGCAAGGGAGGAGTAAAAGGATTATATGGGATATGATACTGTATTTTTAGATACTTTTTTGCGTCTTTCTTGTTGACCAGTAAGCACCATTGTGATATATTTTCAAAACAATCAGATAGTAATCTTTATTTGAGCTAGATGTTATTATAACAGGGCTGACAATCTTCATTTAAAATTGTGACCTTGCAAAGATGTGGTTGGTAACAGTGTAAAAAGTCACAAAAACACTCCCATCCTCATTTACTTGGTAAATCGGCTTTCAATTATGAAAGTTTAACGCTAGCCTTGAGGCTAATTCGATTGCAGCAGCTGTGTGTGGTTCACTTATATTAAATATGTGTTAGTGCAACTTTAAGACAATAATTTCCAGCACCTTTTGGTAAATGAGGTCCTAGAGTTAAGGACAACTCTACCCCCCAAAATAAATTTTGCTATCCCCGGGAATTGCTATAAACCTTGACCTCGTGAGTTGCCATCCCCAAATGTAGAAGCGTAGAAGGAGCTGCACTTCCTTTAATAATGTAAAACTTTATTCCATGCCCGTGTGTTCTTGGATGGCGGATATGCCAAAATAAAGTTTTACATTTTTAAAGGAAGTGCAGTCTCCTTCCTCCTTCTATGCTTCTGTTTGTCTCACCACAGGAAGTGGAAACCCGCTTGAGGAATACTCACTTGTGGGTCTTACCTGCATACGAGCGCCGATTGTATGTGTTTGCTCGTCCCAGCCTTACCAGCCTTTGTTCCCCCGCTGCCTTAGCCAATCACAGAGTAAATGCCGGTTGACCCCTCCTGCTTGACTTCCGTGCACAGAAAAGGCACGGTAGTTAAAGGGCAACTGTGGTCTCAAAACAAGTTAGGGTTAAAAGAAAGCCTGCTATTTCCTTTAAAATGAGTCAACAATCACATCTCTCGTGCTTTAGTCTGTGGGAAATTAATTGGGATGAATTTCTTCCAGTAGTTAGTGGATGATGACATCGACCTGACCTCACCTGCTGTCCTCGCCCGCTCCGCCCCGGGAGAAGCATGCTCAGTTAAAACTTAATGCTGGGGAAATCAGGAAGTACCTAGGAAAAAATTGACAGTTGAGAAGGAGAGTCTATTATGAAGGCATCGTTGCAATATCAGTTGTGATGAGGTAACACTGCAGGCAACAAGCAGGATACCTGCAACCGGCAACTTTTTATTTACAAGTGCAGACACGACATGTTTCGAGCCACACTGGGCCCTTTCTCAAGTGTAACTGGTGTAAAACAAAACCCACATTGTATTTAAAATCTACACAGGATGTGATGCAAGACAACCCCCCCCTTCTCTAAACATTGAAAAAATGCAAAAGTGCCAAATAGGATAATTATCCTCATCTCACTCTTAAGTGCTACAATTACAATAGTTAATGGAGGCAGAGGCTGGTCACATGACTATAAGCTGGTAATATTGCTGAACCATTCCAGCAACAACTTCTCAAAAATTTTATCTAGAGATGTGATTAGGTTTCATTGTGAGGTGTGATGGAAGGCTTTTTTTTATAATTCTTACTAGTTTGGAATAATTCAAGACCACAGTTACCCCTTAAGCAAAAGGCAGCAGGGGAACAAAGGCTGATAATTAAATTTGGGGACAGCAGTGAGTGCTATAAACCTGTGAGTTCGAGGTTTATAGCAATTCCCAGCAGGATAGCAAATTTAGTTTGGGGTGGAGTTGCCCTTTAATCGCAGTAAGAAAGACGTTACTGCCAGAAAAACTCACAATAACATGTTTACTGTAAAGTGGTTGGCTGGCTAGAATCAGAATCATTATACAAAATACCAACATGTGCCACTGACTGAAATGGCAAACTAACAAAACATTGTATTCCGTGCTGTACAGTAGGGAAAAAAAATATAAGGGACCCTGGACATCCAAGGGGAAAAAATGAAACACCAAGAACCAGTAAAATGATTTTAAGGAGAACTAACATTTAAACTCTTTGTTCCCTGTACCCAGGTTGACAACCTTAGACTAGGTTCACAACAAAATGCTTTTTTTTTTTGCCAGAAATTTCCCCCGGCTTTTTTATGTTGCCACTAGAAAAATGGTGCTGGAAATGGCAGTAAAATGCTGGAAAACAACACACAAAAGTGCTTCTCCAGTGCCCGCTCACTTGGCAGGCGTTCAACAATGATAAAACGCACTGCAGTGATTGTGTTGCATTGGCAATGAAGAAGCACTTTAGGAGAACAGAGTAACCTAATTCTGGGTACATCTTATGGGAAAGCAGGTTTAACCATTTCTCCCCCTCTTTAAGGCTATAAAACATGTGCAGGAAGGAAGCTCTTGAAGTGTTTTTTTTCTTCTTGAATACAGGGTTAAAAGATGCATCCTGGTCTTCAATGAAATCAGTTTAGGTGTTAGTCATCGCTATCAAGTGTTCCTTGATGCCCCCCATTTTGGAAACGCTGTCCTGCTGTCCCAGGTTGGGCAAGGCTTGGACTGTCTAGAAGCTCAGAAAAGGTGTTCTGAGGGGCTCCATTACATGTGAGCCTTTAAAATAAGAGATATGGTAGGACCCCCGGCGGATACAGTAGCGGCACTCCAATGAGGCAAGGCGAGTTTTTCTCAGGCAGCACTCCTCTGCATGTCGTAGATTGGAATCCCCATCTCACAACTGTTAATGTGATCTCGTGAGTGGGGGAAGTTGGGCACGCAGGCACATGCATGCTTGGCCACAGATAAAGTGTCAGAATCCAGCAGGACTGGCCCATCAAGCACACAACCTGACTGCATGCTCACTGGGTCTGGAAGGAGTATATGTATAAAAGGAAGAGCTGCACTTTACTGTCAGCATTGCTACTTCGGTAATATTTGAAAGTATATGGGCTTCATTAATATAGTAGTCTGTGGGGCACTTACATTAAATGTAACAGTACCAAGTTATTGAGTAGGAGTGGTCCGAAACATGTAGCACACGTTTCCACAATAAAACCTACACTATTTTCACAGCTACAGCCCTAGGTTGATTTATGCCACACCTATCTTTAATATTTGTAAAAAATATCTGGTGAAGTGCAAACCGTTGGTGAAACATTTATGTTTTCTTTACTTGATTCCCTAGATAACCCGACCTATATACTACATTAAATGTACCAGTCTGCGGGGGCATTACATTAATGTACCAGTCTTCGGGCACTTGTCTGGTAAACTGAAGGACTGACCTAACAGTGTCTGGTGAACTGGAATACTGACCTAACAGTGTCTGGTAAAGTGGAGGACCAACTGAACAGTGGCTGCTGGGTGTTGGTGTGCTGGAGATATGCAAAGGTGGGTGGGGGTTTGGGTGCAGGTGGTTGTTGTGGTATGGGGGGCCCCAAATCAAACTTCTAAGCCCCAGACCTTTATCTGGCTCTGTGAACAGGAACAATAAACCGTTTATTTTTTTTACAGAAATAGAGAATAATGAACAGGTTGCTGGATCACTTAAAGGAAATATCCACCTCTTATAAAAAAAATTTAATAGAATATGCAGGACCCCCAAACCTAGTTTCCGTTTTGTTAAAATCTAATAATTCTGCTCTCAGCAAAAGAATCATACTTCAAAGATCGCAATCCACCACCGTTTCCACTGCAGCGCTCTGTTCTTTTTGTGCTCCCGAGCCCCCACATGGAGGCTCATCCTGGAAGTGCCAGAGAGCCCCTCAGCCAGCCGAGACTGACTGCTTTACCTGGAAGTGCCAGAGAGCCTGGAGAAAAGGCCCACGACACATGGTATTCCCTTGCCTGGGAATACTTGTCTGGGACTCTCAGGGAAGACTGGCCCAGTAGGCTGAGGGGCAAATGCCCCCCCGGGCTTGTCTCCATGAAAATTTGGCTGCCATAGAAGCTCTTAATAAGTTACATGCTTAAATGGCACGGTGTCTGCCTCCCTCTAACATGGGCAGGAACAGAAGACCTCTCCTCAAATTAATAGAAGCAGCACAGTATTAGTCAGCCTGTGTTATGTCAGCCCCCCAGATCATTAGCCAGTGTTACGTCAGCCCTCCAGATCATTAGCCAGTGTTACGTCAGCCCTCCAGCGATCATTTGCCAGTGTTATTCGGCCCCCAGTTCATTAGCCGTGTTAGTCAGCCCTCCATTTCATTAGCCAGTGTTACCTCATCCTCCAGATCATTAGCCAGTGTTACGTCACCCTCCAGTTCAATAGCCAATGTTAGTCAGCTCTCCAGATCATTATCCAGTGTTAGTCAGCTCTCCGATCATTACCCAGTGTTAGTCAGCCCTCCAGATCATTATCCAGCGTTAGTCAGCTCTCCAGATCATTATCCAGTGTTAGTCAGCTCTCCAGATCATTACCCAGTGTTAGTCACCCTCCAGATACTTGTCTGTGTTTGTCAGCCCTCCAGATCATTACCCAGTGTTGTAACCCCACCAGATCATTAGCCAGTGTTATCTGCTCTCCAGATCATTAGCCAGTGTTAAGAGCTCTCCAGCATATTCAGTGTTAAATCAGCCCAGTGTTATGATGTGGTTATCTAAACCACATCATACACTTGAAAATGTTGCATGTAAAATGAGTATAGTGGTCTTAAAAATGGACATTAATGGAAACAAAGTGTGTGTGACCTTGGCAAATGGGTGGGTGGTCAAACATTTTGTGATCTACCGTGAAAGGGCCATTTGGTTGATTTGCCCCCCAGGTAAAAGTCCCAGTCCTCCCCTGGGGACTCTCAGCCAGGGAACCACTCACCCACAGTCAGGGGAAAGCGGGCTCCTCTGCCCCTCCCTGGCCAGGGTATCGGGACCCCCTGGTCAAAGGTCTGCCAAAGCAAGGCAGAAAAAAAAGGCCTATACACCTGGTATTCCCAGGCTCGACTGGCAGACCTTTGACCAGGGGTCCCGCATACCCTGGCAAGGAGGGCAGAGAATCCCCTTGCCCCTGGCTAGTAGGTGAGTGGCTTCCTGGCTTGAGAGTCCCGGGAGTGGTTGAGAGTCTCTGGCTAGCTTGAAATCATCCCAGAGGGCATGCTCTATGGCCGAGGGCCACACCAACCTAAAAACTCAACCTCTCATCTGATCTCAGAAGCTAGCAGGATCAGGCCTGGTTAGTAGAGATGTTCAAAACTGTTAAGTTTTGTTTTTGTATTTCAAAATTTTTGGAAAGTTCGAGTTTCGATTTTCTAAAATCATCTACTTTCGATTTTCGAAATGGCTACTTTCGATTTTCGAAATCCTTTATTTTTGAAAATCGTCTACTTTCGATTTTTGAAAAATCGTCTACTTTCGATTTTTGAAATCATCTACTTTATTTTTGAAATTATTTACTTTTCGATACAAATTGAAAATTCAAAAAATTTGGGTTCCCTGAAATTTTTCAAGTTTTGTCTGAACTTCGAAACCCTCAGATTTGAATCGAAACTGGGTTCTAATCGAACCCACATTACATCTCTACTGGTTAGAACTTGGATGGGAGGCCTCCTGGAAACTACTGTTCATATGCCTTTTCTTTTTGCCTTGCTTCGACTGGCATGCTTTTGACCAGAGGGTCCCACAGACACTGAACACAGACAGGAACTGCCCGTGATGATCGGGGGGCTCTCCAGGACCCCCCAAAGGTGGGGCCAACCATAGCTGTCCAAGGTGCCCCCCTCCCCCAGCTGTGAGGCGAGGGAGTCCCCCGGAATTCAGTCGGGTTTCTGCTACCCACATCCGCCCAGGTACACCCCGCCCCAATCGGAAGGCACGGGAGGCCCCCGAGACTTCCGCCGGTTGGAGGCTAACAGCAGCCGCCCCCGGGTGCCCCCAGCCGTGAGGTTAGGGAGGCTCCCCAGGATTTCCAGGCCCCATGACTGGAGGAGGAGTAGGAGCCCCTTGTGGCTGGAGGGTAGAGGAGCCAATTGCCCCTGGCTTAAAGTCCCGGGAGTGGTTGAGAGTCTCTGGATGGATTGAAAATCAGCCCAGAGGGCATACCCTATGACCAACGGCCAAACCAACCTAAACTCACCCAACCTCGTCTGATCTCGGAAGCATAGCAGGCTCAGGCCTGGTTAGTACTTCGATGGGAGAGCTTGCCTGGGAATGCCAGGTGTCGTGGGCCTTTTCTTCTGCCTTGCTCGACTGGCAAACCTTTGACCAAGGGGTCCCCGTATACCCTGCAAGGGAGAGCAGAGATCCCCCTTGCCCTGACCAGTGGGTGAGTGGCTCTCCCTGAACTGAGAGTCCCGGGGAGTGGTTGAGAGTCACTGGCTGGCTTGAAATGATCTATATCCGAGGGCCACACCAACCTAAACTCACCCAATCGTCTCTACTCAGAAGCTAAGCAGGCTCAGGCCTGGTTAGGTACTTGGATGGGGAGAGCCCGCCTGGGACCAGGTGTCCTAAGCCTTTTTTTTTCTGCCTTGCTCGACAGACCTTTGATCAGGGGGTCCGTATACCCTGCCAAGGGATGGCAGGGAGCTTCCTTGCCCCTGACTAGTGGGGTGAGTGGCTTCCTGGTTTGAGAGTCCCGGGGACTGGTTGAGAGTCTCTGGCTGGCTTGAAATCACCCAGAGGGCATACTCTATGGCCGAGGGCCACACCATCCTAAACTCACCCAATCTTGTCTAATCTCAGAAGCTAAGCAGGCTCAGGCAAGGGAGGGCCGATGATCCCCCTGGCTAGTGGGTAGTGGCTTCCCTATCTTGAGAGTCCCGGGAAGAGGTTGAGCGTCTCTGGCTGGCTTGAAATCAGTCCAGATGCATACTCTATGGCCTAGGGCCACACCAACCTAAACTCACCCAATCTCGTCCAATCTCAGAAGCTAAGCAGGCTCAGCAGGGAGGGCCAGGATCCCCCTTGCCCCTGGATAGTGGGTGAGTGGCTTACCTATCTTGAGAGTCCCGGGGAGTGGTTGAGAGTCCTCTGGATGGCTTGAGGCTTGAAATCAGCCCAGAGGGCATACTCTATGGCCGAGGGCCACACTAACCTGAACTCTCCCAATCTCGTCTAATCTCAGAAGCTAAGCAGGCTCAGGCCCAGGCATGTTTTGACCAGGTTGACTCACAGAGGATGGGGGCCAAGCAAAGCCACCCAGGGTGTCCAAAGTCAATGGAGGTTTCCTGGGACTTCCAGTGAGGGTTTTGCAGCTAGCCACGTCTGCCCAGGGTGCCACCCTCAACGGCTGTGAGGCCCCTGGGACCTCCAGTGAGGTTTTGCTGCTAGCCACATTCATCCAGGGTGCCCCCAGCCCCAACCGAAAGGCACGGGAGACCCCGAGACTTGCAAGCAGGTTGGAGGCTAACAGCAGACGTCCAGGTTGCCCACAGCCATGAGGTGAGGGAGGCTCCCCTGCATTATCCAGGCCCCATGACTAGAGGAGGAGTAAGAGCCCTTTGTGGCTGGAGGGTAGAGGAGCCCAATTGCCCCTGGCTGGTGGGCGAGCTGCGTCCCTGGCTTAAAGAGTCCCGGGGAGTGGTTGAGAGTCTCTGGATGGACTGAAATCAGCCCAGAGAGCATATTCTATGGCCAACAGCCAAACCAAGCTAAACGCACCCGATTTCGTCTGATCTCAGAAGCTAAGCAGCCTGAGTCCTGGTTAGTACTTGGATGGGAGACCACCCGGGAATACCAGGTGTCATAGGTCTTTTCTTCTGCATTGCTCGACTGGCAGACCTTTGACCATGGGGTCCCTTATACCCTGGCAAGGGAGGCTCCCCGGGACCTCCAATGATGGTTTGCGGCTACCCGCATCTGCCTTGGGTGCCTCTGGTCGCGAAGTGAGGGAGGCTCCCCAGGACCTGCTAGCTGCTAGCCGCCTTCGCCCAGGTCTCCCCCAGCCTCGACCACAAGGTGCAGGAGGCTCCTGGGACCTCCAAGCAGGTTGGGGGCTAACAGTGGCCACCCAGGGCCACTGTCCCAGCCTCAAAGCAAAGGAGGCTCCCCAGGACTTCAAGGCCCCATGGCAAGAAGGGGAGTAAGAGCCCTTTTTGGCTGGAGGGTAGAGGAGCCCCTTTGTGCCTGGCTAGTGGGTGAACAGCTTTCCTATCTTGATAGTCCCGGGGAGTGGTTGAAAGTCCAGAGGGCTTGCTCTATGGCCGAGGGCCACACCAACCTAAACTCACCCAATCTGATCTCAGAAGTTAAGCAGGCTCAGGCAAGGGAGGGCAGAGGATCCCCCTTGCCTATGGCTAGTGGGTGAGTGGCTTCCCTATCTTGAGAGTCCCGGGGAGTGGTTGATAGTCTCTGGCTGGCTTGAAATCAGCCAAGAGGGCATACTCTATGGCGGAGGGCCACACCAACCTAAACTCACCCAATCTCGTCTAATCTCAGAAGCTAAGCAGGCTCAGGCCTGGAAAGTACTTAGATGGGAGAGTCTAATACCAGGTGTCGTAGGCCTTTTCTTCTGCCTTGCTTGACTGGCAGACCTTTGACCATGGGGTCCCATATACCCTGGAAAGGGAGGGCAGAGGAGCTTCCTTGACCCTGACTAGTGGGTGAGTGGCTTCCCTGACTTGAGAGTCCCGGGGAGTGGTTGAGAGTCTCTGGATAGCTTGAAATCAGCCCAGAGGGCATACTCTATGGCCGAGGGACACACCACCCTAAACTCACCCAATCTCGTCTAATCTCAGAAGTTAAGCAGGCTCAGGCAAGGGAGGGCCGAGCATCCCCCTTGCCCCTGGCTATTGGGTGAGTGGCTTCCCTATCTTGAGAGTCCCGGGGAGAGGTTGAGCGTCTCTGGCTGGCTTAAAATCAGTCCAGAGGGCATACTCTATGGCCGTGGGCCACACCAGCCTAAACTCACCCAATCTCTTCTAATTTCAGAAGCTAAGCAGGCTCAGGCAAGGGAGGGCCGACGATCCCCCTTACCCCTGGCTAGTGAGTGAGTGTGGCTTCCCTATCTTGAGAGTCCCGGGAAGTGGTTAAGAGTCTCTGGCTGGCTTGAAATCAGCCCAGAGGGCATACTCTATGGCCGAGGGCCACACCAACCTAAACTCACCCAATCTCGTCTAATCTCAGAAGCTAAGCAGGCTCAGGCAAGGGAGGGCAGAGGATCCCCCTTGCCCCTGGCTAGTGGGTGAGTGGCTTCCCTATTTTGGGAGTCCCAGGCAGAGGCTGAGAGTCTCTGGCTGACTTGAAACCAGCCCAGAGGGCATACTCTATGGCCGAGGGACACACCAACCTAAACTCACCCAATCTCGTCTAATCTCAGAAGCAGGCTCAGGCCTGGTTAGTACTTGGATTGGAGAGCCCGCCTGGGAATACCAGGTGTCGTAGGCCTTTTTTTCTGCCTTGCTCGACTAGCAGACCTTTGATCAGGGTGTCCCGTATACCCTGGCAAGGGAGGGCAGAGGAGCTTCCTTGCCACTGACTAGTGGGTGAGTGGCTTCCCTGGCTTGAGTGTCCCGGGGAGTGGTTGAGAGTCTCTGGTGGTCTTGAAATCAGCCCAGAGGGCACATTCTATGGCCGAGGGCCACATCAACCTAAACTCACCCAATCTCATCTAATCTCAGAAGCTAAGCAGGCTCAGGCCTGGTTAGAAATTGGATGGGAGATCTCCTGGGAATACTTGGTGTCATATGCCTTTTCTTCTGCCTTGCTTGACTGGCATGTTTTGACCAGGTTGACCCAAAGAGGCTGGGGGCCAACCAAAGCCACCCAGGGTGCCTAAAGTCAATGGAGGTTTCCTGGGACTTCCTTTGAGGGTTTGCGGCTAGCCACGTCTGCCCAGGGTGCCCCACTCAATGGCTGTGATGCAAGGGAGGCCCCTGGGACCTCCAGTGAGGGTTTGCTGCTAGCCACGTCCATCCAGGGTGCCCCCAGCCCCAACTGGAAGGCACGGGAGGCGCCCGAGACCTCCAAGCAGGTTGGAGGCTAACAGCAGACGTCCAGTGTGCCCCCAGCCATGAGATGAGGGAGGCTCCCCTGCATTATCCAGGCCCCATGTCTGGAGGAGGAGCAAGAGCCCTTTGTGGCTGGAGGGTAGAGGAGCCCAATTGCCCCTGGCTGGTGCGTGAGCTGCATCCCTGGCTTAAGAGTCCCGGGGAGTGGTTGAGAGTCTCTGGATGGATTGAAGTCAGCCCAGAGGGCATATTCTATGGCCAACAGCCAAACCAAGCTAAACGCACCCGATCTCATCTGATATCAGAAACTAAGCAGGCTGAGTCCTGGTTAGTACTTGGATGGGAGACCACCTGGGAATACCAGGTGTCATAGGCCTTTTCTTCTGCATTGATCGACTGGCAGACCTTGGACCGGGGGGTCCCGCAAACCCTGGCAAGGGAGGCTCCCCGGGACCTCCAATGATGGTTTGCTGCTACCCGCATCCGCCCAGGGCTCCCCCAGCCTCGACAGCAAGGTGCAGGAGGCTCCTGGGACCTCCAAGCAGGCTGGGGGCTAACAGTGGCCACCCAGGGTGCCCCAAGTCCCCGCCTCAAAGCAAGGGAGGCTCCCCAGGACTTCAAGGACCCATGGCAAGAAGGGGAGTAAGAGCCCTTTGTGGCTGGAGGGTAGAGGAGCCCCTTTGCACCTGGCTAGTGGGTGAGCGGCTTTCCGATCTTGAGAGTCCTGGGGAGTGGTTGAAAGTCCAGAGGGCTTGCTCTATGGCTGAGGGCCACACCAACCTAAACTCACCCAATCTTGTCTGATCTCAGAAGCTAAGCAGGCTGAGGCAAGGGAGGGCAGAGGATCCCTCTTGCCATGGCTAGTGGGTGAGTGGCTTCTCTATCTTGAGAGTCCCGGGGAGTAGTTGATAGTCTCTGGCTTGCTTGAAATCAGCCCAGAGGGCATACTCTATGGCCGAGGGCCACACCAACCTAAAGTCACCCAATCTCGTCCAATCTCAGAAGCTAAGCAGGCTCAGGCCTGGTAAGTACTTGGATGGGAGAGTCCGCCTAATACCAGGTGTCGTAGGCCTTTTCTTCTGCCTTGCTCAATTGGCAGACCTTTGACCATGGGGTCCTGTATACCCTGGCAAGGGAGGGCAGAGGATCCCTCTTGCCATGGCTAGTGGGTGAGTGGCTTCTCTATCTTGAGAGTCCCGGGGAGTAGTTGATAGTCTCTGGCTTGCTTGAAATCAGCCCAGAGGGCATACTCTATGGCCGAGGGCCACACCAACCTAAAGTCACCCAATCTTGTCTAATCTCAGAAGCTAAGCAGGCTCAGGCAAGGGAGGGCCGATGATCCCCCTTGCCCCTGGCTAGTGGGTGAGTGGCTTCCCTATCTTGAGAGTCCCGGGAAGAGGTTGAGTGTCTCTGGCTGGCTTGAAATCAGTCCCGATGGCATACTCTATGGCCTAGTGCCACACCAACCTAAACTCACCCAATCTCGTCCAATTCTCCGAACTAAGCAGGCCTCCCAGCCCCCAAAAAAAAAACAAAAAAAAACTCAAGGGAGGGCCAAGGATCCCCTTGCCCCTTAGTGGGTGAGTGGCTTACTTATCTTGAGATTCCGGGGGTGGTTTGAGAGTCTCTGGGTTCTGAAATCAGCCCAGAGGGCATACTCATGCCGAGGCCACACCAACCTAAACCTCTCCAATTCGTCTAATCTCAGAAGCAAGCAGGCTCAGGCCTTGTTAGTACTCGATGGGGAGACCACCTGGGAATACCAGTGTCATAGGCCTTTTCTTCTGCATTGATCGACTGGTGTGCTTTTGACCAGGGGGTCCCGCTGACACCGAACACAGACAGGAAATGCCGTGATGATCGGGGGGCTCCCCGGACTACCAAAGAGGCTGGGGGCCAATCATACCACCAAGGGTGCCCACAGCCCAAAGTCAGGAGGTTTCCTGGGACTTCAGTGAGGGTGTGTGGCTAGCCACATCTGCCCAGGTCCCCTTCCCTGGCTGCGAGGCAAGGGAGGCCCCCGTTACTTCCAGTGAGGGTTTGCTGCTAGCCACCTCCATCCAGGGTGCCCGCAGCCCTAACCGGAAAGCACGGGAGGCCCCCGAGACTTCCAAACAGGTTGGAGGCTAACAGCAGCCATGAGGTGAGGGAGGCTCCCCTGGATTTCCAGGCCCCATGCTGGAGTGGAGTAAAAACCTCTTGTGGCTGGAGGGTAGAGAGCCCAATTGCCCCTGGCTGGTGGTGAGCGGTCTCCTCTTAAGAGTCCCGGGGAGTGGTTGAGAGTCTCTGGATGGATTGAAATCACCCCAGAGGGCATATTCTAAGGCCAACGGCCAAACCAAGCTAAACGCACCCGATCTCATCAGATCTCAGAAGCTAAGCAGGCTGAGTCCTGGGAGACCACCCGGAATACCAGGTGTAATAGGCCTTTTCTTCTGCATTGCTCAACTGCAGACCTTTGACCATGGGCCCTGTATACCCTGGCAAGGGAGGGTAGAGGAGCTTCCTTGCCCTGACTATTGGGCGAGTGGCTTCCCTGGCTTGAGAGTCCCGGGAGTGGTTGAGAGTCCCTGGCTGGCTTGAAATCAGCCCAAGGGCATACTCTATGGCCGAGGACCACACCATCCTAAACTCACCTAATCTCAGAAGCTAAGCAGGCTCAGGCCTGGTTAGTAATTGGATGGGAGACTGCCTGGGAATATGGGTGTCATTGCCTTTTCTTCTGCCTTGCTCGATGGGCATGCTTTTGACCAGGGGTCCCCAGACACCTGAACACAGACAGGAACTGCCAGTGATTGTCGGTGGCTCCCAGGATCCCCAAAGAGGCTGGGGGCCAACCATAGCTGGCCAGGGTGCCCCGCGCAAGCCCAATGTTTCCCGGGACTTCCAGTGAGGGTTTGCGGCTAGCCACGTCTGCCCAGGGTGCCCCCCTCCCCGGCTGCGAGGCGAGGAGCCTCCGGAACTTCCAGTGAGGGTTTGCTGGAGGTTAGGGAGACTTTGCAGGATTTCCAGGCCCCATGACTGGAGGAGGAGTAGAGCCCCTTGTGGCTGGAGGGTAGAGGAGCCCAATTGCCCCTGGCAGGTGGGTGAATTCGTCCCTGGCTTAAGAGTTCTGGGAGTGGTTGAGAGTCTCTGGATGGCTTAAAATAGCCCAGGGCATAACCTATGGCCAACGCCAAACCAACCTAAACTCACCCAATCTTGTCTGATCTCAGAAGCTAAGCAGGCGCGTCCTGGTTATACTTAGATGAAACCGCCAGGGAATACCGAGTGTCATATGCCTTTTTCTTTTGCCTTGCTCGACTGGCTCAGCCAGGGAGTCCCCCGCATACTCTGGCAAGGGAGGCTCCGGGACCTCCAGTGATGGTTTGCAGCTACCGGCATCCGCCCAGGGTGCCCCTGGCCGCAAAGCAAGGGAGGCTCCCCATGACCTCCAGTGGGCTTGCTGCTAGCCGCATTTACCCAGGGTTCCCGCCCACGCGCGAGGTGCAGAGGCTCCCGGACCTCCAATCAGTTTGGGGGCTAACCGCTGCCACCCAGGGTGCCACACAGTCCCAGCCTCGAAGCAAGGGAGGCTCCCCAGGACTTCAAGCCATGGCAAAAAGGGAGTAAGAGCCCTTTGTGGCTGGAGGGTGAGGAGCCCTTTTGCCCCTGGCTAGTGCATTTTTGTTATAATAAAACATTCTTTATATTAAAAATATTTAAAGGTTTTGAGAGAAAACAACATATTCTGTTCTTCAAAGGTCCTTTGATTCTTTGCCAATGGGATTTTGTAAAAACATCCTCACATTTCCAAAAGCATCTTCAATAAATACACTGTATAGCTGACATCATTGCCTGAATGTTATGAATGTGTAAATACATCATTGTAGGTAAAAACAAACTGTTAGAATAGAATTATGTTTTCCATACTAAAATATTAATCATTCAATAAATGCAAAAATCTAGAACCGCCTGTGAGTCTGTGCACTAGGGAGTCTGTATACTACGGGGGATAATACATACAGTACATAGTACATAGATAATAAATACATAGTACATACATAATATACCTTAATAGTTATTTTGGGTGATAAAGACAAAAGTCTATCAAGAATGGACTTGGACATGTGCTGGCCTTGGCCGATGGGACAATGAAGAAAGTGCGATTTTCATATAAATACTTATAGACTTATGACTTTTCCAGTCATTTAGGGAAGGATAATAGTAACAAAAAATTGAGTGGCAATCACCAGAGATCCCCCCATAATTTGTCAGCCTGCATGGAGATTATAGAAATAAATTACAGAAGAATTCCCTGATAATATGGATTCCATTATACTTACTTTGGACCAACTGTCTAAAATGGTGAGGGGAGCGGCATGGTCTTCATTGTCAAGAATGGCTGGAGCACTTAATGAGTGTTAAATTTGTCAAACAAGATAGTATCCTGCTGGTGAAAGAAAACACCAAAAACAAATAAACACTATAGTAATATATAAAAGAAACAATTTAGAAGAAATCAGCAGGGTACTATCTTGTTTGCTATATTTTGGGTTAGTTATACTCCGTTTAGGGGTATAGCTTGATCACCCGAGGAGGGGGGACTCGGGAGACCTGTTTGGTTTAGTGCTGCTTTTTACACTTATTGCAGTGTTAAATTTGTGCCTGGTCGTGTTGTAGGGACATGTTGCTTTTATACGCAGTGCGTGAAGAGTGGTCTGATTTGTATGTGGTGGCAAACAGCAACTGCACCAACGTATGGCCCAGCACAGAAGAGCAAATTCCTTGGGTCAGGACCGTTGGTCTGCATCTTAAGGAAAATGAACATACCTTTGAAGATTGTAATGTCAACATCTTGGCAAAAGAACATGAATGGATCAAGAGAGGTGTCAAGGAGGCCATTTATGTGAAAATGAAGAAACCAAGCCTGAATAGAGGTGGGGGGAGTGAATAGAGGTGTGTGTGTGGGGTTCGCCACCAGGAACAGTAAGTCGTGTGGGAACAAACATCCAGCACCGGTTTCCAGCACTTCCTGTCTATTTGGCGCCACGTCCGTATGTGCACGCACCCATCTGTGCACAGCCCTGTGAGCGCGAAGACTCACATGAGCGCGCACCTGCGCGTCTTCCAGACTTTCCCGGACACGGGGGGATCCGGTGCAGGTAAGGAGCGGCCCTGACATTGCCCCCCCTTCCTGCAAGAGGATGGTCGTGGGTCATCTGTAACACCTGCTGTCGAAGAGCTTCAGGGACGAAAATGTTATACTTGAAAAACAAAGCCATCTTGAGCTGTTAGTCCTAGGGAAGTTTGAACAGGAAGAGAAACAGGACTGGAGTGGATGCAGGCAAGAATTTCAGATTCCATTAGAAGAAAATGAAGTTGATTCAGAATAGTTTCAGGAGTATGATCCTCGAAAAGATCAGAAGGAAACAGTCGAGAGAGGGCATCAGGCTTACCAATCTTTGAACCAGGGCGATACGTTATGTAAAACTTAAAACGAGCAAAGAACAGGGCCCATCTAGCTTGTCTGGGTCTCAACTGTTGGGCTGTCCTGAGATGTTTTAAATTCTTATGGTGCATATAGACCAAAATTGGGTGAATTGCCCCTGCAAAGAGGTAACACCATTCTTCGAATGCTGCTTTGATCGAGAACAGTTCCTTGTCAGTGACATCATAGTTCTTCTCTGTAGGTGACAATTTCCAGGAGAAGAAGGCCACTGGGTGAAAAAGATCTCTCTCTCCAGACCTCTGAGAGAGAATGGCCCCTATTGCCACATCCAAGTCATCGACTTCCAGAACAAATGGTTTAATTGGATCAGGGTAGACTAAGATTGGTGCTGAAGTGAATCTTTGTTTAAAGGGCATGTCCACCCCCAAAACTATACTTTAACCCACTACTGGCCCCACTGTGTAGTGTAATAAAATCTTTACCTCACATCCCAGCTCCAAATGGTTCTCCTGTAATGTTCCCACAGAGTCCCAAAAACTGCCCTCCCCCAGCCCCAACAGCTATAATAGATTTATCAGAAAGTCCCCCGAACTCTACTTACCATCCCTCCCCCCCCCCCCCCGGCATTCTGAACTGCCGGCAGCAGGATCCGAGATTGGCTGCCTCTCAGCCAACTATTGAGGGTCCGGCCCCCTGCTTGCAGTTTCATGCAAGCAGAAGGCCGGGCAGTGCCGCGGAGGAGAGAGGGAAGGTAAGTAAACATCGGGGGACTTTCTGATAATTCTATTATGGCGGTTGGGGCTGGGGGAGGAAGCACTACTATAGATCAATTTTTTTTTTAAAGGGTGGACATGCCCTTTAAGAGATACAAAGGCATCTTGGGCTTCTGGAGTCCATTGGAACTTGGTTGTTTTCTTGGTGAGATTCGTGATGGGGAGAATAACCTTGGAGAAGTTTTTAATAAACTTTCAATAAAAGTTGGAAAACCCGAGAAAACGTTGAACCTCTTTTCTACAAGAAGGAGCTTGCCAATCAAGAATGGCTTTCACATTAGAGGTATCCATAGAAATTCCCTCTGGAGAGATAACAAAACCAAGGAACTGGACAGTTGTGACCTCAAAAATACATTTTGGCGGAGAGTTGATGCTCACGAAGGGGAGGCGTTGTAAAAGTTCTGGGATGAGTGAAAGCAGATAGTCACCTTATTTAGTTCCCGGTAGTCAATACATGGCCTAGTAACCCCATACTTCTTTTCATCGAAGAATATTCCTGCATCAGCGGGTGAAGTAAACTTTATTTGTTCAAAATGGTTATTGTTGATTACCACTTCCAAATGTAAAGTCTCAAGGAGAACAGTGCCTGATGCAAAAGGAGAGCCATCTGCCAAGCGGTAGTGGAGAAAGTCTTTCTCGGGACGGAATGGACGGAAACTGGCGTCGATAAAGTTCTCACAAGCCCCAAAGTCCAGGATAGCATTGACTTTAACTTGTCTTCCGAGGAACTATAAAATAATAGTTATAGAGAAGTGAGGACTTTTTACCCGAACATGGCTTACCCTGAGGGCGAATTGGACCAGATTTCAAGAGATGACCAGCCTTTTTCCAATCCAGAGGCCCACCACCGGACATGAGGGAATCTGTAAAAATAAGAAACAATCGGCCATGATAAACTGAACTTAGCTCCCTAAGTACCCAAGGATGTATTTTAGCCGGTCCAGGAGATTATTAATATTAACCTTATTTAGTAATTTTTGTACCATATTCTTGGTTAACCAAAGTGCACTTAATCTTTATACCATTTTGCTACTACACTCTATATCTGTACTTGGATCTTCTATAGTGTAACAGAGGAAAAAAACTATTCAAGACATTTGCTTTATGCCATCCTCCGTAACTAAATTATCCCCATTAATTAATGGTGCCCACATTCTCAGTCTTCTATATTAATATACTTTAAAAAAATGTTAGGATTAGTGATGCTTTGTTCAGCTATCCTAACTTCATTATTAATTTTAGCTAGTTTGATTGCTTTCTTACACTCCTTGTTACAGTTTTTATAATCCATAAAGGCCCTTTCCATTCCCTCTGCCTTAAAGGTTTTAAATGCCTTTTTCTTCCTTTCCATTTGCCTCTTTACATCAGAATTCAGCCACATGGGCGCGGATTTATTTTTTTTACATTTATTTCCCAAGGGTATAAATTTAGATGTGAACTGGCTTAAAATCCCCTTGAACACAGTCCACTTCTGTTTAGTACCTTTACCTGATAATACATTATCCCAGTTGACATTCTGAAGAGCTGCTTTTAACCGGGGAAAATTTCCCTTCCTGAAATTAAAAGTCTTTGTTAAACCAACGCACTTTTCCTTTCGAGAACAAAGTCCAAACGCCACTATTTAATGGTCACTGTTCCCTAAGCCTCCTGTTACCTTTATATCTATAATGCGCTCTACGATGTTAGATATTACCAGATCCAACAGAGCTCCTTTTCTAGTAGGAACCTCAACCACCTGTGAGAGAAAATTATCCTGCAACAAATTCAGGAACTCATCGCCTTTTTCTGTGATGGCAGTTCCACCACACCAACCAATGTCAGGGTAATTAAAGTCCCTCATAATGAGCACACTCTCCAAACTTGCAGCCCTTGCCAACTGCATATGAAGTTGACTCACATCCTCTCTGCTAGCATTTGGCGGCTTATAGCAGACACCAACAATGACATTACCCCCTTTCCTGTTGCCTAATTCCACCCATATTGCCTCCACTTTAACATCCATATCGCCAGTTATCTCTTCTTTTAAATTTGGCTTCAATTCTTTTTTAACATAAACACATACTCCTACCCCTTTCCTTTTTTCTCTGTCCTGCCTAAACAAGGCATATCCTTCTAAATTTACAGCCCAGTCGTGAGAACTGTTCAACCACGTTTCTGCTATACCTTGACCAGGGATCCTGATGAAAGCCGTCTTGTGCATACTCATAAATTTTTACATGACTTGGGGGATCTTTGGTGCTGTCATTCTGGTTAATGAAATTGGAGTGTTTGGGTTTACTAAGAATATGGAGAAGGTTGGTAGATTTTTTGGTGTACATGCCTTTAAATTACGAGAAGCAAATATATACAGGAGCCAGGAACCTACCCAATAACGTCTTATTCATAAATGACAGGTTTTAAATTAGACTATAAAAAATTTTCCTGGGTACACAAATAATTTGGCATGGCAATGGTGGTAAGATTTATAAAGCAGGGCTGGATTAATCCCAGGAGCCTGGTAGCCAATGTATCTAGAAATATATTTCTGGATACTAACATTTTAGATGCGGGCTATAATATTGTCCATTATTTCTATATGCCATGCCTATGTTCATAGAACTGCAAGAGTTTAATTTTCCCCATTCACTGTAAAAATGTGTGTATGTCATTGTAAACATCACAGGCTTTGCAAAAAAAGTTACATAGCTTACTACAGTATATTAAAAAAAATCTACCATCTCATTTAGTTTTGTAGTTAATTGGTCTTGTTTTTTCTATTTCTTCTTCTGTTTTTTTGGACTGTATTTCATTTGACCGTTGAGCTGTATAGACCTGTAGCCATATCTGTGATGTATGCTGCCTTTTTACTAAGGAATCCATTGATGTGTTCCTAAGTTTTTAAATCTCCTATTTTTTCCTCAATGAATGGACTTTTAGGGCACGGCCACACTGTGCCGCAACCGCGATTCCACACGATTGCGTGTGCGATTCCGCTGCTTTGTGCATGCGATTTTCTCAATTAAATTATGATTCTCACCAATCCTGATTAGCACTTTTTTGATTAGATACACCTGATCAGAGGTGTAAAAAAAAACACAAGTCCTTTCCAGTCGATCCTTGAAATATATATAGATACTATAGATATATACTATAGATACTATAGATATATAGAGGTAATATGCTCCATCCAACATGCATGATGATTGCTTAGTCCAACAATATGTTTGGAAACTTGTGCTCGCTGTTTCTAGTCTGTTGAATGCTTTTATGCATCAAGGGTTATATTTCTAAAGCTGCGGTATCGGCAATAATCAATATTATGGATTGTAATGCGGTCATTGACACCGCACAATTGCAAAGTACAGCCCTGTATTGGTATTTTTAACATTATTTAGTAATGCAGTTGTAAAAAACAGATGCTGTTGTAAAATATTGGTACCCTCTGAGTTGTGGTATCAAAATTTTACAATACAATAAATATGCTCCCAAAACGTATGTTTTTCGTTGTTGTAGGAAGTAGAGCACTACATAGAGGGGCTACATTTTTAAAGGGCATGTCCACCCCCTAAACTACAACTGGCCCCACTGTGTAGTGTGTAAAAATCCTTACCTTACCTCTCTACTCCAAATGGTTCTCCTGTAATGTCTGCCCAAAGTCCTAGAAAGTGAAGAGTAGGAGCCTGGCTGGAGGGAAAATGTTTCTGCCTCTTAAGGGGGTTGAGGGTGGGAGAGGGAGACCTACACTACAGAAAATTTAGTAAAAAGTTGTGGACATGCCCTTTAAGGGTAACTAAGGTGCCCCAAACCACTTTTCCTTTCTTAAGGCTAAGGCCATACTGTACCGGCCAGGAACGCGTGTTGCAGTTCACAATTTTTTTAAAATGCATGCGATTCACAAAAAATGGTAATTGCGTGTGCGTGGCTGCTGTCCCTTCTGCTGCTTTAAGGATCGGGAAATGCAACAGAAGGCCAGTTCTGGAATGAGGGTAAGTAAGTTTAGGATTACATTTTTGACATACAGACCTTGCGAGGTATAGGCCCTTTAAATCACACTGTAGTTATCATTTAAGTGAGAATCATACAATGCAAAATGACAAATGAAAAAGTTGTCTAGGTACTGGATATTTTATTACCAGGAGAACATTACAGCTGAGCACATTTCACCTATTCCTTCCTTTAGAGGAGAAACTTCTAGTCAACAGTCTCCCCCAAACTATTGCCCAGGCCTCCGACAAACCACTTCCATGTGCACCCACACCTGAGGCCAAGGACAAAGGGCAGGATGGATAAAATTCACCTGTTCCATGATAAGTTTGAGTTTCTATAATAGTTTGTGTAATATATGTGTATATATATTATGAACTATATATGATTACCGTAAATAATGAAATGTAATAAATAATGCTTATGTCACAAGTTATAATCTTTGCTCCTTGTCTACCGCATTCCATGTGGGATAAGATGTTTTAGGAAGGGGATTACAAAATGTATCAATAATAATAATTAACTAAAGCCATCAGTGTTGAACAATAGTTCAGTCTGACATGGAAATGTAACATATGTGCTGTTTATGCATCATAGACGTGTCCAAACTAGCCATTGATATTATGGTGTGATTTTTACTGTCACCATAATAACTTGTGCATTTTATACTGTATGAAATCAGATATAATGGAATATTGCTTTTTGAAAACTCCATAGATTAATAAACGGCTGTGTGTGCATTTGGAAGGAATTAGGCAACTATAGGCGAGTTAATATATGGAAAACATTTTTTAGGTTATGCTTTAAGGGCACAAATGTGCCCCTGAAGTGACTAACCTGACCCGGTCCCTCGCCACCTGAGTGCCGCCCATTTCTGTTGCGAGCTTGCTTCAAGTAAGTACAGGAGCAGTGAGCCACTTCCTGGTCACGACTGTCAGGTAATTGGGCATGACACGCCAAGCATGACAGCTGTGACCAGGAAGGGCTGCAGATCAGAGGAGGAGCAGTAAGGGACCGGGTCAGATAAGTCATCTTTGCATAATGCTAAAATGGGGTTTGTGGGGTGCTTTAAATGACTGTAAAACATTCCTGCAATGTATTAATGGTCTTCGCAGGAACGGATGCAGGTAAAGTAAGTTGCAATAGAGACACTGTTAGGGCTATGTATGGAGAGACGTTTTCGTCTTTTTCCGTCTTAAAGTCACATTAACCCATGTACCAAGGATTAACATTACTTTATTAATATAAAAAAAAAAACATCACCCACATAATATGTCCACACTTCCAGCAGCTGAAATCACTTACTCACATTTACAACCGTGCTGCCCTCGCACAGCAAAGATGAGTGCTAAAAGCCTGCCTCCTAGATGGCCCAGGGCCATGATTAAGATAACACTTGTCATTGGCTGGTGGGAATGTCTGTTACAACCTCTCTCCTCCTCCTCTGCCAGTCAAAAATGTCCTGTTGCTAGGATACAGCCTACATAATCAAGCTGATCAAGGGTGGGTGGGGGAGTGTTTTCTCGCATGCTAGCTTTGAATGACAGTTAGAGGCAGACAGAATTGTTACACCCCCTTCACAGCACGTGAAGGCAGAAAGAGGCTCGAAATCAGTAAAAAAATGTATGGGGGCTGCACACCTTTACTCTGCAATTTTAAATACAATTTAAAAATAAAATGCATTGAGGCAATACAGTTATCCTTTAAGACATAACTTGCGGCAGTATGCAAAAACTGTGTTGTGCAACCGCTACAAGCTATGTACCAAGCCGATAACAGCTCTTTAAGACAGAAACGTTAAAGCCAGCAGATAGCTGGTGTTAACGTTTCGGAATGGGAAAACCCCATTCACTATGCACAGTGAGCCATTATCGGCTCAGTGCATTGCCTAGAGGAGTAATTAGCTTGGATATAGATTTTAGTTGGGGGTGGTGGATATGCCCTTTAAAATGTCATTAACAATAATTTACTTTTAAAGGATAACTGTTTTGCCTCCGTGCATTTTTTTTAAGTTGCTTTAAAATGAGTAAAGGTATGTAGCCCTCCCCATACATTTTGTTCCTGATTTCGAGCCTCTCTCTGCCTTCAATTAGCCTTCAATGCCCAGCTGTGTCATTCAAAGCTAGCATGCGATAGAAAACACTCCTCCACCAACCCTTGATCAGCTTGATTATGCAGGCTGTATCCTAGCAACAGGGCATTTCAAGTTTGTTTGACTGGCAGAGGAGGAGAGAGGTTGTAACAGATATTCCCAACAGCCAATGACAAGTGATATGTTAACCATGGCCCTGGGCCATCTAGGAGGCAGGCTTTTAGCACTCATCTTTGCTGTGTAATATCTAAGGGAGGGCAGCACAGCTGTTAATGTGAGTAAGTGATTTCAGCTGCTGGAAGTGTGAACATGTAATGGGGGTGGTTATTTTTTTTTTATATTGTTGTCCTTTAAAATTTGTATTCTTAAACTACTGGGAAATATCCAGGTTACAGGGGAAGTTCAGTGCAAATACATATGCTTTTCAGGAAAAAAAGCAGTATTTCTTCATCCCAATTATCTTAATCTGCCAATTCAGCATTATGTCTGTGTATAAATAAATGCAACCAGAATACTGATTTCCTGTTTGCAGGACCCCTAGTTGTGGCCGTTATGGTCTTGCCCTTGACCCAGTGCCTGGGTTGATTCAGTTGCTCAGTAGAGATCTGATCATGTTTGACCCATCCAACAGCCAATCAGTAGAAATAACTGTTTGGAACATTCCAAGGAAGTGGTGCATCCTGGGACGAAGGAGGACTGTTACAGAATCTGAAATGTCAGCTCACTAATGTCAACAGTAGGGAACAGCAAAGGGTATGAAATCAACTGATCTCTCAAAATGGGAAAGAATATGTAATGTGAAGGCGTTACACAAACTTACAATTAAACAAAAATTGATCATTTCCACTGAACTGTCCCTTTAAGTTTCTGCATCTTCCCAAAAGGAAAGTTTTAGATGTTGGCAGGCCGTCGCCAGGGCAAAGTGGGCGTGGCTTTGTGTGTGGGTGTGGGTTCTTTGATGGGTGTGGCAACATTTTTGATAATTTTGTATTCGGAAACATTTATTTATACAGTTCAGTTGGGTTTATACATAAAAACATACTTTCTCTACAAAGAAAGATAATAGGTAAAACATTTGTAAGCTTGCAACCACGTCAATATAGACTCTGAAGGACCCTAACTAAGCTAACTAGTCTAACCTAACCTAACAAACCAGCTAAAGCGGGCATAACCATATGAAATTCCTTTTAACAACATCCAACATATCTTTAGTCAAAGAGAAATATTTAAAAAATATCTGCAGCAAAATATATGTTTGGTAGAGCAATCTGTTAAATACTGTGTCCCCATCATTTCTGTTATTTAGGCAAAGTCAACAAGTCTTTTAGTTAATTTTTTGGGTCAAAACTTTTCAATACCTTGAAACACGGAATTATCTGGTGCCGTCTTCTCTTTTCTTCAGCAAGAGGGCTGAAGTAGGTAGGTAGGTGCAGCACAAAATTAGGTAGGTAGGTCCCAGTCCCCAAGTAGGTAGGTAGGCCCTAGCACACTAGTAGGTAGGTAGGCCCAAGCAGACAAGTAGGTATGTAGCCAGCCCCCAAGTAGGTAGGTCCCAGCCCCCAAGTAGGTAGGTAGGCCCCAGCACACAAGTAGGTAGCCAGCCCCCATCCCCAAAATAAGTAGGCAGGCCCCAAGTAGGTAGGTGAACCCCAGCACACAAACAGGTAGGTAGGTAGCCCCCTGAAAATGCACTCTCACAAATCACAATAATTACGCTTACAGTATGTCCCACCCCTTGGCTTTCACAGTATCATCAAGCTTAATAAACTAGGCAACTGGGAACGAGGGACCCTTCGCCCTCAAAAAGTTTCCATTACCGACTGAAGACACCCCTGCAATACTAAACCACAACTTTTACAGAAAACAACAAACTGGACATCGTTCATTTGCCTCGCTTCCGACCATATGTATGAATTTTTGTTTTCACATCCACTTTTTTATTGAATTGCTCTGACTCACCATCTATGCATTCTAAACCTGTACGATGAACATCATCACTTTGGCAGCTGTTATGGCAGTAGGAAGCGTCAGGTATCTCTGGACTCATGCAGGATTGAATGCCACCCGTCTCGTGGGTGTTACCTTTTGCTTCTATCTTAATTCAAAACTTAACCCACACCCATTTCTAGATTTCCGTATGTGTTTAACCTAGACAAATGACAATAAGGATAATGAGGCCCTGGTCCTCATGGCATGTCTGCCTTGTAAAGGAAATTGCCC
Organism: Hymenochirus boettgeri; assembly: GCA_019447015.1. Lineage (NCBI taxonomy): Eukaryota > Metazoa > Chordata > Amphibia > Anura > Pipidae > Hymenochirus > Hymenochirus boettgeri. The sequence continues at coordinate 328,021,180 of CM033469.1, forward strand.
GCCAAAGATTTCCTTGGAAGTACTAATGTCTGATCAAATGTTCCACCCAAATGAGCGTTTGAGAAGAGGTAGACTCCTCACTTGGTAACCTTATTTTTGGAAAAATGTTCCTTATAAACTTTCTTGGATATCTTCTTGTTTTACAAGGTATTGCCATAGACTCTTTACTGGTACGGGGGTAGGCTTTGATGCTTTTGACCTAAAGTTGAAAAATTAAGATTAAAAATATATGTTTCATGCAAACAAAATATTTGGTTTTTTTTTTATGTTACAGTATGGTAACGAGATATGCACTTGGATAATTGAAAGATCAACTTGCTAGTTTTAATTTTTTTTAAAGAGACCTAATGTTCCTAATAACTCTACCTTATAACTGCCTTTTTTATTTATGGGGAAAAAACAACACCAAATCCATACATCAAAGAAAACTAATTAAAAGTACCGGAATTAAAAAAGTATATTACATACCCCATCCTGTTTCTGCCCCAATTCAAACTTTGAATTTCAAACGCAATTTAAGGTAGATAAACTTAAAATAATTATTTAATTTACACTTAATCCTTATAGACCAGAAGATCGCTTTAGGAGTACTTATATATTTGCTTTAAACCTCTCTCAAGCCACTGGATTCACATATAAGGCTCAACTAACTTGAAAGGAGTATTGAATGGCTCCTCAAGCATGTCTTTGTGTCCTTAATCTAGGCAGGTCCTGCACTATAGCTTCTGCAGAGGTTGGTATTGTGATGAATCTGGAGGCGCCCAAACAACACCATATATTTCAAGTCTTTCCTCAGCAACATCCTGCTCCCATCTCTGTAACATCTTCAAATAGTGGTGACAAGAGGGGAAGATTACAGGCAGATCTGTATAGAAAAGGTACGAAGCAAAACTGCAACATTTTGGAATTTGGTTTCTAGAATAAAATTTAAAATGACTTCGCACCATGAAAAATTTCCTTTTTTGTCCTATTTCTGTTTTTTTTTTTCTACAAAAAAATGGAGGCATATATAATATACAAATTCATTATTACCTGAAACTTCATGCCCAGCTAGTGGATAAAAGCTCTTTAGTTCTGAAGTACTAATGAACCATTGCAAGCCTCCTTAAGCCCAACATGCATAGAAAATCCCGTTAGTAAAAAAAAAAAAAAGAGGGGATTAATAAGCTATGAATACTATTATAATATAAGAACCAAGAGTGCCCTGATTCACTGTGCCAAAGTCTTGTCAGTTATTCCTGAAAATCCTCGGGACCCCACTTCCTGGGCATTTGAATGTGAGGGAAGTGTGTGCCATCTTTTCTATTGAATCTCTATATATTTCATATATATAAATATATAAATATATATATATATATACACACTAGCAAACAAGTGTCTTGCCTGTTTGGTGCACAGTGGGAATTTATGTTGGTGTATAATTAGCTATAGTTTTGAATCCAGATGAATAAAATCTCCTTACCACCTTACTATAATAAATTTCGGTTTGTACATAAAAGAAATCCTGGTTTATTAGTGTTCACAATACCCTAAACTAATAATTTTCCACATCAAATGAGCAGTTTAAAAAAGGTTTGGAAATTGGGCCCTGTTATAGCTATGCGAGGTCTAATTGCCATCTTGCAGTACAAGGCAGGAGGATTTAAATCAATACTTTCAGTAGCAGCCTCCATACCTTACACGAGAACCCAATAACACAGAGAAAACGAGGGGCGAATAAATGGTATTTACAGCACAGGCGGCCACCAATTTGTACCAGATCACGATTTAATGGAAGGACTGTGTGTAGATGTCACACAGTTGGTTTCTCCCCCTCTCATAGGTCTGACAGAAAGCAACAGTGGCACTTTCTTTAAACAGATAAACATTTGAATTACCACTTTAACAGTAGTACGTGCAATGATTTAATAACAAAACATACCATGTGCAAGAAAAGGAATATCCCTGCCTATGGTCCCAATCCTGAATATTAACCATGCCCTTGAATACCTCTCTGGCCTTGTATGCTGTATACACTTATCTGTTTGCCCAAGTTTGGTTGGAGGGTGGTATATAGGAGCCTTAATTGTAATATGTCCTATTACAATACACATCACGTCATGTTTTTTTTGTAGCAGACAGAAACAAATTTAACACACCCTACTTAACCCCCCCCCAAAGGACCGGAATTTTTTTTGGATTGGGCTAGCTGCCACATCATGGATGTTATACTGACACCTACTTCCCTTTCATCAGTATACACATGAGCAGACCCCAGGTGTGGTGTGTTTTACACCTCCCATTTTGAGCCAAAAAACCATGTTGAAGTAAGTTTTAAACGTGTTTTGTATATTTTTTGTCTGTACCCAATATAGTTCGTGCTATACTTTTAGACATTAATTTGATGTCATTTTAATGGTCATATTGATACTATTACACTACAATACATAACACCTTCCTATATGTACTATCCATACCCCACCTTGTTTTAGTAGCTCCTAAAAACTTCAATGCAATCCCCTATTTAAGATATAAATATAAGTTATCTATATAAGGGATACTCTGATACTCTGACTCAGGTGAGTATTATATACCAATCGATGCCCGATAGAATGAGGACACTCCTGGGACTCCCCACACCACACATATTTTTTATTCCACACTTAGTGAAGAAAATCACTTTTCGGTCTTGGTTTCTCAGACCTTTCTCAAGCTCTAAATTTACGCACAGTGATCACAAAAATACACATAGCGATATAATATAATTTTATATCTTAATTTTTAGGTAGATCAAACTCTGCTTATCCATTTTGGTTGGGGTGTTGTTGTGGCTTGTGTTTTTGGCAGGCCGGTGTTGGTGCCTTGGTTTGCTCCATTTTGGCCCCTTTAGACTCATTATTGCATAACGTTTCAAATTGTTCAGTTTCAAATGTTCAGGTGAATCAAAAAATTTGTAAAGATAAATTTGATAAAATATTATAGCCTTTATTGGTACCTATAGGAATTGGCATTAGAATGTTCCTGAATCTGGACTTCTGACAATGAAGCTCATCCTCGTCATCGTCCACTTATTGACTTCATCTGAATCATATTCCAGTTTTGTTGTATGAAAGGGGAAGAAAGGGCTGACAAACAACAAAAAAGTTAAAGTAGTTTCTCAAGATTGGCAACATTCTCATCCCTCGGCTATCCTGGAAAACAGTTTAAAGAAGAAGTCAGCTAAAACATCTGGTCCTTTACGCTGGTACACACAAGTAACGATAAAGCCCTACAATAAAGCGTGATGGAGAATTGGTTTTAGAATGTTTAACTGTTCCACCAGGACCTTAGAGGCTGCCCCTAAAAGTTTTAACACCCCCCCCAAGTTTTTAACACACCCCCCCTTCCCCATGAACGTGGCGGGTACATTGTGGAAAAGGTATAGCACCAGGTTACACAGGGATCACAAGGGTTCACTGATCTTTTAAATAATATTCATTTCATATAGTGGATTGGGGCGACTCACCGGATCCCGGGCACTCTATTTTTCTCCGAGCCGCCACCGGAAGGTGTGCGTGTATCCTGGGGTAGGTTTTTTTTTAGAAAGTTGTCCCAGCGACACATTTTGAAACAGCCAAACGTTGAGAAGGTACACAAAGATCGACGGCAACTCACTAATATCTCAAATCGGGTTTGTTCATAACACCGGCGCGACGAAGAAGACTCCACAAGGGCACACATCACAATGTATTTGTCCAAGTGAGTACACACGTCGAAGTAACACAGCTACGGGAGCCGGGGGGCTGCATAGAATTGTAAATCTGCGCACGAGCGCAACGGCACTGGACAGGTGTGGGGTAGGGGGAGATTAGAGTGGGCGGGGCCACGGCGAAATTAGATCGATGAACACCGATCATGAACGAACAGGACTGAGAGAGAGAGAAAAGGTGTAAAGGGATTTACACGCTGGGACTAGGTACTATTGTCCGATCGTGCTCAACGGAAAGCGTTATGTAGTGAGGAAGACATTGTGTAGTTTACATTTTCGTTCATGTGACTTGATAGTGGTACTACGCCTACAACTTGTATACAACCAATAAAATAACAAAATTAGCAAACCACATGTATCTAGGCCTTGGGGGAGATTGGTAGAAGCCATTTGTGGGTAATACTACAGACTACCTATAAAACTGGCCCAAAAGGTCAATAGGAAAACTGTATATGAAACAATTAGATTTATAGTGGTCCCCCTCCATTATCTGTATATATTTTAAGTGATAAATATCATTTGGATTTATGGACTATCCCCCCCTAGGGCTCACAACAATACAAACCAGCCCATATGAATTAAAGTGATGGAGAATCTGATGTACCACTCACTCCAATTGTAATGCACAATATGTTAATAACTACCTCCCAAATACTGTGAAAGCCTATATGTTGTTGATCGTTGTGTCAACAGCTACCTAAATAACAAATTACATTCACCATCATTATAATCTACTGACTGTCCACTTTTTTTAGTATGAAAAAACTTCTTATTTCAGCATAAAAACAAACACGGAGAAGACCCTACTACACATCAAAACTAAACGCCCGTTTTTCCAGACAAAAAAAAAAAAATGTAATTCATGATCGTAGGTGTTATTGGGGAACAGAATGTATTTACACTTCATAATTTGTACATAATCATATTCAAAGACTCATGAATAGTGTTTTTGAGGCAACACAAACTACAATATTCAGTACTAAAAAAAAAAAACTCATGACCCACAGTTTTTGGCAGAGTGTCCACAGAAATATGATGCTCACATTTTATATATTGCAAAACTAGCTGAATTAACATTAATGTCAATTATCGTTTAGTAAAAAACAGATCTTCCCTTTGGTTTGTCACACAATGCTCAGCTAATTAAATTTGAATCTTATGTATCAGCACGCTGAAGGTGTCCTGAAACAAGTTGAACAAGCACCATCTAAAATAACTGGTTTTCACGGCACTTTCGTACTGGACGCATGAACAAACGATCAGAAGCCTCGAAAACTGATTCCCTATGGACTGCACGAACGGCACCTTCTCTCCCGAAAAGCGAGCGCTCCTTCGAGGACAAGATAGTCTATAAACGGGGCAAATGTGCTTGAATCATTGTTTTTTTTGTATTATTACATTGCTGCTAAGAATACTTTTGGCAAACAGCCATTTTGTTACAAAGGAAAACTAGCAAAGTGAAGCACCAAGCCACTTCTTTACAAATAAAACATTAAGACAACAAAAAATTCTGCAGGATTCAATGATTAGACAGGTGCAATTATTTTCTCTTTATGATTGTCCTTTTGACTGTTTGGGACATCTGGTAAAATCATTGTGTCCACGAAGAAAGGTGAACCATAACCACAAGTCCTGCGTGTTTTGCACCAAAAGTAAAGCCAATTCTTGAGACATCCTTGTGTGAGTTTGCATCGCAATCCAAATTGAGTGGCCTCATTTCAATTCTGCCCACGAACACTGCCAGTAATAAAAAAAAATTAAATCAAAACTTGGCCTCCAAGAAAACTTTCTGCCAAAAAACTAGGTGAACTTTATCACTTTTCCTTGTGATAAAAAAACCCAATCATCGTTAAAGTGGCTTAAAAAAATATTACTTTTGGACTATGGCAGCACCCCCCCCAGAGCGGCACAATTGCTGGAGCGAGAACCTTTTGCAATTTCTCAACACAATGGACAACAGAATCCCCTCCCACATAATGATGATCAACCTCGAAAACACTACATGCAGAAGGATCACAAATTTGATAATTTGTTTCAGAAATGTATATCCAGCATAGCCAGATCAGTGTTTTCCCCAGAATTTTTTTTTTCCAGCCGGCGTGGCATGAAAAGTAGCCAGCCGGGGTGGGGTGGGAGGGAAATTGGGGTGGGGACAATGTGACAACTATTCACGATCTCATATATAGGTCGAGGGTTCCTAACTTTCATCCCCCTAGTGTTTGAAAACTCATGACTCCGCCGCTTCTGGGTTGAGAATGCAGGGAGTTGCAGTCCGACGTCTGAAGGTAACCCATGTAACATGGCAGCACAGCACATGTGCCACCTTTTGGTGGCCTTGGGGGGATCTGGAAAAGCTATTAAACATGTGCTAAAATAATCTTACAAGTGTAAAACCGGGTCGGACTGGGCAGTTTGGGCGGAGTTTTACTGACCTATTGGCACCATTAAACCTACTCTAAATTTCTCTCAAGGAATTTTTTCCAGCCGGGTGGCATGAAAAGTAGCCGGGTGGCCGCCCGCTAAAAGACCCTAGGGAGAACCACTGCGAGTAATATGCATAATGAGAAAGGTCAACACGAAACTATGATAAAAGCCTTTCAAGCTTATGAATGTTTACATTTCTTCTTAGTATACAATACATATTTAAATAATTTAAAAAATGCTGAAAAAGCAAAGCTGTTAAAAACTGCAGTTGTTCACGCCAAAATTTGGCCATGTGCCCATTAAACAGTAAATTTTTAACATAACTAATATGATATTGTCATCTAACCCAAGTAATTTTAAACCCATTAAAACACTTACCTAATTTAAGATGTTAGTAACATGGCTGCAATGCCATTGTTCAAGAATAAAAACATGCAAAACCTTCATGCAACATGCCCAAATAATAATGCAATAGGAAATTTAGAAATGGCACCTTGAATGCCAAGAATAACTGTGTTGACAACACTTTGCATGTGTTTATAATACATTTTCACAGTGGGGAATTAACCAGAAATACACCGTGTGAAATGCTTGTTCCTATTTTTGCAATATCGACTTATAGGTATCCATAATAAAATGAATGACCCTGCTGGTATTCCTTCCATGAGAGGGTGCCGCTGTCAGCAATTGACATAGTTCAGTTTGAAACTCAGAAACGAAGTTCTAACATAAAACCTATACAATCTTACATATAGAAAAGATGGAAGCCCAACTCCTGGGTGGGCAAGTTGGAAGGCGTGGGTCCAGCTATTATACCTGGTGTTTACGATGGCAACCATTTGATTCTGATAAAAAACCATCATCTGTCAACACTCGTGAAACTATTATATTTGTAAAAGAGTGCATATTTGTAAAATGATCGCAATTTTTTCAGTTTTCCCCTCACAAGACATCACAAGTGGCCCAGATCTGTTATTTTTCGCCAATTTATAAAGCCCTGCTAGTTTTTTGCCAATAAGTATTGCCACTGCGGTAGTATCGTATACACTACACTAAGTACTGTATCACTGCCAAAGAGAAAGTGGTTGCAACTCAAAACGGTAAAAAAGCATATTAGACTGTAAATGCCGAAATAGGTCTAATACCCATCCTGGTACCTTTTACACCTGTGAAGACCCACTGACAGCTTAATATATGGGGGGCACTTTCACCACCTCAGATGTGGTGTTTTAAATGGCTGATAAGGGTAATGGTCGAGAAGACCGGAGAAGTATTTTACCAGAGATCGCGTTCCTCTGCTTTTTTTTCCTCAGACAGGCCCCAATGGAGCTTGCCTGTATGCGCACACAGTGCATGCTCCTCGTGACGCTGTCAGAGCACAGCAGAGGAGCATTTATCCCTGGTAAATACTCTAACTTCCCTGCCGTGCTCTCTCTCTTTTGCGCCTGATCATTTAAAATTTGAAGAACGGAGGCAAGACATATTCTCATTAACCCCGTTCTTCACTAAACAGAAAACAATGTGCTATCTAAAGGCGCATAGAAGACAGTCCGTGGGACCTGTCAGACTATCGCCGGGGAGCGATCAAGTTTTCTTACCTTCTCTCGGTCCTGTTTTAGTTCTATTGAAGACGGGAGTCAGGGCACAGCTTCCGTTTACCTCCCGTCTTAATAGAACTGGATACCCAAAATTCGATATTTATTGAGTAGCGTACCCTTTTAAGTCTAAGAACAGCAAAATAGAGAAAAATCACCAGAATATTCTACCAAACAGACCAGGGCTGTAACGGATTATTTGTGTAACAATGGCAGGGAGGGTCCTTAGAAGTTAAAACATAAAGGAGTTCAATCAAGTTTATTTTTAAAAAGGAAAAAGAAAAACTGAATTACACAGATTGTTTTTTCAGTCAAATAACAAAAATAGTTCTAAAGCTTTATTACACATGTGCGATCACAGGTGCCAACCCCACGACATGTATTGGCATTCGTATGGCCCCGACAACCACACACAGCCGACTGCCAGTTGTAACAAACACTCTACACATTGTGCGTTTATCCAGTGGCAGCAACAATGAGCAAGTGGGTATGAAGCTTAAAGCTAGGTACACACCTAGCTATTTTTCCTCCTCGACACACCGTTCGACTGCAAAAGCAGCCGGTCCGATAGTTACGCCGCCGATTCGTGCGGGCCATAGAGACACACGACGGGACGGATTTGGTTTTTCCACCATGCCGATCGCTCCCTTTATTCGTCCGATCGGATGAACGGGTCGGCCCCCCGACCACTCGGGTCGCATTCGGATGCGATAATCCACTTCGTCCAGACGACTACACTGAACTGAATCGTTGACAGACCGAAATATCTCATCGTGTGTACCCGCTTACTCTACCCTCCCCCACCAAAAATTAATTGTAGTTGTGAATCTTCCAACTAATATAGCACCTTCATTAGTTGCTGAATGAGAATAAATGTGTGCCCAACAAATGTAATTATGCACCTTGGACTGGCAGCACATTTTTAACACCCATTTTAATTTTTAAGCTTAATGGTTAAACAAAAAAACAAGACTACTTTATAAAACTTCAAACCACAACTGGTCCGCCCAACATGTTTGGGCTAACATTACGTTTAAAATTCGACCCCGGTGTGGGATTTTGTGTTATGACTGACCTCAGTATTCCACCTATAAGTAGCCACATCTTATATGAGGGACACTCCTCAAAGACAATAACAACTAAGTGTCACTAGTGCCACATATGTCAACACGGTATTTAAGTTAGAACAAGTGTCATGCAACACACAGCACAGTGAAGGGATTCAGACCACCCATGTGGGCTGTCAGAAGCTACAATTAGAGCCCAGAACAGAATGTAATTCTCAGGTCTTGGTCACTTAAGGCCAACCACACAGATCTTTGAATAACTGTTGGTAAAGTACTGCCGTTATCTCTCTATTTTATACCCCCTCTCTATTTCCAGTAATACTGGATTTTTTTTTTTTTATTTCCCCTTTTGGGTTTAAAATTATTGTTATACTAATGTTATTAGCTCCTTACTTCTGTTAACTTTGTTTTAAATCAGTACTGTCTAATCGAGGGAAGGGTAATCCCTCGAAAGCTATGTCTACTAAAATAAACTGTTAGTTCCGTAAAAGTATCACAGTCACTCTACTTTTACTTTTGAATAAACTGGGAGAATGGGCATAAAACCACAGTTATAGAGCACCACATGCTTGCACCATGTAATCAAAAACTAATCCATGGGTTACAGGCACAGGAACGCAAAGATCAGTATGTAGTAGAGGGATGTACATATTTTTGATTGCCTCCTTTTCTATGAGCCCAAGGAGAATCTTATGCTCTGGTGACTTCTGCTGCCAATGCTTAATGATGGGGAAAGTTCCATAACTGCAAACGCTCTACTCCTCAAACTCTTAATGCGAGAAAACAGGCAATTTGGACCTTACATAACAAACTATAACATCTTTAAGAGAAATATTCCTTCGATAAGAGGAAAGAATAGAACTGCAAAATTGAAAGATGAACCACAATCACACCTGTCATAACTAGAGTAAGGGAGCGTGCAGTTATATTAGTAATGTTTTGTGAGAGACTGCATGTGTTCCTCTTGCTGAACACATATCTAATAAAACTTCCTATGGTTTTAAAGTACATGGAAAATCACATAATAAATATCCTTGTACATTACGCAAATGTCTCCTCCGAGTAGTTCTTTAGTACTTGTTCACTCAACAAACTACTCTTCAATTTGGCCAGGGTCTGTACTTGTGATTTACAAAAGAAATAACGTTGGTGTTGAATGGCATTTAGGAACAATGCACCACACAACAGGTTATATTCAATAAAGTTTCATTAATCGTTTCAAATTAGCTATATAGCTTTTCAGAAATGTTTAAATAAACATCTGATTGGTTGGGGCACAATTAGCACCATTTTAAACAATAAGAGCTTACTTTATTGAATCTCCCTGAAAGTGCATAAACAGCAAGATTTTGTTGTCATTTGTTGAATTCCAAACTTGTTGTAATGTGCTAGTCAACACATAAAGCATACAACGTCTCGATAATATATCCACCTGTACTCACTATTATCGGTTGTGTCTCTTGACGAGGAGGATCGAGAAAAAAAACAGAAAACATAAAAATTTTTTTTTTCATGTGCAAAACCATGTTGTCTTTATAACAAGTTATGTGCACAGTACAGATATCCTCCAACCCGCTGCTCACAATACCATCCAGAGAAAACCCACAACAACACCCAAAAACATCCTGTTTTTACCAGAAGGGGAAAAAATCCTTATCATAGAAAATGGCAATAGGCTTAAGCCTTGGGAGAACTGAAATGGGGCCAAAGGTAGATCACAAACACCATATAAAGAAAAAGACAACAGCAAGAACATTATCATCTCCAGTTTTCAGTAAAAGAATTATAGTCCTATTACCTTGCTAGAGATTAATCAAAGTTGTGGGTTCATGTTTTTGTGTGAAAGATGGAAATCCTTGGCAACGACAACAGTCCTCACATTAGCTTACAGGCTTGGGTGTTATAAACCCCTGTGAGAGTTACCATTGTCCTGCCTACTGAATTTTGACACTGTTATTTCCTCATCTCTTTTGAAAAGTGAAGCAGACTAAGCCAAAAAGCTTTTTTAAAGCAGCAAAGGGCACACAAACACAAGAAAATGTTAATGGATTTAAATGCACAGTGACACAAGCATTAAGAATAGTAGCAAAAGGGTTAGTTGGACTAAAGGTCAGACATGTATTTTTTTTTATGGATTTCTAATATATTCATACATTTGATTATGATAAGGCTACACAAAAGAAAAAATCTGACTAGATCTCAATAAATTGTTAATTAATATTGTAAAAAATAAGTAAGCACATCTGAGGCATAACATTTAGAAACCCTACAAAATGTAAAACCACTCTGAACTGGTTTGGTTGATATTCAAATCAACATATTATGCATTTAATATGGAAGACCTAAATCATCTAAAGCTTTTTTTCTTGCCTGCAAGACTGGGAGGGCTATGTGTACTGATAGCAGTAAGGGCTTTGGAAAAGCCAACACATTCCATGGAGAACACAACTACCTGATGTGGGCTAGAATGAAAAATATTTTCCTCCAAAACAAACAAAAAAAAGAGAAAATATTCAGTGTACACATGGGATGTAAAGGACCCGACAGAACAGTTTGTGAAATGTTAAATCAAAAACTATACACAAAACTGAAGTACATTTTGTATTAAGTTGCTTACGGGTAAGTTTTTTGCTTGCATAATAATTCTAAAGAGAGCACTAAACATTAAAATTCAAAGACTCTTTAAATATCTACAGTTTATTGCAATGACTGATGTGCAAGAACTGCCAGATAACTTTACCACAAGGTTTCTTTCTATGATACAAACTGTAAAATGTTACATGAACTAAATTAACTTGGTTAACTACAAGCAAGAAAAAAAAGCCCAGGCAAACCCCATTCACTAACAGGCCTTTACCAGAATATCTCCCTAAGGGCAGTCCACCCTTCTTTAAAAAAAATTAGTATCTAACAGAAACAACCCCTCAAAGCTAAGATCCTTTTTACTTAGTCTTGCAAGATGGCTTCCACACGTGTAAGAAGCCTTACAAACCACCGATCCAGCGCTGCAGCCCACAGCTTCGGCAGTCAGTCTTTTACCAAAGGACCTCTGCTACTGCTACTCTGCATGTAAGGGGTGGGTGTTCTGTTAGATACTACATTTTTTAAAGAGGGTGGACATGCTTTTAACTTCTCAGTTTCTCCTTTCACCTCGTATTTCCCATACATCCTCGCCTTAAAGTTTGGCCACACTAGGAGTTTCCATTAACTTAGATATAATCTGTCTGAGCTGAACCTTGACCTTCAAGTTATTTCTGTAGATATTTATATAAGGAACTTTATGTATTTCTGATTGTTTATGCAATAAAGTATAAACACTATTCTAAAGTTTGAACTAAAGCTAAACTCAAAATAATGATATTTACATTGTATTATACCGGATTCTGATAAAGATGACCACCATACCAAGTTAGTAAATTTTACAAATAACTTTGGTATGTTAAAATTGTGTTGTGTGTGAAATACAGAGAGATCCCTTTGTAAATTATTGGTTAAAATAAACTACAGTATATTGGAGATGCACACAACTGGGAATGCGAAAGCCTACATTAGTTCTCCCTGAACTATTATGGGTCAGTGTTTCAAGGTCTTTAGAAAAAATTAAATACAAAACATGCTAAATAAAGGCTTTGTGATTCTTGTTTATACTTTTTTACATCAGTTATTTAAATAAATTATATCACTTACCTAAACAGGCTTTACAGGCATCTGCCCCTCCCTGGGATTCGGGCTCCACCTCCAAAGACGGCAACCACATTTTGTTGTTCAGAGATGGGACAATACAAAATAACTCATGCTAGAGTGTGTGGCTAGTCCGTGGATAAGACTTAAATAAACTGCTGTGAAATCTCACATAACGAATAAATATGCCCTGGCTGAGTCTCTTCTCCATAGAATTCAGCAGGCGAAGCAGTGTACTTATCTACAAGTTAAGATGTTTTAATGTATTTTATATAGCATTACATATTTTCCCACGAATAATATTCTAAATGTACCCATTGTACTTGTGGATGTTATTTAAAGGCATCTATAGCGGGAAAATGACCTTTTTTTCCTTCTTTCCATGTGTTCTATAATTCCCCCACCCACAGAGTGTCTTCACTTTTTTCATATTCCCTCTCTGTCCTGAGATACACCAGATGAAATACGTGATTGCATTCCATATTTGGACTGTCAATCAAATCCCTGTGACGTGATCCCCCCTCCCTGCTCTGTAATAAACATAGAGATAACAGCATAGCAAGGGGAGAAGGTAGCTTTTGATGTAAATATAAGGCTGCACTTGACCCCCCTCTTAATAAGTTTTCACTGATTAATGATTGGTCCACAAGAGAGAGAGTCGTAAACTGTACTTTTCTCCTTCTTCTTTTTCCTTCTCCAGGGACAGCTTGCTTTCTATTGGCCACTGTGTGTGGGTGTGTTTTTCAGGATGTTGAACTTTTAACTCCTACTGCACATGATAAGCTTTCGGTTAGCCGGAGTTGAGACACAGAGGAGGTACAGAGGGAGGGGGAAAGGGGAGTGCTGCACAGACACCTCCCCCCATGTTAAACAAAGTCACTGACAGAGATAGAATTAGCAGCACAGAGTACTGAATTTAACTTCGCAAAGGGGCAATGTGTTTTTTCACTAAGATGCCCTTTAATCAAGCATATGTAGGTATCAATTGATTTCAAGATATATATACACAAGATATATATAGTACACACATGTGCGATCGACGGTGCTGACCTGTACGAACGTCTCTTTGGCCAATAATCGTGCGTGTATGGCCACTTTATCGGGCAAAACAAGCCGCTCGTTCTGGAATCTGCCGTGACTAAACGGCAGTTTCGGCCGATAAAGTGCCATACACCCCGATTATTGCCCGAAATGCTGTTTGTCACACATCGTGCTTCGCAGGTCGGCACCCGTGATCTCACGTGTGTACGAACCTTTAAATTGGCTGTGTACACATGGCACATGTGTACATTAATGCCATTTACTGGCATAGTATTTTTACAGTTTATTGGGGGGGGGGGGGTATGTTTTCAGATTATGGAATATTAAAATTGTGGTTAGTTCTCCTTTTATTTTTCTCTTAATAGGTGACCTGGCCTCACCACCCATCTATAACGGCAACCAATGTAAAGCAGAAAACATGGGCTGAACACTTATGTGCTCGCTTTTTTTCTATCTTACTCATCAGTTACCTTTCCCACCTACAGTCATTATAACAACTGTTGTATGTGTGATAGGGTACTATAATGAACGGATAAACTGATTGTAAACATGGTTTAAAGGGACATTAAAGTGAAAAAAATAATTTGCTTTAATCTCCTTTTCTGTATTTTTAGAGCGTCAGGACATGATCCCTTTTGCTCTCAGTGCTCCCTGTCACTAGATCTCCTCATGTCTCCTCACCCCTATTAGTATGCATTCTTTCTCTCTGTGTCCAGCCCCCTCCAAATCACAGTTAGAGGGAGCATGTGCAGTGGAGATGATCTGTGCCTTTAAGCAGCCATAGCATTCACCCAGTGATTTTGTGTTAATAGTGAAAGTGGAACTGCTTTGCTATGGGTAGTTAGCAGCACTGGCCGTTGCCATCACTGCTAGAAATCAAATAAGATTTTCTTTCAGCTTGTAGGTGTTGAAGGGAAGTGTGTTTGTGTGTGGATGGGGGGACTTTGCAATTGATTTTTTTAGGTGAAGTGCTAGATTGGGACTTCAGTAACAACCCCACAAACAGCAGCTAACGAGGTTGAGAGTTAGCTGCAGGCACAGAAAGAGCACAGAGCAACAGATAATGCTTATTCCCTTTCATGTTAGTGCTAAATAAGAAACTATAAACAAACACACATGCATGCAATAAAAACAACAGCAGATCAAACACCATATTAAAGTAGAAAAAAACTCTAAACTAACTAAACTGTAAAAGTTAGGCCTGAACCAAAGTATTTATAAATATGCTAAAAACACACTAAACTCTAAAATGTAACAACTAGGAAACATGCGGCATCAATAAGTACAGGATTGCAGTTTACAATTTTCCAAGATCACATACTTACCTATCTATTATCCATAAGCTGGGGAACTGGATGTGCAGTCCAACTTCCCGTGCTGTAGATCCAACAGCAAGGGGTGGCACATCCGATGGAGCGTGGTGACAGAAGTTATCCATATTTTCCAAAAGAGATGGTTAACTTAGAAGGTTAAGTATTTAATAAAATCCTTTCCAAGGTAATGGATTGCTACCTTACCTTTACCAAGGTCAATGACCTTTTCCCAAAGTTATCTATTCCCAAAAAGGGTTGGGGAATCATAAAATAATCTACTATTATTAGACTTTAGTTATTTTCATTTTATTATCTTCTAAATAAATATTTTACGCATGATGACAAACAGGAGATTCAGAAAGTCTTATCCTTAAAAATGGTGCGACTTTTTGCCTTAACCAGTTGGATGTTACCTTTCAATGTTAAATAATATTTAATATCACCATGTTCAAGATAAGAACTTTATTGAATCTCCCTGCAAGTTCTTCATATTGATTAAATAATCTGCACAATCTTTGATATAAAAACCTGGCCACTGAGTGGGGGATGTATTTGGAATTACACGCTTCATCTAATCTTGTTGTTCTAAAGGTTTGCCTGGGGATAAGAATACACTCTGGTACACATGCCTGTAATGGATTTGTCTGCACAGAGAAACTGAAAATAAAAATAAATAAATAAAGCCATGTATCTGTAAGGTGATCAATACAGATCTCTTTCAATGTATGGTTTGAACAACAATCTCACCACTCGATTTACTGATTGAACTATTTTTTAATGTTATAATCAACAAGGCATAAAATTGAATGAGTGCAACTGTGGAATATTTCCTTTAGAATCACTCTGATACATGAGAAGTGTTTTATTCTAAAGAAAAGATTCCACGGTTACTCTACTTATACTCCCCCGTAATTTCCTGCCCCCCCAAAAAAAAACTTACTTAAAAAAATAGCAATTTAGCTTTTCTAAGAGCGCACAGTGTTATGTATCTGACCGACACTTCCAGTTACAAGAACATTGAAAAAGCAAAATCTTCATTTGTTATTTCTCAATGGACACTGGCAATTCAGGAGAACAGAGAGAGCAGAAAGATTTTCATAATAAATAAAAAGGGAAAAAACTTCCTATCCTTCTACACAACGTATTATAAGAATAATTCCCCCAATAACATTTTTATAATGGATTTTACATCACCTTGGAATTCCTATCCTGTATAAAAGTACAAGGCGGTAGGACTTTATACATCAGGGAATTCCTATCAGACTGCCCCCCTTAAAAGCGAATTTTTTTGTTTAGGCTGAGGCAAACTATAGAAGAAAAAGCACACTTTCTGTGGGGGAGCTTCTACCGCTGGACTTATAGTCTCCCTTACCTCCTCACGGCCGTGTGTGTCCCGGCACCAATAAGTCCGCTCCAGTCTCCAGGATATAATACTCTTGGAATAGATCAATGACGTGTGGGGGAAACACTCCAAACGGTAGCGTGAGGTATAGGATAAAACGTAACCTTTATTCGCTCATATAAAAAATACATAACAGCAGCAGATCCGATAGACATGACAAACACAGAGGGGGGGCGTGGCCGCACTATGACTGACCGCAATGTGCCATAAGCGTGGGCTCATTGACGCCGTTTCAGGTGCTTACCATCCATATGTGATTTTAAATCAATAGCAATTGGAGCGAATGTGATCCACAAAAAAATAAAATGTGGCCATCCAGTGACCTGCACTGCTCTCAAATCTCTCGTCCTAATGGATCACAATTGAGTAAGAAATCTCACTTGGGTGGTTAGCCCTTAATGAAGTGAAAATAAGTTACAGCACACACTCAGTATTTTACAATATTAAGCACCAGGAGGTAACCACCTCCTCCGTATAACCATTTATCGCGCTGATACTATTCAGACAGCAGACGGAAGACCGTGCACGCTTGAGCTTTTTTATGGTCAGGAAACGCTCTGTGACATTTTTATCCTATATTACACTGTAAGGAGCGTATATAGTCCTTATAGATTTCACTGTAAGGGGTGGATTATCCCTTATATAACACATCGTTGAAGGGTTATATCTTAATCTAATGCATACTAAAAAGAAATACACCACTTAGTTAAATTCAAATAAAAGGAAGGTAGCTCTGAAAACCCCATTAATAAATAAAGTAAAATACTATTTTTGTTAATAAACATTATCAGGAGATGAACCATCAGAATAGATTTCCCTTTTTGCAACAGATCTATTTGTTTCACTTTAACTTCCTTCTTTAACACTGATGAAGCAATTTGAAACTGCCTACCTGTTAGCTTGTCCTCCCAAAGACCCTGATAAATAACATGCAGAAAGGGAAGCAGCCAGGAGTGCATTACATAGATCTGTAGAGAAATATTAAAAACACTTAAACCTTTCTGAAAAAGAAATGACCACTACAATACACAATATAACTGTTATTTACATGTATTTTGAACTATGTGCTGACCCAAACTGTGATTACTGGAAATATAACTTAAACTTTGCAATTTATAATGACCACTGATGCCACTATTATTATATCAGGAAATGATGACACTGTTAAGGTGGCCATACATCATGCGATATTACTTACCGGATCTTATATTCAACCGACATGCGATCGGAAAATGAATGGGATTTTGCGATCGCATGTTGGTCGGATATAAGATGCGGGAAGACAGTTCCGGCAGGTTGATGAACGTCAGTGAGCGATCGTGTCGTGTAAGTAATATCGCATGATGTATGGCCACCTTTAATTTTGGAAAATCAATAAAATTTATAAACAATAAAAACATTTGAAACCTGAGCTTATTACAATCTGCACTATTTATGGTTATGTTAAAAATAAACCAGTGACTCTCATTACACTAAACTGAACTGCTAATCTGTTAATTTAGCAGTTTGTATGCAGGCTCCAAGATCATTAATCTTAAAGGCATGTCCACCCTAAAAATGAAGTTTTAGTATAAGGTAGGTGACCTCTGCCCACCCCCAACCACCCCGATTTATTTCTTTAAAAATATGCTTAAATCGCTACTTACAGTCCCTTCCCTCCCGCGTCATCTCTGATCCGGCTGATTGCAACTCTCGCAAGCAGGGGCTGGACCGGCAGCCGTGTCTGTGATTGGCTAAGACGTGGCCAATCACAGACGCCCTGACATATTGGAAGACGCCGCAGAGTAGCGATCAAGCATTTTTTTAAAGAATATTTCAGAGGTTGGGGGTGGGCAGGGCACCACCTATGGTCAAAGGGATTCACGCTAGTGGCCACGGCTGCAGAGGATGGATCCGGATGGTGGAGGGCTCCCCTGTCACGTCCTTGTTGAGGTTAGGGAAGCAAAGGCACCGGATGACTCACTGACAGCTTCTACTCTTCACTTTCCTGGACCCTAAAGTATTGCAGGAGAACCATAAGGATCAGAGATGTACGGTAAAAAAATTTTTTAACACGCACAAAACTACAAAGTGGGACAGTATGGGGTAAAATTTTAGTTTTGGGGTGGACATGACTTTAAAATAAACGGCCTCTCTCCTCCATTCTCTGAAGAACATCTCCAATTTGTTATTCTTACTGCATTTCCTTGCGTTTTCTATTCCAAATATAACAAAATCTAGTTGCAGTAGCTTTAAAAACATTTGTCTAACATGTGACATATGGGGCATAGCCCCACTGCATCAAGCCAAATTTCAATGTAATTTTCGGTACTTACACATGTGTTCACCCTGCATTGCAATGCATTTCTTTCTCCATTCACTACCCCTATCATGTAAACAACAGCACAACAACACTCATGCAAGTGTCATTGGGAAAATGAATGTCATGTAATCATGGTTTTCCTGCAGATCGATAAACTGATTCAGCAAGGCCACACTAGTGCGTTTTGCACGCATTTTGCACTTGTGATTTCACTAAATTGTAAACCGCGATAATGCAAAAACCGCATGCGCGCAAAATGCACAAAAATTGCGCGCACAATCGCATGCGGTAACACTTGCGATTTTGTGCGCGATTCCTGTGCGTTGCAGTGTGGCCTTAGCCTAAGACACAATTCTCGGCCAATCACTAAAGGCTCAGCTAGTCCAGCCCCTTGACTACTCACGTGCACGAAGGAATGGAGCAGCAGCAGAAGACAGCCGAGGAAACACAGTGCTGGTAAGTAATATGAAAGATTCTTGTACACACTTTTAACCTAGGTCTAGGTTTTGGGGGGTAAATAGGATGATTTAATTTCGTTGGGGGTGGACATGCCCTGTAAATGCACTGGGGCCTAGTCCCTACAACAAAAGAATGCACAGCAAATCCAGATCAATGACCATGACATTTTCATGAAAAGCAATTGTACAGTATATTTTCTAATATATTACAGAAAAAAAAAAAAAATATAACCTTGTGATTTTGAATATCAGGATGAGTTTGGCGATCAAGATTAATTATGGCATGCAGATATCGTGTGTTTAAATTGCTTAGATGTATAAGGATTGGCCACAACATTTTGGCATAGCTGTGCAGGCAAAAAAAGCGGTATAGAGGTCTGCTCTGTCTGTGTCTTGAAAAGATGCAGTATCCTAGAACATTACAACGCAAAAAATAAATATCAAAAAAAAAAGACAAAGAACAGATTCAGCATGAAAAAAACATCACCTTCCTAAACTCCTGAATGGACACCAGTTATTCTGAGGTTATGGCCATGATCCATGTAAGCATTTTTCGCGCATATGGGCACATGGTTTCTCATGGTCAAATAGTCAAGTCAATTGCTAGTAATTACTAGGGTCATCCCCATTGTAGTCCTATCCTGATTTTGCATTAGGATTTCAATTAGTTGCATGGCTGTTAAAGGGATTTTTACCTCCTTTATTGAAGGATTTTTCTATGACAGGCAGTAATCTCAAGAACCTGATGGAATATAAAATGTGCAATTGACTGGTTTATTCAGTCAAACTGGTAATATATACGTTTCACCCATTATTTCTTTAAAATAGACATCTGAAAGCAACTGAGAGTTGGTGCAATATCTGCATTTCTCCCTTCACATTATATATCCAATATGTCCATGAATCATTATCTCTCACTAAAAGCACAATCATTTTCAATTGTGCTGCAATTCAAGAGAAATGGATGTATTATATGGCATTACTTAGTATAAGCATTTCTAAAAATAAAAGTCAGGACAATTCCTAAAACATCCAATAAAACTAACTGTTATTTGTTAATTAAATTATACATCAAAGACACAAACCAATATTTCAATTTATCATAGACAAAAACTAGATTTAATTTAAAGAAAATTAAAAAATAATTCTGCAACACACTCCAAAAATTGGAAGTCAAAGTAAGTAAGTAGTACACATTGGGTACTACTAGGTGTCCACTCCCTTTCTTCTACCTCAATGCCAAATTTCAGTATTCCAATTGAAAAGGTTGTTCCAGTCGTTTTAATTTTTTAAATTCCAGGGGTAATCCCATTTAATAGTGAGAAAAAACACACAACTTTTCACCTTTTAGGCCTTTATCAGACACTTGATAAAGGCCTAACACCAAAGTCGCGTGTATTTCTGCACTAACAGATGGATTACCCCTTGGAATAATTTTAAAACGACTAGACAATTGGAGCAAAGTAAGTAAAGGTTATACAAATAACATTATATAAGTGTTCCATAAAGGGCATCTTTTTTCACTTTGATTGAAGAACGGGAGGTAAAGGAGTCATGCATCGTGGCTGTACTTAGGACCTATCAGAGAAAGCAGTGGAGGGTGATCCCAGATAGTTTTAACCTTTCCCCTGCCTGCGCCAAGCGTTCTCGTTGGCCTTGCGGTCGTTTGGGGAAAAAACGATAATTTCCCTCAGCCACGGTGGTCCATCTATGGGGGTCGGCCACGGTCCGAGGAAACACACACGTCCCAAACATTTTCCCTATGCTGTGCAAAAAATAGCATGTATCCCATGATATAACACAAACTTTCTATTTGACCTTTACCCTGTTAAATAATTTAAGTAGAATATTTATATAGAATACCAGCCTGTCTATGACTTGGCCTGGTCCATTGTTTTTTCCCAGTGTCACTATTATTGATATTTTAAAAAGGGTTAATAAAACAAAACAAATAAGTTTTACCTACCTGTTGGGATTCTTGCAGAAGCAGTATAAGCTCCATTCGTACAGAAGCCAAACCCCCTCCATGAGATCCATGTGGACGCAAAAACTTAAAAACATTCTTAGCAGGGATTGGAACTTGGAAAGCCACTGTCGTCGCTGATAATTCTCTTTTTGGTTATTAGTTGTGCTATTGTCCAATGTATCTTCAGACCATCCATCATAAGAAAATTGAGGAGCACCTTCTATATTGCATTAATATCGCATATCTTTTGAAGGGCAACAACTGCTCTTTCAGCCAGTGTATAGCTGGTTACCTAATTTTCCCACCATCTACTTCATAGCCTGTGATAAAGTGCGCAATTCTCCCCGTAAGAATCTTAGGCAAGCTCTAATTTTAACTGTGCAGCAATAACATCCTCCGAGGGACAAGTATGTAATTTTTCATTGTTTGCTAATTGAATCAGATGCTTGGGCTTGCTGTCCCAGACTTTACACTTCATTTCAGGACAAGATGGTTTTAATGTCTTTAATTGACAAACCCAGATTCCTCATCTTCTGTATCACTGTCCCATTTCAACTCAACCAGGTTCATCTTCAATAACCATTGATGGCTGCCCTCCAGTCAAATAAAGGAGCAGAGTTTGATGATTGCTTTTCTGATGAAATATCAAATGATGACTCTGAACCATTGACCACAGAATCAGACCATCAACTTATCAGAATCAATTCTTTCATCTCAGACAAAGGTGTGTGTTGTTTTACTTGTATCTACAAACTTGATGTACGAAACAATGTTTTTGATTTCATTACTACTTTGGGGCATTTTTGATAACACTTCCAGTGCTAGCATAGGGCAGCCAGCCTTTAAGTGAGAATGAGCAGTAGTAAAAACAGTCTTCTTTCCCCTAATAATTTTTCTGCTAAACCATTATCCACAGTAATGCGCAATTTGTCTCTGAGCATCCAAGATGTCTCCTCAATATAACATAGGGTGTGTACGCAGAAATTGTAGAAATTAAATACAGATGGATCACAACTAGAGGATAAGTTCCAGGTTTCATCTAAAAAAAAAACATTTACAGTAAAAAACGTTAAAAGGCGATATCTGTATGACTTTTAAAGTTATTATAATACCCATGTTACATAAAAATTTTAAAAGGTTGCTTAATTACATTTTTAAAAGTATCTCCACTGATGAAAAAAGTTTTTTTTTTTTTAATCTAGTACAACACCTTTCCCAACCCTGCTCCTACCTTTTTTTTTCCTCAAAAATCTCCACTGTTTCCTTTGAAGGAGCCTGGGAAAATTCTGCTCTTTCCTGGGGGTGTGTCTGCTACTGTGCTGGGATGGCTGTCAGTCAATGTGCATCATCAACTAGCAGGCACACCCACTTGACCCCAGTGACTCCTACTGTCAACAAAGCCTTTTCTCTCCCTGTCTCTGCACAATTGTTTTCACAGCTGATTGTGCAGGGAGAGACAGGGGAGGGAAGTTATTCGTGTGCCACATTAATGTAAAATCTGTGGGAACTAACTAGGAAAATGTAATGCATATTTATGGAGGCTGGGCGAATATGGGGGGGATTGGTAGGGATACAAGTTGAGTTTCAGAAGGGATGCTGGATTAAGACAAGCTGAAATGGGAGGGGGTGAGAGACCACAAGATGAGTTAGAGAGGGGATGCTGGGACAAGGCACTAGCTGAAATGGGAGGGGGGTCTCTCACCCACCCCCTCCCATTTCAGCTAGTGCCTTTCTCCTCTCTTTCTCTCTCTCCTTCCGTCTTTTCTCATTCATGTTCTTCCTTTCCTCTCTTCGCTTTCTCCTTCTATCTCTTCTCTTCTCTTCTTTCTTTCTTCTTCTTCTTTCTCCTCTCTCTCTCTTCCTCTTCTCCCTTCTCCTCTCTTTCCTCTCTTTCCTTTCTTTCTTTTCCTCCTTCTTGGGCGTCTTTCTCTGCCTTTCTTTCTTTCTCTTTTCTTTTCTTTCTCTTCCTTTCTCTCCTTCTCTTTTCTTCTCCGCCTTTTTTTTCCTTTCCTTTCTTTTCTTTCTTCTTCTCTTTCTTCTCTTCTTTCCCTCTCTTTTCTCTTCTTTCTTCGCGCCCTCTTCTTTCTTTCTCTCTCTCTTCTCCTCGCTTCTCTTCCTTTTCTATTTCTCTCTCTTTTCTGTTCTTCTTTCTCTTTCCCTTTCTCTGTTCTCCTTTCGCTCTTCCTTCTCACCTCTTCCCTTCTCCCTCCTTTCTCCTTCTTTCTTCTTTCTCATTCTTCTCTGTTCTATTTCTTCTTCCTCTTCTTCTTTCTTTTCTTTCTCTCTCCCCTTCACATCTCTTTCTTCTCTTCTCTTTTCTTCTTTCTCTTCGCTCCTTTCTCCTCCTTCTTTCTTTCTCGCCTTTCTGTGCTTCTCATCATTCTCTTTCTTTCTCTCCGCTCTTCTTCTGTTCTTCTCTTTTCTCTTCTTTCCCTTCCCTTTTTCTTTCTAGTAGTGCCTTTTCTTGCGCCCTTCTTTTCTTCTCTTTCTCCTTCCTTTCTTTCTCTTTCGTCCGCCTCCTTTCTTTCTGCTTTCCTTTCGCTCTTCCCTTTCCTTCTTCTCTTTCTCTCTCTTCTCTTCTTTCCCTTCCTCTTTCTTTCGTTCTCAGTGCCTTTCTTTCGGCCTTTCTCTCTTTCTTCTTCTTTTCCTTCTTTTCTTCTCTTTCTTCCTTTTTTCTCTCTTCTTCGCTCTCTTCTTTCTGTTTTCTCCTTTTCTTTCTTCTCTTTCTCTCTCTTCTTCCTCTCTCTTCTCTTCTCGCCGTTCTTCTTCTTTCTCCTCTTTTCCGGTTCGCTTCTTCTCTTATTTCTTTTCTTTCTCTTTTCTTCCGTTCTCTTCTCGTTCTTCTCTTTCTCTTCTTTATCTTTCTCTATTCCTCTCTTTCTTTCTCCTTCGTTTCTTTCATATTTCTTCTTTCTTTCTCTTCTTCTCTTTTCTCTCTCTTCTCCGTCTCTTCTTTCTTTCTCCTCTCTTCTTTGCTTTCCTCTTTCTTTCGTTTCGTGTCTTTCTCTCTCGTTCTTTCTCCTCCTTTCTTTCTTTCTCTTCTTCTCTTTCTTTCTTTCTTTCTCTTCCTCTTTCTGCCTTCGTTCTCTTTCCTTTCTTTTCTTTCTTCTCATTTTCTTTCTCTTCACTTTCTCTTCAATTCTCTCTTTCATTTCTTCTTCTTCTTTCTTCTTCTTTCTTTCTCCTTTCTTCCCTTTCTCTTTCTCTTTCTTGTTGTCTGCGGTTCTCTTCTCTTCGTGCCTTCTCTCCTTCTTCTCTCTTTCGATCTCTCCTCCTCCCTCTTCTCTTTCTGCCGTTCTTTCTCCTTTTCTTTTCTCCTTCTCCTCTCTCGTCTCTTCTTGTCCTTTCTTCTCTTTTTCCTCTTCTCTTTCTCTTTTCTTTTCTCCTTTCTTTTCTCATCTCTTTCTCTCTCGTCTCTTCTTTCTTTCTTTCTATTTCTTTCTTTCTTTCTCCTTCCTTCTTTCCTACCTCCCTTTCTTCTTCCCTTCCTCTTCTTTTCTTCTCTCTTCTCTCTCTTCTCCTTTCTTTCTTTCGATTTTCTCTCTCTCTCCTATTCCTTCTCCTTTTCTTTCTTTCTTCTCTCTTTTCCTTCTTTCTTTCTTTTCTCCTTTCCCTTTTCCCTTCTTTTTCTTTCTCTTTTCTCTCCTTTCTTTCTTTTTTCTTCCTTCTTTCCCTCTTCCTTTCTTCTCTTTTCTTTCCATTTCTCTTCTTTCTCTCTCCTTCTCTATTCTTTCCTCTTCTCTTTTCTTTTCTCCCCTTTCTCCCTTTTCCTTTCCTCTCTCCGCGTTTCTCCTCCTTCCTCTTCTCTTTCTCCTTTCCCTTTCTTTTTCTTTCCTTTCTCTTCCCCTCTTTCCCTTTTCTTTCTTCTTTCTTCTCTTCTTCTTTCTTTTCTTTCTCTTTCGCTCCCCGTCCGTCTCTTTCTCTCTTTCTTTCTTTTCTCTCCCTCCATCTTTCTCTTGCTTTCTTTCTCTCTTTCCTCTTTCTTTCTCTCTTCTTTCTCGTTCTCACTCTCTCCTTTCTCTTTCCTTCCTCTTCCTCCTCTTCTTTCTCTTTCTTTCTCTTCTCTCTTCCTTTCTTTCTTCTCTTTTCTTCTCCTTCTTCCCACCATCCCCTCTGAAAACTCATCTTTTGTCCTTCAGCCAACCCCCTCACAATTCAGCTTGCTTCTCATTCCCATAATCTCCTTTGAAATTAATGTCTTTCTTCCAAACCCCTTACATGTGTGCAGCGTAAATGCTGCTTGAACAAGCGCAGGCAAGAAACTGAGCAGCACAGAGAGCGCCGACACGCGAGCGCACAGAGAGAGTCTTGTAGCCATGGTAAATGAAGCATTTCGTTACCACTGGCTGTCTACTAGTTGCGGGGTCAAGTTATCCCAACTGAGGAGAGACTGACTGCGCATGTGCGAAAGGGTGCACGCGCGTTGGTTGATATCAAGCAGCGGGCAGGAGGAAAAAGGCAGATCAGATGCCTGTTAGCGTACAGGATAGAAGATGTAAATCTTCAGAAGTTTTGCTCACATTAAGCTGAAATTTGGGGTAGTGTATAATTTAACTCCCACTACTATTTGGCAATGTTATATTTCTCAGTGGAGATCCTGTTAAATGCATATGGTATTTTATGATTTATTTCATAAAACTAAAAAATAAACCTGCAGGAAAATGTCATTGCACACCAAAATTAACATAAAGATCAATATAGATAAAAAATAGCATAAAACAGGAATGCAGATACAGTTTTAAAACTGTTTTTGTTCTCACCTTCTTTATCTTTCACTAGCTGTTTTAATAATGTTTCCAGAGCTTGATTATAATCCTCCAAGATCCAGTATGCCATGCTTCGTACAAAAGGATCACAATGCATGTTTGATATTGTGGGATCTCTGCTATGGGACTCTATTCCCAGTACTCTTTTTTTGAGGATAGATTGTAGTTGAAGACTTTTCAAATTCAGATCATAAAGTCTTGATATCACAAGTGCTAATTGGATATCGTTTAGTTTTCCAAGGCCACACCTAAGAAAAATTAAGCAAATATTTATTCACCATATTTAGTGAGTTGGACTTAACCACACTATCTCTCTCTCAGATTTTAAAATACATGTATATATAAATATATTTACATACGTAGTATGTATGTATGTATGTATGTATGTATGTATGTATGTATGTATGTTGTAGTATGTATATTCATGGCTTCAATTCTTAGCAGACAGTAGTTACCTCCACAGCATCTTTTAAAGAGCCAGCTAAAAGGAAGAAAGCAGCAGAATGTTCAAAGCGCTGTTTGCCGAGCAATGAGAAAGCATTTTTCAGAGCAGCTTCCTCCATCTCTTCTCATAAAGTGTTTCCAAAAACTGTGTCATCTTTACATCTTTTGAGACCTGAAAGACTTGTTACCTTACACAAGTTATACATAGCTGACCATTGACAACATTTGGTAAAACATTCCTATTATCCATATGCTTTCTTAGCCGAATAAAAATTGCTGTCATTAAGGGGTATCTACTCTTTTTACTTTTGTTGATTTTACAATGTCTTCATTTTTCCAAAAAAGCCAAAGTTCTTTGCTGGAAAGCAGCTTTAGCTAACTGTAGATGTAAGTAATTTTATTAATAAAATAGTACCTGGGGTTGTTATTTCTACATCAATTGAAGGCCAGAATGGGAATTCCTGCCACAAGATGTGACATTACAGGAAAATATAATACAGACATAAGGGGTGGCATGGCGGAGGGGTGTGTGACATCACAAGGGGTTGGGGCGTGGCATCACGTGGTGGTGGCCTTCGTCAGGGGTGGAGGGAGGAGACTCCGACAATCAGGGATTGGTGGGATACCTGATAATATAAGGATACAGGAAGACAGAGAGGAGCTCCATAACCATACATATAATGATGCCACAGGCCAGACCATGGAACCTAAGGTAACTATTTTATTAATTTACATACATTATATTTATTTTTAATTTATTTAAAAACTTGACAAGTTTAGAAGCATGGGCCTCATGGAATCATTAGGCTCATGTGTCCTAGGACTTACCTAGATCGGAGCTGCTATAGTAAGCATTATACAATAGCACTTGTTACTCCAGCAGATAAGCGAGAAACAAAAGATAGCTAGCAGACCCCCCCCCTTTTTTTTTTTTTTATAACAAAACCATACTACACAACCAATAATATTTCAGGTATTACCTTACACAGCCTATCTCTTACTCACATAACTTGTTACACATACCTCCCTAGCGAATGAAGGGATCCCGTTACGTATAGTTAGTGAGTAGTGGTACATACTTGCATCTGTGGCCCAATAACGATGCGATAAATGGTTTAAGTTGCCCCATCGAGCCTGCCCTTTTTGCTCCTCCTCCTGCTACAAATATTCAATATTGCACAGAAACAACACCCTCCTACGTTTTCCTATTCAAAATGTACATTTATAGAAACATGGTACACATATACTGTTAGTTAAGATGTGTGGTTAACCATCAACCATCATTTTAACCATATGTTGTGACATATTCTTGCTTTCTCAAATGATGCATTTTTAATATACTTAAATTAATTTGTTCAGTAGAGAGAGCTGGGAGTGTAGTCCAACATTAGTGTAATTTTTACCATGCATTGTTGTGGCATTTCTTTGCTACCATAAATGATGCTCTGTTGTATTTAATTAGAATCAACTGGACTTAGTTTAGTTCTTGAAGACGTTTCGCTAGTCATCCGACCTGCTTTCTCATATCAGAATGACTGTCATGATCTTTGGCAATTATGTACCCTGGAAAATCCCATTTGGCGTATCACAGCCAAGTGTTAGGGCGTATTCGATAGACTCCTCTTAGCCACTATCGAATCACGCCCTTAACACTTGGCTGTGTTATCTTAATGGGATTTCCAGGGTACATATTGCCACAGATTCTTGTACAAGTCATTCTGAATTGAAAAGCCAGTCGGATGACTAGCGAAACGTCTTCAAGACTAAACTTCAAGTCCAGTTATCTAATTGAATACAACAAGATATAACATGACCTGGATGAATGAGAACCTTCACAAGCATAATATGCAGTTTTTAGATCAAAATGAATGATAACCAACAACCAGGACACATTTAAAATAGTTTATGTTTTACAAGGTGAGGCCACACGCAACGTGCTCCAACCTCGCGATTACGCACGTTTCTGGTGCGGAGAGCGCCATGACATGCACGCGCAATTTCGATCGCCCAAAGTTTCGCAATGGGAGAGCATGTGATTGCGCAAAAATGAGGATTGCATGCATCTGATTAACGGATAGCAGGCGCAGTGCCAGTAGTAGTGCACTAGTGTAGCACATCAATTGACATGCTAATATATAACATAACCATGCTCGATCAAAAAAAATCTCGCTTTTGGATCCTCAGATTTATATAATCTAATTTTGCAGACTTTATTTCCTTATTCACACTATTGGAATAGCCAAGCATACACATGTCTTTACCATCCTTTGTTTAGTATATTGTGGTGTAAACCAAGAAGTCATAGGGTATTTTTCAATAGAATCTGAGAAAATTGTCCTTAATCTTAATATATATTGCAACCGTATATACTCGAGTATAAACCGAGTTTTTCAGGCGAAAAATCAGCCTGAAAACTCGGACTCGGTTTATACTCGAGTCACCACTTAACCTGGGCATTCCGGCAGCCGCGCGATCCTTTTCTGCACTGGCGCGTCGGCCTGACGTCACTGCCCGGCGCCAAACCGGCGCCGGGCAGTGACGTCAGCCGCGCGCAGTACAGGAATGGGCGCGCGGCTGCCGGAATGCTGATACGTACCTGCCAGGATGGATGGAGGAAGATAGAAGAAGATCGCCACAGAAGAAGAGATCAAGAGTCCAGGAGAAGAGTCCACAGGAGAATGTCAGGACATCTTGAATGCCACCCTCACTTGGCATTCAAGATGTTTGGAAACAACAACTCCCAGATGCTTTATTAGCTGGGAGTTGTAGTTTCCAAACATCTTGAATGCCAAGTTTCTCCCTCTTTTAAACGGGCAATAACTTTATTAGATTTTGCTGAATGGGTACCTCCTCGGTTTATACTCAGGTCGGTTATACTCGAGTATATCGGTAATAGGATAGGGGCATACTTCTATCAACTTTCAAGACCAGTGTTTCGTCCCCAGAAATTTTTTCCAGACGGGTGGCATGAAAAATAGCTGGCATTCCAGCAGGTAGTAGTTTGTCAACGTCTGCAGGGATTTTGCAGCTCAGAACATGAAGGTACCATTTAACATGGCAGCACACACCCATGTGCCACCTTTGGGGCCTTGGGGGATCTTGGAACATGCCTCTATTTAACATGTGCTAAAATAATCTTACAAGTGTAAAAAACGGGTCTGGACTGAGCAGTTTTGGCAGGAGTTTTTACTGACCTATTGGCACCTATTAAACCTACATCTAAATTCTTTTAAATGTTCTCTCAAGGAATTTTTTCCAGCCGGGTGGCATGAAAAAGTAGCCGGGTGGGCCGCCCGGCTAAAAGACCCTAGGGAGAACACTGAAGACTGGAGTGGGATTTCTACATGATATATTAAGTTTCATTATTTACCAATTCTGTCTGCATACCTTCTCAATACATCTCCGGAGATTATGAGTATTTCTCACCCACCAACCCACTCCCATGGCTCTCAGCTCAGCCCAGGTGGGATCTCCTTTTTGCATAGCAGGAAGTGTGCCCAGCAACTCTTCTTCAGCCACAGAATGAAAGGCCCATGCAAAATGACTAGTGGACAACCCTAAAAAAAGGACACAAATTACATTGGTGAAAGAAATGACAAGATGGTAAAGTTGCTTGACTTTTTCGTTGAAACCTTTGTCAAATTTCAATGTATCCAACCTTCACAACCAAGGCATCTAACCTATGTGGCTCTAAAGTCTATTTTCAGATAAACAGGTTTTAATTATAGCATTTATTTTTTGAAACCAAATATCCATTACTGTTCAGAAACATCCGATATTGGATTGTGGAAAGGAAAAATGTGCAGCTTTATGCTACATTAATGTCCCCTAATGTTAGGTTTCGCACTACAAGGCTGTGCAAAACTTAACAAATCGGGCACTGTAATTGGAAATAGAGCAGTTCACTAAAATAAGTGTAAAACCCCCATTAACCCGATATTACATTAGGTTGCATTGGTTTTACACCTACGGTATTTTACCAATATTGAATCTTCCCATTAGTTTTTGTGTTGTAATCATGTCAGTGTCACGGACAAAAAGTTAAAGCATCCTTTTAAATTAGCTGAACATTTAAGTCTGGGCCCAGAACATGTTTAAGAAAAACACGTTTTGCTCATGAACTAGATTCTGTGATGCTGACACAATAAGTCGGTCATGGCCTTTTCTAATTCTGGACTATGCAATATTTGTGACTAAAATCTAATAGCACTGCGAGTCCTTCACCAGTAGTAGAACAGGTCCAGTAGAAGATTTTGGGGATTTTAAGAGCTGGCAAGGACGTTTGTACTTTGGAAAAACTATTCCCTTTAAAGTCTCTTAAAAAAAGTGTATGTAAATGACAAGTTTTAAAATTCTAAAGGTGTCAGTTCTAAATGACAGCCCATTTTTTTATGTCCTTTTCGTAGTTAGTTTTTATCTCTAAGCTTAAAATGAATTGGTTTATGAACAGAAATGTGTGCAGCAGGTGAGATTTTATTTATTTATTTTTTTAAAGGGACCAGGTCAATGCGATTATTTTTTAAAAAATGCACTGCTACACGGTTGTTGGGAAATCGTCAAAAATTTACTTTTTGTCAGCGTGCTCTAGAGCCAGCTAAAATTGAATAATAGATTATTGAGGGTACTAGATCACTTGCATTACTTTCCTCTCTAATTAATCTCAATTAAAGCTTTGTGTGTGGCTTAATGTATGAAACTGATAGCAAAGTATAAATATTACCTGGTGAGAAAGCTGAGCTCTATAAGCAGGAGGAACAGATGTAGTGAGAATGTATGGAGTCGAACAGCCAGAAGTATTTCAATCCACATTCATCAAGGGTCTCTCCGCCTTTGGAAAAGCACAAAAACTATAAGAAACTGAAACCTGTGTACACTTATTGTTTAAAATTTTAACATTTCTTACATGTTATAAGTAGGCTGTGCCTTTCAGTTCCAAACATAAGATACATTTTCAAATCAGAATACATTTTGGTAATTGGGTTGCATTTCTTTAAGCTTTCTTAGGTGCATATTTCATAATAGAAAGATATTTTGCACAACATTCTTTATTAAAGATTCAATAGTCAATCATTTAAAAAAAAATGAAAAAAGGGCACAACACATTGTGGAAATAAAAAATGTAACTAATATATAGCAATTATTTTACTGCAGGAATGCCAACCTGCAGCTACCAGATGTTTGAAAACATTAGGTGCACTCAAAAAAACTGCAGATAGGGAATATTGGAAGTTTTAGTTTTTAACACATCTGGAGGGATGCAGTTTGGACATCCCTGTTTTAATGAATACTAGTTTAATGTTACCTTTGTTGCGGTCTCTGGATTCTCCAATGTCAGTACTCGTTGTAGCAATAGTATCTGCTAGAGCCATTAATGACATCTGCTCCATGCGTGTCAGACCTGGAAGACTTGAATGAAGCAAATGCCTTGACAGAACCTCAGAATGGTCAGGGCCAAAGTAAGTAGGACCATACTGGGACAAGTCAATAACTTGAATTTTTGTACTTTCCTCTTCAGAATCCATTGTACTGAGATCATCAGTTCCCAAAGTAGGAACCTGAAAGAGCTCATCATAGTTTTCACCATTAGCATTACCATTATTGTTTTTGATTGCATTGTTTTGATGAATGGACATCTCAACTGCGGATGTGAACATGGAATCCTCATCTGCAGCTAGTAATGCATAAAGTGGCAGTGGAGGAACAGAATCTATTTCTGTATAATCAACATTATCTGGTTTGCTGAACGTTTTAGGGTCTCGGGCAGTGCTTCCACTGGCACTTATTGAAAGTGATCGCAATCTACGCTCCGAAATGGGCTCACTGTCATTAACAGCTACTACTTCACCAGCAATACATTTCACCAGATGGGCTAGAATAGCCTTTGCTCTACGGACTTTACCAAGATCCATCAATTCTAAAAGTTGCAAAGGATGGTACTGAGGCAAAGTTGGAAAAAGAGCATGAGCTGCTTCAAACAGCCCTGAGTCTTCCATCTCTACTGGAAGATCATACGCTGTTCGTTTTCCCATAAGTTTTTGTGCTAAACTTGTCATTGACCGAGTCATTGATTTTTTTGGAGGATACAGACCAGATCCAACTCTGTCTGATTGGCTCTGTTTGACTAAATTTGTGATGGAAGGAGTACTTCCATTATAAGAGTCTGTACTTGCGGTATCCTGCTTTGAGAATGGCTGCCACTGTGAATAGACATGCATTTCGCAATCCATGCCGACAACTAGAATTCCATCACGTACCCAGGACAAAGAAACAGGCAGCGGAAGAGAACCTTCCACAGAAGACACTAAGTCCACACATCGCAATAATACAAATCTTGGATGAGATGTGTTTTTGGCAGTCTGCCAAAGCTGTAAAGCAAAATCATCTTTAGAAGACTTTTCTTGACCTTTTTTGGCAACTTGTCCATACATGAGAAGTTTCGAACCAATGCCTATGGTTAATATATGGGATCCATCTTCCCTTGACATCCAGTCTAAATGAACTAAATGTTTTGAGCTTGGCTGAAGCTGCATGTTCGGAGATAAAAAAACATCATCTTCATTGTAAGCTACCAGGTTATGGTCTATACTAATGCCAGCTCCAATCATTGTACTTAGTTCATCCAAATGAACAGTTTGTTCCAAAATCCAGCACGAACCACCAGTAGATTCACATTCAAAAATACTCACATGCATCAAAAAGTCTTGAGAAGAGTTGCCTGTTTTACCTGGGGCTTGCTTGTATGCTACTGCAAGACAATTTGTATGGGCGCAGCTTACTTCAACAGGCCTGCCTGGAACACTCACAGCACTGTTCTGTACACCACCTTCAACTAACAAAGGCCATTCTTCCCATACATAATGAATACTGTTTTCCAAATTGGTGGGTGAAAGCGGAAGCTCGGTATCTACTCTGCAGCGCCAGAATCTTACCATTCCATCAGAGCAAGACGTTGCTAATAAATAAGGGGCCTGGCATACTGGGTAAATTGAAGAAGAGCTCAAATGACCTATACAGAAAAGGAAAATAATGTGATGAACCAAAGAATTGTAAAATACCAGAGGACATGTTCTACATTCCTCCACATAAATACTGATTAACCAAACTTAATCAGTATTAAATAAATTCAGTTTCTATGCACCATAACTAATAGGAACATAATTCATAAAAATAATCCAGATCCTGGGCACTCTTGGATTTATTCTCAAAAAACTTTTATTGTTATATCACACCAAATCAACGTTTCGGTGCTAGGTTATGCACCTTCATCAGGATACAAACAAGTGCAAAATGTGCCAAATTTATACATGTCCAACCAAGTGCAAACCCATTTGTGCAGTGACTAACTCCTCCCACATTAACTCTTTGTATTATATATAAGGTGCTGACTTATAATTGTCAGAGTAGTATTAAGCCAAGTGTATTCCCAGGGGCTTTAGGATAAAGAATCAACACACTATAGGCAGAAGCAATGCAGACTTATGTGAACAATGGTGTCAAGTACTAAATAAGTGCTCCCTTGGGGCGTGGCCTGGCATGGCATGAGATAGGACGCACGCCTGAATAGCTCCACTCACTCACAAAAATCCAAGCAATATCCTGATGGGGGAAAGCAAAAAAACAACCTAAAACTTACCCTCAGCAACACCTAAACACCCTCTGAGGTGGAGGAACCCCCTATACCCCGAACCGGGCACACACCGCAACCCACATGGACTGGTTGCCAGGCCTCATAAGCACCCCGGAGCAGCACAAACCTGGCAAAACCGGATCCAAAAGGCACCGAAACCCTGCCTCAACACAGAGAGCGGCCCACGGACACGGGAACGGAGCTCAGCACACAGGAGTCCCCGGACCGACACCCTCAAGGCCTGAACACCACGGCCTACCGCAAGCCCCCTGGATCTAATCCGACGAGGAGGAGGCGCGGCCTGAAGTACCCCACCAACCGGACATACAGAGGTAGGAGACGGGAGCCCCAAAACCCCCCCGCACCTACCTGATCGTGAGGCCAAGTCCGGGCGGTCAACCCACGTGGCCTGGCTGCGACACACGTGGACCGAACATCGGGCTCAGTGGGCGCATCGAAACAACGCACACCTGAGACTCCGCCCCACCGCCGAGACTCCACCCCAGGTAAACCTCGGGCCCCACTACAGGACCAGTCTAACACTAGAACCTATAACTCCTGTACCCACAAACCTGGTGGGACTGAGCTGTGCCCCTACTGCCCTAACAGCCAACACCAGCCCCATATGAGCACCCCCACAAAACAGGCACCGCAAAGACCACTTGTAAAACAACAGCCCTACCTACCCGCACCGTAAACCGGAACGCAGATAAAATGCCCGCCCCAAAAAAAGCCCAGGACACAGCCGCAAAGCTAGAAAGGTTCAGACACCCAAATGAAGAACACACCACAGACCCTAACAACCCAACCACGCTGAACACTGACGCCATACACCAGAAATGGCGGCCAACTCCTAGAGGCGATTGCCACCTGCCAGACAACGCTGTCAACCAAACTGGAGGAGGTCAAGGCAACGCTGTCAACAAACTGGAAGAGGTCAAGGTCGATATCTCTCTGGTCGACAGGACCTCCAAACCTACGCAACAGGGTCACAGAAACCGAACAACGATAAGCACGGTGGAAGACAGGGTCTCTCCCATGCAAACAATGATAGAGACCCAACAGGCCACAATAAACACTATACCAACAGTGCCAAGAAAGACTTGGAGAACAGGCACAGACGATATAATATCAGACTGGTGGGGCTGCCAGAGGGGGCGGAGGGCACAGACCCGGCTGGATTCCTAGAAGACCTACTAATCACTACATTCGGGAGAAACAGCTTCTCCCATACATTTTTGGTAGAACGTGCACACCGAATACCTGCACGACCTCCCCCCCCTGGAGCCCCCCCGAGAACATTCATCGCAAAACTACTTAATTTTCGAGACAGAGACACCACACTCTGGCTAACCAGGGAACAGGGCAACATCCCATACCAAAACACCTTGATCTTGGTGTACCCAGACTTTTCCTTGGAAATACAAAAGCAACGTGCGAAATTTACAGATGTAAAGCGCAGACTGCGCTCCGCTAATCTGAAATACGCAATGCTGTACCCAACAGGCCTCCGAGTTACAAAAGGTGACAAAACACACTTTCACATCGGCTGCGGAGGCTTCAACATGGCTGGACTCCAATCACGACCGCACAGGAGGCCCTTCTCAAGAAAGACCCAACCTCTAAACACCTGCCTGGAGTAGGTAGTATCTATACAATGCTATTACACCTGGTGTAGGTAGGTAGTTAGTATCTATACAATGCTATTACACCTGGTGTAGGTAGGTAGTATATATGCAATGCTATTACCACTGGTATAGGAAGTATATATACAATGTTATTACCCCTGGTGTAGGTAGGTAGGTAGTATATATACAATGCTATTACCCTAGGTGTAGGTAGGTAGGTAGTATATATGCAATGCTATTACCCCTGGTGTAGGTAGGTAGGTAGTATATATGCAATGCTATTACTCCTGGTGTAGGTAGGTAGGTAGTATATATGCAATGCTATTACCCCTGGTGTAGGTAGGTAGGTAGTATATATGCAATGCTATTACTCCTGGTGTAGGTAGGTAGGTAGTATATATGCAATGCTATTACCCCTGTTGTAGGTAGGTAGGTAGTATTTATGCAATGCTATTACCCCTGGTGTAGGTAGTATATATACAATGATATTACCCCTGGTGTAGGTAGGTAGGTAGTATATATACAACCTACACCAGGGGTAATAGCATTGCATATATACTACCTACCTACCTTGCTTTGCACTTTTTTTTTCTGCATCAGAGTTTTCTGGCACTAGAGAGGGGGATTATATCAGCTCATGCGACTGAATTAACGAGAATCACTGACAGACAACTTACACCTCACTTGGTACTGGAATAGTGAAATTAAAATCTATGTATTTATTAATGTTTATATTGATTTCTATGTTTTGTACATAGCAGTGTGTACTGTGAGTATGTCAGTGTTTGTATAAAACTGGTAGTCGGGGGTCCGTGGTTTGTGGGTCTGTCAGTGTGTTTGTGTACTGTTTTCCGTGTGGCATATGTGGAATAGAGTGTAGGTAGGCGAGAGACCCAGTACCAATATGATGCACAGCCCTTTCCCATCCCCATTAGTGCATGTTGCATCGCTTTCAGTGTAGCTAGTAGTGTAGGCAGGATAATGACAGCATCCATTATGCACAGCCCTAGCCCATTCCCCTAAGTGCCGATGCATTGCTTCAGTGTTGGATAGTAGTGTATAGGAAAGATGCCAGCCATATCAGAGCACCAGTGAGTGCTCTCTTCTCACTTCTTTCTCTCTCTCCTCAACATTTACTAGCTCCGCATTGTTCATACATGCCAACTCGATCGGCAGCTTCAACAATGCGAGGAGCTTCATGCGAGGTAGCGCACCTCTTCTTACATTCAGAGAATGCAATCACCCGCAGGGTTCCGTTTGGCTCGCACAGAGAGTCACCGAATTATATTACCGACTAATCACAGTGGCTACTCAAGCGCACATGCCTTC
Organism: Hymenochirus boettgeri; assembly: GCA_019447015.1. Taxonomy (NCBI): domain Eukaryota; kingdom Metazoa; phylum Chordata; class Amphibia; order Anura; family Pipidae; genus Hymenochirus; species Hymenochirus boettgeri. The sequence continues at coordinate 328,057,950 of CM033469.1, forward strand.
AGACAGCACAAGTCAGCACAGTCGCACAAATACTGGCGGGGCAAGCCAGAAGGAGGGGAAAGTTTACGGAGCTACAAGGATAACGAACCAGGAGAATTCGGGGAACGGACGCAGCATCACCTCTTCAAACAGTAGGAGGTATTGGACTATGCCTAAATATCTATATGTATAGCCTACTTTTTCTCAAGCACTGGGAAACTATTCCTTAAAAATAAATATTTGCATGCTCACGATAAACAGTATAGGAAACATTGTCACCCCCAAAAATGTTTTGCAGAAGAGCCCCCCGGTAATGATGCGCCAAACCAAAATCCCTTGATCCTAAAATTAGCATGATAAAAAGTGAAAGCAATAAATAAGGAGGAACAGAACATTATGACTAAAAGCCAATTATAACCTCTTAAACACTTACCTCCAATAAAGTACCCAAAAAATAACAACCTAAACTGCTAGGCCCAACTCTTGGGTAATATTGCATGACCACCATTTCTCAAAACTTTCTTTGTGTTTCCATACCCCCTCCCCACACACACATATACCCCTATGTGGGTGATTTAAATTGGGGGAGACAAAGGGGTGATTACACTCTTTTGTAATAACCAGCACATGATTTGTCTTAGTCCTGTCAATAGTCAAAGCATCATTTAAAAACTGGCATATGCAGTTTGAGCAGCCTATTGCACAACACTTAAAAGAACAGTGGTGCATTGGTAGCATTTCTAGACCAATGCACTATTGCGCATGAAGGACTCTAGTAGTCTGGTTGACTATTTCTGAAACTCCCAAGTGATTAAGTAATTGGGAGAGTATTAAGAGTGGACCTATTAATGGAGTTTGCTGAATATAATTGGATTGAAAAAGCCAATTACCGTTCATTTTCTGTACTGTTTATTCCATTAATTTGTTGGACTGACTCCTCCCACCATTTTTAAGCTTACAGACATGAATCTAGGAACGTGCAGGACATAAACACAAGTGCTTTCTTTAATAAGGAATCATGGAAAGAAGGTGAGTTATCAGAAATTTGAAATAGACTTAAAAGGTATGACCCAGTCTAAAAAACTTCTTTAAAAATACAAATGTACAGCTGTTCAAGCATTTGGAGCTTAAAAGGACAGGCAGCAGTGAGGCAATATCCTGATCGTTCGGGGTAATGTGGGCGTGATTTCCCATCTGATGCAACCACAACCGAGAAAGCTATAGCCACAGAGTGTCGAGGGACGGTCCGTTAAGCACTTCAGGGGCATCTTTGGAATTATGTATTTAATGCAGACTGGGTTTGGGGGTCCCAACAAACCCCAAAATCGAAAATTATTAAATTTCTAGCTTTTAAAAGGTCAGTTCCAGCCTTAGGGCTCATTCACACTACATCCAGTTGCATCCGTTTTTAAACAGAGGTGTGTTTTAAAATGGACAGAAAGTAAAACCCATAGTTTGCACAATTGTTTACACTTGCATTGTATTTTGTTCACGTCCATCTCGCTTTAAAAACTCACCTCTGCATGTGCATTTACACAATAAATGATAATGCATGGTACAATTGCATAACGCAATCATTTGCCGTTAGTTTTTTCAAAAAGGTGTTGGGTTGGGAGTTCCTGTGATTGTCACTGGTCCTGTCCAATGACGTGGTCAAAAATGTGTGATAAAACGCAACAGCAACAAACGGATAAAGCACACGCAAATGTCAGGCAGCTGGATAAAAAAGGTTTGAAATGAGACCTCACAACATTGCGGTTGTATAAGTTGCATTTTGTTGAGCCCAATTCTTTTCTATATCTATGTTCAGCAATCCCCCAAAATCCCAGTTTCGCATTATAGAAAAAACAAAGATTGCTCCTGAAGTGACATACAGACCACCTGGGTACCGCCACACTGCTGCGCTTCGAGCTTGTGTTCAAGGCTTGTAAGGTAATGGGGGGGGGACGTCATGTCTGTACACTGAACAGGACCGTTCAAGACCAGAAGTATCAACTGCCGAGGCATGTCCTCTGAATATGTTCTCGTTGCTATAAGCATTGCGTTTGTGCTGCAATTTTGCCCAATCATTCTGTTATAGAAATGCATTGGAAACACAAATAGTGCAAAAGCATTGTGCTCTGATTAACGGATAAGCAGCCACACGATGTATGGCCAGCTAACCTTAAAAGCACTGACCTAGCGAATCTCACAAGCCAACGGATCACAAAACATGATTTGGATAGTACATGAGAATGCCAGTTGTGCCTAGCCATTACTGTACGTAAAAACGTTTAAACAGGAGCCAGTCCTGGATGTGTTAATTCCAGCCCCCCCCACACCCAAATAATAAAAAAAATGGAATGTAAAAATTGTGAAGGCCTTCAGAAAATAAAAACCCAACATTATTTAATGGCTTAAATCTCTATCTTCATGAGTGACGTAGAATATAAAAAATCCTATTGTACTACTATGTTTTCTAAATAAAAGCTTATCCGAGCGAGAGATTTTATATTTGTTGAGAGGAACAGAGGATTCCACATGTTCTAAAGGCCAATGAAGCACTGTGCTAGCATAGATTGCACCACGGAAATCTCCATGTAGTTTTAAATCATTTTTACTCTCATTCCACTCAAACAACTTTTACTATACATCATATCATGCATCTAAAAAGAGATCTTTCTCCCTATCTGGTAAATATGCCACCAGACTTCTTGATCGCATACTCCGGTGAATGACTGAAACAATAGAACAATTTGCTTAGGAGAGCAGTCAGAACCCTTCTAAAAGTCTGTGCATTGAGGAAGCTGCAACTTTAGAGGGTTGTATCAGTAAATCCTTATACACGTTTCAATTCTAGTTAATGTCAGGCTTCTTCAGAAGTTTTGTCAATATACTCTAAATAAGTAAAAAAAAATAAAAAATTAAATTACAGAACATGTAGTACCGGGCTGGATTGATGCTTGCAGGCATAGCAGGAAGTGGCAAAGGGGCATTGCATGGAAAAGGCGTATTCCGATGAAATCATGGGCATTTCTGCTGATGAGGGAGATACCAGTATGAGATACAAGTGCCTAGACCGTCTCCTGCCCTCCTAAAATGCCTTAATTTAACGGTTTAATTACAAAGAAAAACACATGTAGGTAAAACAGAAACCAGTGAAAACGATTTCACTAAACCTGCAATTATGCAGAGGCAGATAAGACATTCCTACGGGTGAAATGGTGCTTCTGGGAATTGTGGATAAGGGGCAATAGAGGAGCTATTCTTTAAAGGGATTGGTCCACCCCCAAAAACTAAAAATTTCCCCATGTGCAGTGTTTTTTTTAAAAATTTTACCATTAACACTCTGCCTCTCAATGATTCTCCTGGCCAAAGTCCCAGAAAGTGAGAAGCGATGGAGCCTGTTGTGAGTGAAAAATGTTTCCGCCTCTTTTCCTTCCTCGGAGGGTTCTGGTTTGCCATCGGAACCCTTCCCCTCCCTCCCTCCGATCCCGGTTTTGCCAATATTGGTGGGTAGTTTTAAATCTTTTTCTGTAGTGGGGGGAACCTGTCCCCCCAACCGTATATTTGTTTGCAAAAAAAAATAATTAGTAATGAACATTGCAGAGCTTCGTCCTGGCGTTCTGCCACGGCCAGCAGCCACGATGTGATTGGCTAACTCTCAGGCCAATAACGACACAGCTCCGGTCCGGCCACCCTGCTTGGCAATTTCTGACAGCGAGGGGCTGGTTCAAGAACGCCGGGGGGGGGAACAAAGCTCTGCAGTACCTTCTGATTATTTTTGAGAAGATTACGAAGATCTACAGTTGAGGAGGAAGAGCCAGCAATTAAGAGGAAGGTAAGCTTTGCCAAAAATAAATAAAAGTAAGCAGGTAGTGGGATTTAAAGGTATGCTTTGCAATGGACTATGAACTTGATTTGCAACGTAAGTTGCCCTAACCAGTGTACACAACCTAGTATAGACAGAAAGTGAGAAATACACTGAACAGGAATTCAGATATTGTGATTATAACCTCCAATGTATTTTGAACCCGTTCTTTATTTGAAGAATTTCTTTTCAAATTGTTATTTACTTACTCTCTGACTCGGCCTTAGGTTAAAGCCATCCACTAAAAGACTGTCTTGGGTATTAAAAGGGTTTCTGCCCATGACGGCAAATCTGTCCTTACAGCAAGTAGGAGACAATTGCAACACAGAGCCTCATAAAAACAACAAAAATACCTAATTTATTTGGGATTTATATGGTAGGTGTTGTCTTAAAAAAGGTTTTTTTAAATGTTATTTTGTAAGTTCGTATATTTAAGCTTGTATTGGGGACGTGTTACTTTATGCATATGCGTTTTGGAGCCAAACCACCCAGGAAATATTCCAAGTAGTCCACAAGTACTCACAAATGTGCCCTTGCCATAGAATATGTCATGTATACAAATGATTTCACATGTATAAAGCAGACTTTTGCCTTATTATTTCTGAAGTACAACACATGATAGCTTGAAGAAATTGTATTAGCCGTAAGGAAAAAAAGCACTGCCTTGGTGTTATATACTGTCTTCCTCCATGAGACTCATGACAGCACGAGGATGGCAAGGTAGAATAAAAGAGAAATCTACTTCACCTTGAGCTTTCTTTTTACCGGACTTGTAACAGGAGATTTGAACCAAGGCAGGAATGCAGCTTTCAGTATTGTACCAAGCTAACCAGACAGTCATTCTAGAACAAAACAAAAAGATTATTTGATACAACCGTTTACAATCTTCATCACAATAAACCACCATTAGAGCAATCCTTAAAATTTTCTTTACATCATATAGGCAGACAATAAAGGAATAGTTCACTTCGTTAATCGAACCAGGAAAGCTGTCTGGATTCGGTCAGTGCTTGCTGGGAGGATGCAAGTGGTAAATATCTTCTATCCCGTCGGTGGCTCTGATCCAATTGATAAAGAATGAAAGGTAGGCATAGCTCCTTAACCTCCCGTCTTCACATCAATACAGTTAAGGAATAGTAACTTTTCAAGTGATACTATCCCTTAAAAAAAAAAAAAAACCGACTCCACAGTACTAATCATTAATACCACACCAATTGTAATAAGAGGATCATCCATCTTAACAACATTTATATTCTAATTGTTCCAATACTACAGACACCATGACGATGATCAGAATATTTTAGATTTGTTGTTGGGCACACCCTTATTGTATGATCATTAACAATAAAAAGTATTAAAATATATCATTTAGGTGGATAATTATCCTGAAACGGTTATTTATGCAGTGGCCACTTAGGGAAGCAGCCCTGTACAATATTTACAAGAGTGTTCCCCCAGAAATAGATATTCATCCACTTCAAAGAAAATCCAGTATGTTACACTTCTGTGCGTGTGAGATTCTAAAAAGCAAATACCACACAAATGCTGTGGTTTATTAGGACATCATAAAAGAGAATCTGAACCTGAAGTATGCAAGTCAAAAATTAGGTCTGGGGTGTGCAGACATCTGAAACTACCAAAACCATCCAAAAATGGGAAAAAAAGATGGATTCATAGACAGTTTTACCAGAAAAGTAAAGTAACAAGGTTTGTAGGGTATTGTAAAAAAATAAATATGAACTCAGGAATGTTTACCTTTCCAGCTGTGTAGCGAAAAAATTCTCCATACTGGTGAAAACTGTCATAAATAAACAGAAAAAGGCTGTTCTGAAAAACATATTGGTATTATTAGTTAGGTATAGGAAGACAAAAGTTTTTCACAAACACAAGTGTAATTGTTTATTGCCAAAACAACAAAATAGAACAGTCAGTGGACATTTGCTTTGTTCCCCAAATGCAATGCTCTCTCTTGCGCTGGTGAAATGCTTTTAAAGCTGGTGTGTGAAAATACAATATAATAGTCAGCAATTAATTTCCGGATTGAGAAATTTCCATATATGTATATATCCCAAATATAAAACTGAACAAAAAACACAAAAAATACAAAATGTACTATTCAAGCAAAAACCATCTCAATCCTCCCATGGACTCTGCCAGGATTGACAAACATCTTCAATAAGGGTAAGTAATCAAACTCCCACACAGGGAGTGCCTTACTTATAGGAACATTTTTTTATGTGCAAAAACTATCCATACAGCCCGCCGAGGGACCCGGTAGGGGGGAGAGCTCCACTGCACATTCCAGAGTCCCTAAGAGAGCAGCACAGACTACACACAGAGAGGCTCATACTCCATTTTTGGAGAGAAAGGTAAGGATCTTTTAGCAATAAACAGGACCTTTAATGACACTAAACCCTAGATCAACAAAGCCTCACAAAAAGCAAAGAAATGTACATGACAAAGCAAATTCTGTGCTATGAATCTTAAATTTTTTTTTTTAAATGTTCTTACTTGCCTGCCACATACAGTTCCACTTGCAAGTCAAACACTGTTCTTCTCTTGTTGTTCATCATAGGACAACTTTTCCAGGTTTAGATTGGACCAAGTTGAAGTCGAGTTGAACCAGTAAGTAGACGATGTACTAAAAACAAAATGACTCATGTTATTGTGCAACGTCATATTTGCTAGCATATAATATTAAAGTCAACAAACACACCAAACACATTTTAAGCCTCCACCATCGGAGCATGTTAAATTTTGAGCCAAGAGTCAAGCAACCCAGTCTGTCCACTTTTCTGCCACTGAATCTGAATGCCTATAGAATATTTACAAAGAAATAAATATTTCTCTACTCACAGATACATTTTGCAGTATTTCATTACTTTCTCAAAAAGCAATCTGTTTCACTTAAACGGCTATATCCACATTATCCTTGTGTAACAGAGAATTTGTTTGGGATTTTTTTTAAATAAAAATCACTACAAATAATATATACAGTCTGTAGCAAAAGAATGTATATCTATAGCAAACATAATAGATACAAACTAGCCAACCCTTCTGGGATTCAATATCAGTACTGCGCTTGTGGGGGAATCCCAGAAGGGGATCACCCACTGCAAGATAATGTCTGCTAATTGCGGATGTTAAAGTCACACAAATGCGCAAACCCTGTATTGAATAGGAAGGAGTTGGAATGAAGGAGTTAAAGTTGGGCTAACTGATATCGAATCCATGTTAAATAAATTGGGCTTTTGGTTAAATTCCCGTCATTATGTAGAGCAACAGTGGCATACAAAGGTCTATTAAATGAATATTATATTCACTTTTGCTCCAATTATAATTAATGGAGCACTTATGAATTAACAAATATATAAATAAACAGTAAAATTATGAAATTACTATTGTGAAACTATGTCTATCAATTAAACCGATGCTTAAAATGTAGATACGAAATAAAACTTGACATTGACCTGGAGTTTTTTGATGCGATAAATGGACTGGTTCAAAAATACAAATAACATTTCCATAAGAAGCTGCAATCTATGTAAGGGGGCAAATAAAGAATCTAATAAGCAATAACAAAAACTTGACATTAACAAAATCATTCATCTTTACATTTCCATTGATTTAAATATAAATTTGAATGCTACAAAACAAAATTAAATTTTCCCTGAATGAAATCCACAGGAAACCACTGTTGTAATGTTCACATACAGGGATGCAGGATATCACAACGGTGACATTTAAGGAGAGCGACTGATACACTGCCTTCATGATGATGCCAGTGAACATTAACAACAGAAATTACAAAAATACTTTGCTTTAGAATAGTACTGCCCTAAGTCAAAAATAATCAATCCTTATTTCAGAAATTGAGGGTGGCAAGCACAAATTAGACATTTGAAAATGATTAGGCACGTGGCACATCACATGGTTCTGGGCACATGCAGACCACCGTCATTGTAACATCATATAGATAAAGGGCATACCCAGGAATTATATATTGGGTATAGACTTTGTTTTTAAAGGAGAAATACTCTACATAAAACCCCCTCTACGTCCTACATCCATAGCAAACCTTCCCGAATAATGAATCATTGACAACAGACAGGACTGTTATTAATAAAGTAACGTGGCCCCCCCCCCCGTACCGAAGACTTGTTATTAGAAAAGGTTCCATTTCCTTTTGACCATAATAACATAGATAACAGAAAATGCAAGCTAGTGTTTATTAGGTGTAAGGGCGTGAATGGTTTCCCAATGCACCGCCCCATACAATACAAACCAGTTATTCCAAATGCGATCCACACGCTGGTTTGTTTGTGGTGGTATATTGCACACAATTTTTATTATTTTAATGAAAGCAACAAAGGATTGCATGGTCAATCCACCAAAAAATGCATGTATGTCAGCAGGAAAAATGTATGCAACGTGCGCAAAGGGTGCATAAGCGTAAGTGAAACTGTGGGATCTAGCTCAAATAGATACTTTCAACCCATCTTCAGTCATTCTATGAAGACAACCACTTTACTGTGATATAGTTCTGAATGTGATTATTCGATCTCTCATACTCTAAAATGACAATAACAATGGTCTTTTAATACTTTGGTACAGAACACTGGCTGAATGATTGAAATGATAAAAGGGCAAAGATTTTTTTCTTCTACCATTTTAAGGATAAACAGCTTATTGCTAAGCTCCAACCTTACATTTTATTCTGGTTATCTATCCAATGCTCTTGAGAGGTGACTGCCATTGCTAAACCAATTACTTCCAGCATCTCCTAATTAAAGAGTATGGTTCCATCCCCCCAAAAAGTTTCTCCGGCACGCCTAAATGACCCCCAAAACATCAACCTTTAGCTTTGAAATTGTGCTCCCAATGTACTTACCAGCCCTCATTCCCTCTGCAGTCTTCTCTGCCTTTATGTGTTACGGATATACAGCAGAAGGGGTCGGACACAGCGCCTTATTTCAGCTGCAGGGGGAAAAAGTTTGTTTGGGGGTGGAATACCCTTAACATGAAACCGTCAACCCCTTACCAGATGGGAGTTTTAAATTAATTAAATAATATACAACTCCAACAAGAAGAGCATACTAATTATCCAAATGAACTTTTCTCTCAGCTCATTATCTCCAGAACTTTGGGTACCTTAATGCTGCTGACAGTAATAAATTCTAAAACCTATAAAAACATCAAAAGAACTCACAGCTGACTTCCAAGGTGCTAAATTTTTTACAGCAAAGTGGACAGATTGTACAAATGAATATTATTTAAAAAAAAACACAACTTACCCTCCTTGTTGATGAACAATCCACACATCCACCAAAACATTTCCATGCTGAATGCCCAGGATTAAATTGCACATCTTCAAAAGTCACTTCCTTAGAAAGAAAACATCACACCCAAGACTGCATAAGCTATTAAATAAACAAAATGGATGGTAAAAAACGAATAAAATGCCATTGTTTATTATTAGAGCATCCTTTATCTTGGGTTCTTCTCAGTGTAACATGTTAAATGGGATGCCACAGAGATGTTTAGGAGCGCAATGCAATACCTTGATGCCACACAGCTTACCGGTACCTGAATGCCTGAGATCCCATTGATGCAATACATTTAACCTTAGTAAATTTGCTGCAGCGAGGGTCGTGGTCAGGAAGTTGTGTATGCTTACGAATTCCATCTGGGTTTTGACATCAGGTGCGGCCCCAAGCACTATGTATGATGAGCCGTGCAAACATCACAATATATTATATAAAATCCCTGTATCAGAACAAAACATTGCAGCAAAATCTTGAACAACAATGCCGAACCAACCACTTCATTTTCCATTTGCCTTTAATTATATATAAAATGTTATTAAGGACGACACAAATAAAGGTGAGACAATCAAGATGGCACAGGTTTTCTCTGGCAGCAGTCTGCTATTACTCTACTATACCTAGACGTAGACAAAACGGATTTGCACTTCTGCTCCAGTACACAAGTTTTATTCATTACTGTGTTAGCTGAGGTACACACGATTAAATTTCGTCCGATCGCGATGTTCAGTGTACGTCGATCGGACCGAAAATTATCGGTATCCGATGTTGCCCATGTCCGATTCGACGTTCGTCCCGAATCGACGAAAAGGACGATCGGACGGGAGGAAACCTCGTCCGATCGTGCGAGTCCCTATATGGACCACACGATCGTGTGCCGCGGTGGTTGAATCTGCGGACGGCGGCTGCTATTTTGCCGCGAACGCGACAGTCCTTCCTCCTGGCCGACCGTTTCGTCAGGAGGAAAAAATCGCTGGTGGTACCTAGCTTTAGCCAGGTACTCTGTAGCAACAAACAACAGTAGGGTCTCTTACCAGCAACTTAAATGTAGCAACCTCGATTTAGATTTCTATTAATCATTGTTACATTTAATTATTTAATTTTAATATTTACTTTTAATAATATATTTTTAATATATTATTTGAACTTCCTAAAGAGAGTGTTTTTCAAATAGAAAAGTGCTTAACTTTTTATGCTCTTAACCAGTCAGTATATTTCATTTTCAAGATCACACATAAAGTAGCTTTGTGTTTCAGCAGTTACCAGGAAGATGTTTAACTATCACATCCAAGAGACTATTATTAAACTAAGCAACAGCTTTTCATAAAAATGAAGAAAATTGCAGGCCAAGCTGATACCATAACAGATCCTTTGAGCAAATAAATTTATCAATAGTAATTAAGTGCATGCCTTCCCTGTGACACGAACGTAATAAGAAGTGAAAAGTAATATACTGGGCCAGCTAATTTTTTTTAAAAATGCAGTTATTCAGTAAAGCTGGGATTATCTGGTTGTGATGGACTGAACCCAATTTGGGCCAACATTGAATATCCAACTAGTGCGGTTCTCTGAACTCACGGCGGCCTGTATGTCTATTTTGATAATTTCGAAAATTTTAATCTAGAGAGTCTTTGTGATTATAAACTTCAGGCCGAGACAGACCCAGCAATCCTACTACAATGTGCAGTTCAAGCTATTACAGCACCATGGAGCAACTGAGATCAGTATACAAGATCCATTATTAACATGCTAAAATAGTATTACCACACAAGTACACAGATGGGTGAGGACTGCCACAGTGATACGGATTGGCTATATAATTGGTGTTTTGTAAGCAGGGCCATCACAAAGTGTTCGGGGGCGAAGAGCGTTCAAAATGACCATCTTACAATTAATTTTAGCAATTTTTGTAAAAAATACCGTTATATACTCGAGTATAAGCGACACGAAGTATAAGCTGAGGGTACCCTATTTTTAACCCTGAAAAAAAATAGGAAAAAGTCTGATTGACCCGCGTATAAGCCGAGGGTGAAAATTATGGACCCGCTACTGCCTTCTGAATTCAGTATTGTTTTGAGGCTTAGTGCCCTTTTAAGGACAGCAAATTTTCCCATAAAGATGTTTTGAAATCCTACAACTCCCAGCAATAAAGCATGATGGAGTTTGTATTCACAACACCTTGTAAATTCTGTCTGTCCACTTTAAAGGGCAACTTAGCCTCAAACAAGAAAGAATCAGAAGGAGGATGTGTAATCCTATTGCAGGAAGATTGCTTTGAGACTTAGTTGCTCTTTAAAGGACCAGCAGAATCCCATAAAAAAAACAATGTTTGGAAACTACAAATCCCAGCATAGCTTTTGTTGTGGGAGTTGTAGTTCCAACATCTATATGGGAATCGACTGTTAAGTTAAAAGACCTGCAGTGGAGACCCCACCAGTTGCAGTCCTTACCCCAATCACCGTCCCAGGCATCTCAGACTATGAAATTCCTTACAGGCATCGCTACGCACTTAAAAGCCTGCAGTGGAGGAGCCCCCACGAGTTGCCGTCTTACCCCAATCACCTCACAGTTACTCTAGACTCTGAACCTTACCGGCATCACTCAGCACATCGAATCCGGCTGCCACATGGCTTTTAACTAAGCAAGAACTTTGAGGGGGCTTGACTTGAGTATAATCCGGGCAAGGCTTTTAGGTTTTATTTTAAAACCTTAAAAACCTCGGCTTTATACTCGAGTATATACGGTAACCTGTGTATGGCTTGAAGATCTACTTTGTACTGAATCTTTCTTCTGAAGGACTTTTTGCTACATATTAAAGGGCCATTCCAACCCCATAACTAAAATTGCCCCACGGTGTAGTGTTAAAAAGGCCTTACCTTTCTGCTCTGCCTATGAAGCCTTCCTGTTGTAATCCGGTATACAGCCCCCTTCTGACCGCCTGGAGGATGCTCCCTCCTCCCTCCATCAGTGCTGCATTTCTGTTTTTTTTTTTTTTTAAAGGGTAAATGTGGTCAAAAAATGACTTTAGGTAAATTGACAGGAATTGCTTTCCTGGGATTTGCAATTTACTTTCATTATTTATTTAATAGTTTTGAAGATATTTACATTTATATGTGTTGATATGGTTGCAGCATCACCAGATACCCTGCACTTCCGCACTGAAACCACAGTCCCTTTCTGTGTTTCCTCCTCCTCGTGGGCCCCATGGCACCCTCCCCTTGCAGCCCCTTGGGCCTTCCCTTGCAGCCTCCCGGGATCTTCCGGAGATGTCACGGGAGAGATTGGGCGACTGTAAGTAAGATCTTGGGCATATTTTCGCCGAGAGGGCGAGGGAACGAAGATGGGTCATTCTATTCTGGGGATTTTTTTTAACCTTAAAAACCCTATTTTAGGGTTGGAGGGGGGGTCCCCCACACTTCAGAAAATTTTTGATTTTTGGGTGGAGATTACCTTTATAATTAATAAATATTAAACACTATTTCCTGGGCTGTTTTCAGATGCCTTAAAGGACAAAAAAAACTGCCCCTTATATTAAAGGTACCCAGGGCAAGGACATACATCACTACGTCCTTACCCCGGGTTCACCTCTGAGTGTGGCAATTTCCTTTATAGTTGCGGTTTCCAGATCAGTAATCCCCCCCCCACTGCTGTGCCCGGGGCCTGAACAATAGGAAGTCACATACCGACAATCAATCACAGCTTTAAAGTAAGAATGCTTATAATCGAGGTAAATCTGTGGTTAGGCCTTATACTAGGTACATTTAAAGGGAGAAGATGGCTTGTAACAGCGTAGGAAGGCGTTATCACCCTGTGATTGTCTCGTGTCTGCACATGCGATTTAACCTTTTCATAAGTGATACACATTGCATTATGCAAAATGTGGTGATTGCAAATGCACGTGCAATCGCATACGCAACAAGGAATTTGTTCATTCTGACTGCAATAGTGCAAAAACAACATGCTGTGAGGCCTAGTCCTAAGCATAAAAGAAAAACAGACACAAAAATAGAGAATTATGAAAAACATGGTTTCATGACAATTAGTAATCTATAGCGTGATATAAATAACAATCAATCCTTTAAAAATCTCATACAGCAACCAGAGCAATAAAACTCGTATCCAGGAATACAAAACTGCAGTTGTGAGCAGCATTAAGCTTAAAGCATCAATGATATATTGTGTGTTTTGAGCTATTTAAACCTTACATAGAAGCACACACAATGGTGTATACCACTTACATTCATTAATGTCAAGCAGGCCCAGGTTTTTCTAATTTCAGTGTCCTTTTTTAGGCATGAATTGTTTATTATGTATCTGCTATTTCCAATACAAATATTTTAGTTTTGCCTCAGGTTAAATGGATCATAGTGAAAAAAAAACAATTAGCCCCATGGCAAGTTAAATTCATGTACTCTGTGTGCCTTTCTCTGCCTCTTTCAGTGACTCTGTTTGTAACATGTTGTCAGATCTCTCTGTAGCATTCCCCCTTCCCCCTCCCTTGTTACCTCCTCCATGTCTAAACACGGCTGCCCAACAAGCTTCATTAGTGCAGTAGGAGTTAAAAGTTCAACATACTAAAAAAAACACACCCACGTTAGGACCACTAAAGCAAGCTATCCAGGAGGAGACCAAGGATTCTCAGTGTCCTGCTGCAATACGATCTCTTCTTTGTGAACATCGTGCTTGTGAAGGTTCTCATTCATCCAGGTCATGGGTAGATCTGTTGTATTCAATTAGATCAACTGGACTTGAAATGTAGTTCTGAGACGTTTCGCTAGTCATCCGACTGGCTTTCTCAATTCAGACCATCATCATCAGTGAAAGCTATCAAGAAAAGGGGTCAAGTGCAGCCTTATCTCTGCAGTCAAAGCTACTCTCTCCCCCTGCTACTGCTCTTACTATTCTATGTTTGCTACAGAGAATGGAGGGGGCGGGACTTAAGCAGGTGAAGAGGGTCCGTCACCTTGATTGATAAACATTACAAGTAGGAGTAGAGGATGCAATCACGTCTTCTCTAAGTTGTTGTATCTACAGGAAAGAACTCGGGGGTTTGGGGAAATTATAGAAACACATGGAAAGAAAAGTTCATTTTCCCATTATAGATTGCCCTTTAACAGTATGTAACATGTTAAAATTGTTCAGTATTAATGCTGATGAATAAAGCTGTATGAATATTGTGAATATTAAGGCTAGTCTAACTGATTTAACTTAATAAAAAGCTTTATTTTCCCCTCACTCTAAATATCAAAACATTGGCATCATCTTCCATAGTGCTAGATATATCATCTCCATTGACAGAAAAGGTGTGATAAACAGAAAACAATGGAATCAGTTCTTCCAGTTTAAATGTTACTATACTCACTCAAACAATTTACATTATCTGAAACTACAAGTGAGAAAAGTAAAATGGTGGTACGCATATTTATCTGTGCTTGCTTTGTCATTAAATGGTATGTCCACCTACGTAAAAAAAAAAATTCAAAGAAAGCTCCCAAACTCTACTTACCTCCCCTCTTTCCTCCGCTCGCTCCGGCCCTCTGCGAGAAGATGCAAGCAGAGGGTGGGAACGGCAGCCGTGTCTGTGATTGGCTGAGCGGCAGCGCCAATCACGGACGCGGCGCGGCAGCTCACTTCGGCAGAGGAGAGGTAAGTAAAGTTTGGGGAGCTTTCCTTAAATATAATATAGCAGTTGGGTGGTAGACCAGGGGATATCTTATACATTAAGGTTTTTAAGCTAGGGGAGGGAACGGGAGAGGAGGGAGGGGGAGGGAGAAGGGACTGCAGTACACATGCCCAACTTCTCCCGGAGCCAGGTAGGAGGCAGAGTCTATATGGAGACTCTGCTATCCTCCTGGTGGGCCAGTTTTTGGGACTTTGGGGGGGGACTACAGGAGAACCATATATTGAGCTGGGATGTGAGGGAAGGATTAAACTACATACATGGTGGTGGGGCATTAGTGGGGGGGGATGATTAGTTTTTGGGGGTGGACATGCCTTTAAATTATTGTTTAGCAAGTGCTCCAATTCCCCCCACCCTCCCTTACCTTACTGCATCCTTGTAATGCTCTGTGACAGTCTCACCATGGACACTGCCTCTGCTTATACTATCCCCCTCACTCTCCACTGCCTTATTTTCTCTACTGATTCTCTTAAGTATTGCAGAAAGTAATCTTGTAAGAGGTCAGAAATGGGGAACATATTATAATTTGCTCCTGTGACAGAATGTTTCCCTGAAAATGAGACCAAATGATGATTTCTCATGATCTACAGCTCTAATTTTAAATCCAAAAAAAGTAGTGGGATCTTGCATTATAAATTTTGAAAATCTTTTTTTTTTTTTTTTTTTAAGGCATGTCCACCCCCAAAACCCATTAATGGCCCCACTGTGTAGTATATAAAAACTTCCTTACATCCCTGCTGCCAAATGGTTTCCCTGTAATGCCCAAAAAGTGACCACCAGCAGCCTGGCAGAGTCCATATAGGGACTCTGCCTCCTCCTCCCCTCCGGGAGAAAAAGGTCATTGCACTGCACACTCCCGCTCCCACCCATTTTCCTCTCCCTCCCCTCAGCACAAAACCCATCTGTAGTGAGTCTCCCTCCCCTACAGTAATATTTGCAGAAACTCCCCCGAAATGTACTTACATTACCTCTCTCCTCCTACGTTCTGGATAGCTGAGCCGCGTGATTGTGCCTCTAAGCCAATCACGGACGTGGATGCCGGTCCGGCCCAGCTTGCAGTTCATGCAAGAGAGGTCCATGACAGAAACATCAGAGGAGAGGTAATGTAAGTAGAGTTCAGAGGGAGTTTCTGCAAATATAACTATAAGCGGTTGGGGGCTGGGAGAGGGAGCCCTAAACTCAGCAAAAAAATTACAAATGGGGGGAACATGCCCTTTAAGTATAGAATACCCTTTAATATATTATGGCACAAAGTTGTTTTTCCTCTTGAAATTTGTAACTTTAAAAGGACATGTCCACCCACTCCACTAAAATCTATACTTGCCTTCAGGAAACCCACAAACCCTAAAATGTTATCATTAACTAGCATGGTCTCCTTGTGTGCAATCTTTCATCATTGCAGCTGTCAGTCACAGCCATGAGTGTGACATATGGCTAATGACTAAAGCAGGTACACACAATAACAATAACTAATTTGACCAATCTGTCTGTCACTGAAAGATTGGTACTTGTGTGTACCATCTTTAAATCTGCATATTGGCACACCTCCTTTACAGACGAGTGCACTCTTACAGAGCTCATTGAGCTTGCAGAGGAGGACAAAACTGCCTAAACCTGCAACGGCAGAGACAAAAGAAAAGAGAGCTTGAGGACCACGCGGAGGTAGAAAGTCTAACAATCTCAGATTTAAAGCGGACAGTAGATTTCAGTAGTGGGGCTGTACAAACCCTTTATAAGAAAAGGAGGAGGAATATTAAAAATGACAAATTAAATTTTTCTGCATTTTAAAAGTTTAAATTAAAAACTATACTGTCCCCAATTCCTTTTTTTTTAAAGCAAACAGTAGTTGACAGTACTCAAGTCTCGTTTAAAAGTGTCAACAATCAATCTTATAATAAAAATCTTAAAAGGTACATTTAGTGGTTGTATATGTGTGGTACGGTTTGTTTGTTATCCAAATGTGTCAGGATTGGACTGGCAGGGAGGCCAGTCCTATCTAAATTGCTTATTCTGATTTTTTTTTTTTTTTTTTTGGGGGGGGATGAGGTATAGAAGAGAGAGGAGGGGAATTAACTAAGAATATAGGGAGCATGTTAGTAAGAAGTTATCAGATAAGCCCCTAAATCATAGGCCTCTTGAAGTCTCAGAGGGAGTCGGTCTATGGTTGTCACTCATCTTCCACATACAGGGGGTTTCATGATTATCAAATGTTTCATTGTCTTTTCAGGGACTATGTCATTTGTTCGTTTTGGCATATCCACCACATTCTGGTTGAGCAACTTGTTTTTCAGGATAAAACAATTACAAGGCGCCTGCCACAATGCTGGAGATTAATTTTACCTGATGAGGGTGTTTGTCTTTGGGGGCGTTATCAAATAGGCCTATCCAGGGATAGAAAGGGTTAGGAATAACATATCATTAATTAGATGGAAACATTCAACAAAAACTTTCTGTACCTCTCGAGAAGGACCACCAAGAAGTGGGAAAAATCTGCTTCCCCACCACTCTCTCTAAAACAGTTTTGGGGAATAGATGGATCTATGTTTTGTCAGAGTTAGAAGAAATAATTCACATTCGTGAATATTATTTTTTTCATAAGGGAATCTGCGGCAGTCAATAAATTTCCCGGGAACGGGATTGGCATTTTGAGTGATCTGATAAATTTCATTGGATCGCTCAGAATATTAAAACTATTTCCAATCGACGTTGAGTATTTTAAAATGGACACTAAACAGAATTTAAGTACCGTCTCTGTTAAGTAAACAGTCTGTTACTTTAAAATGCGATTGAGCAGTATACCATGTCATCATTTGTTGGGATAATTAAATGTGTGAAGTGGATACTACCCCCAAATTTCAATCCAATAGGTAGTTTCTTAAACTATAAAATAAAATAGTATTAATGGAGGATGCACCTGCTCCCAGGTTTTCTGCTGGAATATACAGCCTACCAATTTTATGCCGAAGCATTCATTCTAATTTTGGTTTGTGGATCCTTTCTGGACTTTTTTGTGCAAGTACTTTACAGTACTGTTTAGTCAGTTAGGAGCATATCACTGCCTTGTCTGGTTTACAGAGAAGAAGACAATATTGTTTCACCTTTGTTTCACACACTAATGCCTTCTGATTCTGTATTGTTTTGAGGCTTTAGTTTTTTTAGTTAAGTGCCCTTAAAATGGACAGCAGAATCCAAACCCGTATGGCTATTACTGTATGAGACTACTGTATGGGAATTCTGCTGTCCATTTAAAAGGCAACTAAAGCCTCAAATTAATACAGACTCGGAAGGCAATCTTTAACAATCGATACCATCCTCCTGATTCTGTATTGTTTTGAGTAAATGCACACAGTAATCCCCATTCCTTGTAGAAACTACAACTCTCAGCATGTTTAGTTACTGGGAGTTGTAGTTTCCAAACATCTGCAGTGGCCACCTCACTGCCACCAATGTAGACCACTTCACAAAACATACAGAGGAGCTAACCAGTCCCCAATACTTGCAAATAGGAGTAAATCTCATTTACTCCTCACTCTGCATCCTCTGCGTTTCTGGATGACATCACTGCTCGGAAGTGAGAGGTGCCTAGTAAAGACATCATCCGGAAGCGCAGAGGATGCAGAGCGATGAGTGTAGTGAGCGGCCGCCGGACAAGGTAGGAGAGAAGTGGTTGCCTCGAGTATAAACCAAGGTTTTAATTGAGTATATACAGTATGTGTAAATTTATTCAAATTCTGAACTTAGTATTCCACAATTATTTATTTAATTAATATTCCCTGAATAGTTTTTGTTCTGTCAATGGAAGTGGAAGACTAGTTTTAATTTTCCATTTAAAAAAAGATTGAAACGGATATGTTTTTAATGCAAAGTGACAGTAACAAAAGTGCAATGGAGATGGCAAGAAAATGCACCAAATTATTGCATATTAAGGGGGGGGTGGGGGGGGGGGTGATCATATCACATCAAAACCTAATACATACCCCTAGACTGATTAATGGGCAGAAACCTTGCAACCACAGCATTAGTTTGGTTCCTGCACCAGATTCACTCAGTGTTGCATGCATTTCAGTGAACAAATCTATAGACACACAGAAATCCAGCAGTTCGGAATCCAATTGAGTGGAAGGTCAACACAATAAGAGGATACCGAGATTAAATTGTGCAACATCATAATTCACTGTGATTCTGAACTAAGGAGATCTATCTTCATGAATATCTAGTATTTTATTTGGTAGGATCTTCTGAAGTTGCAAAATGAACTCTTAAAATTTATAATGCTTTTGAGGCTAATTAACTAAAGTCACGAAGTCCCATTGACTCTGAAGCCAATCCTCTAATGATGGAACCGGTCTGCAGATGACTGAATTATTTTAATAGTTAAACATAGAAGCACGTGCCGTGAAAGAGCAGCAGGCTTCTGCTTCCCGCTTCATGCGAGAGAAGATCTGACCATACACCATTTAGAGATAAATACTTCTCTACCAGGATAATCTTTCGGGTGAAACCGAGTGTGTGCCCACAAACCTTTGTGCAGTATTTTATTTATTGATCTCTTTCAGGTTGCAGTGCTTAATGGGCTACAGCAGTAAGGGTTTGAACCCTTATGCCTATTTACACAAAAATGGATTGAAAACGGACAAAAACCGGTACAGGGAGATTCAATATGGCAAAATCCTTGTGAAACCCATGTTAACCCCAAAGTATTATCGGGTTAACGTGAGTTTTACACAGATTTTAAGGCACAGCGCCATTTTCAAATGTTTTTGGAATAACGCGGGCAACCAATACTAAACCCCTTTCGCTAAGTGTAGCGCTACTTTGTAGCGCAAACCTTAACAGGGTTCTGTAGGGACTTAAATCTGCCGCATTTTACCTTTACGTGATCCCATTATGCAATCTCATATTGTATTGGGGATCACGCAAAGGTAAGCAACAAGACCAGGACATATTGAATCTCCCCAGCAGTTCTTTTCTCATCCGTTTTCTCGTAGCTTTTTAATTAAAGGGTATGTCCATCTAAACGTTCGTACACACACAACATGTGCGGCCGAGCAACGGTGCGAACATCGTGCGTGTGGTACGAGCCTTTAGACATTGACTTTGGGATTTCAGTTTGATTATTATTATTTATTACAGTGATCCAGGATACAAACAGGTGTGATGCACTGTTAGCGTGATTAAACTCCTTCATTGCGGTGGCTGCGTGGCCAACGCGGAACTTAACAGTGCTAACACAACTACATATGAAACTATGAAAATGTCTGCAATTCATGGCTATGGAGGGAAACACAACTAAAGTCCAGAAAGCAAAATATTTAAGATGTGTATCTACAGATGACAGATGCTTTATTCTGTGCAGAACGCGAAGCAGGTCCATTTAGCACATAACATTTTACACAAAAAATCAGAAAAAGATTTTAAATTACACGGTAATAGAATAGCTGATTAACTATCAATATACGGTTCCCTATTGGTCTAATGGATGACCCTGTAGCTAAAATGTAATTATTTCTATGCAGACAGATGTCAAAACAATGAATGATGAGTGTAAAAGAAGAACTGTCCACTGGTAAAAAGGAGCTTTCTCTACATAAATCTGAGAAAAGCCAAGGTGAGCAATGAGCTTTATTTAGTCAATTGCATTGAATGGCTATACCTGTCCTCGGTGCCCAGTTTTGGTAGCTATTACACCTCTAATGCCTAGCTTTGGTATCTATTACACCTGTCCTCAGTAGTTTACATACAACACCCTGCTATGGTAGCTATACACCTGGTTTAGGTAGTTTAGATAAAAATGCCCATCTCCGATAGCTATTACACCGGGTCTATGTAGTTTAGATACACTGCCTAGCTCTAGTAGCCATTACACCTGTTCAGATAAAATCAACATCTCTGGTAGATAATTCACCGTCAAGGTAGGTAGTTTAATATAATGACCAGACTCTGATAGCTATTCAACTGGTCTAGGTTGTTTAGATACAATGGCCAACTCAGGTAGCTATTATACCTGGTCTAGGTAGTTTAAATAAAATGCCCAGCACTGGCAACTATTACACCTGACACCTGTAGGTTATATACAATGACCAGCTCTGGTAGCTATTACACCTAGACTAGGTAGTTTATATATAATGTCATTAAAGCTATGGAACTTTTCCAGTGGACGTTGTGATGGCAGTACATTGGTCAGTTTCAAAAAAAAGCTGGATAAGTTTCTGCAAACAAGGAATGTTACAAGTTACTGGTATTGATACATAAAGTAGAGTTGATCAGGGAAATTTCCGATTGCCAGGAAGGAATTTTTCCCCCTTCAAAATTTGGTGGGTTTTTTTTGCCTTCCTCTGGATCAACAGTAGGCAGGAAATGAGGATATTGCTAGATGGGTTGGACTGGATGGACGCATGTCTTTATTCAACCCACAAATACATACTATACTATGACAAGCTCCGGTACCTATTACGTCTGGTCTAGGTAGTTTATATATAATGCCGAGCTCTAGTACAGATTACTCCTGGTCAAGTAGTTATATATAATGACCAGCTTCGGTATCTATTATGCCTTGCCAAGGTAATTAATGTAAATGATTGATAAAAACAGGTGATCTTAAAGCGTATCTCCACCCATAAATTTTTTCCTGTGTAGGACACCCCCCCCCAACCGCCAATTCACTTTTCTAGAAAGATACATACAGACCTCGCTCCTCCAGTGCTCAGCAGCAGAGAGGGGGATGACCAGCAGCCTCGCTTGTGAGTGACTAGCTGGCAGCAAGTCACAGACGCGGCTGCCCGCTATGCAACAGCAGGGGAATGAAGGTCGATAAGTATGTTTCTGGCGCTTGTTTGAAAAAAATAAATTAAGTAAATGGGCAGTTGGAGGTGGGATAGGCTACCCTACACACAGAAAATTTTTTTATAGTAGTAGTGAATGCAGAAACTGACGGGTCTGCAGGAAGGGAGGAGGGGGGAAGCATCCACCCAGATTAGTGTTCTGATATAAGATGGGCAGAGGTTTCATTTAGTGTATGCCTATGAGTAAGTGTGCGCAAAACACAAAAGCTTCAGGCGGTTAATTTAAAGGGCATGCCCACCCGTTTCTTAAAATTTTTCTGTAGTGTAGTTTACAAAGTACTGTAGCGGTTGAGAGTGGGAGAAGGAACCCTACACTACGAAAAGGGGTTTGGAGCTAGGGGGAGGAGAGAGAGAGAGAAAGGGTGGGAGTAGTCTACACAGTGAGGCCAGTTGTGGGTGAAAATGTAGATTTGGGGGTGGACATGCCTTTAATGGATAGTGACTAATATATGTGTAATTTTATACTTACTTTCCTGTGATCCCAGTGTGCCTTAATGGATGCGCGTCCTCTGTTCTATGAGTTTGTGCGTGCATTACACCTGGTCTACGTAGCTTATACAATGCCCAGCTCTGTAGCTATAACACCTGGGGTAGGTAGTTTTTTAAAATGCCCGCTCTGGTAGCAATTAAGCCTGATCTAGATAGGTATAAAAAATCCCCAGCTCGGTAGCTATTAAACCTGATCTCATATATATATAAGCTCTGGTACCTATTACTCCTGGTCTAGTAGTTTATATATAACTAGACAGTAAGCCTGTTACATAACAGGAACTAGAAGCCCAGAGCCCCCCCCCCCCTTGCAGAGCCCCTCCCATGGCAGAGTGCCCCCCTCTGTGGCAAAGTTTTTCCCAAAAGGCAGAGCCCCCCTATGTCTCAAAAGGCAGAGCCCCCCTACCTAGTAATTACAATGCTGTTACACCGGTTTAGGTGTAGGTAGGTAAGTAGTATCTATACAAGCTGTTACACCTGGTGTAGGTAGGTAGGTAGTATATATACAATGCTATTACACATGGTGTAGCTAGGTAGTAATATACAAGCTATACACCTGGTGTAGGTAGGTAGATAGTATCTATACAATGCTAATACACTGGTGTAGGTAGGTAGTATCTATACAATGCGATTACCCCTGGTGTAGGTAGGTAGTAGTTTCTATACAATGCAATTACCCCTGGGTAGGTAGGTAGGGTAGTATCTATACAATGCTATTACACCTGGTGTAGGTAGGTAGGTAGTATCTATACAATGCTATTACACCTGGTGTAGGTAGGTAGTATCTATACAATGCTATTACACCTGGTGTAGGTAGGTAGTATCTGTACAATGCTATTACACCTGGTGTAGGTAGGTAGTATATATACAATGCTATTACACTGGTGTAGGTAGGTAGTATCTATACAATGCTATTAACCTGGTTAGGTAGGTATTATCTATGCAATGCTATTACACCTGGGGTAGGTAGGTATTATCTATCAATGTATTACACTGGTGTAGGTAGGTAGGTAGTATGAATACAATGCTATTATACCTGGTGTAGGTAGGGAGTACCTATCAATGCTATTACCCGTGGTGTAGGTAGGTAGTTAGGATCTATACAATGCTATACCCCTAGTGTAGGAGGTAGTATATATACAATGCTATTACACCTGGTGTAGGTAGGTAGTATAATACAATGCTATACCCCTGGTGTAGGTATTGTATATACAATGCTATACACCTGGTGTAGGTATGTAGGTAGTATATATAAATTCTATTACCCTGGTGTAGGTAGGAAGTATATATACAATGCTATTCCCCTGGTGTAGGTAGTATATATACAATGTTATCACCCCTGGCATAGGAGGAGTTTAATAAAATGCTATTACCCCTGTGTAGGTAGGTAGGTAGTTATATACATGTTATTACCCCTGGTGTAGTAAGGTAGTATATATACATGCTATACACCTGGTGTAGGTAGGTAGGTAGTATCTATACAATGCAAACACATGTGTCTGTAGGTAGGTAGTATATATGCAATGCTATTACCCCTGGTGTAGGTAGTATATATACAATGTTATTACCCCTGGTGTAGGTAGGTAGTATATATACAATGCTATTACCCTTGGTGTAGGTAGGTAGGTAGTATATATGCAATGCTATTACCCATGGTGTAGGTAGGTAGGTAGTATATATGCAATGCTATTACTCCTGGTGTAGGTAGGTAGGTAGTATATATGCAATGCTATTTCCCCTGGTGTAGGTAGGTGTTAGTATATATGAATGCTATTACCCCTGGTTGTAGGTAGTATATATACAATGTTATTACCGTGTGGTAGGTAGTAGGTAGTATATATACAATGCTATTACCCTTGGTGTAGGTAGGTAGGTAGTATATATGCAATGCTTTTACCCCTGGTGTAGGTAGGTAGTATATATACAATGCTATTACTCCTGGTGTAGGTAGGTAGTATATATGCAATGCTATTACCCCTGGTGTAGGTAGGTAGTATATATGCAATGCTATTACCCCTGGTGTAGGTAGGTAGTATATATGCAATGCTATTACCCCTGGTGTAGGTAGGTTGTATATACGCAATGCTATTACCCCTGGTGTAGGTAGGTTGTATATACGCAATGCTATTACCCCTGTGTGTAGGTAGGTAGTATATATGCAATGCTATTACCCCTGGTGTAGGTAGGTAGTATATATGCAATGCTATTACCCCTGGTGTAGGTAGTGTAGTATATGCAATGCTATTACCCATGGTGGTAGGTAGTATACAACATGCTATAAACTGGTAGGTATGTAGGTAGTATATATAAAATTCTATTACCCCTGGTGTAGGTAGGAAGTATATATACAATGCTATTCCACCTAGTGTAGGTGTAGATATATTACAATGTTATCACCCCTGGCATAGGTAGGTAGTTAATATAAAATGCTATTACCCCTGGTGTAGGTAGGTACGTAGTATATATACAATGTTATTACCCCTGGTGTAAGTAGGTAGTATATATACAATGCTGTTACACCTGGTGTAGGTAGGTAGGTAGTACCTATACAATGCTATAATGCTATTACACCTGGTGTAGGTAGGTATATATGCAATGCTATTACCCCTGGTGAGGTAATATATATAATGTTTACCCTGGTGTAGGTAGGAGTATATATACAATGCTATTACCCCTTGGTGTAGGTCGGTAGGTAGTAATATGCATGCTATTACCCCGTGTAGGTAGGTAGGTAGTATATATGCAATGCTATACTCCTGGTGTAGGTAGGTAGGTAGTATATATGCAATGCTATTACCCCTGGTGTAGGTAGGTAGGTAGTATATATACAATGCTATTACCCCTGGTGTAGGTAGGTAGGTAGTATATATGCAATGCTATTGCCCCTGGTGTAGGTAGTATATATACAATGTTATTACCCCTGGTGAGGTAGGTAGGTAGTATCTATACAATGCTATTACCCTTGGTGTAGGTAGGTAGGTAGGTGTATATATATGCAATGCTACCCTGGTGTAGGTATGGTAGTATATATACAATGTATTACTCCTGGTGTGGTAGGAAGGTAGTATATATGCAATGCTATTACCCCTGGTGTAGGTAGGTAGTATAAATGCAATGCTATTACCCCTGGTGTAGGTAGGTTGTATATACGCAATGCTATTACCCCTGGTGGGGTAGGTAGTATATATGCAATGCTATTACCCCTGGTGAGGTAGGTAGTAGTATATAGCAACGCTATTACCCCTGGTGTAGGTAGGTAGGTATTATATGCAATGCTATTACCCATGGGTGGTAGGGTAGTATTACAATGCTATTACCCCTGGTTGTAGGTAGGTTGTATATATACGCAATGCTATTACCCCTGGTTGTAGGGTGCTTTGCACTTTTTTTTTCTGCATCAGAGTTTTCTGGCACTAGAGAGGGGGATTATATCAGCTCATGCGACTGAATTAACGAGAATCACTGACAGACAACTTACACCTCACTTGGTACTGGAATAGTGAAATTAAAATCTATGTATTTATTAATGTTTATATTGATTTCTATGTTTTGTACATAGCAGTGTGTACTGTGAGTATGTCAGTGTTTGTATAAAACTGGTAGTCGGGGGTCCGTGGTTTGTGGGTCTGTCAGTGTGTTTGTGTACTGTTTTCCGTGTGGCATATGTGGAATAGAGTGTAGGTAGGCGAGAGACCCAGTACCAATATGATGCACAGCCCTTTCCCATCCCCATTAGTGCATGTTGCATCGCTTTCAGTGTAGCTAGTAGTGTAGGCAGGATAATGACAGCATCCATTATGCACAGCCCTAGCCCATTCCCCTAAGTGCCGATGCATTGCTTCAGTGTTGGATAGTAGTGTATAGGAAAGATGCCAGCCATATCAGAGCACCAGTGAGTGCTCTCTTCTCACTTCTTTCTCTCTCTCCTCAACATTTACTAGCTCCGCATTGTTCATACATGCCAACTCGATCGGCAGCTTCAACAATGCGAGGAGCTTCATGCGAGGTAGCGCACCTCTTCTTACATTCAGAGAATGCAATCACCCGCAGGGTTCCGTTTGGCTCGCACAGAGAGTCACCGAATTATATTACCGACTAATCACAGTGGCTACTCAAGCGCACATGCCTTCAGACAGCACAAGTCAGCACAGTCGCACAAATACTGGCGGGGCAAGCCAGAAGGAGGGGAAAGTTTACGGAGCTACAAGGATAACGAACCAGGAGAATTCGGGGAACGGACGCAGCATCACCTCTTCAAACAGTAGGAGGTATTGGACTATGCCTAAATATCTATATGTATAGCCTACTTTTTCTCAAGCACTGGGAAACTATTCCTTAAAAATAAATATTTGCATGCTCACGATAAACAGTATAGGAAACATTGTCACCCCCAAAAATGTTTTGCAGAAGAGCCCCCCGGTAATGATGCGCCAAACCAAAATCCCTTGATCCTAAAATTAGCATGATAAAAAGTGAAAGCAATAAATAAGGAGGAACAGAACATTATGACTAAAAGCCAATTATAACCTCTTAAACACTTACCTCCAATAAAGTACCCAAAAAATAACAACCTAAACTGCTAGGCCCAACTCTTGGGTAATATTGCATGACCACCATTTCTCAAAACTTTCTTTGTGTTTCCATACCCCCTCCCCACACACACGATATACCCCTATGTGGGTGATTTAAATTGGGGGATGACAAAGTGGGTTTGAGTTACACTCTTTATGTAATAACCAGCAACATGATTTGTCTTAGTCCTGTCAGATAGTCAAAGCCATCATTTAAAAACTGGCATAGGCAGTTTGAGCAGCCTATTGCACAACACTTAAAAGAGAACAGTGGTGCATTGTAGCATTTCTTAGACAATGCACTATTTGCGCATGAGGACTCTAGTAGTCTGGTTGACTATTTCTGGAAACTGTCCCCAAGGATTAAGTAATTGGGAGGAGATTAAGAGTGGCCTATTAATGGAGTCTTGCTGAATATAATTGGATGAAAAGCACAAACCGTTCTATTCGTTCTACTGTTTATTCCATTACTTTGTTGGACTGACTCCTCCCACCATTTTTAAGCTTACAGACTGAAAGCTTGGAACGTGCAGGACCATAAAACACAATGTGCTTTCTTCTAATAAGGATCATGGCAAAGAAGGTTGAGTATCAGCAAATTTGAAATAGACTGTAAAAGGTATGACCCAGTCTAAAACAAATCTTCTTTAAAAATAAATGTACAGCTGCTTCCAAGCTATTTGGAGCAAGACAGACAGGAGCACGTGAGGCAATTCTGATGCCGGTGTGGAGGGTAATGTGGGCGTGATGTCCCATCTTGATGCAACCACAACCAGAGAAAGTCTATAGCCCACAGAGTGTCGAGGGACCGGTCACGTTAAGCACTTCAGGGGCATCTTTGGGAATTATGTATTAATGCAAGACTTGGGTTTTGGGGGTCCAACAAACCCCAAAATCGAAATTATAATTTTAGCTTTTAAAAAGGTCATGTTCCAGCCTTAGGGCTCATTCCACACACATCCGTTTGCATCCGTTTTTAAACAGAGGTGTGGTTTTAAAAATGGACAGAAAGTAAAACCCATAGTTTGCAACAATATGTTTACACTTGCATTGTATTTTGTTTCACGTTCCAGTCTCCGCTTTAAAAAACTCACTGCTGCATGTGTCATTTACAATAAATGATGATGCAGTGGTACAATGCATTAACGCAAATCCATTTGCCGTTAGTTTTTTCAAAAAGGTCGTTCGTTGGGAGTTCCTGTGATTGTCACTGGTCCTGTCCAATGACGTGGGTCAAAAATGTGTGATAAAACGCAACAGCACAAACGGAAAACGCACACGCAAATGTCAGGCAAGGGAATAAAAAAGTTTTGAAATGGACCTCACACATTTGCGGTTGTATAAGTTGCATTTTGTTGAGCCCATATTCTTTTCTATATCTATGTTCAGCAATCCCCAAAATCCCAGTTTGCATTATAGAAAAATCACAAAGATTGTCCTGAAGTGACATAACAGACCACCTGGGTACCGCAACACTGCTTGCGATTCGAGCTTTGTGTTCAGGCTGTCAGGTAATTGGGGGGGGACGTCATGTCGTACACTGAACAGGACCGTCAAGACCGGAAGTATCAACTGCCGAGGCATGTCCCCAACTGTTCTCGTGCTAGTAAGCATTAGCCGTTTGTGCTGCAATTTTGCCAATCATCTGTTTCAGACAATGCATTGGCAAACACAAATAGTGAAAGCATTGTGCTCTGATAACGGATAACGCAGCCCACACGATGTATGGCCAGCTACCTTAAAATGCACTGACCTAGCGAATCTCACAAGCCAACGGATCACAAAACATGATTTGGAGTACAGCAGAATGCCAGTTGTGGCTAGCCATTACTGTACTCAAACTGTTTAAACAGGATGCAGTTCCTGGATGTGTTAAGTTCCAGCCCCCCCCCCCCAATAATAAAAAAATGAATGTTAAAATGTGAAGCCTTCAGAAAATAAAAACCCAACATTATTTTAATGGCTTTAATCTCTATCTTCATGACGTAGACGATGAGAATATAAAAAATCCATTGTACTACCTATGTTTTCTAAAATAAAAGCGTATCCGAGCAGAGAGATTTTGTATATTTGTTGAGAGGAAACAGAGGATTCCACATGTTCTAAATGGGTAACCAATGAAGCACTGTGCTAGCGATAGATTGCGCCACGAAGATCTCCATCGTAGTTTTTAAATCTTTTACTCCTCATTTCCACTCAAAAAAACTTTTACATATACATCACTATCATGCATAATAAAGAAGATCTTGTCATCCCTTATCTCGGTAAATATGCCACCAGACTTTCGATGCATATCCGGTGAATGACGGAAACAATAGAACAATTTGCTTAGGAGAGCCAGGTGAACCCTCTAAAGTCTGTGCATTGAGGAAGACTCAACTTATTAGAGGGTTGTGATCAGTAAATCACTTATACAACGTTTTCATTCTCGTTAATGTCAGGCTTCTTAGAAGTTTTGTCAATAGTATCCTAGTAAATAAAGTAAAAAAAAATAAATTAAATTACATGAACATAGTTACCGGTGCTGGATGATGCTTGCAGGCATAGAGAAGTGGCAAAGGGCATCGCATGGAAAGGCGTATTCCCGATGAACGATGCATGGGCATTTCTGCTGATGAGGAGATATCCAGTATGAGATACAAGTGCCATAGACCGTCTCCTTGCCCTCCTAAATGCCTTAAATTTAACTGGTTTAATACAAAGAAAAAACACATGTAGGTAAACCAGAAACCATGTGAAAACGTATTTCACTAAACCTGCAATTATGCAGAGGCAGATAAACATTCCTACGGGTGAAATGTGTGCTTCTGGGAATTGTGGATAAGGGGCAATAGGGAGCTATTCTTTTAAGGGCATGTCCACCCCCAAAAACTAAAATTTCCCCACTGTGCAGTGTTTTTTTAAAAATTTTACCTTAACACTCTGCTCTCAAGGATTCTCCTGGCCAAAGTCCCAGAAAGTGAAGGAGAGCCTCTGTTGTGAGTGAAAAATGTTTTCCGCCTCTTTTCCGTTACTCTGGAGGGTTCTGGTTTGGCCAACGGAACCCTTCCCTCCCTCCCTCTCGATCCGTTTTGCCTATGGCTGGCGTAGTTTTAAATCTTTTTCTGTAGTGTAGGGGGACCTGTCCCCACCCAACCGTCATATTTGTTTGCAAAAAAAAATAATTAGTAATGAACGATGCTAGAGCTTCGCCTCCGGCTCTGCCACGCAGCAGCCCACGATGTGATTGGCTAACTCTCAGGCCAATAAACGACACAGCTCCGGTCCGGCCACCCTGCTTGCAATTTCTGCCAGCAGAGGGGTGTTTCAAGAACGCCGGGGGAGAACAAAAGCTCTGCAGTACCTTTGATTATTTGTTGAGAAGATTACGAGATTACAGTTGAGAGGAAGAGCCAGCAATTAAGAGGAAGGTTAAGCTTGCCAAAAATAAATAAAAAGTAAACGCAGTGTAGTGGATTTAAAGGTATAGCTTGCAAGGACTGATGAACTTGTTTGCAACCGTAAGTTCCCTAACCATGTACACAACCTAGTATAGACAGGAAAGTGAGAAATACACTGGAACAGAATTCAGATATTGTGATTATAACCTCCAATGTATTTTGAACCCGTTCTTTATTTGGAAGAATTTCTTTTCAAATTGTTATTTCTACTCTCTGACTCGGCCTTAGGTTTAAAGCCATCCCACATAAAAGACTGTCTTGGGTATTAAAAGGGTTTCTGCCATAGACGGCAAACTGTCCTTACAGCAAGTTAGGAGACATTGCAAACAGGCCTATAAAACCACAAAAATACCTAATTTATTTGGGATTTATAGTGAGTAGGTGGTTGTCTTAAAAAAGGATTTTTTTAAATGTTTATTTTGTAAGTCGTATATTTAACTTGTATTGGACGGTTACTTTATGCAATGGTTTTGGAGCCAAACCACCCAGGAATATTCCCAAGTGTCCACAAGACTACACAAATGTGCCCACTTGCCATAGAATATGTCATGCTTACAAATGGGGATTTATGCACCATGTAATAAAGCAGACTTTTGCCTATTATTATCTGAAGTACAACAATGATTAGCTTGAAGAAATTGTATTAGCGTGTAAGCGAAAAAAAGCCACTGCCTTGGTGTATATTATACTGTCTTCCTCCATGAGAATCCATACAGCGAGGATGGGCAAGGTAGAATAAAAGAGAAATCTACTTCACCTTGAGCTTCGTTTTTTCCGGACTTGTAACAGGAGATGTATGAACAAGGCAGGAATGCAGCTTTCAGTATTGTACCAAGTTAACCAGACAGTCATTCCTAGAACGAAACAAAAGATTATTTGATACAACCTTACAATCTTCATCACAATAAACACACCATTAGAGCATCCTTAAAATTTTTTTACATCATATAGGCACGGACAATTAAAGGAATAGTTCACTTGTTAATCGAAACCAGGAAAGCTGTCTGGATTGCGGTCAGTGCTGCTGGGGAGGATGCAAGGGGTAAATATCTTCTATCTCCGTCGGGTGGCTCTGATCCAATTGATAAAGAATGAAAGGTAGCGGCATAGCTCCTTAACCTCCCGTCTCAATCAATGACAGTTAAGGAAAGTGAACTTTTCCAAGTGAGGACTATCCCTTAAAAAAAAAAAAACCTGACTCCACAGTACTAATCATTAATACCACACCAATTGTAATAAGAGGATCATCCACTTAACAACCATTGAAATATTCTAATTGTTCCAATACTACAGACACCATGACGATGATCGAATATTTTTAGATTTGTTGTTGGGCACCACCCACTTATGAATGATCATTAACAATAAAAAGTATTATAAATATATTTTAGGTGGATTAGTCCTGAAACGGTTATTTATGCAGTGGCCACTTAGGGAAGCAGCCCTGTACAATATTATACAAGAGTGTCCCCAGAACATAGATATTCATCCACTTCAAAGAAAATCCAGTTATGTTACACTTCGTTCGTGTGAGATTCTCAAAAAGCAAATACCAAAAATGCTGTGGTTTATTAGGACATCATAAAAGAGAATCTAACCCAGAAGTAGCAAGTCAAAAATTAGGTCTGGGGTGAATGCAGACATCTGAAACCTACCAAAACCATCCAAAAATGGGAAAAAAAGATGGATTCATAGACGTTTTACCAGAAAAGTAAAGTAACAAGGTTATGTAGGGTATTTGTTTAAAAAATAAATAAACTCAGGAATGTTACCTTTCCAGCTTGAGCGAAAAAATTCTCCATACTGGTGAAAACTGTCATAAATAACAGAAAAAGGCTTTTTCTGAAAAACATATTGGGTATTTAGTTAGTATAGGAAGACAAAAGTTTTTCACAAACACAAGTGTAATTGTTTATTGCACAAAACAACAAAAAAACAAGTCAGTGGACATTCTTTGTTCCCCAAATGCAATGCTCTCTCTTCGCTGGGAATATGCTTTTAAACATTGGTGATGTGAAAATACAATAACTAATAGTTCAAGCAATATATTTCCAGGATTGAAGAAATTTCCAATATGTATATATCCCAAATATAAAACTGAACAAAAAACACAAAAAATACAAAATGTACTATTCAAGCAAAAACCATCTCAATCCTCCCATGGACTCTGCCAGGATTGACAAACATCTTCAATAAGGGTAAGTAATCAAACTCCCACACAGGGAGTGCCTTACTTATAGGAACATTTTTTTATGTGCAAAAACTATCCATACAGCCCGCCGAGGGACCCGGTAGGGGGGAGAGCTCCACTGCACATTCCAGAGTCCCTAAGAGAGCAGCACAGACTACACACAGAGAGGCTCATACTCCATTTTTGGAGAGAAAGGTAAGGATCTTTTAGCAATAAACAGGACCTTTAATGACACTAAACCCTAGATCAACAAAGCCTCACAAAAAGCAAAGAAATGTACATGACAAAGCAAATTCTGTGCTATGAATCTTAAATTTTTTTTTTTAAATGTTCTTACTTGCCTGCCACATACAGTTCCACTTGCAAGTCAAACACTGTTCTTCTCTTGTTGTTCATCATAGGACAACTTTTCCAGGTTTAGATTGGACCAAGTTGAAGTCGAGTTGAACCAGTAAGTAGACGATTACTAAAAACAAAATGACTCATGTTATTGTGCAACGTCATATTTGCTAGCATATAATATTTAAAGTCAACAAACACACCAAACACATTTTAAGCCTCCACCATCGGAGCATGTTAAATTTTGAGCCAAGAGTCAAGCAACCCAGTCTGTCCACTTTTCTGCCACTGAATCTGAATGCCTATAGAATATTTACAAAGAAATAAATATTTCTCTACTCACAGATACATTTTGCAGTATTTCATTACTTTCTCAAAAAGCAATCTGTTTCACTTAAACGGCTATATCCACATTATCCTTGTGTAACAGAGAATTTGTTTGGGATTTTTTTTAAATAAAAATCACTACAAATAATATATACAGTCTGTAGCAAAGAATGTATATCTATAGCAAACATAATAGATACAAACTAGCCAACCCTTCTGGGATTCAATATCAGTACTGCGCTTGTGGGGGAATCCCAGAAGGGGATCACCCACTGCAAGATAATGTCTGCTAATTGCGGATGTTAAAGTCACACAAATGCGCAAACCCTGTATTGAATAGGAAGGAGTTGGAATGAAGGAGTTAAAGTTGGGCTAACTGATATCGAATCCATGTTAAATAAATTGGGCTTTTGGTTAAATTCCCGTCATTATGTAGAGCAACAGTGGCATACAAAGGTCTATTAAATGAATATTATATTCACTTTTGCTCCAATTATAATTAATGGAGCACTTATGAATTAACAAATATATAAATAAACAGTAAAATTATGAAATTACTATTGTGAAACTATGTCTATCAATTAAACCGATGCTTAAAATGTAGATACGAAATAAAACTTGACATTGACCTGGAGTTTTTTGATGCGATAAATGGACTGGTTCAAAAATACAAATAACATTTCCATAAGAAGCTGCAATCTATGTAAGGGGGCAAATAAAGAATCTAATAAGCAATAACAAAAACTTGACATTAACAAAATCATTCATCTTTACATTTCCATTGATTTAAATATAAATTTGAATGCTACAAACAAAATTACATTTTCCCTGAATGAAATCCACAGGAAACCACTGTTGTAATGTTCACATACAGGGATGCAGGATATCACAACGGTGACATTTAAGGAGAGCGACTGATAACTGCCTTCATGATGAGGCCAGTGAACATTAACAACAGAAATTACAAAAATACTTTGCTTTAGAATAGTACTGCCCTAAGTCAAAAATAATCAATCCTTATTTCAGAAATTGAGGGTGGCAAGCACAAATTAGACATTTGAAAATGATTAGGCACGTGGCACATCACATGGTTCTGGGCACATGCAGACCACCGTCATTGTAACATCATATAGATAAAGGGCATACCCAGGAATTATATATTGGGTATAGACTTTGTTTTTAAAGGAGAAATACTCTACATAAAACCCCCTCTACGTCCTACATCCATAGCGAACCTTCCCGAATAATGAATCATTGACAACAGACATGACTGTTATTAATAAAGTAACGTGGCCCCCCCCCCCGTACCGAAGACTTGTTATTAGAAAAGGTTCCATTTCCTTTTGACCATAATAACATAGATAACAGAAAATGCAAGCTCTGTTTATTAGGTGTCAATGGCGTGAATGGTTTCCCAATGCACCGCCGCCATACAATACAAACCAGTTATTCCAAATGCGATCCACACGCTGGTTTGTTTGTGGTGGTATATTGCACACAATTTTTATTATTTTAATGAAAGCAACAAAGGATTGCATGGTCAAATCCACCAAAACAACGCATGTATGTCAGCAGGAAAAATGTATGCAACGTGCGCAAAGGTGCATAAGCGTAAGTGAAACTGTGGGATCTAGCTCAAATAGATACTTTCAACCCATCTTCAGATCATTCTATGAAGACAACCACTTTACTGTGATATAGTTCTGAATGTGATTATTCGATCTCTCATACTTAAAATGACAATAACAATGGTCTTTTTAATACTTTGGTACAGAACACTGGCTGAATGATTGAAATGATAAAAGGGCAAAGATTTTTTTCTTCTACCATTTTAAGGATAAACAGCTTATTGCTAAGCTCCAACCTTACATTTTATTCTGGTTATCTATCCAATGCTCTTGAGAGGTGACTGCCATTGCTAAACCAATTACTTCCAGCATCTCGCTAATTAAAGAGTATGGTTCCATCCCCCCAAAAAGTTTCCCGGCACGCCTAAATGACCCCCAAAACATCAACCTTTAGCTTTGAAATTGTGCTCCCAATGTACTTACCAGCCCTCATTCCCTCTGCAGTCTTCTCTGCCTTTATGTGTTACGGATAACAGCAGAAGGGGTCGGAACAGCGCCTTATTTCAGCTGCAGGGGGAAAAAGTTTGTTTGGGGGTGGAATACCCTTAACATAAACCGTCAATCCTTACCAGATGGGAGTTTTAAATTAATTAAATAATATACAACTCCAACAAGAAGAGCATACTAATTATCCAAATGAACTTTTCTCTCAGCTCATTATCTCCAGAACTTTGGGTACCTTAATGCTGCTGACAGTAATAAATTCTAAAACCTATAAAAACATCAAAAGAACTCACAGCTGACTTCCAAGGTGCTAAATTTTTTACAGCAAAGTGGACAGATTGTACAAATGAATATTATTTAAAAAAAAACACAACTTACCCTCCTTGTTGATGAACAATCCACACATCCACCAAAACATTTCCATGCTGAATGCCCAGGACTAAATTGCACATCTTTCAAAAGTCACTTCCTTAGAAAGAATAACATCACACCCAAGACTGCATAAGCTATTAAACAAACAAAATGGATGGTAAAAAACGAATAAAATGCCATTGTTTATTATTATAGCATCCTTTATCTTGGGTTATTCTCAGTGTAACATGTTAAATGGGTCATGCCACAGAGATTTTTAGGAGCGCAATGCAATACCTTGATGCCACACACGCTTACCGGTACCTGAATCCCTGAGATCCCATTGATGCCAATACATTTAACCTTAGTAAATTTGCTGCAGCGAGGGTCGTGGTCAGGAAGTTGTGTATGCTTACGAATTCCATCTGGGTTTTGACATCAGGTGCGGCCCCAAGCACTATGTATGATGAGCCGTGCAAACATCACAATATATTATATAAAATCCTGTATCAGAACAAAACATTGCAGCAAAATCTTGCACAACAATGCCGAACCAACCACTTCATTTCTCCATTTGCCTTTAATATATATAAAATGTATTAAGGACGACACAAATAAAGGTGAGACAATCAAGATGGCACAGTGTTTTCTCTGGCAGCAGTCTGCTATTACTCTACTATACCTAGACGTAGACAAAACGGATTTGCACTTCTGCTCCAGTACACAAGTTTTATTCATTACTGTGTTAGCTGAGGTACACACGATTAAATTTCGTCCGATCGCGATGTTCAGTGTACGTCGATCGGACCGAAAATTATCGGTATCCGATGTTGCCCATGTCCGATTCGACGTTCGTCCCGAATCGACGAAAAGGACGATCGGACGGGTGGAAACCTCGTCCGATCGTGCGGTCCCTATATGGACCACACGATCGTGTCCGCGGTGGTTGAATCTGCGGCACGGCGGCTGCTTTTTTTGCCGCGAACGCGACAGTCCTTCCTCCTGGCCGACCGTTTCGTCAGGAGGAAAAAATCGCTGGTGGTACCTAGCTTTAGCCAGGTACTCTGTAGCAACAAACAACAGTCAGGGTCTCTTACCAGCAACATTAAATGTAGCAACCTCGATTTAGATTTCTATTAACCATTGTTACATTTAATTATTTAATTTTAATATTTACTTTTAATAATATATTTTTAATATATTATTTGAACTTCCTAAAGAGAGTGTTTTTCAAATAGAAAAGTGCTTAACTTTTTATGTCTTAACCAGTCAGTATATTTCAGTTTCAAGATCACACATAAAGTAGCTTTGTGTTTCAGCAGTTACCAGGAAGATGTTTAACTATCACATCCAAGAGACTATTATTAAACTAAGCAACAGCTTTTCATAAAAATGAAGAAAATTGCAGGCCAAGCTGATACCATAACAGATCCTTTGAGCAAATAAATTTATCAATAGTAATTAAGTGCATGCCTTCCCTGTGACACGAACGTAATAAGAAGTGAAAAGTAATATACTGGGCCAGCTAATTTTTTTTAAAAATGCAGTTATTCAGTAAAGCTGGGATTATCTGGTTGTGATGGACTGAACCCAATTTGGGCCAACATTGAATATCCAACTAGTGCGGTTCTCTGAACTCACGGCGGCCAGTATGTCTATTTTGATAATTTCGAAAATTTTAATCTAGAGAGTCTTTGTGATTATAAACTTCAGGCCGAGACAGACCCAGCAATCCTACTACAATGTGCAGTTCAAGCTATTACAGCACCATGTGAGCAACTGAGATCAGTATACAAGATCCATTATTAACATGCTAAAATAGTATTACCACACAAGTACCAGATGGGTGAGGACTGCCAGCAGAGATACGGATTGGCTATATAATTGGTGTTTTGTAAGCAGGGCCATCACAAAGTGTTCGGGGGGAAGAGCGTTCAAAATGACCATCTTACAATTAATTTTAGCAATTTTTGTAAAAAATACCGTTATATACTCGAGTATAAGCGACACGAAGTATAAGCTGAGGGTACCCTATTTTTAACCTGAAAAAAAATAGGAAAAAGCCTGATTGACCCGAGTATAAGCCGAGGGTGAAAATTATGGACCCACTACTTGCCTTCTGATTCAGTATTGTTTTGAGGCTTAGTGCCCTTTTAAGGACAGCAAATTTTCCCATAAAGATGTTTTGAAATCCTACAACTCCCAGCAATAAAGCATGATGGAGTTTGTATTCACAACACCTTGTAAATTCTGTCTGTCCACTTTAAAGGGCAACTTAGCCTCAAACAAGAAAGAATCAGAAGGAGGATGTGTAATCCTATTGCAGGAAGATTGCTTTGAGACTTAGTTGCTCTTTAAAAGGACCAGCAGAATCCCATAAAAAAAACAATGTTTGGAAACTACAAATCCCAGCATACTTTTGTTGTGGGAGCTTGTAGTTCCAACATCTATATGGGAATCGACTGTTAAGTTAAAAGCCTGCAGTGGAGACCCCACCAGTTGCAGTCCTTACCCCAATCACCGTCCCAGGCATCTCAGACTATGAAATTCCTTACAGGCATCGCTACGCACTTAAAAGCCTGCAGTGGAGGAGCCCCCACGAGTTGCCGTCTTACCCCAATCACCTCACAGTTACTCTAGACTCTGAACCTTACCGGCATCACTCAGCACATCGAATCCGGCTGCCACATGGCTTTTAACTAAGCAAGAACTTTGAGGGGGCTTGACTTGAGTATAATCCGGGCAAGGTTTTTAGGTTTATTTTAAAACCTTAAAAACCTCGGTTTATACTCGAGTATATACGGTAACCTGTGTATGGCTTAAGATCTACTTTGTCCTGAATCTTTCTTCTGAAGGACTTTTTGCTACATATTAAAGGGCCATTCCAACCCCATAACTAAAATTGCCCCACGGTGTAGTGTTGAAAAGGCCTTACCTTTCTGCTCTGCCTATGAAGCCTTCCTGTTGTAATCCGGTATAGAGCCCCCTTCTGACCGCCTGGAGGATGCTCCCTCCTCCCTCCATCAGTGCTGCATTTCTGTTTTTTTTTTTTTTTAAAGGGTAAATGTGGTCAAAAAATGACTTTAGGTAAATTGACAGGAATTGCTTTCCTGGGATTTGCAATTTACTTTCATTATTTATTTAATAGTTTTGAAGATATTTACATTTATATGTGTTGATATGGTTGCAGCATCACCAGATACCCTGCACTTCCGCACTGAAACCACAGTCCCTTTCTGTGTTTCCTCCTCCTCGTGGGCCCCATGGCACCCTCCCCTTGCAGCCCCTTGGGCCTTCCCTTGCAGCCTCCCGGGATCTTCCGGAGATGTCACGGGAGAGATTGGGCGACTGTAAGTAAGATCTTGGGCATATTTTCGCCGAGAGGGCGAGGGAACGAAGATGGGTCATTCTATTCTGGGGATTTTTTTTAACCTTAAAAACCCTATTTTAGGGTTGGAGGGGGGGTCCCCCACACTTCAGAAAATTTTTGATTTTTGGGTGGAGATTACCTTTATAATTAATAAATATTAAACACTATTTCCTGGGCTGTTTTCAGATGCCTTAAAGGACAAAAAAAACTGCCCCTTATATTAAAGGTACCCAGGGCAAGGACATACATCACTACGTCCTTACCCCGGGTTCACCTCTGAGTGTGGCAATTTCCTTTATAGTTGCGGTTTCCGATCAGTAATCCCCCCCCCACTGCTGTGCCCGGGGCCTGAACAATAGGAAGTCACATACCGACAATCAATCACAGCTTTAAAGTAAGAATGCTTATAATCGAGGTAAATCTGTGGTTAGGCCTTATACTAGGTACATTTAAAGGGAGAAGATGGCTTGTAACAGCGTAGGAAGGCGTTATCACCCTGTGATTGTCTCGTGTCTGCACATGCGATTTAACCTTTTCATAAGTGATACACATTGCATTATGCAAAATGTGGTGATTGCAAATGCACGTGCAATCGCATACGCAACAAGGAATTTGTTCATTCTGACTGCAATAGTGCAAAAACAACATGCTGTGAGGCCTAGTCCTAAGCATAAAAGAAAAACAGACACAAAAATAGAGAATTATGAAAAACATGGTTTCATGACAATTAGTAATCTATAGCGTGATATAAATAACGAATCAATCCTTTAAAATATCTCATACAGCAACCAGAGCAATAAAATTCGTATCCAGGAATACAAAACTGCAGTTGTGAGCAGCATTAAGCTTAAAGCATCAATGATATATTGTGTGTTTTGAGCTATTTAAACCTTACATAGAAGCACACACAATGGTGTATACCACTTACATTCATTAATGTCAAGCAGGCCCAGGTTTTTCTAATTTCAGTGTCCTTTTTTAGGCATGAATTGTTTATTATGTATCTGCTATTTCCAATACAAATATTTTAGTTTTGCCTCAGGTTAAATGGATCATAGTGAAAAAAAAACAATTAGCCCCATGGCAAGTTAAATTCATGTACTCTGTGTGCCTTTCTCTGCCTCTTTCAGTGACTCTGTTTGTAACATGTTGTCAGATCTCTCTGTAGCATTCCCCCTTCCCCCTCCCTTGTTACCTCCTCCATGTCTAAACACGGCTGCCCAACAAGCTTCATTAGTGCAGTAGGAGTTAAAAGTTCAACATACTAAAAAAAACACACCCACGTTAGGACCACTAAAGCAAGCTATCCAGGAGGAGTACCAAGGATTCTCAGTGTCCTGCTGCAATACGATCTCTTCTTTGTGAACATCGTGCTTGTGAAGGTTCTCATTCATCCAGGTCATGGTATGATCTGTTGTATTCAATTAGATCAACTGGACTTGAAATGTAGTTCTGAAGACGTTTCGCTAGTCATCCGACTGGCTTTCTCAATTCAGACCCATCATCATCAGTGAAAGCTATCAAGAAAAGGGGTCAAGTGCAGCCTTATCTCTGCAGTCAAAGACTACTCTCTCCCCCTGCTACTGCTCTTCTATTCTATGTTTGCTACAGAGATGGAGGAGGGCGGGACTTAAGCAGGAGAGGGTCCGTCACCTTGATTGATAAACATTACAAGTAGGAGTAGAGGAATGCAATAACGTCTTCTCTAAGTTGTGTATCTACAGGAAAGAACTCGGGGGGTTTGGGGAAATTATAGAAACACATGGAAAGAAAAGTTCATTTTCCCATTATAGATGCCCTTTAACAGTATGTAACATGTTAAAATTGTTCAGTATTAATGCTGATGAATAAAGCTGTATGAATATTGTGAATATTTAAGGCTAGTCTAACTGATTTAACTTAATAAAAGCTTTATTTTCCCTCACTCTAAATATCAAAACATTGGCATCATCTTCCATAGTGCTAGATATATCATCTCATTGACAGAAAAGGTGTGATAAACAGAAAACAATGGAATCAGTTCTTCCAGTTTAAATTGTTACTATACTCACTCAAACAACTTTACATTATCTGAAACTACAAGTGAGAAAAGTAAAATGGTGGTACGACATATTTATCTGTGCTTGCTTTGTCATTAAATGGTATGTCCACCTCTAAAAAAAAAAATTCAAAAAAGCCCCAAACTCTACTTACCTCCCTCTTTCCTCCGCCGCTCCGGCCCTTCGCGAGAAGAGCAAGCAGAGGGTGGGACGGCAGCCGTGTCTGTGATTGGCTGAGCGGCAGCCAATCACGGACGCGGCGCCGGCAGCTCACTTCGGCAGAGGAGAGGTAAGTAAAGTTTGGGGAGCTTTCTTAAAATAAATATAGCAGTTGGGGTGGTAGACCAGGGGAAATTTATACATTAAGTTTTTAAGCTAGGGGGAGGGAACGGGAGAGGAGGGAGGGGGAGGGAGAAGGGCTGCGTACACATGCCCAACTTCTCCCGGAGGCCAGGTAGGAGGCAGAGTCTATATGGAGACTCTGCTATCCTCCTGGGGGCAGTTTTGGGACTTGGGGGGGGACTACAGGAGAACCATATATGAGCTGGGATGTGAGGGAAGGATTAAACTACATACATGGTGGTGGGGCATTAGTGGGGGGGGATGATTAGTTTTTGGGGGTGGACATGCCTTTAAATTATTGTTTAGCAAGTGCTCCAATTCCCCCCACCCTCCCTTACCTTACTGCATCCTTGTAATGCTGTGACAGTCTCACCATGGACACGTGCTCTGCTTATACTATCCCCTCACTCTCCACTGCCTTATTTTCTCTACTGATTCTCTTAAGTATTGCAGAAAGTTCTTGTAAGAGGTCAGAAATGGGGACATATTATAATTTGCTCCTGTGACAGAATGTTTCCCTGAAATGAGACTCAAATGATGATTTCTCATGATCTACAGCTCTAATTTTAAATCCAAAAAAAGTAGTGGGATCTTGCATTATAATTTTTGAAAATCTTTTTTTTTTTTTTTTTTTAAGGCATGTCCACCCCCAAAACCCATTATGGCCCCACTGTGTAGTATATAAAAACTTGCCTTACATCCCTGCTCCAAATGGTTCCCTGTAATGTCCCAAAAAGTGACCACCAGCAGCCTGGCAGAGTCCATATAGGGACTCTGCCTCATCTCCCCGTCCGGGAGAAAAAGGTCATTGCACTGCACCTCCCGCTCCCACCCATTTTCCTCTCCCTCCCCTAGCACAAAACCCATCTGTAGTGAGGTCTCCCTCCCCTACAGTAATATTTGCAGAAACTCCCCCGAAATGTACTTACATTACCTCTCTCCTCCTACGTTCTGGATAGCTGAGCCGCGTGATTGTGCCTCTAAGCCAATCACGGACGTGGATGCCGGTCCGGCCCAGCTTGCAGTTCATGCAAGAGAGGTCCATGACAGAAACATCAGAGGAGAGGTAATGTAAGTAGAGTTCAGAGGGAGTTTCTGCAAATATAACTATAAGCGGTTGGGGGCTGGGAGAGGGAGCCCTAAACTCAGCAAAAAAATTACAAATGGGGGGAACATGCCCTTTAAGTATAGAATACCCTTTAATATATTATGGCACAAAGTTGTTTTTCCTCTTGAAATTTGTAACTTTAAAAGGACATGTCCACCCACTCCACTAAAATCTATACTTGCCTTCAGGAAACCCACAAACCCTAAAATGTTATCATTAACTAGCATGGTCTCCTTGTGTGCAATCTTTCATCATTGCAGCTGTCAGTCACAGCCATGAGTGTGACATATGGCTAATGACTAAAGCAGGTACACACAATAACAATAACTAATTTGACCAATCTGTCTGTCACTGAAAGATTGGTACTTGTGTGTACCATCTTTAAATCTGCATATTGGCACACCTCCTTTACAGACGAGTGCACTCTTACAGAGCTCATTGAGCTTGCAGAGGAGGACAAAACTGCCTAAACCTGCAACGGCAGAGACAAAAGAAAAGAGAGCTTGAGGACCACGCGGAGGTAGAAAGTCTAACAATCTCAGATTTAAAGCGGACAGTAGATTTCAGTAGTGGGGCTGTACAAACCCTTTATAAGAAAAGGAGGAGGAATATTAAAAATGACAAATTAAATTTTTCTGCATTTTAAAAGTTTAAATTAAAAACTATACTGTCCCCAATTCCTTTTTTTTTAAAGCAAACAGTAGTTGACAGTACTCAAGTCTCGTTTAAAAGTGTCAACAATCAATCTTATAATAAAAATCTTAAAAGGTACATTTAGTGGTTGTATATGTGTGGTACGGTTTGTTTGGTTATCCAAATGTGTCAGGATTGGACTGGCAGGGAGCCAGTCCTATCTAAAATTGCTTATTCTGCATTTTTTTTTTTTTTTTTTTGGGGGGGGGATGAGGTATAGAAGAGAGAGGAGGGGATTAACTAAGAATATAGGGAGCATGTTAGTAAGAAGTTATCAGATAGCCCCTAAATCATAGGCCTCTTGAAGTCTCAGAGGGAGTCGGTCTATGGTTGTCCACTCATCTCCACATACAGGGGGTTTCAGATTTATCAAATGTTTCATTGTCTTTTCAGGGACTATGTCATTTGTTCGTTTGGCATATCCACCACATTCTGGTTGAGCAACTTGTTTTTCAGGATAAACAATTACAAGGCGCCTGCCACAAATGCTGGAGATTAATTTTACCTGATGAGGGTGTTTGTCTTTGGGGGCGTTATCAAATAGGCCTATCCAGGGATAGAAAGGGTTAGGAATAACATATCATTAATTAGATGGAAACATTCAACAAAAACTTTCTGTACCTCTCGAGAAGGACCACCAAGAAGTGGGAAAAATCTGCTTCCCCACCACTCTCTCTAAAACAGTTTTGGGGAATAGATGGATCTATGTTTTGTCAGAGTTAGAAG
The DNA here is from genome assembly GCA_019447015.1 of Hymenochirus boettgeri. Lineage (NCBI taxonomy): Eukaryota > Metazoa > Chordata > Amphibia > Anura > Pipidae > Hymenochirus > Hymenochirus boettgeri. Next base: position 328,101,683 of record CM033469.1, read on the forward strand.
AAATAATTCACATTCGTGAATATTATTTTTTTCATAAGGGAATCTGCGGCAGTCAATAAATTTCCCGGGAACGGGATTGGCATTTTGAGTGATCTGATAAATTTCATTGGATCGCTCAGAATATTAAAACTATTTCCAATCGACGTTGAGTATTTTAAAATGGACACTAAACAGAATTTAAGTACCGTCTCTGTTAAGTAAACCAGTCTGTTACTTTAAAATGCGATTGAGCAGTATACCATGTCATCATTTGTTGGGATAATTAAATGTGTGAAGTGGATACTACCCCCAAATTTCAATCCAATAGGTAGTTTCTTAAACTATAAAATAAAATAGTATTAATGGAGGATGCACCTGCTCCCAGGTTTTCTGCTGGAATATACAGCCTACCAATATTTATGCCGAAGCATTCATTCTAATTTTGGTTTGTGGATCCTTTCTGGACTTTTTTGTGCAAGTACTTTACAGTACTGTTTAGTCAGTTAGGAGCATATCACTGCCTTGTCTGGTTTACAGAGAAGAAGACAATATTGTTTCACCTTTGTTTCACACACTAATGCCTTCTGATTCTGTATTGTTTTGAGGCTTTAGTTTTTTTAGTTAAGTGCCCTTAAAATGGACAGCAGAATCCAAACCCGTATGGCTATTACTGTATGAGACTACTGTATGGGAATTCTGCTGTCCATTTAAAAGGCAACTAAAGCCTCAAATTAATACAGACTCGGAAGGCAATCTTTAACAACGATACCATCCTCCTGATTCTGTATTGTTTTGAGTAAATGCACACAGTAATCCCCATTCCTTGTAGAAACTACAACTCTCAGCATGTTTAGTTACTGGGAGTTGTAGTTTCCAAACATCTGCAGTGGCCACCTCACTGCCACCAATGTAGACCACTTCACAAAACATACAGAGGAGCTAACCAGTCCCCAATACTTGCAAATAGGAGTAAATCTCATTTACTCCTCACTCTGCATCCTCTGCGTTTCTGGATGACATCACTGCTCGGAAGTGAGAGGTGCCTAGTAAAGACATCATCCGGAAGCGCAGAGGATGCAGAGCGATGAGTGTAGTGAGCGGCCGCCGGACAAGGTAGGAGAGAAGTGGTTGCCTCGAGTATAAACCAAGGTTTTAATTGAGTATATACAGTATGTGTAAATTTATTCAAATTCTGAACTTAGTATTCCACAATTATTTATTTAATTAATATTCCCTGAATAGTTTTTGTTCTGTCAATGGAAGTGGAAGACTAGTTTTAATTTTCCATTTAAAAAAAGATTGAAACGGATATGTTTTTAATGCAAAGTGACAGTAACAAAAGTGCAATGGAGATGGCAAGAAAATGCACCAAATTATTGCATATTAAGGGGGGGGTGGGGGGGGGGGTGATCATATCACATCAAAACCTAATACATACCCCTAGACTGATTAATGGGCAGAAACCTTGCAACCACAGCATTAGTTTGGTTCCTGCACCAGATTCACTCAGTGTTGCATGCATTTCAGTGAACAAATCTATAGACACACAGAAATCCAGCAGTTCGGAATCCAATTGAGTGGAAGGTCAACACAATAAGAGGATACCGAGATTAAATTGTGCAACATCATAATTCACTGTGATTCTGAACTAAGGAGATCTATCTTCATGAATATCTAGTATTTATTTGGTAGGATCTTCTGAAGTTGCAAAATGAACTCTTAAAATTTATAATGCTTTTGAGGCTAATTAACTAAAGTCACGAAGTCCCATTGACTCTGAAGCCAATCCTCTAATGATGGAACCGGTCTGCAGATGACTGAATTATTTTAATAGTTAAACATAGAAGCACGTGCCGTGAAAGAGCAGCAGGCTTCTGCTTCCCCGCTTCATGCGAGAGAAGATCTGACCATACACCATTTAGAGATAAATACTTCTCTACCAGGATAATCTTTCGGGTGAAACCGAGTGTGTGCCCACAAACCTTTGTGCAGTATTTTATTTATTGATCTCTTTCAGGTTGCAGTGCTTAATGGGCTACAGCAGTAAGGGTTTGAACCCTTATGCCTATTTACACAAAAATGGATTGAAAACGGACAAAAACCGGTACAGGGAGATTCAATATGGCAAAATCCTTGTGAAACCCATGTTAACCCCAAAGTATTATCGGGTTAACGTGAGTTTTACACAGATTTTAAGGCACAGCGCCATTTTCAAATGTTTTTGGAATAACGCGGGCAACCAATACTAAACCCCTTTCGCTAAGTGTAGCGCTACTTTGTAGCGCAAACCTTAACAGGGTTCTGTAGGGACTTAAATCTGCCGCATTTTACCTTTACGTGATCCCATTATGCAATCTCATATTGTATTGGGGATCACGCAAAGGTAAGCAACAAGACCAGGACATATTGAATCTCCCCAGCAGTTCTTTTCTCATCCGTTTTCTCGTAGCTTTTTAATTAAAGGGTATGTCCATCTAAACGTTCGTACACACACAACATGTGCGGCCGAGCAACGGTGCGAACATCGTGCGTGTGGTACGAGCCTTTAGACATTGACTTTGGGATTTCAGTTTGATTATTATTATTTATTACAGTGATCCAGGTACAAACAGGTGTGATGCACTGTTAGCGTGATTAAACTCCTTCATTGCGGTGGCTGCGTGGCCAACGCGGAACTTAACAGTGCTAACACAACTACATATGAAACTATGAAAATGTCTGCAATTCATGGCTATGGAGGGAAACACAACTAAAGTCCAGAAAGCAAAATATTTAAGATGTGTATCTACAGATGACAGATGCTTTATTCTGTGCAGAACGCGAAGCAGGTCCATTTAGCACATAACATTTTACACAAAAAATCAGAAAAAGATTTTAAATTACACGGTAATAGAATAGCTGATTAACTATCAATATACGGTTCCCTATTGGTCTAATGGATGACCCTGTAGCTAAAATGTAATTATTTCTATGCAGACAGATGTCAAAACAATGAATGATGAGTGTAAAAGAAGAACTGTCCACTGGTAAAAAGGAGCTTTCTCTACATAAATCTGAGAAAAGCCAAGGTGAGCAATGAGCTTTATTTAGTCAATTGCATTGAATGGCTATACCTGTCCTCGGTGCCCAGTTTTGGTAGCTATTACACCTCTAATGCCTAGCTTTGGTATCTATTACACCTGTCCTCAGTAGTTTACATACAACACCCTGCTATGGTAGCTATACACCTGGTTTAGGTAGTTTAGATAAAAATGCCCATCTCCGATAGCTATTACACCGGGTCTATGTAGTTTAGATACACTGCCTAGCTCTAGTAGCCATTACACCTGTTCAGATAAAATCAACATCTCTGGTAGATAATTCACCGTCAAGGTAGGTAGTTTAATATAATGACCAGACTCTGATAGCTATTCAACTGGTCTAGGTTGTTTAGATACAATGGCCAACTCAGGTAGCTATTATACCTGGTCTAGGTAGTTTAAATAAAATGCCCAGCACTGGCAACTATTACACCTGACACCTGTAGGTTATATACAATGACCAGCTCTGGTAGCTATTACACCTAGACTAGGTAGTTTATATATAATGTCATATAAAGCTATGGAACTTTTCCAGTGGACGTTGTGATGGCAGGTACATTGGTCAGTTTCAAAAAAAAGCTGGAGAAGTTTTCTGCAAACAAGGAATGTTACAAGTTACTGGTATTGATACATAAAGTAGAGTTGATCAGGGAAATTTCCGATTGCCAGGAAGGAATTTTTCCCCCTTCAAAATTTGGTGGGTTTTTTTTGCCTTCCTCTGGATCAACAGGTAGGCAGGAAATGAGGATATTGCTAGATGGGTTGGACTGGATGGACGCATGTCTTTATTCAACCACAAATACATACTATACTATGACAAGCTCCGGTACCTATTACGTCTGGTCTAGGTAGTTTATATATAATGCCGAGCTCTAGTACAGATTACTCCTGGTCAAGTAGTTATATATAATGACCAGCTTCGGTATCTATTATGCCTTGCCAAGGTAATTAATGTAAATGATTGATAAAAACAGGTGATCTTAAAGCGTATCTCCACCCATAAATTTTTTCCTGTGTAGGACACCCCCCCCCAACCGCCAATTCACTTTTCTAGAAAGATACATACAGACCTCGCTCCTCCAGTGCTCAGCAGCAGAGAGGGGGATGACCAGCAGCCTCGCTTGTGAGTGACTAGCTGGCAGCAAGTCACAGACGCGGCTGCCCGCTATGCAACAGCAGGGGAATGAAGGTCGATAAGTATGTTTCTGGCGCTTGTTTGAAAAAAATAAATTAAGTAAATGGGCAGTTGGAGGTGGGATAGGCTACCCTACACACAGAAATTTTTTTATAGTAGTAGTGAATGCAGAAACTGACGGGTCTGCAGGAAGGGAGGAGGGGGGGAAGCATCCACCCAGATTAGTGTTCTGATATAAGATGGGCAGAGGTTTCATTTAGTGTATGCCTATGAGTAAGTGTGCCAAAACACAAAAGCTTCAGGCGGTTAATTTAAAGGGCATGCCCACCCGTTTCTTAAAATTTTTCTGTAGTGTAGTTTACAAAGTACTGTAGCGGTTGAGAGTGGGAGAAGGAACCCTACACTACGAAAAGGGGTTTGGAGCTAGGGGGAGGAGAGAGAGAGAGAAAGGGTGGGAGTAGTCTACACAGTGAGGCCAGTTGTGGGTGAAAATGTAGATTTGGGGGTGGACATGCCTTTAATGGATAGTGACTAATATATGTGTAATTTTATACTTACTTTCCTGTGATCCCAGTGTGCCTTAATGGATGCGCGTCCTCTGTTCTATGAGTTTGTGCGTGCATTACACCTGGTCTACGTAGCTTATACAATGCCCAGCTCTGTAGCTATAACACCTGGGGTAGGTAGTTTTTTAAAATGCCCGCTCTGGTAGCAATTAAGCCTGATCTAGATAGGTATAAAAAATCCCCAGCTCGGTAGCTATTAAACCTGATCTCATATATATATAAGCTCTGGTACCTATTACTCCTGGTCTAGTAGTTTATATATAACTAGACAGTAAGCCTGTTACATTAACAGGAACTAGAAGCCCAGAGCCCCCCCCCCCCTTGCAGAGCCCCCTCCCATGGCAGAGTGCCCCCCTCTGTGGCAAAGTTTTTCCCAAAAGGCAGAGCCCCCCTATGTCTCAAAAGGCAGAGCCCCCCTACCTAGTAATTACAATGCTGTTACACCTTTAGGTGTAGGTAGGTAAGTAGTATCTATACAAGCTGTTACACCTGGTGTAGGTAGGTAGGTAGTATATATACAATGCTATTACACACTGGTGTAGCTAGGTAGTAATATACAAGCTATACACCTGGTGTAGGTAGGTAGATAGTATCTATACAATGCTACTACACCTGGTGTAGGTAGGTAGTATCTATACAATGCATTACCCCTGGTGTAGGTAGGTAGTAGTTTCTATACAATGCAATTACCCCTGGGTAGGTAGGTAGGTAGTATCTATACAATGCTATACACCTGTGTAGTAGGTAGGTAGTATCTATACAATGCTATTACACCTGGTGTAGGTAGGTGTATTCTATACAATGCTATTACACCTGGTGAGGTAGGTAGTATCTATACAATGCTATTACACCTGGTGTAGTAGGTAGTATCTATACAATGCTATTACACCTGGTGTAGGTAGGTAAGTATCTATACATGCTATTAACCTGGTAGTAGTATTATCTATGCAATGCTATTACAACCTGGTGTAGGTAGGTATTATCTATGCAATGCTATTACACTGGTGTAGGTAGGTAGGTGTATGAATACAATGCTATTATACCTGGTGTAGGTAGGGAGTACCTATACAATGCTATTACCCGCTGGTGTAGGTAGGTAGTTAGGATCTATACAATGCTATTACCCTAGTGTAGGAGGTAGTAATATACAATGCTATTACCCCTGGTGTAGGTAGGTAGGTAGTATATATGCAATGCTATTACCCCTGGTGTAGATAGGTAGGTATTGTATATACAATGCTATAACACCTGGTATAGGTATGTAGGTAGTATATATAAAATTCTATTACCCCTGGTGTAGGTAGGTAGTATATATACAATGCTATTCCACCTGGTGTAGGTAGTATATATACAATGTTATCACCCCTGGCGTAGGTAGGTAGTTTATATAAAATGCTATTACCCCTGGTGTAGGTAGGTAGTATCTGTACAATGCTATTATTACACTGGTGTAGGTAGGTGGGTAGGTATATATAGCAATGCTATTACCCTGGTGTAGGTAGGTAGGTTAGTAACTTGCAATGCTATTACCCTGGTGTAGGTAGTGTACGTATATATGCAAGGCTATACCCCTGGTGTAGGTAGGTAGTATATGCAATGCCTATTACCACTGTGAGGTAGGTGTATCTATACAATGTATTAGCCCTGTATAGGGTAAGTAGGTAGTATATATGCAATGCTATTACCCCTGGTGTAGGTAGGTAGGGTAGTCTCTTACAATTGGTATAACCTTGGTATAGGTAGTAGGTAGTAGTCTATACAATGCTATACCTGGTGTAGTAGGTAGTAGTATATATGCAACTGTATTACCCCGTGTAGGTGTAGTAGGTAGGTATGTATATACAATGCATAACACTGGTATAGGTATGTAGATTTAGTATATATAAATTCTACTTACCCCTGGTGTAGGTAGGTAGTATAATTACAATGCTATTCACCTGGTGTAGGTAGGATATATACAATGTTATCACCCCTGGCCCGTAGGTAGGTAGTTTATATAAAAATGCTATTACCCTGGTGTAGGCGAGGTAGTAATCTCTGTACAATGCTATTACCTCTGGTGTAGGTGGAAGGTAGTATGGATTACAATGCTATTCCCCTGGTGTAGCGTAAGTAGATCTGTCACATGCTATTACTTTTGGTGTAGTAGGATGAAGGTAGTATCTGTAACGGTTAGCTATTACCCCTGGTGAGGTAGGGTGTATCCTGTACAATGCTATTACACACTGGTGTAGGTAGGTAGTATCTGTACAATTGCTATTACACGGTGGTGTAGGTAGGTGTATCTGTACAATGTATTCACTGGTTGTAGGTAGGTAGTATATAACAGCATTACACCTGGAGTAGGTAGGTAGTATATAACAATGCTATACCCTGGGAGGTAGGTAGTAATATACATGCATATTACCCTGGGTGAGGTAGCAGGGTAGTAATAATACAATGATATTACCCCTAGTGTAGGTATGGTAGTGTTTAACACTGTTTTAGCCCCCGACGTGATTGCTGCTCCTGGAAGTTCCCCACAGAGAAGCAGTTATCCCCCGGGTTGACCGGCTCCTTCAGCAACTGATCAGATTAATGGTTAGCGGCCCGCAATAGAGCCCAGCACCAGCCCGGGTCACTGGCTTGGGAGTGTGACAAGTCCGGTGACAAATCGCCAGAAAGACACGGTTATCCGCTACAGTGTCATTTACGACACCAGAGAAAACCCCAGTCACCAAGGGATCCTAATCCAATCCCAATGTTTCCACTCACCACAGGGGAACCTACCGCCGCCGACTTAGCTCCCGCACGGACAACGAACTGAAACAAGGGAAACTACCTACCCCACAGAGGTACAAACTATCTCTCCCTCTATAATAACGCTACTAACTAATCATACCGGCACGCGCGACTGTCCCAAAATTTAAAAAAAAAAAAAAAACATCGCTTCCGCATCCATAACTGATAGCCGTCAATGAGCGCGAGATGCAGCGTTCCACCCCTCTGAGTTGACTGACTGGAACCCACAGGGGAGTGTAGCAAGGCGGAAAATTGATAGGGTTGGGGGGTGGATTCGGGTATTAGGCGTGGCAACAAAGGTTTTGTAAAAGATGCGACGAACACCCAATCAGAGGGGGGAGGAGCGAAGTGACAGTTGTGTGGGAATGGGTCTTATTTTACCCATGATAAGCGAGTCAGCTCATCTCCCAGTTTCCTATTCAGTACAGTAATATGTAGTTATGTGTTTCACCTTTATTCAGAGGATGTTGAAAGGAGATCCTGGCTGATATCTCCCAACCATCCCATTGTTTAGGGGACAGAACCGGTTTTCATGAACGGCCTAGAACTGAATTTTTTTTAATTGTCGCGCGTTTAGCATTCTTTGGGAAGACATCGGGGGATGATGTAAGCAGTCTTAGGGCATTGTGGGCCATACTTACTTAATGCTGTAGGCCATCTGAGGGCATGGTGGGCATAGTACCTAATGCTGTAGGCAGTATGAGGGCATTGGGGATAGTTACCGTAATGCAGTAGGTTAGTCTGAGGGCATGGTGGGCATAGTTACCCTAAGGCTGTGGCCGTCTGAGGCCTGGGGCCATAGATTACTTAGTTGTGTAGCAGTCGCTGAGGGCATGGTGCGGCATAGTTACCTCTCATGCTGTAGGCAGTCGGAGGGCATTGTGGGGCCATCGTTACTCTAATGGTGTAGGCAGTCTGAGGGCATTTGGGCCAAGTTTCCTCCATGCTGTAGGCGTCTGGGGCCTTGGTGTGGCATAGTTACTCTAATCTGTAGGCGGTCTGAGGCATTGTGGGCAAGTACCCAATGGGGTAGGCCAGTTTGAGGGGCATCTGTGGGCATAGTACCCTAATGCTGTAGGCAGTCTGAGGGCATTGTGGGCATAGTTACCCTAATGCTGTAGGCAGTCTGAGGGCATTGTGGGCATAGTTACCCTAATGCTGTAGGCAGCCTGAGGGCATTGTGGGCATAGTTACCCTAATGCTGTAGGCAGCATGAGAGCATTGTGGGAATAGTATATTACACTGGTGTAGGTAGGTGGGTGGTAGTATATAGGCCAATGCTATTACCCTGGGTGTAGGTAGGTAGGTAGTAACTTGCAATGCTATTACCCTGGTGTAGGTAGGTAGTATATATGCAAGGCTATTACCCCTGGTGGTAGGTAGTAGTATATAGCAATGCCTATACCCTGTGTCGGTAGGTAGTATCTATAAATTGTATGACCCGTATAGGTAAGTAGGGTAGTATATATGCAAATGCTATTACCCCTGGTGTAGGTAGGTAGGTAGTATCTATACAATTGGTATTAACCCTGGTATAGGTAGTAGTAGTATCTTACAATGCTATTACCCTGGTGTGGTAGGTAGTAGTATATACTGCAATGTATACCCCTGTGTAGGTGTAGTAGGTAGGTATGTATATACAATGCAAACACCTGGTATAGGTATGTAGATAGTATATTAAATTCTCTTACCCCCTGGTGTAGGTAGGTAGTATATATTACAATGCTTATTCCACCTGGTGTAGGTAGATATATACAATGTTATCACCCCTGGCCCGTAGGTAGGTAGTTTATATAAAATGCTATTACCCCTGGTGTAGGGAGGTAGATAATCTGCTGTACAATGCTATTACCTTGGTGTAGGTGGAAGGTAGTATATGTACAATTGTATTACCCCTGGTGTAGCGTAAGTAGATCTGTCACATGCTATTACTCTGGTTGTAGGAGAAGGTAGTATCTGTAACAGCTATTACCCTGGTGTAGGTAGGTAGTATCTGTACAATGCTTATTAAAGCTGGTGTCCCTTTTAGGGTTAGGAGTATCTGTAACAATGCTATTACACCTGGTGTAGGTAGGTAGTTCTGTACAATGCTTTATCCACCTGTGTAGGTAGGTAGTATATAACAATGCTATTACACTGGAGTAGGTAGGTAGATATAACAATGCTATTCCCCTGGTGTAGGTAGGTAGTAATATAATGCTTTACCTGGTGAGGTAGCAGGAGTATATAATACAATATTACCCTAGTGTAGGTAGGTAGTGTTGAACACTGTTAGACCTGTACGTGATGCCTGCCTCCTGCGAAGTTCCCCCAGAGACAGCAGTTATCCCCGGGTTGACGGCTCCTGTCAGCAACTGATGCAGATTCAATGGTTTAGCGGCCCGCATAGAGCCCAGCACAGCCGGGTTCACTGGCTCTGGGAGTGTGACCAAAGTCCGGGTGACAAATCGCCAGGCACCGCGTTATCCCTGACCAGTGCATTTTACGACACCAGAGAAAAACCCCAGGTCACCAAGGCGATCTAATCCAATCCCAATGTTCCCTCCCACAGGGAACTTACGCCGCCGACTTAGCTCCCGCACCGGACAACGAACTGAAAAAAGGGAAACTACTAAACCACAGAGGTACAACTATTCTCCTCATCCTCTATATAACGCTACTATAATCATCCGCGACGCGCGAATGTCCAAAAATTTAAAAAAAAAACCCCATAGTCTCCGCTACCTAACTGATGCGTCATGAGCCGAGACTGCAGGCGTTCCACCCCCTCTGAGTTGACTGACTGGGAACCCCACAGGGAGTGTTGCAAGGCGCGAAAATTGATAGGGTTTGGGGGTGGTTGGGTCGTTAGGCGTGGCAACAAAGGTTTTGTATAAAGATGCGAGAACACCCAATCAGAGGGGGGAGGAAAGCGAAGTGACGTGTGTGTGGAATGGGTTCTTATTTTACCCATGATAATCGAGTCAGCTCATCTCCCAGTCCTATCAGTACCAGGAATATGTAGTTATGGTTTCACCTTTATCAGAGGTGTTGACAGCAGATCCTGCTGAATCTCCCAACAATCACCATTGTTTAGTGGGACAGAACCGGTTTCTCTGACGGCCCTAGAACTGATATTTTTAACTTGTCGCGCAGTTAGGCATTCTTTGGGAAGACTACGGGGGATGATGTAAGCAGTCTTAGGGCATTGTGGGCCATAGCTTACCTAATGCTGTAGGCAATCTGAGGGCATGGTGGGCATAGTACCCTAATGCTGTAGGGCAGTATGAGGGCATTGTGGGCATAGTTACCGTAATGCAGTAGGTAGTCTGAGGGCATGGTGGGCCATAGTTCACCCTAATGCTGTGCCGTCTGAGGCTCTGGGGCCATAGTTACTCTATGTGTGAGCAGTCTGAGGGCATGGTGGGCATAGTGACCTCTAATGCTGTAGGCAGTCGAGGGCATTGTGGGGCCATAGTTACTCTAAGTGGTGTAGCGCAGTCTGAGGGCATTTGTTGGGCCCTAGTACCTCCATGCTTGTAGGCAGTCTGAGGGCATTGGTGGGCATAGTTACTCTAATCTGTAGGCGGTACTGAGGCATTGTGGGCCTAGTACCCTAATGGTGGTAGGCAGTTTGAGGGCATCTGTGGGCATAGTACCCTAATGCTGTAGACGGTCTGGGCGATTGTGGGCATAGTTCCTAATGCTGTGACAGGCTGAGGGACATGGTTGGGCATAGTTACCCTAATACTTAGGCGAGTCTGAGGGCATTGTGGGCATAGTTTACCCAATGTGTAGGGCAGCTGAGGGCATGTGGGCATAGTTACCCTAATGCTGTAGGCAGCTGAGAGCATTGTGGAGAACTAATAGTAGCAACTGGGCATGTGCATACCTAATGCTAGCGATCGATGTGGATAGAACATTAGAAGCTGAGGGCATTGTGAGCAGTTACCCACAGCTGTGGCAGCAGGGAGAGCATTGTGGGACTAGTAAACCTAATTGCTGTAGGCAGCATGAGGGCATGGGAGCAGTTACCTAATGATGTTGTAAGGCAGTATGAGGGAATTGTGGGCATAGTTACCCTAATGCTGTAGGCAGTCTGAGGGCATTGTGGGCATAGTTACCCTAATGCTGTAGGCAGTCTGAGGGCATTGTGGGCATAGTTACCCTAATGCTGTAGGCAGTCTGAGGGCATTGTGGGCATAGTTACTCTAATGGTGTAGGCAGTCTGAGGGCATTTTGGGCATAGTTACCCTCATGCTGTAGGCAGTCTGAGGGCATTGTGGGCATAGTTACTCTAATTCTGTAGGCGGTCTGAGGGCATTGTGGGCATAGTTACCCTAATGGTGTAGGCAGTTTGAGGGCATTGTGGGCATAGTTACCCTAATGCTGTAGACGGTCTGAGGGCATTGTGGGCATAGTTACCCTAATGCTGTAGACAGTCTGAGGGAATTTTGGGCATAGTTACCCTAATACTGTAGGCAGTCTGAGGGCATTGTGGGTATTACACTGGTGTAGGTAGGTGGGTAGTAGTATATAGGCAATGCTATTACCCTGGTGTAGGTAGGTAGGTAGATAATGCAATGCTATTACCCTGGTGTAGGTAGGTACGTATATATGCAATGGCATTACCCCTGGTGGTAGGTAGGTAGTATATGCAATGCCTATACCCTGTGTGGTAGGTGTATCTATACAATGTATTAGCCCGTATAGGGAAGTAGGGTAAGTATATATGCAATGCTATTACCCCTGGTGTAGTAGGTAGGTAGTTTCTATACAATGTGGTATTAACCTTGGTATAGGTAAGTAGGTAGTACTACTATACAATGCTATTACCTGGTGTGGTAGGTAGTAGTATATATGCAAGTGTATACCCGTGTGGTGTAGTAGGTAGGTATGTATATACAATGCTAAACACACTGGTATAGGTATGTAGATTTAGTATATATAAAATTCTCTTACCCCTGGTGTAGGTAGGGTAGTATAATACAATGCTTATTCACACCTGGTGTAGGTAGATATATACAATGTTATCACCCCTGGCCTAGGTAGGTAGTTTATATAAAAATGCTTTTACCCTGGTGTAGGGAGGTAGATAATCTCTGTACAATGCTATTACCTCTGGTGTAGGTAGGAAGGTAGTATGATGTACAATGTATTCCCTGGTGTAGGTAAGTAGTATCTGTCAATGCTATTACCTTTGGTGTAGGTAGGAGTAGGTAGTATCTGTACGTAGCTATTTACCCCTGGTGAGGTAGGGTAGTATCTGTACAATGCTATTACACACTGGGTAGGTAGGTAGTATCTGTACAATTGCTATTACCACGTGGTGTAGGTAGGTAGTATCTGTACAATGTATTACACTGGTTGTAGGTAGGTAGTTATATACAATGCGATTACACCTGGAGAGGTAGGTAGATATAACAATGCTATTACCCTGGGTAGGTAGGTGTAATATACATGCTATACACCTGGGTGAGGGTAGGCAGGGTAGTATAATACAATGAATTACCCCCTAGTGTAGGTATGGTAGTGTTGACACATGTTTAGCCCCCGTACGTGATTGGCTGCTCCTGGAAGTTCCCCCACAGAGAAGCAGTTATCCCCCGGGTTGACCGGCTCCTTCAGCAACATGATGCAGATTAATGGTTAGCGGCCCGCATAGAGCCCAGCACCAGCCCGGGTCACTGGCTTGGGAGTGTGACCAAGTCCGGTGACAAATCGCCAGAAGCACACGGTTATCCGTGACAGTGTCATTTTACGACACCAGAGAAAACCCAGCTCACCAAGGGATCCTAATTCAATCCCAATGTTCCTCCACAGGGGAACCTTACGCCGCCGACTTAGCTCCCGCACGAGACCAACGAAACTGAAACAAGGGAAACTACTAACCCACAGAGGTACAAACTATCTCTCCCTCTATAATAACGCTACTAACTAATCATCGCGGCACGCGCGACTGTCCCAAATTAAAAAAAAAAACCCCATCGCTTCCGCCTCCATAACTGATAGCCGTCAATGAGCGCGAGATGCAGCGTTCCACCCCTCTGAGTTGACTGACTGGAACCCACATGGGATGTGTAGCAAGGCGGAAATTGATTAGGTGTTGGGGGGTGGATCGGGATAGGCGTGGCAACAAAGGTTTTGTAAAGAGCGAAGCGAACACCACATCAAGGGGGGAGAGTCGAAGTGACAGTTGTGTGGAATGGGTTCTTATTTACCCATGATAACGAGTCAGCTGCATCTCCCAGTTTCAGATTCAGTACAGTATAATATGTAGTTATGTGTTTCACCTTTATTCAGAGGTGAAAGGCAGATCCATGGTGATATACTCCCAACCATCCCAGTTGTTAGGGGACGAACCGGTTTTCATGACGGCCTAGAATGATATTAACTGTGTCGCGCGTTAGCATCTATTTGGGAAGACATCGGGAGAGGATGATTGTTGTAAGCAGTCTTAGGCATTGTGGGATTACTTACCTTAATGGCTGTAGGCAGTCATCTGAGGGCATGGTGGGTGTCATAGTTACCGTATGCTGTAGGCAGTCTGAGGGCATTTTGTGGGATAGTTACCGTAATGCAGTAGGTTAGTCTGAGGGCATGGTGGGCATAGTTACCCTAGGGTGGGTCAGCTGGGGCTGTTAGCGTTAGCATTGTGGTAGTATTCATGTCCGTCTGAGGGCATGGTGCGGCATAGTTAACCATCCATGCTGTAGGCGTCTGAGGGCAGTGGGGCCATCGTTACTCTAATGGTGTAGGCAGTCTGAGGGCATTTTGGGCAGAGTTCCTCATGCTGTAGGACGTCTGGGGCATTGTGTGGCATAGTTTACTTAATCTGTAGAGGTTAGGCGGTCTGAGGATGTGGGCAGAGTTTACCCAATGGTGGTAGGCCAGTTTGAGGGAGTCTGTGGGCATAGTCCCTAATGCTGTCAGACGGTCTGAGGGGCAATTGTGGGCTAGTTACCTAATGCTGTACGACAGTCTGAGGGACATTTTGGGCATAGTTACCCTAATACTGTAGGCAGTCTGAGGGCTATCATGTGGGCATAGGTTTACCCTACATGTGTAGGGCACATAGGGCATTGTGGGCTAGTACCCTAATGCTGTAGGCAGCATCGAGAGCATTGTGGGAATAGTAAACCTAATTCTGTAGGCAGCAATGAGGGCATTGTGAGCGTACCCTACGCTGATGGCAGCAGGAGAGCATTGTCGGGATAGTAAACCTAATGCTGTAGGCAGCATGAGGGCATTGGAGCAGTTACCCTAATGCGTGTAAGGCAGTTGAGGGCAATTGTGGGCATAGTTACCAGTATTGGCTGTAGAGTCTGAGGGCATGTGGGGCATAGTTACCCTAATGCGTAGGCAGTCTGAGGGCCTGTGTGGGCATAGCTACCTATGCAGTAGGCAGTCTGAGGGCATGGTGGCATCATAGTTACCCTAGATGTGTAGGCATCTGAGGGCCATGTGGGGCATAGTACTCTAATGGTGTAGCAGTCTGAGGGCACTTTTGGGCAAGTTAGTTACCCTCATGCTGTTAGGCAGTCTGAGGGCATTGTGGGCATAGTTACTTCTAATTCTGTAGGCGGTTCTGAGGGCATTGTGGGATTAGTTACCTATGTGTAGCACTGGATTGTGTAGGCAGTACAGTATGAGGGGCATTGTGGGACCATAGTTGACCCTATATGTAGTAGACGTTGAGGCATTGTGGGCTAGTTTACCCCTAATTCTGTAGCAGTCTGAGGGCATTGTGGGCATAGTTACCCAAGACAACGGTAGGGCAGTCTGAGGGCATTGTGGGCATAGTTACCCTAATGCTGTAGGCAGCCTGAGGGCATTGTGGGCATAGTTACCCTAATGCTGTAGGCAGCCTGAGAGCATTGTGGGAATAGTTAACCTAATGCTGTAGGCAGCCTGAGGGCATTGTGAGCAGTTACCCTAATGCTGTAGGCAGTCTGAGGGCATTGTGGGCATAGTTACCCATATGCTGTAGGCAGTCTGAGGGCATGGTGGGCATAGTTACCCTAATGCTGTAGGCAGTCTTACCCTAATGCTGTAGGCAGTCTGAGGGCATTGTGGGCATAGTTACTCTAATGGTGTAGGCAGTCTGAGGGCATTTTGGGCATAGTTACCCTCATGCTGTAGGCAGTCTGAGGGCATTGTGGGCATAGTTACTCTAATTCTGTAGGCGGTCTGAGGGCATTGTGGGCATAGTTACCCTAATGGTGTAGGCAGTCTGAGGGCATTGTGGGCATAGTTACCCTAATGCTGTAGACGGTCTGAGGGCATTGTGGGCATAGTTACCCTAATGCTGTAGACAGTCTGAGGGCATTGTGGGCATAGTTACCCTAATTCTGTAGACAGTCTGAGGGCATTGTGGGCATAGTTACCCTAATACTGTAGGCAGTCTGAGGGCATTGTGGGCATAGTTACCCTAATGCTGTAGGCAGCCTGAGGGCATTGTGGGCATAGTTACCCTAATGCTGTAGGCAGCCTGAGAGCATTGTGGGAATAGTTAACCTAATGTTGTAGGCAGCCTGAGGGCATTGTGAGCAGTTACCCTAATGCTGTAGGCAGTCTGAGGGCATTGTGGGCATAGTTACCCATATGCTGTAGGCAGTCTGAGGGCATTGTGGGCATAGTTACCCTAATGCTGTAGGCAGTCTGAGGGCATTGTGGGTATAGTTACCCTAATGCTGTAGGCAGCCTGAGGGCATTGTGGGCATAGTTACCCTAATGCTGTAGGCAGCCTGAGAGCATTGTGGGCATAGTTAACCTAATGCTGTAGGCAGCCTCAGGGCATTGTGAGCAGTTACCCTAATGCTGTAGGCAGTCTGAGGGCATTGTGGGCATAGTTACCCTAATGTGTAGGTAGGTAGGGTGTATATATGCAATCGCTATTACTCCTGGTGTAGGTAGTAGGTAGGGGTAGATATATGCAATGCTATTCCCCTGGTGTAGGTAGGTAGGTAGGTATATACTGCAATGCTTTACCCTGGTGTGTTGTAGTATAATCACTGTTATTTACCCTGGTGTTGTAGGTAGGTCGGTTAGTATATATACAATGCATACCTTGGTGTAGGAGGTAGGTAGTTATATATGCAAGGCTTTACCCTTGAGTGTAGGTAGGTGTAGTATGGTAGGTAGTATATATTACAATGCTATTACTCCTGGTGTAGGTAGGTAGATATAGGCAATGATATTTACCCCTGGTGAGGTAGGTGTATATATGGCAATTGCTATACCCCTGGTGTAGGTAGGTATATATATGCAATGCTATGACCCCTGGTGTAGGTAGGTTGTAGATACGCAATGCTATTACCCCTGGTGTAGGTAGGTTGTGATACGCATGCTTATTACCCCTGTGTTAGGTAGGTAGTATATAGCAATTGCTATTACCTGGGTAGGTAGGTAGTATATATTGCAATGCTATTACCCTGGTGTAGGTAGGTAGTATAATGCAATGTATCCATGGGTAGGTAGTATACATACCAATGTATAACACCTGGTGTAGGATTTATGGTAGTTAATATAAAATTCTATTACCCTGGTGTAGGTAGGAAGTATTATTACATGCTATTCCACCTAGTGTAGGTAGTATATATACAATGTTATACCCTGGCATAGGTGGTAGTTTAATAAAAATTGCGATTACCCTGGTGTAGGTAGGTAGTTAAGTATAGATACAATGTTATTCCCCTGGATTTGTAAGTAGGTAGTATATAACAATGTGTTACAACCTGGTGTAGGTAGGTAGGTTGAGTACCTATACAAAGCTATAAGCTATTTACGCCCTGGTTGAGGTAGGTAGTATATTATGCAATGCTATTACCCCTGTGTAGGTAATATGATCTACAATGTTATTACCCCTGGTTGTAGGGTAGGTTAGTATATATACAATGCTATGACCCTTGGTAGGAGGTAGGTAGTATATATGCAAGCTATGTACCCCTGGTGTAGGTAGGTATGGTAGATATATGCATGCTAGTAAATCCTGGTGTAGGTAGGTAGGGGGTAGTTATATGCAATGCACTGCTATTACCCATGGTGTTGTAGGGTAGGTAGGTAAGTATATAACAATGCTATACCCTGGTGTTTTTGTAGGTAGGTAGGTAGATATATGCAATGCTATTGCCCCATGGTGCTAGGTAGTATATTATACAATGTTTATTTACCCTGGTGTAGGTAGGGTAAGGATATATATACAATGATAATTACCCTGGGGTAGGTAGGTAGGTAGTATATATGCATGCTTTGTTACCCTGGTGTAACCGGTAGGTAGTATATATTACAATGCCTTACTCTGGTATGTAGGTAGGAAGGTAGTTAGTATTATGCAATGCTATTACCCCTGGCTGTTAGGTAGGTAGTATAAATGCATGCTATTACTTGGTGTAGGAGGTATGTATATACGCAATGCTATTACACCCTGGTGTAGGTAGGGAGTATAATGCAATGCTATTTACCCCTGGTGTAGGTATGGTAGTATATAGCAACGCTATTACCCCTGGTGTAGGTGGTCTGGTAGTATAGTATAGATGCAAGCTATACCCATGCGTGTGCTAGGTTATATATTACAATATATCCATGTGTAGGAGGTTGTATATAAGCATGCTATTACATGGTGTAGGTAGGAGTATCTATGCAATGCTATTACCCATGGTGTAGGTAGGTAGTAATTGCAAGCTTATTACCCAGTGTAGGAGGTAGGTAGTATAATGCAATGTATTACCCTGGTGTAGGTAGTATATATTACAATGCTATAAACACCTGGTGTAGGTATGTAGGTAGTATATAATAAAATTTCTATTACCCTGGTGTTGTAGGTAGGAAGTAATATATATTAATGCTATTCCACCTGGTGTAGGTAGTATATATACAATGTTATCACCCGGGCATAGGTAGGTAGTTTATATAAAAGTGCTATTACCCGGTTGTAGGTAAGTCGTATCTCTACAATGCTATTACACATGGTAGGAGTGTAGGTAGGTAGCTTATCTACTTATAACAATGCATACGCCTGGTGTCGGTAGGTAGTATCTATACAATGATATAACCTGGTGTAGGTGGTAGGGTAGTATCTATACAATGCTATTAACCTGGTGTGGTAAGGTAGTTAGTATACTATACAATGTATTACACTGGTGTAGGTAAGGTAGTATATATGCAATGCTATTACCACTGGTATAGGAAGTTTAGACAATGTTATTACCCATGGTGTAGGTAGGTAGGTAGTATATATACCAATCGATACCTAGGGTAGGTAGGTAGGTAGATTATATGCAAGGCTATTACCCCTGGTGTAGGTTAGGTTAGGTAGTATACATTGCAATGCTATTACTCCTGGTGTGGTAGGTAGTGGTAGGTAGTATATAGCAATGATATTACCACTGTTGTGGTAGGTAGGTACGTATTTATGCATGCTATACCCCTGTGTAGTAGTAGCTATAGCTACTGATTTACCCCTGGTTAGGTAGGTATGGGAGTATTATTTTTAAACATTGCTGTATTACCCTTGGTTAGGGTAGGTAGGTAGTATAAATGCATGCGATTACCCTGGTGTAGGTAGGTAGTTTAGTATAGATACAATGCATACTATGGTGTAGGTAGGTAGGTAGTATATATGCAATGCTCTTACCCTGGTGTAGGTAAGGTAGTAGGTAGGTCGTATATGATGGAATGCTATTATTACCCCTGGGGTGGTAGGTTGTATTACGGCAATGCTATTACCCCTGGTGTAGGAGGTAGTAGATATATGCAATGCTTACCCCTGGTGTAGGTAGGTGGTAGTATATATGCATGCTATTACCCCTGGTGTAGGTAGGTAGGTAGTATATATGCAATTGCTATTCCCCTGGTGTAGGAGTTTATATATGCACTGCTATTACCCTGGTGTACCGGGTAGTATATATGCAATGCTATTACCCTGGTGTAGGGACGGTAGGTTAGTATATTACAATTGCTATTCTTCCTAGTGTAGGTAGGTAGGTTAGTATATATGCAATGCATACCCTGGTGTAGGTAGGTAGGTTGTATATACGCAGGGCTATTACCCGTGAGGTGTAGGTAGGTTGTATATAAGCAATGCTATTACCCTGGTGGTAGGTAGGTGGTGTATATATGCAATGCTATTACTCCTGTGTGGTGGGAGTTATTATATGCAATGCTATTACCCCTGGTGTAGGTAGGTAGTATTATGCAATGCGTATTTACCCTGTGAGGTAGGTAGGAGTATATATGCAATGCGATTTACCCTGTGTAGGTAGGTAGGTAGTATATATGCATGCTTTACCATGTGTAGGTAGTATATATACAATGTTATCACCCTGGCGTCGGTTAGGTAGGTAGTTTCATAAATCTATTACCCTGGTTAGGTAGTCAGGTAGTATATATACAATGCTATTACCCTTGGTTGTAGGTTAGGTAGTAGATATATGACAAGCTATACCCCTGGTGTAGGTAGGTAAGTAGTATATAAACAATGCTATTACTCCTGGTGTAGGTAGGTAGGTTAGTATATATGCAATGCTATACCCCTGGTGAGGAGGTAGGTAGTATATATGGAATGCTATTACCCCTGGTGTAGGTAGGGTGGATCTACGCAATGCTATTACCCCTGGTGTAGGTAGGTGGTATATATGCCATGCTTATTACCCCTGGGTGAGGTAGGTAGATATATGCACTGCTATTACCCCTGGTGTATGTAGGTAGGTAGATAATGCACTGCTATTACCCCTGGTGGAGTAGGTAGGTAGTATATATGCAATGGCTATTACCCCTGTGTAGGTAGTATATATACAATGTTATCACCCCTGGCGGTAGGTAGGTTAGTTTATATAAAATGCATTCCCTTGGTGTAGGTAGTTAGGTAGGTAGTATATATACAATGGTATTACCCTGTGTAAGTATGTAGTATTATACACAATGCTATACCCTGGGTGTAGGTAAGTAGGTAGTATATATACAATGCTATTACAGTGGTGTAGGTAGGTAGTTATATAACCATCCTATTAACCTGGCTATACACCTGGTGGAGGTGGTAGGGTAGTATATATGCAATGCTATTACCCCCTGGTGGCAGGTAGTATATATACAATGTTATTACCCCTGGTTGTCGGTAGGGAGGTAGTATAGTATACAATGCTATACCCTGGTGTAGGTAGGTGTATATAACAATGCTATTGCCCCTGGGAGTAGGTAGGTAGATAGTATATATGCAATGACTATTACTCCGGGGTCGTTAGTAGGTAGTATATATGCACTTGCCTATTACCTCCTGAGTGTAGGTAGGTAGTATATATGCAATGCTATCACCCCTGGTGTAGGAGAGGGAAGTATATATGCAATGCTATTACCCTGGTGTAGGTAGGTAGGCAAGTATATTGCAATGTATTACCCTGGTGGTAGGTAGAATATATACAATATGTTATCACCCTGGTGTAGGTAGGTAGGTAGTATCTATTACAATGCTAGCCTTGGTTGTAAGGTAGTAATATGCCAATTGCAATTACCCCTGGAGTAGTTAGGTAGTATATATACAATGCTTATTAACCCCTGGTGTTTAGTAGGTAGTATAACACAATGTATTACCACTGGTGTAGGTAGTATGGTGTATATATACAATGCTTTTTACAGCTGGTGTAGGTAGGTAGTATCTATTACAATGTATTAACCTGGTGTGTAGGTAGGTAGTCTATATGCAATGCTATTACCCTGATGCATGGTTAGTATATTATACAATGTTATTTACCCTGGTGTAGGTAGGTAGGTAGGATATATACAATGCTATTACCCTTGGTGTAGGGTAGGAGTATATAAGCAATGCTATTACCCTGGTGTAGGTAGGTAGATGTTTATATATGCAATGCTATTATTCCTGGTTGTAGGTAGGTAAGGTAGTATATATGCAATGTATTACTACTGGTGTAGGTAGGTAGTAATATGCAATGTGCTATTCACCCCTGGGTGTAGGTAGGCAGTATATATGCAATGCTATTACCATGGTGGTAGGTAGGTAGGCAGTAGTATCTAGGCAATGCTATGACCACTGTGTTGTAGGTAGAATATATACAATGATTACCCCTGGTGTAGGTATGGTTAGAATCTACAATGCTAGCCTTGGTGTAGGGTGTAATATGCAAGCTATTTCCCATGGTGTAGGTAGGTAGTATATATGCAAGCAATAACCCCTGGCGAGTCGGTAGGTAGTATAGATACACTGATATTACCCCTGGTGTGTAGTGGTAGGAGTAGTAAAAGTAAAAGCAATGATTTACCCCTGGTGTAGGTTGGTAGTATATATGCAATTTGCTATTACCCCTGGTGTAGGTAGGTGGTTATATATGCAATGCAGGGGACCCTCGGTGTGTGTAGGTAGGTAGTATATATGCAATGCTATTACCCCTGGTGTTTTGTAGGTAGGTAGGTGTATATCTTGGCAATGCTATTACCTGGAGTAGGTAGAATAGTACAATGTTAAACCCTGGGTAGGTAGGTAGGTAGGGTAGATATCTACAATGCTAGCCTTGGCTGTAGGTAGTATATATGCAATGCTTTTTCCCTGGTTGTAGGTAGGTAGGTAAGTGTATATACAATGCATTACCTTGGTGTAGGTAGTATATACGCAATGCTATTACCCCTGGTGTAGGTTGGTAGTAATATGCAATGCTTATTACCCATGTGTAGGTTAGGTTGTATATACGCAATGCTATGAAACCTGGTTGTAGGTAGGTAGGTAGATATTGCAAGCTAGTGACCCCCTGGTTGTAGGTAGGTAGTATATATGCAAGGCTATTACCCCTGTGTAGGTAGTAGTATATATGCAATTGCTTTTACCCCTGGTGTAGGTAGCAGGTAGTATATATGGCAATGCAATTACCCTGGCGTTAGGGAGGTAGTATATATACAATGCTATTACCCCTGGTGTAAGTAGGTATATCTACACAATGCTATTACCCCTGGTGTGTAGGTAAAGTAGGTAGTATTATATACAATGCTATTACAGCTGGTTGTGGTAGTCGTATCTAGACAATGCTATTACCCCTGGTTGTTGTAGGTAGGAGTATTTTAAATGCAATGCTATTACCCCTGATGATGGACAGCGTAGTATATATACAATGTATTACCCTGGTGTAGGTAGTAGGCTAGTATATATACAATGCTATACCTTGGGTAGGTAGGTAGTATATAAGCCAATGATTACCCTGGGGAGGTAGGTAGATAGATATATGCAATGCTATTCTCCTGGTGTAGGTAGGTATGGGTTAGTTAGTAATATGTCAATGTATTGACTCATGGTGTAGGTAGGGTAGATATATGCAATGCTAATCACCCCGGTGTAGGTAGGGTATATCTGCAACTATTACCCGGTGTAGGTAGGTAGGGCAGTAGTATATATGGCACTGCTATTACCCTGGGGTAGGTAGAATAATACAATGTTATTACCCCTGGTGAGGTAGGTATTGCCCTATATATACAATGCTAGCCTTGGTGTGTAGTATAGTATATATGCAATGCTATTTCCCCTGGTGTAGGTAGGTAGTATATAGGCAAGCAATTACACCTGGCGTAGGTAGTAGATAATATTACAATGCTATTACCCCTGGTGTAGGTAGGTAGGTAGTAAAATATTGCAATTGCTATTACCCCTGGTGTAGGGTGGTAGTTATATGCAATGATTACCCTGTGTAGGTAGTGTATATATGCATGCTATGACCCCTGTGTAGGTAGGTAGTATATATGCACTGTATTACCCCTGGTGTAGGGTAGGTATAGTAGTATATATGCATGCTATTACCCTGGAGTAGGTAGAATATTAAATGTAATTACCCCTGGTGTAGTCAGGTAGGTAGGTAGTATATATACAATCTAGCCTTGGTTTGGGGTAGTATATATGCAATTGCTATTTCCCCTGCGTGTAGCGTGGTAGGTAGTATATATAACATGGGCTTTATTACCCTGGTGTAGGAGTATTACGCAATGCTACTACCATGGGTAGGTTGGTAGTAATATGCAATGCTAGTACCCCTGGTTGTAGTAGGTTGTCATATACGCAATGCTATGAACCATGTATGTAGGTAGGTAGGTTAGTATACTTGCAATGCTATACCCTGGTGTTAGGTAGTAGTGGTAGTATAAGCAATGCTATTAACCCTGGTGTAGGTTAGTAGTATATATGCAATGCTTTTACCCTTGGTGGTAGGTAGCAGGTAGTATATAGCAATGCTATTAACCCTGGTGTAGGTAGGTAGGGTAGTTATCCTATACAATGGTATTAACCATTGGTATAGGTAGGTTAGGTAGTCAGTATCTCAGACAATGGTATTAACCCCTGGGTCAGTTAATAAAGTAGTATATATACAATGCTATTACCCCTGGTGTAGGTAGGTATGTAGTATATATGCAAAGCTATTACCCCTGATGTAGGTAGGTTGTATATACGCAATGCTATGACCCCTGGTGTAGGTAGGTAGTATATATGTCAATTGATATTTACCCTGGGTGTAGGTAGGTATGGTAGTATAATGCAAGGCTATTACCCCTGGTGTAGGAGGTTGTTATACGAATGCTATGACCCCTGGTTTAGGTAGGTAGTATATATGCAATCGCTATACCCTGGTGTAGGTGAGGTGGGTAGTATATATGCAATGCTAGTTACCCTGGTGTAGTAGGTAGTAGTTAGATGCAATGCATTACCCTGGTGGAGGTAGTAGGTAGATATATGCAATGATTACCTGGTGTAGGTAGGTAGTATATAGCATGCCTATTACCCCTGTTTAGGTAGTATATATATGCAAGGCTATTACCCGTGGTGTAGGTAGGGAGGTATATATGGCAATGCTTATACCCCTGGTGTAGGTAGGTGTATCTATACAATTGTATTAACCTGGGTATAGGTAAGTAGGTAGTATATATGCAATGTATTACCCCTGGTGTAGGTTAGGTAGGTAGTATCTATTCAATGTATTAACCTGGTATAGGTAAGTAGGTAGTATCTATACAATTGCTTTTTATTACCCCTGTGTGGTAGGTAGGGGTATATATGCATGCTATGACCCTGGTGTAGAAGGTAGGTTATTGTATATTACAATGCTAAACACTGGTATGGTATGTAGTATAGTAATATAAAATTCTATTACCCCTGGTGTAGTAGGTAGTAATAATGGACAATGCAATACCACTGGCGTAGTTAGGTAGTCTATATACAATGCTATTACCCCTGGTGTAGGTTAGGTAGGTAGTAATATGCAATGCTATTACCTGGTGTAGGTGTGGTTGTAATATGCAATGCTATTACCATGGTGTAGGTAGGTTGTATATATGCAATGTTATGACCCCTGGTGGCGGAGGTAGTATATATGCAATGCCTTACCCCGGTGTAGGTAGGTAGGTAGTATAATGCAATGACTATTACCCTGGAGTAGGTAGAATATATAAATGGTATATGACCCTGGTGTGTAGGAGGTAGGTAGGTAGTATATATACATGCTTAGCCTTGGGGTAGGTAGTATATATGCAATGCTATTTCCCTGTGTAGGAGGTAGGTAGTATATATACAAGTGTATTACCTTCTGGTGTTTGTATGTGTATGTACGCAATGCTATATTACCCCTGGTGTAGGTGGTAGGAATATGCAATGTATTACCCTGGGGTAGGTAGGTTGCTATACGCAAATGTATGAACCCTGGTGTAGGTAGGTAGGTAGAATAGCAATGCTATTACCCCTGGTTGTGTAGGTAGGTCGAGTATATATGCAATTGGCATCCCATGGTGTAGTAGGGCGTATATATGGCAATTGCTTTACCCCTGGGTAGGTAGGCAGGTAGTATATATGCCAATGCTATTTACCCCTGGTGTTGGTAGGTTAGGTAGTATAATTACAATGGGTATTAACCATGTATAGGTAGGTAGTTAGATCTATAAACAATGGTATTAACCCTGGTATAGGTAGTAGGTAGTATATATACAATGCTATTAACCCTGGTGTAGGGTAGGTATGTTAGTATATAGGCAAAGCTATTACCCTGATGTACGGTAGGTGTATATACGCCCCCCCCCCCCCCAAATGCTTCTGACACCTGGTGTAGGGAGTAGGTAGCTATATGCCAATGCTATACCCTGGGTAGGTAGGTAGGTAGTATATATGCAATGCATTACCCTGGTTGTAGTAGTTGTATAAGCAATGCTAGGAACCATGGTGTAGGTAGGTAGTAATATGCAATGCTATTAACCCCTGGTGTAGGTAGGTGGTGGTAGATATATGCAATGCTATTACCCTGGTGTAGGTAGGTAGGTAGTAACTATGCAAGCTATTACCCTGGTGTAGGTAGTGTACGTATATATGCAATGCATGTACCCCTGGTGGTAGGTAGTAGATATATGCAATGCCTATACCCTGGTCAGGTAGGTGTATCTATACAATGTATTAGCCCTGTATAGGTAAGTAGGTAGTATATATGCAATGCTATTACCCCTGGTGTAGTAGGTAGGGTAGTATCTCTTACAATTGGGTATAACCCTGGTATAGGTAAGTAGTAGTACTACTATACAATGCTATTACCTGGTGTAGTAGGTAGTAGTATATATGCAATGCTCTATACCCCGGTGGTGTAGATAGGTAGGTATTGTATATACAATGCAAACACCTGGTATAGGTATGTAGGATTTAGTATATTAAATTCTCATTACCCCTGGTGTAGGTAGGGTAGTATATATACAATGCTTATTCCAACCTGGTGTAGGTAGATATATACAATGTTATCACCCCTGGCTAGGTAGGTAGTTTATATAAAAATGCTACTTACCCCTGGTGTAGGGAGGTAGTAACTCTGTACAATGCTATTACCTCTGGTGTAGTAAGGGTTGACATGTATCTAGGTAAGTAGTACTGTACAATTGCTATTACCCTTTTGGTGTAGGTAATGTAGGAGTTTCTGTACTTATGCTATTACTCTGGTGTAGGTAGAATGGTATGTATCTGTACAATGCTATTACCCTGGTGTAGGTAGGTAGTATCTGTACAATTGCTATTAACCACTGGTGTAGGTAGGTAGTATCTGTACAATGCTATTCACTGGTGTAGGTAGGTAGTATATATACAATGCTATTACACCTGGAGTAGGTAGGTAGTATATATACAATGCTATTACCCCTGGTGTAGGTAGGTAGTATATATACAATGCTATTACCCCTGGTGTAGGTAGGCAGGTAGTATATATACAATGATATTACCCCTAGTGTAGGTAGGTAGTGTTTACACCTGTTAGCCCCCTTACCGTGATTGGCTGCTCCTGGAAGTTCCCCACAGAGAAGCAGTTATCCCCAGGGTTGACGGCTCCTGTCAGCACCTGATGCAGATTCATGGTTTAGCGGCCGCATAGAGCCCAGCACCAGCCCGGGTCACTGGCTCTGGGAGTGTGACAAGTCCGGTGACAAATCGCCAGCACACGGTTATCCCGTACCAGTGTCATTACGACACCAGAGAAAACCCAGTCACCAAGGCGATCTAATTCAATTCCCAATGTTCCCTCCCACAGGGGAACCTTACCGGCCCGCCGACTTAGCTCCCGCACCGAGACCAACGAACTGAAACAAGGAACTACCTAAAACAGAGGTACAAATATCTCTCCTCTATAATAACGCTACTAACTAATCATCCGCGCACGCGCGACTGTCAATACCCATCGCTCTCCGCCTCCCTAACTGATGCCGTCATCTGAGCGCGAGACTGCAGCGTTCCACCCCCTTGAGGTTGACTGACTGGAACCCACATGGGAGTGTAGCAGAGGCGGAATTGATAGGTGTCTGGGGGTAGTAGGCGTGGCAACAAAGGTTTTGATAAAGAGCGAAGGAACACCCACTCAGAAGGGGGGAGGAGCGAAGTGACAGTGTGTGTGAATGGGTCTTATTTACCCCATGATAATCGAGTCAGCTGATCTCCCAGTTCATTCAGTACAAGTATAATGTATGTTATGTGTTTCACCTTTATCAGAGGTTGAAAGGGCAGTCCATGATGATATCTCCCAACCATTCCCAGTTAGTGGGACAGAACCGGTTTTCATGACGGCCTAGAATGATAAACTGTCGCGCAGTTAGCATTCTTTGGGAAGACATCGGGGGATGATGTAAGCAGTCTTAGGGCATTGTGGGCATACTTACCTTAATGCTGTAGGCAGTCTGAGGGCATGGTGGGCATAGTTACCCTAATGCTGTAGGCAGTCTGAGGGCATTGTGGGCATAGTTACCGTAATGCAGTAGGCAGTCTGAGGGCATGGTGGGCATAGTTACCCTAATGCTGTAGCAGTCTGAGGCATTGTGGCATAGTTACTTAATGTGTGAGGCCGTCTGAGGGCATGGTGGGCATAGTTAACCAATGCTGTAGGCAGTCTGAGGGCATTGGGGCAGTTACTCTAATGGTGTAGGCAGTCTGAGGGCATTTGTTGGCCTAGTGTACCTCATGCTGTAGGCAGTCTGGGGCATTGTGGGCATAGTTACTCTAATTCTGTAGGGGTATGAGGGCGGTCTGAGGATGTGGGCAAGTTACCCTAATGGTGGAGGCAGTTTGAGGGCATTGTGGGCATAGTTCCTAATGCTGTAGACGGTCTGAGGGGCATTGTGGGCATAGTTACCTAATGCTGTAGACAGTCTGAGGGAATTTGGGCATAGTTACCCTAATACTGTAGGCCAGTCTGAGGGCATTGTGGGCATAGGTTACCCTAATGTGTAGGCAGCCTGAGGGCATTGTGGGCATAGTTACCCTAATGCTGTAGG
Source organism: Hymenochirus boettgeri (assembly GCA_019447015.1). Taxonomy (NCBI): domain Eukaryota; kingdom Metazoa; phylum Chordata; class Amphibia; order Anura; family Pipidae; genus Hymenochirus; species Hymenochirus boettgeri. The sequence continues at coordinate 328,129,969 of CM033469.1, forward strand.
CAGCATGAGAGCATTGTGGGAATAGTAAACCTAATTCTGTAGGCAGCCTGAGGGCATTGTGAGCAGTTACCCTAATGCTGTAGGCAGCATGAGAGCATTGTGGGAATAGTAAACCTAATGCTGTAGGCAGCTGAGGGCATTGTGAGCGTTACCCTAATGCTGTAGGCAGTCTGAGGGCATTGTGGGCATAGTTACCCAAATTGCTGTAGGCAGTCTGAGGGCATGGGGGCATAGTTACCCTAATGCTGTAGGCAGTCTGAGGGCCTTGTGGGCATAGCTACCTAATGCAGTAGGCAGTCTGAGGCATGGTGGGCACTAGTTACCCTAAGTGCTGTAGGCAGTCTGAGGGCATTGTGGGGCATAGTTACTCTAATGGTGTAGCAGTCTGAGGGCATTTTGGGCATAGTTACCCTCATGCTGTAGGCAGTCTGAGGGCATTGTGGGCATAGTTACTCTAATTCTGTAGGCGGTTTCTGAGGGCATTGTGGGCATAGTTACCTAATGGTTGTAGCGCAGTTGAGGCATTGTGGGCATAGTACCCTAATGCTGTAGACAGTCGAGGCATTGTGGGCATAGTTACCCTAATTCTGTAGACAGTCTGAGGGCATTGTGGGCATAGTTACCCTAACTGTAGGGCAGTCTGAGGGCATTGTGGGCCATAGTTACCACATAATGTGTAGGCAGCCTGAGGCATTGGGGCATAGTTACCCTAAGCTGTAGGCAGCCTGAGAGCATTGTGGGAATAGTTAACCTAATGTTGTAGGCAGCCTGAGGGCATTGTGAGCAAGTTACCCTAATGCTGAGCAAGTCTGAGGGCATTGTGGGCATTAGTTACCCATAGCTGTAGGCAGTCTGAGGGCATTGTGGGCATAGTTACCCAATGCTGTAGGCAGTCTGAGGGCATTGTGGGTATAGTTACCCTAATGCTGTAGGCAGCCTGAGGCATTGTGGGACATAGTTACCTAATGCTGTAGGCAGCCTGAGAGCATTGTGGGCATAGTTACCTAATATGGAGCAGCCCAGGGCATTGTGAGCAGTTACCCTAATGCTGTAGGCATCTGAGGGCATGTGGGCCATAGTTACCCTAAATGCTGTAGGCAGCTGAGAGCATTGTGGGAATAGTTAACCTAATGCTGTAGGCAGCCTGAGGGCATTATGAGCAGTTTTTAACCTAATGACTGTAGGCAGTCTGAGGGCATTTGGGAATTGATACCCTAATGCTGTAGGCAGTTGAGGGGCATTGTGGGCATAGTTACCCGTAATAACTGTAGGCCAGTCTGAGGGCATGTGGGCGGGCATAGTTACCCTAATGCTGTAGGCAGGCCTGAGGCATTGTGGGACATAGTTACCCTAATGCTGAGGCAGCCTGAGAGCATTGTGTGCATAGTTAACCTAAGCTTGTAGGCAGCCTCAGGGCATTTGAGCAGTTACCCTAATGCTGTAGGCAGTCTGAGGGCATTGGCATAGTTAACCCTAATGCTGTAGGCAGTCTGAGGGCATTGTGGGCATAGTTAAGCATATGCATGTCTAAAACTCACAGAAATGCGTGCTACTACAATATTGTTACAAAGGCTGTAGGCAGCCTGAGGCATGTGGGCCAGTTACCCTATGCTGTAGGCAGCATGAGGAGAAATTTGTGGGCATAGTTAACTAATGCTGTAGGCCAGCCTCAGGGCATTGTGAGCAGTTACCCTAATGCTGTAGGCAGTCTGAGGGCATTGTGGGCATAGTTACCCTAATGCTGTAGGCAGTCTGAGGGCATTGTGGGCATAGTTACCCTAATGCATGTCTAAAACTCACAGAAATGCGTGCTACTACAATATTTGTTACAAATGCTGGCAACAATGTGTGAGCAGATCTGGGTGTGGCATGCAAGATTTGGGTGTTGTGCCTACAGAGTCCACTCCACATCCTAGCTCACACGGTGAAAGTTTTGTAAGGTATATTATAAGCAGGCTGCACCACCTTTTGTATTACACTGGTGTAGGTAGGTGGGTGTATATATAGCCAATGCTATTACCCTGGGTGTAGGTAGGTAGGTTAGATAATTGCAATGCTATTACCCCTGGTGTAGGTAGGTACGTATATATGCAATTGGCTAGTACCCCTGGTGTAGGTAGTAGGATATATAGCAATGCTATTACCACTGGTGCGGTAGGTGTATCTATAAATGTATGCCCTGTATAGGGTAAGTAGGTAAGTATATATGCATGCTATTACCCCTGGTGTAGTAGGTAGGGTAGTTTCTTACAATGGGTATAACCTTGGTATAGGTAGTAGTAGTAGCTACTATACAATGCTATACCCTGGTGTAGTAGGTAGGTAGTATATATGCAATGTATACCCGTGTGGTGTAGATAGGAGGTATTGTATATACAATGCTAAACACACTGGTATAGGTATGTAGGTATTAGTATATTAAATTCTTTACCCCCTGGTGTAGGTAGGTAGTATATATTACAATGCTTATTCCACCTGGTGTAGGTAGGATATATACAATGTTATCACCCCTGGCCCTAGGTAGGTAGTTTATATAAAATGCTTTTACCCTGGTGTAGGCGAGGTAGATAATTCTGTACAATGCTATTACCTCTGGTGTAGGTAGGAAGGTAGTATGTTACAATGTATTACCCTGGTGTAGCGTAAGTAGTATCTGTCAATGCTATTACCTTGGTGTAGGTAGGATTGAAGGTAGTTCTGTACGGTAGCTATTACCCCTGGTGTAGGTAGGTAGTATCTGTACAATGCTATTAACACTGGTGTAGGTAGGTAGTATCTGTACAATGCTATTACACCGTGGTGTAGGTAGGTAGTATCTGTACAATGCTATTACACCTGGTGTAGGTAGGTAGTTATATACAATGCTATTACACCTGGAGTAGGTAGGTAGTATATATACAATGCTATTACCCCTGGTGTAGGTAGGTAGTAATATACATGCTATTACACCTGGTGAGGTAGGCAGGGTAGTATAATACAATGAATTACCCCTAGTGTAGGTAGGTAGTGTTTACACCTGTTAGCCCCCTTACCGTGATTGGCTGCTCCTGGAAGTTCCCCACAGAGAAGCAGTTATCCCCAGGGTTGACGGCTCCTGTCAGCACCTGATGCAGATTCATGGTTTAGCGGCCGCATAGAGCCCAGCACCAGCCCGGGTCACTGGCTCTGGGAGTGTGACAAGTCCGGTGACAAATCGCCAGCACACGGTTATCCCGTGACCAGTGTCATTTACGACACCAGAGAAAACCCAGTCACCAAGGCGATCTAATCAATTCCCAATGTTTCCCTCCCACAGGGGAACCTACCGCCCGCCGACTTAGCTCCCGCACCGAGACCAACGAACTGAAACAAGGAACTACCTAAAACAGAGGTACAAATATCTCTCCTCTATAATAACGCTACTAACTAATCATCCGCGCACGCGCGACTGTCAATACCCATCGCTCTCCGCCTCCCTAACTGATGCCGTCATCTGAGCGCGAGACTGCAGCGTTCCACCCCCTCTGAGTTGACTGACTGGAACCCACATGGGAGTGTAGCAGAGGCGGAATTGATAGGTGTCTGGGGGTAGTAGGCGTGGCAACAAAGGTTTTGATAAAAGAGCGAGGAACACCCAATCAGAGGGGGGAGCGAGCGAAGTGACAGTGTGTGTGGAATGGGTTCTTATTTACCCATGATAATCGAGTCAGCTGATCTCCCAGTTCCTATTCAGTACAGTAATATGTATGTTATGTGTTTCACCTTTATCAGAGGCTGAAAGGCAGATCCATGATGATATCTCCCAACCATCCCATTGTTAGTGGGACAGAACCGGTTTTCATGACCGGCCCTAGACTGATAAACTTGTCGCGCAGTTAGCATTCTTTGGGAAGACATCGGGGGATGATGTAAGCAGTCTTAGGGCATTGTGGGCATACTTACCTTAATGCTGTAGGCTCATCTGAGGGCATGGTGGCGCATAGTTACCCTAATGCTGTAGGCAGTCTGAGGGCATTGTGGGCATAGTTACCGTAATGCAGTAGGTAGTTGAGGGCATGGTGGGCATAGTTACCCTAAGCTGTGCGTCTGAGGCTGGGGCATAGTTACTCTAGTTGTGTAGCAGTCGCTGAGGGCATGGTGGGCATAGTTACCCTATGCTGTAGGCAGTCTGAGGGCATTTGGGGCATGTTACTCTAATGGTGTAGGCAGTCTGAGGGCATTTTTGGGCCTAAGTCCTCATGCTGTAGGCGTCTGGGGCATTGTGGGCATAGTTACTCTAATTCTGTAGGCGGTCTGAGGGCATTGTGGGCAAGTTACCCTAATGGTGGTAGGCAGTTTGAGGGGCATTGTGGGCATAGTTACCCTAATGCTGTAGACGGTCTGAGGGGATTGTGGGCATAGTTACCTAATGCTGTAGACAGTCTGAGGGAATTTTGGGCATAGTTACCCTAATACTGTAGGCAGTCTGAGGGCATTGTGGGCATAGTTTACCCTAATGTGTAGGGCAGCTGAGGGCATTGTGGGCATAGTTACCCTAATGCTGTAGGCAGCATGAGAGCATTGTGGGAATAGTAAACTAATTCTGTAGGCAGATGAGGGCATTGTGAGCAGTTACCCTAAGCTGTGGCAGCATGAGAGCATTGTGGGAATAGTAAACCTAATGCTGTAGGCAGCTGAGGGCATTGTGAGCAGTTACCCTAATGGTGTAGGCAGTCTGAGGGATTGTGGGCATAGTTACCATATTGCTGTAGGCAGTTGAGGGCATGGTGGGGCATAGTTACCCTAATGCTGTAGGCAGTCTGAGGGCATTGTGGGCATAGCTACCGTAATGCAGTAGGCAGTCTGAGGCATGGTGGGCATCTAGTTACCTAATGCTGTAGGCAGTCTGAGGGCATTGTGGGGCATAGTTACTCTAATGGTGTAGGCAGTCTGAGGGCATTTTGGGCATAGTTACCCTCATGCTGTTAGGCAGTCTGAGGGCATTGTGGGCATAGTTACTCTAATTCTGTAGGCGGTTTCTGAGGGCATTGTGGGCATAGTTACCTAATGGTTGTAGGCGCAGTTGAGGCATTGTGGGCATAGTACCCTAATGCTGTAGACAGTATGAGGCATTGTGGGCTAGTTTACCCTAATTCTGTAGACAGTCTGAGGGCATTGTGGGCATAGTTACCCTAAACTGTAGGGCAGTCTGAGGGCATTGTGGGCCATAGTTACCCTAATGTGTAGGCAGCCTGAGGCATTGTGGGCATAGTTACCCTAAGCTGTAGGCAGCCTGAGAGCATTGTGGGAAGTAGTTAACCTAATTGTGTAGGCAGCCTGAGGGCATTGTGAGCAGTTACCCTAATGCTGTGGCAAGTCTGAGGGCATTGTGGGCATCAGTTACCCATATGCGTAGGCAGTCTGAGGGCATTGGGGCATAGTTACCTAATGCTGTAGGCAGTCTGAGGGCATTGTGGGTATAGTTACCCTAATTGCTGAGGCAGCCTGAGGCATTGTGGGCCATAGTTACCTAATGCTGTAGGCAGCACTGAGAGCATTGTGGCATAGTTAACCTAATGCGTAGGCAGCCCAGGGCATTGTGAGCAGTTACCCTAATGCTGTAGGCAGTCTGAGGGCATGTGGGCCTAGTTACCCTAAATGCTGTAGGCAGCTGAGAGCATTGTGGGAATAGTTAACCAATGCTGTAGGCAGCCTGAGGGCATTATGAGCAGTTAACCTAATGCTGTAGGCAGTCTGAGGGCATTGTGGGACATAGAACCCTAATGCTGTAGGCAGTTGAGGGCATTGTGGGCATGTTACCCAATACTGTTAGGCAGTCTGAGGGCATTGTGGGCATAGTTACCCTAATGCTGTAGGCAGCCTGAGGGCATGTGGGCATAGTTACCCCTAATGCTGTAGGCAGCCTGAGAGCATTGTGGGCATAGTATACCTAATGTGTAGGCAGCCTCAGGGCATTGTGAGCAGTTACCCTAATGCTGTAGGCAGTCTGAGGGCATTGTGGCATAGTTACTAATGCTGTAGGCAGTCTGAGGGCATTGTGGGCATAGTTAACCTATGCTGTCTAAAACTCACAGAAATGCGTGCACTACAATATTTGTTACAAGGCTGTAGGCAGCCTGAGGCATTGTGGGCATAGTTACCCTAATGCTGTAGGCAGCCTGAGAGCATTGTGGCATAGTTAACCTAATGCTTGTAGGCAGCTCAGGGGCATTGTGAGCAGTACCCTAATGCTGTGAGCAGTCTGAGGGCATTGTGGGCATAGTTACCCTAATACTGGCAGGTCTGAGGGCATTGTGGGCATAGTTACCCTAATGCATGTCTAAAACTCACAGAAATGCGTGCTGACTACAATATTGTTACAAATGTGGCAACAATGGTGAGCAGACTGGGTGTGGCATGCAAGATTGGTGTTGTGCCTACAGAGTCCACTCCACATCCTAGCTCACACGGTGAAAGTTTTGTAAGGTATATTATAAGCAGGCTGCACCACCTTTTGTGTATTCATACTGCAGGCATTTAATAAACTGTAGCATAACCATGCAGTATTTTGGATTGTTATGTTTTCACGTTTATAGGGAATAGGTAGAAAACATATCTTTTTAACTGTGCCTCGTTTCTTATTTCTCAGCATTCTAGTCACACAGTTTAGTATTAGACACTGAGTTATGATCCTGCATATTTCCAGTCCTGGGCTATGCAAGAAATCTATAAAATCAGTCCTGTTACAGTACTTTATTAAAGGCAATTAGATTTACCCAACTTATACCCCTCCTATAAATAATATTCAGGATAAGGACGTAAATCCTGATCCTCATCCCTAGATTTTACTTACAACTGCTATCTATATTGTAATTGATTTTGAACACAGTAACTACAATGCATGTACACTGTCTACTGCAAAGCACAATCCTTGGGGCAGAATATTGTATTAATATTTACATATTGTGGGTGTGCATACCCACATGTGGGAGTTACAAAAAGGGGGTGAAAGGCCAGCTCATTTTGGAATGGCTGCCTTGGGTGGCAGAATGGTAAGAAGTGGTCCTGGTTATAAACATTTGGGTCCAATCTATAATACTATACCAATACTATAAATTAAACCTAATTCCGGGTGTTAACCTTGGCAAATGTGCAACGTCTAAACGTCTGGACTTAGCACTATCAAGTGCTATTTTCTTGCTTAAAGGGCATGTCCACCCCCAAAACTACATTTTAACCCACTACGTATGCAGCCTGAGAGCATTGTGGGCATAGTTACCTAATGCTGTAGGCAGCCTCAGGGCATTGTGAGCAGTTACCCTAATGCTGTAGGCAGTCTGAGGGCATTGTGGGCATAGTTACCCTAATGCTGTAGGCAGTCTGAGGGCATTGTGGGCATAGTTACCCTAATGCATGTCTAAAACTCACAGAAATCGTGCATCTCTACAATATTGTTACAAGGCTGTAGGCAGCCTGAGGCATTGTGGGCATAGTTACCCTAATGCTGTAGGCAGCCTGAGGCATTGTGGGCAAGTTAACCTAATGCTGTAGGCAGCTCAGGGCATTGTGAGCAGTTACCCTAATGCTGTGGGGCATGAGGGCATTGTGGGCATAGTTACCCTAATACTGTAGGAGTCTGAGGGCATTGTGGGCATAGTTACCCTAATGCATGTCTAAAACTCACAGAAATGCGTGCTAGACTACAATATTTGTTACAAATGCTGGCAACAATGTGTAGCAGATCTGGGTGTGGCATGCAAGATTGGTGTTGTGCCTACAAGTCCACTCCACATCCTAGCTCACACGTGAAAGTTTTGTAAGGTATATTATAGCAGGCTGCACCACCTTTTGTGTATTCATACTGCAGGCATTTATAAACTGTAGCATAACCATGCAGTATTTTGGATTGTTATGTTTCACGTTTATAGGGAATAGGTAGAAAACATATCTTTTAACTGTGCCTCGTTTCTTATTTCTCAGCATTTCTAGTCACACAGTTAGTATTAGACAACTGAGTTATGATCCTGCATATTTCCAGTCTGGGCTATGCAAGAAATCTATAAAATCAGTCCTGTTACAGGTACTTTATTAAAGGCAATTAGATTTACCCACTTATACCCCTCCTATAAATAATATTCAGGATAAGGACGTAAATCCTGATCCTCATCCCTAGATTTTACTTACAACTGCTATCTATATTGTAATTGATTTTGAACACAGTAACTACAATGCATGTACACTGTCTACTGCAAAGCACAATCCTTGGGGCAGAATATTGTATTAATATTTACATATTGTGGGTGTGCTACCACATGTGGGAGTTACAAAAAGGGGGTGAAAGGCCAGCTCATTTTGGAATGGCTGCCTTGGTGTGGCAGAATGGTAAGAAGTGGTCCTGGTTTAAACATTGGGTCCAATCTATAATACATACCAATCTATAAATTAACCTAATTCCGGGGTGTTAACCTTGGCAAATGTGCAACGTCTAAACGTCTGGACTTAGCACTATCAAGTGCTATTTTCTTGCTTAAAGGGCATGTCCACCCCCAAAACTACATTTTAACCCACTACTGGCCCCACTGTGTAGTGTTGAAAAATCCTTAACTTACAACCCTGCTCCAAATGGCTGCCCTGCAATGGCTCTTCAAAGTTCAAAAAAGTAAAGAGCAGGCTGTGTCCCATACTGTGTCTGCCTCCTGTCTCTCCTCCGGGAGAATTTGGTCATGCGCAGTGAAGCCCCCCCCCTTTCCCTCCCTCTCCCTCCCATTTCTCCCCCCCCTTCTATCTCCAAATCCCTTTTCTGTAGTGTAGGGCTCCCTCCCCCAACCGCCATAGTTATTTGCAGAAAAACTTAGCCGATCTTTACTTACACTGCCTGTTTCCAGCAGCCAATCACGGACGCGGTGCCGGTCTGCCCCCTGCTTGCAGTTTAATGCAAGCAGAGGGCCATGTCAGATCGCTGGGGGAAAAAGGCAAAGTAAGTATAGATTGGCTAAGTTTTTCTGCAAATAACTATGGCGGTTGGGGGAGGGAGCCCTACACTACAGAAAAGGGATTTGGAGATAGAAGGGGGGGGAGAAATGGGAGGGGGGGGGGGGGAAAGGGGGGGGGGGGGGGGGGGAGGGGGGGGGGGTGGGGGGTGGGAGAAGGAACCCTACACTACAGAACATTTTTACAAAAGAGGTGGACATGCCCTTTAAAATATGTATCTTAATGACTCATTTAGGATAATGTGTTTTACGTTCACCAATAGAGCATGACAGAGGACACATGGAGATCCCTTAAGACTTGAAGAAAAAAGGTTTAGGCTTCAAGCTCGGAAAGGGTTTTTCACTATAAGAACGGTAAAGCTATGGAACTGTCTTCCAGTGGACATTGTGATGGCAGGTTCATTGGTTAGTTTAAAAAAAAGCTGGATGAGTTTCTACAAACAAGGAATGTTGCAAGTTACTGGTATTGATTCATAAATTAGAGTTGATCCAGGAAAATTTCTGATTGCCACTTGGGGTCAGGAAGGAATTTTTTCCCCCTTCATAAATTTGGTGGGTTTTTTTGCCTTCCTCTGGATCAACAGTTAGGGAGGAAATGAGGATATTGCTAGATGGGTTGGACTGGATACTATACTATACTATTTGCATGTTCTAGTCCAGTATTCTTTTATATTTACATCGGCACCATCCCCAGTGGCTGCTGACATTGGGTTTGTTTTTAATGTGGTGATTAATATTTTCTGTCTGGCAATCTAAAATAACTTGTGGGTCATATAATCTATTAGGTATCAATAAACACAAAAGCATCTAGATATACATTTATTAATAGAAACCATAGAAAAACTCCAGCATGTTCAGTAATGAATTGGTAAATTACTGAATAGATTGATGTATGCTTGCTGATTTCTAATGAAAGGTAGTAAAGGTACAAGCAGTCTATCACTCCAGGATACTGTTATGTATGTCACCATATGTATGTTCCCCAACTATGGACACCGTGCAAGCCAGATACAATAGATATTCTAAAAGTATGACTGTATGCAATCATATAAAACATTATAATGTGCCTAATGTACTTGGGAGTAGGCAGTAATGGGTCTCCCTGCATCCATCGCTTTCTCCCTCTAATAACAGGACATTTTAATGACTCTCCACACTCACAACTGTAGAGTTGTTTTTAATTCTTCTGCTAAGGGTTTCCTTTCCCTTCTAGCACAATAGTTACATTGTGGAAAAGAAAATAGTCCAGCATAATCAGACAAGATACTTTCAATCAACTTTCAGGTATATTATGATTCCCCCTAAAAGAAAGGAAAACAGCATTAAAATGCTGCTGCAAATAGAAGATCTGGTATCTGGTGTTCCAGAGGTCCTGTATATAGATGCATATTCATATCTGAGACATTTTAAAAAATTTTATATGAACGTTCCTGAGCTGATTTTAAATTCAATATGTAATGTTTTGGAAAGAAGAAAAAGATTATTAGAAAGTATTAAATATTATACTCACTGTGTGAGTGGGTATTTAAAGAGGATACACACATCCAGGAACATATTCAAACAAAACGGAGGTGCATAGAAAGTTGTAAAAAAATGATTCTGATATAGGAAAGAATAAATTAAATCCAGCAGCAAAATTAACACATGATAGAAAAGAATGGGGACAAGATCTGGTTTAAAGGGTAACTGTGGTCTCGAATTCTCCCAAACTAGTAAGGTTTATATAAAAAGCCTCCCATTACACCTTCAAAATAAAACCTAAATCACATCTGTAGATAAAATTTGTTAGAAGCTATTGCTGGAAAGGTTCAGTAATATTACTTCCTGCTAGAACACTTCCTGTTTTCAGCCATGTGACCAGCTTGTACTCATGTGAACAGCCTCTGCCTGCATTAATAGACTCTCCTTCTCAACTATCAATTTTTTCCCCAGGTACTTCCTGATTTCCCCAGCATTTAGTCTTAACTGAGCATGCTTCTCCCCCGGGGCGAACGGGTGGGGCAGAGGTCAGGTGATGTCACTCAACCTACTGTAAGCAAGAAGTTTGAACATTCACCCCAATGTAATGTCTCATAGGCTCTAGCCAGAGATGTGATTGTCGGCTCATTATAAAAGAAATACTGCAGGCTTTCGTTTAACCCTAACTTGTTCTGAGACCACAGTTGCCCTTTAAGTGGGGAAATTGTGTTTTTGTTAAGCTGGGTACACAGCTGAAAAATAGGTAACCTCTCTGCTGACAAACTACCACTCATCTGTGAGCAAAATTTTCTTTCGCCTTCTGTACTGTGACTGTAGGCAGATTTATAGCTGATGATAGACAGCTATATGCAATTTATCTGCTAATACATTTTTAGATCTATTTCTATAGCTTTAGATCTGTTTTGAATACCAGGAGAAATTTACATGGTGACTTTTCCGAGTTTGGTTGAATTTTTTTCCAAATAAGTACATATCTCTATAAAGACACAGGGATAAAACAAACATATCTGTGTTTCCCACATATAGAGGAACAATAGAAGAGGTAAAAGGAAAATAACTCAGCTTAAAAGCCTGGGGAGGTCTTTTTTAAAACACAATTTTATGTTTATCATTGGGTGAAGATCCCCAGATTCATTGAATGTACTAGTTATTATTCTTGTAAAAATATTTAGTTACTCTCATTTTTTTGGGCAGAAAAAAATTAAAAGTAAATTAGAACCAGGAATCTTTATTCCTGTTTTAAAAGAGAACTAAACCCACATTTTTACACTCTAAAAAACACAAATAAACACCAATAAACTGTAAAATAGCAATACAGTAAATAGCATTAAAGTTAATGTTACCACTTGAAGAACTGGATGAAGTAACTGTGTATGGCCACACCCCTGATCTCAATCACATGCTCCCTTGCCTATTCTGCCCTGTAAAAGGATTGGCTAGCGGTTACTAGTGGGTGTGACCAACATTTCCTGCAATATCTTAGGACTGAGCATGTGTAAAGAACATAATGGTCAGTGACCACACTGTGAGATACCAGAACATTGGGGGGGAAACACAAACCTTGTGTTACAAAGTTCAACAATTTACAAATTTCTCAACAACCATATTAAAATGAGAGGTCAGATGCTGATTACTGCTTTTATACCAAGGAGATCAGCCTTCCAATTCAATGTTGTTCTGAGGCTTTAGTTGTCCTTTAAGAAAATTATCCCACTACTGCTCAGAAAAAAACAGCTAATTTTTAAGGGTAGTTTTAAGACTAGGCCACACTGCCGCATAAGAATTGCAGCACTGTGCATGTCACTGTGGGTGGCCACATTGCATGCACTGCACTGTGATCTGTTTCTGGAGCGCATGCGATCTCCAATTTTTTTCAGATCGTAACACAAATGAAACACGTGAAATTTTTTACCTAGTTTAATTTTTTATTTAATTTAAGTGGAATGGGGCCATGGGAGGGATGATTTATCTTAGGTGGGATGGGGCCATGGGGGGGATGATTTACTTTATTTAAGTGGGATGGGGCCATGGGGTAGATGATTTACTTTATTTAAGTGGGATGGGGCCATGGGGGGGATGATTTACTTCCGGACAAAGCCACACCCACTTCTGGTGGCACGGAAGTGGTGCCAAAAAGTCTAGGGAAGCCCCTGATGAATTAATAAACTAATTTGAATTTGCGGTGTGTGTGTCCAGTGTTTTATTATCTTCACACAGTGCAAAGCTGGATACACACTGTACAGATCTTTGAAAGATGACAGACAGGATCTTGCATTTAAAGATGTCTTCATCCTTAAATGTCCATAAAGAAAATAAACGAGAGAATTATAAATGGCTTGGTTCCCATTGCAATATTAGTTTCCTTTTTGGAATACATTTGGAGAGCAAGATAGATTATAAACAGATAAGCAATTACAACCCCCCCAAATCGCTGATTGTTGACAAAATATAATTTAATTTTCACATTTAATATTACTAATGCAGTATCATTGAAAAGTCTTAAAGAAAATAAGTAGCCATAAAAAACAGAAAATGGAAACTCTTATTTACATAACCATCAACATTTTAACAATATGATAAACATCGGATAAGGAATATAATAATAAAGAAAGAACAAAGAGATCACGCAATACACCGATATGATTTTTGATTGGAGTAAAGGCTGCAGCTTCATTATTTTATTGATTATTCAATTAAGGCACATACCAGATTAAATTACCTTAAACTTAACATCATTAGCAACTGACTGAATTGCCCATTCTGCTATCTCCTCAATCATAATGTCTATCACCCTGGATTCTGTTTTTCTGAATCCTTATCCAGTCTTATTATAGCCATGAAACTAATTCTGCCTCCATTTCAAGTCCACCTTTATTGCCATTTGGCTAGAATAAGAGCTAGTACATATGGATTGATCAATCACTCTTTCCTATTGTATCACAGTATTGCTGTAAGAAACTCCACACTGTGTACTTATATTATGTATTACCTGTGTATGTAATATGTAGGACTATGTATAACATGTATTACCCTGTATGTAATGTATCACTATGTAATTGTAAAGTGCCACAGAAGATGTTCGCGCTATATAAATCAATAATAATAATAATAACCACTGAGCCAATATATAATGATTTGAAAATCTGTCAGTGGAAGTCATTATCCCATGTGTACCAACCCTAATCAGGATGGATCATAACATTATGGGATACTGGGCAAAGAGTCTCTATCGTATAGAACTGTGAATTCTCAAATGATGTGCCAAACTGTGGTCTCCAAACTAGTTAGGGTTATATGAAAGCCTGTATTATTTCCATTAAAATGAGCCGACAATCACATCTTTGGCTTCAGCCTGTGAGAAATTATATTGGGGTGAATTTCCAAATCTGCTTCCAGATCAGGGTTGTGTGCTTTGCGTTGGTGCGTGCGTTTTGCGCATGCGATTTTGCTGTTATGGAAACGCATGCGTTAACGCACCAAAAATGGTGAACGCATGTGTTACCAAAATGTGAACGGACGCGCAATCGCATTGGAAATCGTGGGAGTTTTCGCGTTCCCGTGATTTCCATTTTAGCAAAAATTGTGGGCGCAATCGCAAGTGTAAAATGTGTGCGCAAACCCTAGCCCTTAGTCAGCCCTCCAGTTCACAAACCAGCTTTACAGCCAGCCATCCAGTTCACAAACCAGCTTTACCGTCAGCCCTCCAGTTCACAAGTTAGACAGCAAAACAGCACACAACAGAAGAGTTTATGAAAATAAGGCACTTGACAGCAGAAATGTAAGATGTTTCTAAAGATATCTAAAGTAATAGGGGATAGATTTGTGAAGAATTATACTTTTCAGTAATGGGCAACTCAAACACAACTTTTATCTGTATAGATGCCCTTTAATAGTCCATTTTCTCAAGTAAAATCATTAAAAGAGGGAGTGGCTTAGGCACGCTACTTACTCCACCCCCTGTCTGTAAAAATCTTGGGTATCCAGGAATATTTGCCCTCTTGTCTGTAAAAATTAGGTTGGCAACCCTGTTCCAGATGGTTACATGACATCAACTGACCTCTGCCCCAGCATGAAGCATGCTCAAACTTAATGCTGTATGCAATGCTATTACCCCTGGTGTAGGTAGTATATATACAATGATATTACCCCTGGTGTAGGTAGGTAGGTAGTATATATACAATGCTATTACCCCTGGTGTAGGTAGGTAGTATATACACAATGCTATTCCACCTGGTGTAGGTAAGTATATATACAATGTTATCACCCCTGGCATAGGTAGGTATTTATATAAAATGCTATTACCCCTGGTGTAGGTAAGTAGTATCTATACAATGCTATTACACCTGGTGTAGGTAGGTAGTATCTATACAATGCTATTACGCCTGGTGTAGGTAGGTAGTATCTATACAATGCTATTACACCTGGTGTAGGTAGTAGGTAGTATCTATCAATGCTATTACACCTGGTGTAGGTGGTAGTTAGTATCTATACAATGCTTATACACCTGGTGTAGGTAGGTAGTATATATGCATGCTATTACACTGGTGATAGGAAGTATATATACAAGTGTTTTACCCCTGGTGTAGGTAGGTATGTAGTATATATCATGCTATTACCCTAGGTGTAGGTAGGTAGGTAGTATATATGCAATGCTATACCCCTGGTGTAGGTAGGTAGGTAGTATATTGCAATGCTATTACTCCTGGTGTAGGTAGGTAGGTAGTATATATGCAATGCTATTACCCCTGTTGTAGGTAGGTAGGTAGTATTTATCAATGCTATTACCCCTGGTGTAGGTAGTATAGATATCAATGATATTACCCTGACTGGTGTAGGTGTAGGTAGTATATATACAATGCTATTACCCTTGGTGTATGTAGGTGGTAGTATAATCAATGCTATTCCCCTGGTGTAGTGAGGTAGTGTATATATACAATGCTATTACTCCGGTGTAGGTAGGTAGGTAGTATATAGCATGCTATTACCCTGGTTGTAGGTAGTAGGTAGTATATAGACTGCTATTACCCCTGGTGTGTAGGTAGGTTGTATATAGCAATGCTATTACCCCTGGTGGTAGGTTAGTGATAGTATATATGCAATGCTATTACCCCTGGTGTAGGTAGGTAGTATATATGCAATGCTATTACCCCTGGTGTAGGTAGGTAGTAGTATATATGCAATGCTATTACCCCTGGTGTAGGTAGTATATATGCAATGCTATTACCCCTGGTGTAGGTAGTATATATGCAATGCTATTACCCCTGGTGTAGGTAGGTAGGTAGTATATATACAATGCTATTACCCTTGGTGTAGGTAGGTAGGTAGTATATATGCAATGCTATTACCCCTGGTGTAGGTAGGTAGGTTGTATATACGCAGTGCTATTACCCCTGGTGTAGGTAGGTTGTATATACGCAATGCTATTACCCCGGTGTAGGTAGGTAGTATATATGCAATGCTTTTACCCCTGGTGTAGGTAGGTAGTATATATGCAATGCTATTACCCCTGGTGTAGGTAGGTAGTATATATGCAATGCTATTACCCCTGGTGTAGGGTAGGTAGTATATATGCAATGCTATTACCCCTGGTGTAGGTAGTAGGTAGTATATAGCAATGCTATTACCCTGGTGTAGGTAGTATATATCAATGTTATACCCCTGGGTAGGTAGGTATGTAGTTTTATATACATGCTATTACCCCTGGTGTAGGTAGTTAGTATATATCACAAGCATTACCCTGTGTAGGTAGGTGGTAGTATATATGCAATGCTATTACCCTGGTAGGTAGTTAGGTAGTATATATACAATGCTATTACTCCTGGTGTAGGTAGGTAGGTAGTATATATGCAATGCTATTACCCCTGGTGTAGGTAGGTAGGTAGTATATAAACAATGCTATTACTCCTGGTGTAGGTAGGTAGGTAGTATATATGCAATGCTATTACCCCTGGTGTAGGTAGGTAGGTAGTATATATGGAATGCTATTACCCCTGGTGTAGGTAGGTTGTATATACGCAATGCTATTACCCCTGGTGTAGGTAGGTTGTATATATGCAATGCTATTACCCCTGGTGTAGGTAGGTAGTAGGTAGTATATATACAATGTTATCACCCCTGGCGTAGGTAGGTAGGTAGTTTATATAAAATGCTATTACCCCTGATGAATTCATATATGTATATATCCCAAATATAAAACTGACAAAGCAAAAAAGACAATGTACTATCCAGCAAAACCATCTCAATCCTCCATGGACTCTCGCCAGGATTTTCAAACATCTTCAATGGTAAAGTCATCAAACTCCCACACACGGGAGTGCTTTAACTTATATGACATTTTTTTATGTGCAAAAACTTCCATACAACAGCCGCCGAGGACCCGGTGGGGATAGCTCCACTGCACATTCCAGAGTCCCTAAGACGAGCATGCACAGACCTAACACACAACGAGCGGCTCATACTCCTTTTTTGGAAAAAAGTAAGGATCTTTTAGTCCAATAAACAGGACCTTTATGACCTAAACCACTAGATCAACAGCCTCACAAAATGCAAGAATGTTACAGCAAAGCAATTCTGTGCTATACTCTTAAATTTTTTTTTTTTAATGTTCTTACTTGCCTCTGCCACATACAGTTCCACTACGGCAAGTCAAACACGGTTCTTTCTCTTGTTGTTCATCATAGGACCAAACTTTTCAGGTTTAGATTGGACCAAGTTGAAGTCGAGTTGAACCAGCTAAGTAACGTGTACTAAAACAAAATGAACTCCCATGTTTATTGTGCAACGTCATATTTTGCTAGCATATAATTTAAGTCAAACAACACACCACAACACATTTTAGCCTCCACCATTGCGGATAGACCATGTTAAATTTTGAGCCCAAGAGTCAAGCACCAGTCTGGTCCACTTTCTCACTGAATCTGAATGGGCCTATAGAACTATTTACAAAGAAATAAATATTTCCTCTACTCACAGATACATTTTGCAGTATTTCAATTACTTCTCAAAATCGCAAATCTTTTTCCTTAAACGGCTATTCCACTTATCCTTGTGTAACAGAGAAATTTGTTTTGGGATTTTTTTTAAATAAAATCACTACAAATAAGTATACAGTTGTATCAAAGATGTCATATCTATGCAAACGATAACTAGATACAAACTAGCCAACCCTCTGGGATTCATATCAGTACTGCGCTTTGTGGGGGAATCCCAGAGCGGGAATCACCCACTGCAGACTAATGTCTGCTAATTGCTGATGTTAAAAGTCACACCAAATGCGCAAACCCTGTATTGAACTAGGAAGGAGTTGGATTAAAGGAGTTAAAGTTTGGGCTAACTGATAGAATCCATGTAACAATAAATTGGGCTTTTGGTTAAATTCCCGTCATCTATTTAGAAGCAACAGTGGCATCATCAAAGGTCATTAATGAATATGTATTTCACTTTTGACCTCAATATAATTAATGGAGGCACTTATGAATTAAACCAAAATATATAATAAACAGCTAAAATTATGAAATACTATTGTGAAACTAATGTCTCATCAATTACACCCGATGCTTATAAGTGATACGAAATAAAACTGACATTGACCTGGAGGTTTTTTTTGATTGCGATAAATGGACTGGTTCAAAAATAAAACTAACATTTCCATAAGAAAGCTGCGCAATCTAGTTAAGGGGGCAAATAAAGAATCTAATAAGCAATAATCAAACAAACTTGACATTAACAATCTTCAATTCATCTTTACATTTCCATTGATTTAAATATAAATTTGAATGCTACAAAAAAAAAACAAAATTAATTTTCCCTGAATGAAATCCACAGGAAACCACTGTTGTAACTGTTCATACCGGATGAGGATATCACAAGTGACATTAAGGAGGCACTGACTACTGCCTTATGATGAGGTCAGTGAACATTACAAGACAGCAAATTACAAAAATACTTTGCTTTAGAATAGTACTGCCCATAAAGAGTCAAAAATAATCAATCCTTATTTCAGAAATGAGGGTGGCAAGGTACAAATTACATTTGAAATGTTTTAGGCACGTGGCACATTCACTAGTGTGTTCTGGGCACATTGCAGACCACCGTCCTTGTAAACATACCATATAGATAAAGAGGCATACCCCGGATATATATATTGGGTATAGACTTTGTTTTGAAAGGAGAAATAAACCTCTACATAAAACCCCCCTCTACGTCCTACATGCCATCAGCAACCTCCCCGGATAATGAATCATTGACAACAGAGACAGGACCTGTATTAATAAAGTACGTGGCCCCAATACGCCCTCCCCTGTACCAGAAGACTTGGTTATTCAGAAAGCTGTTCCATTCCTTTGTCATAAAATCATAAGATAACAGAAAAATGCAGCTGTGTTTGTTAGGTGTGAGAGGCTGGATGGTTCCAAGCACCGCACCTACAATACAACCAGTTATCCAAATGCGATCACACCTTGGTTGTTTGGGGTGGTGTTCTATTGCACACAATTTTTATTATTTTAATGAATAGCAAACAGGATTGCATGTCAATCCACAAAACAATGCATGTATTGGCCAGCAGGAAAATGGTATGCAACGTGCGCAAAGGGTGCAGTAAGCGTGTAAGTGAAATCTGTGGGATCTAGCTCAAACAGATACTTTCAACCCATCTTAACATCTTCTATGAAGACAACCACTTTTACTTGTGGTCATAGTTCATGAATGTGATTTTCGATCTCTCATACTGTAAAATGAAATAACAATGGTCTTTTAATACTTTGGTACAGACACATGGCTGAATGATTGAAATGATAAAGGGCAAAGATTTTTTCTCTTCCTCACCATATTTAACGGATAAACAGCTTATTGCTAAGCTCCAACCTTACATTTTATTCTGGATCTATCCAATGCTTCTTGAGAAGGTGACGTGCCATTGCTAAACCAATCTACTTCCAGCATCCTCTAATTTAAAGGTATGTTCCATCCCCCCAAAAGTTTCCCGGCACGCCTAAATTGACCCCCAAAACACTCACCTTAATAGCTTTGAAATTGTGCTCCCAATTACTTACCAGCCCTCATTCCCTCTGCAGTCTTCTCTGCCTTTATGTGTACGGAACACAGCAGAAGGGGTCGGCACAGCGCCTTCATTTCAGCTGCAGGGGGAAAAAGTTTGTTTGGGGGTGGACTACCCTTTAACAAATAACCTGTCACCCTTACCAGTGTGGAGATATATTTAAATTAATTAAATAATATAACAACTCCAACAAGAAGAGCATTACTAATTATCCAAATACTTTTCTCTCAGCTTCATTAATCTCTCAGAACTTTTTGGGTACCTGTAATGCTGCGACAGTAATAAATTCTAAACCATAAAACATCAAAAGAACTCACAGCTGACTTCCAAGTGCTAAATTTTTAACAGCAAAGTGGACAAATTGACAAATGAATATTATTTAACAAAACACAACTTACCCCTCCTTGTTGCATGAACAATCCACCACATCCACCAAAACATTTCATGCTGAATGCCAGGAACTAATTGCAATCTTCAAACACTTCCTAAAAAACAACACAACCCAAGCTGCATAAAGCTATTAAAAACAAAAAGGATGGTAAAAACACATAAATGCCCATTGTTTATTCTTATAGCAAGCTTTATCTTTGGGTTCTTCTCAGTGTAACATGTTAAATGTGTAATTGCCACAGAGATGTTGGAGCCAATGCAATACCTTGATGCCACACACGCTACCGGTACCTGATGAGTCCCATGATTCAATAATTAACTTAGTAAGATTTGCTGCATCGAGGGGTTCGTTGGTCAGAAAGTTGTGTATGCTTACGAATCCATCCATCTGGGTTTTGCATCAGGTGCGGCCCCAAGACTATTATGATGAGCGTGCAAACATCACAATATATTATATAAAATCCGTGGGTATCAGAACAAAACATTGCAGCAAAAATCTTGTACACACAATGCTCGAAACCCACCACTTTCATTTTCCCATTTGCCTTTAATAATATAAAATTATTAAGGACAGACACCAAATAAAGGTGAGACAATCAAGATGGCACATGTTTTTCTCTGGCAGCAGTCTGCTTCTACTTTACAATATACCTAGTCGTAGACAAAACGGATTTGCACTTCCTGCTCCAGTACACAATGTTTTATATCAATTTACTGTGTTAGCTGAGGTACACACGATTATAATTTCCGTCCGTCGACCGATCGTTTCAGTGTATCGTCGATCGGACCGAAATTCATCGAGTCCGAGATGTTCCCATGTCCGAGTCGACGTTCGTCCGAATCGGACGAAAAGGACGATCGGACAGGGGAAAACCCGTCCGAATCGTGCGCGTCCCTATGGACCACACGATCGTGTCCGCGGTGGTTAATTGCGGACGCGGCTGCTTTTTGTGCCGCGACGGACAGTCCTTCCTCCTGGCCGACCTTTCGGTCAGGAGAAAAAATCGCTAGGTGGGTACCCTAGCTTTAGCCAGGTATTCTGTAGCAACAACACAACAGTAGGGTCTCTTACCAGCAATTAAATGTAGCACTCGATTTAGATTTCTATTACATGTTACATTTAATTATTTAGATTTTAATATTACTTTTATAATAATATATTTTTAAATTATATTTGGAACTTTCCTAAAGAGAGTGTTTTTCCAAAAGTTAGAGAAGTGTAACTTTTTATTCTTAACACAGATAATATTTCAGTTTCAGATCACACATAAAGTAGCTTGTGTGTTTCAGAGTTCCAGGGGTCTATTGTTTAACGTATCACATCTACACACCAGACTATTATTAACTAAGCAACATGCTTTCATAAAAATGAAAGAAAACTTTTGCAGGCCAAGCTATACCATAAACAGATCCTTTTGGAAATAAATTTAGTCAATAGTAATGTATAGTGCATTCCTTCCCTGTGCCGAACCGTAATAAGAAGTGAGACAAAGTTAATATGACTGGGCCCAGCTTTAATTTTTTTTAAAAAATGCGTTTTCAGTAAAGCTGGGATTAGTTCTGGTTGTGATGGACCTGAACCCAATTTGGGCCCGAACTTGAACTATCCAACTAGTCGGTTCTCTGAACTCACGGCGGCGTTTCTATTTTGATAATTATCGAAAATTTTAATCTAGAGAGTCTTTTTGTGTATAAACTTCAGGCCGGAGAACACAGACCCAGGCAATCCTATCTACAATGTGCAGTTCAAGCTATTCAGCACCATGAGCACTGAGATCATATACAAGATCCTATTAACATGCTAAAATAGTATTACCACAGCAAGTACCAGATGGGTGTAGGACTGCCACCAGGATACGGATTGGCTATATAATTGGTGTTGTAAGACGGCCATCACAGTGTTGGGAAGAGCCGTTCAACAAAATGAACCATCTTACATGTAATTTTTAGCAATTTTTGTAAAAAAATACCGTTATACTCGAGTATAAGCCGACACCAATTATAAGCTGAGGTTACCTCATTTTTAACCCTGAAAAAAAATAGGAAAACTGATTGACCCGAGTATAAGCCGTACGGGTGAAAATTATGACCCCTACTTGCCTTCTGATTCAGTATTGTTTTGAGGCTTTAGTGCCCTTTTAAACTGGACAGCAAATTCCATAAGATGTTTGAAATCCTACAACACTCCCAGCAATAAAGCATGATGGGAGTTTGTAGTTCCACAAAACACCTGTGTAAATTCGCTGTCCCTTTAAAGGCAACTTAAGCCTCAAAACAAAAGAATCAGAAGGAGGATGGTAATCTATTGCAGAAGATTGTCTTTTGAGACTTAGTTGCCACATTAAAATGGACCAGCAGAATTCCCATCCAAAAAAAACAAATGTTTGGAAACTGACAAGGCTCCCAAGCCTACTGTTGTTGTGCGGAGTTAAGTAGTTCCGAAACATCTATATGGGAATTCGACTGTTAGGAGGTTAAAATCCTGCAGTGGAGACCCCACCCAGTTGCAGTCCTTACCGTTGCACATATCACCTCCCAGCTATCTCAGACTACTGAATTCCTTACACGGCATCGTCTCGCACGTTTAAAAGGCCTGGCAGTGGAGGAGCCCCACGAGTTGCCAGTCTTACCCGCCAATCACCTTCACAGTTACTCTCAGACTCTGAAATCCTTACCGGCATCACTCAGCACATCCCGAATCCGGCTGCACACACTGGCTTTTAACTTACGCAGAACTTTGAGGGGGGCTTGACTTGAGTATAATCGAGGCAAGGTTTTAGTTTTATTTTAAAACCTAAAAACCTCGGCTATACTCGAGTAATCGGTAACCTGTGTATGGCTTCAAGATCTATTTGTCCTGAACTTTCTTTCTTGAAGGACTTTTTGGCTACCATATTAAAGGGCCATTCCACACCACCAAACTAAAACTTGCCCGCACGGTGTAGTGTTAAAAGCCTTCCCAACCTTTCTGCTCTGCCCTGAAGCCTCCTGTGTTGTAATCGGTATAAGCCCCTTCCCTGGACGCGCCTGGGGATGCTCCCTCCTCCCTCCATCAGTGCCTGCATTTCTGTTTTTTTTTTTTTTTTAAGAAGGGAAATTGTGGGTCCAAAAATGGACTTTAGGTAATTGCAGATTGCTTTTCCTGGGATTTGTGCAATTTACTTCATTATTTTATTTTACCTAGTTTTTGAACGATATTACATTTATATGTGTTGATATGGTTGCAGCATCACAGATCCCTGCACTTCCGGCACTGAAACCACAGTCCCTATTCTGTGTTTTCCTCCTCCTCGTGGGCCCCATGACCCATCCCCTTGCAGCCCCTGGGCCTTCCCTTGGCAGCCTCCCCCGGGATCTTCCGGAGATGTCCGGGAGAGATTGGCGCTGTTAATAATGATTTGGGCATATTTTCGCCGAGAGGGCGAGGGAACGAAGATGGGTCATTCTATGTTCTGGGGATTTTTTTTAAAACCTTAAAACCCTATTGTTAGGGTTGGAGGGGGGGTCCCCCACACTTCAGCAAATTTTTGATTGTTTGGGTGGAAGATACCCTTTAGATAATTCATATAATATATTAAACACCTATTTTCCCTCCTCGGGCTGTTTTTCAATGCCTTAAAGGACAAAAAAACTGCGCCCTTACTATTAAAGGTACCCAGGGCAAGGCATACATCACTACGTCCTTACCCCGGGTTCACCTCTGATGTGGGCATTTCCCTTTATAGTTGCGGTTTTCCAGATCAGTAATCCCCCCACCACGCTTGTCGCCCGGGGCCTGAACAATGAGGAAGTCACATAACCGACAATCAATCACAGCTTGTAAAGTAAGAATGCTTATAATCGAGGTAACGCTTGGTTAGGCCTTAACTAGGACATTTAAAGGAGAAGATGGCTTGTACACGTAGGGCAAGGCGTTATACTACCCTGTGACCTTGTCTCGTGTCTGCACATGCGATTTAACCTTTTCATAATTGATACCATTGCATATGCAACAATGGTGATTGCAAACTGCACGTGCATCATACGCAACAGTGAATTTGTTCATTCTACTGCAATATAGTGCAAAACAACCATGCTTGTGAGCCTAGTCCAAGGCATAAAAGAAAAACAGACACAAAAATAAGAAATTATGAAAACATGGGTTTCAATGACAATAGTAATCTTATAGGGATATAAATAACTAATCAATCCTTTAAAAATCTCATACAGCCCACAGACCAATAAAATTCCTGTATCCAGGATACAACTGCAGCTGGAGCAGCATTAAGCTTAAAGCTCAATGATATATTGTGTGTTTTGAGCTGATTTAACCTATATAGAAGCCACACACAATGTGTATACCACTTACATTCATAAAAAAAAAAAAAATAAAATGTCAAGCAGGCCCAGGTTTGTTTTCTAATTTCAGTTCCTTTTTTAGGGCATGAATTGTTTAATTTATGTATCTCGCTATTTTCCAAGACAATATTTTAGTTTGCCTCAGGTTAAATGGATCTTGTGAAAAAAAACAATTAGCCCCATGCACAGTTAAATTCAGTACTCTGTGCTGCCTTTCTCTGCCCTCTTTCAAGGACTCTGTTTGTAACATGTGTGTCAGATCTCTCTGTAGCATTTCAAACAAACCCTTCCCCCTCCCCTTGTTACCTCCTTCCATGTCAAACACCGGCTGCCCAACAAGCTCTCTAATGTGTCAGTAGGAGTTAAAAGTTCACATACTAAAAAAAACACACCCACGCTTAGTGACCACTAAAAGCAAGCTTCCAGGGAGGGGTACCGGATCTCTCACGTGTCTGCTGAATACGATCCTCTCTTTGGACCCATCGTGCTTGTGAAGGTTCTCATTCATCCCGTCATGGTAGTATCTCGTTTGTATTCAATTAGATCAACTGGACTTGAAATGTAGTTCTTGAGACGTTTCGCTAGTCATCCGACTGGCTTTCTCAATTCAGAACCCATCATCATCAGTGAAAGCTATCAAGAAAAGGGGTCAAGTGCAGCTTATCTCTGCAGTCAAAGCTACCCTCTCTCCCCCTGCTTACTGCTCTTAATTCTATGTTTGTTCTACAGAGCTGGAGGAGGGCGGGACTTAAGCAGGTGAAGAGGTCCCGTCACAGTGATTGATAAACATTACAAGTAGGGTAGAGGATGCAATCACGTCTTCTTCTAAGTTTTGTATGCTCAGGAAAGACACTGCTGGGGTTTGGGGAAATTATAGAAACACATGGAAAGAAAAGTTCATTTTCCCATTATAGATGCCCTTCAGTATGTTAACATGTAAAATTGTTCAGTATTAATGCTGATGAATAAAGCTGTATGAATATTGTGAATATTGAAGGCTAGTCTAACTGATTTAACTTAATAAAAAGCTTTATTTTTCCCCTCACTCTAAATATCAAACTTGGCATCATCTCATAGTGCTAGATATATCATCTCCATTGACAGAAAAGTTGAAACAGAAAACAATGAATCAGTTCTCTCCAGTTTAAAATTGTTACTATACTCGCTCAAACAACTTTACTTATCTGAAACTACAATTGAGAAAAGTAAAATGTGGTCGCACAATTTATCTGTGCTTGCTTTGTCATTAAATGGTATGTCCACCGTAAAAAAAAAATTCAGTTAAAAAGCTCCCCAAACTCTACTTACCTCCCCTCCTTTCCTCCGCCGCGCTCCCGGCCCTCTGCGAGAAGAATGCAGAGCAAGGGGTGGGACCGGCAGCCGTGTCTGTGATTGGCTGGCGGCAGCCAATCACGGACGCGGCGCCGGCAGCTCACTTCGAGAGGAAGGTAGTAAAGTTTGGGGACTTTCTTAAATTAAATATGCAGTTGGGCTGGTAGACCAGGGGAATCTTTATACATTAAGGTTTTTAAGATAGGGGAGGGAATCGAGAGGGAGGGAGGGGGAGGAGAAGGGGCTGCAGTACCCATGCCCAACTTCTCCCGGATCCAGGTAGGAGGCAGATTCTATATGGAGACTCTGCTATCCTCCTGGTGGGCCAGTTTTTTGGGACTTTGGGGGGGACTCAGGAGAACCATATATGAGCTGGGATGTGAGGAAGGATTAAACTACACTACATGGTGGGGGCATTAGTGGGGGGGTATTCATAGTTTTGGGGGTGGACATGCCCTTTAAATTATTGTTTAGGCAAGTGCTCCTAATTCCCCCCACCCTCCCTTTCCTTACTGCATCCTTGTGAATGTGTGTGACAGTCCTCACCATGGACACTGCTCTGCTTATACTATCCCCCTCACTCTCCACTGCCTTATTTTCTCTCACTGTTTCTCTTAAGTATTGCAGAAAGTATCTTGTAAGAGGTCAGAAAATGGGGACATATTATAATTTCTGTCCTGTGACAGATGTTTCCCTGAAATGAGACCAAATGATGATTTCATGATCTACACAGCTCTAATTTTATCCAAAAAAAGTGTTGGGATCTTGCATTATAATTTTTGAAAATCTTTTTTTTTTTTTTTTTTTAAGGGCATGTCCACCCCAAAACCCATTACTGGCCCCACTGTGTAGTATATAAAAATCCTTGCCTTACATCCCTGCTGCCAAATGGTTCTCCTGTAATGTCCCAAAAGTGACCACAGCAGCCTGGCAGAGTCCATATAGGACTCTGCCTCCTGTCCTCCCCTCCGGGAGAAAAAGGTCATTGCCCTG
Organism: Hymenochirus boettgeri; assembly: GCA_019447015.1. NCBI lineage: Eukaryota > Metazoa > Chordata > Amphibia > Anura > Pipidae > Hymenochirus > Hymenochirus boettgeri. The sequence goes on from CM033469.1 coordinate 328,156,507, forward strand.
CACCCTCCCTCTCCCACCCATTTTCCTCTCCCTTCCCCCAGCACAACCCATCTGTATGTGTAGGTCTCCCCTCCCCTACAGTAATATTTGCAGAAACTCCCCCCCCAAATGTACTTACATTACCTCTCTCCTCCTACGTTCTGGTAGCTAGAAGCCGCGTGATTGGCTGCCTCTAAGCCAATCACGACGTGGATGCCGGTCCGGCCCCGCTTGCAGTTCATGCAAGCAGAGGTCCATGACAGAACATCAGAGGAGAGAGGTAATGTAAGTAGAGTTCAAGGGGAGTTTCTGCAAATATAACTATAAAGCGGTTTGTGGGGCTGGTAGAGGGAGCCCTAAACTACGCAAAAAAATTACAAATGGGGTAACATGCCCTTTAAGTATATAGATACCCTTTAATATATTTAGGCACAAAGTGTTTTTCCTCTTGAAATTTGTTAACTTTAAAAGGACATTTCCACCCACTCCCACTAAATCTATACTTGCCTTCCGAAACCCACAAACCCAAAATGTTATCATTACCTAGCATGGTCTCCTGTTGCTGGCAATCTTTCATCATTGCAGCTGTCTCACAGCCTAGTGGTGAATTAGGCTAATGACTAAAGCAGGGTACAACAATAACAATAACTAATTTGACCAATCTGTCTGTCACTGAAAGATGGTACTGTGTGTACCATCTTTAAATCTGCATATTGGCACACCTCCTTTACAGCGAGTGCACTCTTACAGAGCTCATTGAGCTTGCAGAGGAGGAAAACGACTGCCTAAACCTGCAACGGCAGAGACCAAAAGAAGAGAGCTTGAGGACCACGCGGAGGTAAGAAAGTCTAACAATCTCAATTTAAAGCGGACAGTAATTTCAGTAGTGGGGCTGTACCAAACCCTTTATAAGAAACAGGAGGAGGAATATTAAAAATGACAAATTAAATTTTTCTGCATTTTAAAGTTTAAATTATAAAACTATACTGTCCCCAATTCCTTTTTTTTTTAAAGCAAACCAGTAGTTGAACAGTACTCAAGTCCGTTTAAAGTGTCAACAACACATCTTATAATAAAAATCATTAAAAGGACATTTAGTGGTTGTATTATGTGTGGGTACGGTTTTGTTTAGTTATCCAAATGTGTCAGATTGGACTGGCAGGGAGCCAGTCCTATCTAAAATTGCTTATTCTGATTTTTTTTTTTTTTTTTTGGGGGGGGGATGAGGTATAGAGGGAGAAAGGAGGGGAATTAACTAAGAATATAGGGAGCATGTTAGTAAGAAGTTATCAGATAAGCCCCTAAATCATAGCCTCTTGAAGTCTCCAGAGGGAGTCGGTCTATGGTTGTCACTCATCTTCCACATACAGGGGGTTCAGATTTATCAAATGATTTCATTGTCCTTTGTCAGGACTTGTCATTTGTTCGTTTGGCATATCCACCACATTCTGGTTGGAGCAACTTGTTTTTCAGGATAAAACAATACACAGTCGCCCGCCACACATGCTGGAGATATTTTTACCTGATGAGGTGTTTGTCTTTGGGGGCGTTATCAAATAGGCCTATCCAGGATAAAGGGTTAGAATAACATATCATTAATTAGATTGAAACATCAAACAAAACTTCTGTACCTCTCGAAAGGACCAACCAAGAAGTGGGAAAAATCTGCTTCCCCACCACTCTCTCTAAAACAGTTTTGGGGAATAATGGATCTATGTTTTGTCAGAGTTAGAAGAAATAATTCACATTCGTGATTTATTTTTTTTCATAAGGAATCTGCGGCAGTCAATAAATTTCCCGGGAACGGGATTGGCATTTTGAGTGATCTGATAAATTTCATTGGATCGCTCAGAATATTAAAAACTATTTTCCAATCGACTTGAGTATTTTAAAAATGGACACTAAACAAATTTAAGTACCGTACTCTGTTAAGTAAACCAGTCTGTTACTTTTAAAATCGATTGAGCAGTATCCCATGTCATCATTTGTTGGCATTAATTAATGTGTGAATGGATACTACCTACCCCAAATTTCAATCCAATAGGTAGTTTCTTAAACTATAAAATAAATAGTATTAATGGATTTGGATGCACCTTCTCCCAGGTTTTCTGCTTGGAATATACAGCCTACCACAATATTTATGCCGAAGCATTCATTCTAATTTTTGGTTTGTGGATCCTTTCTGGACTTTTTTGTGCAGTACTTTACAGTACTGTTTAGTCAGTTAGGAGCATATCACTGCCTTGTCTGGTTTACAGAGAAGAAGACAATATTGTTTCATCACCTTTGTTTCCACCACAATGCCTTCTGATTCTGTATTGTTTTGGAGGCTTGTTTTTTTAGTTTAAGTGCCCTTAAAATGGACAGCAAGATTCCAAACCCCGTATGGCTATTACTGTATGAGACTACTGTAGGGAATTCTGCTGTCCATTTAAAAGGCAACTAAAGCCTCAAATTAATACAGACTCGGAAGGCAATCTTTAACAACATCGATCCATCCTCCTGATTCTGTATTGTTTTGAGTAAATCGCACACAGTCCCCCCCATTCCTTTATAAACTACAACTCTCAGCATGCTTTAGTTACTGGGGATTGTAGTTTCCAAACATCTGCGTGGCCACCTCACTGCCACCAATGTAGACCACTCACAAAAACATACAGAGGAGCTAACCAGTCCCCAATACTTGCAAATAGGAGTAAAATCTATTTACTCCTCACTCTGCATCCTCTGCGTTTCTGGATGACATCACTGCTCGGAAGTGAGAGGTGCCTAGTAAAGACAATCATCCGGAAGCGCAGAGTGCATGAGCGATGAGTGTAGTGAGCGGCCGCCGGACAAGGTAGGGAGAAAAGTGGTTGCCTCGGTAAAACCAAGGTTTTAATTGAGTATATCCAGTATGTGTAAATTTATTCAAATTCTGAACTTAGTATTCCACAATTTATTATTTAATTAATTACCTGAATATTTTTTGTTCTGTCAATGGAAGTGGAAGACTATTTTTTAATTTTTTCCATTTAAAAAAAGATTGAAACGGATATGTTTTTTCAAATGGCAGTAACAAAAGTGCAATGGAGATGGCAAGAAATGCACCAAATTATTGCATATTAGCGGGGGGGGTGGGGGGGGGTGATCATATCACATCACAAACCTAATACATACCCCTAGACTGATTAATGGGCAGAAACCTTGCAACCACAGCATTAGTTTGGTTCCTGCACCAGATTCACTCAGTGTTGCATGCATTTCATGAACAAATCTATAGACACACAGAAAACCAGCAGTTCGGAATCCAATTGAGTGTGAAGGTCACACATAAGAGGATACCGAGATTAATTGTGCAACATCAAATTCACTGTGATTCTGAACTAAGGAGATCTATCTTCATGAATATCTAGTATTTATTTTGGTAGATCTTCTGAAGTTGCAAATGAACTCTTAAAATTTATAATGCTTTTGAGGCTAATTAACTAAAGTCACGAAGTCCCATTGACTCTGAAGCCAATCCTCTAATGATGGACCGGTCTGCAGATGACTGATTATTTTTAATAGTTAAACATAGAAGCACGTGCCGTGAGAGCAGCAGGCTTTCTGCTTCCCCCTCTTCATTCGAGAGAAGATCTGACCATACACCTTTTAGAGTAAATACTTCTCTACCAGATAATCTTTCGGGTGAAACCGAGTTGTGCCCACAAACCTGTGTGCAGTATTTTATTTATTATTGACTTTTCAGGTTGCAGTGCTTAATGGGCATACAGCAGTAAGGGTTTGAACCCTTATGCCTATTTTACACAACAATGGATGAAAACGGACCAAAACCGGTACAGGGAGATTCAATATGGCCAAATCCTTGTGAAACCCATGTACCCCCCAAAGTATTATCGGGTTAACGTGATTTTTACACAGATTTTAAGGCACCAGCGCCATTTTCAAATGTTTTTTGGAATAACGCGGGCAACCAATACTAAACCCCTTTCGCTAAGTTAGCCTACTTTGTAGCGCAAACCTTAACAGGGTTCTGTATGGGACTTAAATCTGCCGCATTTTACCTTTACGTGATCCCATTATGCAATCTCATATTGTATTGGGGATCACGCAAAGGTAAGCAACAAGACCAGACATATTGAATCTCCCCGCAGTTCTTTCCTCATCCTTTTCTCCGTACTTTTTAATTAAAGGGTATGTCCATCTAAACGTTCGTACACCACACAACATGTGCGGCCCGAGCAACGGTGCGAACATCGTGCGTGTGTACGAGCCTTTAGACATTGACTTTGGGATTTCAGTTTGATTATTATTATTTATTACAGTGATCCAGATACAAACAGGTGGATGCACTGTTAGCGTGATAAACTCCTTCATTGCGGTGGCGCGTGGCTACACGCGGAACTTAACAGTGCTAACACAACTACTATGAAACTATGAAAATGTCTGCAATTCATTGGCTATGGAGGGAAACACAACTAAAGTCCAGAAACGCAAAATAGTTTAAGATGGTGTAGATCTACATGACAGATGCTTTATTTCTGTGGCAGAACGCAGAACAGGTCCATTTAAGCACAATACACATTTTACACAAAAAAATCAGAAAAAGATTTTAAATTACGGTAATATGAATAGCTGATTAACTATCAATATACGGTTCCCTATTGGTCTAATGGACCCTGTAGCTAAAATGTAATTATTTCTATGCAGACAGATGTCAAAACAGAATGATGGTGTAAAAGAAGAACTGTCCACTGGTATTAAAGGAGCTTTCTCTAACTAAATCTGAGAAAAGCCAAGGTGAGCATGAGCTTTATTTAGTCAATTGCATGGAATTGGCTATACCTGTCCTCGGTGCCCGTTTTGGTAGCTATTACACTCTAATGCCTAGTTGGTATCTATTACACCTGTCCTCAGTATTTTACATACAACACCCTGCTATGGTAGCTATTACCTGGTTTAGGTAGTTTAGATAAAATGCCCATCTCCGATAGCTATTACACCGGGTCTATGTAGTTTAGATACACTGCCTAGCTCTAGTAGCCATTACACCTGTTCAGATAAAATCAACATCTCTGGTAGATAATTCACCTGGTCAAGGTAGTTTATATATATGACCAGCTCTGATAGCTATTCAACTGGTCTAGGTTTGTTTAGATACAATGGCCAACTCAGGTGCTATTTACCTGGTCTAGGTAGTTTAAATAAAATGCCCCAGCACTGGCAACTATTACACCTGACACCTGTAGGTTATATACAATGACCAGCTCTGGTAGCTTTACACCTAGACTAGGTGTTTTATATATAATGTCATTAAAGCTATGGAACTGTCTTCCAGTGGACGTTGTGATGGCAGTACATTGGTCAGTTTCAAAAAAAAGCTGATAAGTTATTCTGCACAAGGAATGTTACAAGTTACTGGTATTGATACATAAAGTAGAGTTGATCCAGGGAAATTTCCGATTGCCAGGAAGGAATTTTTTTCCCCCTTCATAAATTTGGTGGGTTTTTTTTGCCTTCCTCTGGATCACCAGTTAGGCAGGAAATGAGGATATTGCTAGATGGGTTGGACTGGATGGACGCATGTCTTTATTCAACCACAAATACTACTATACTATGACCAGCTCCGGTACCTTTATCGTCTGTGTCTAGGTAGTTTATATTAATGCCAGCTCTATGTACAGATTACTCCTGGTCAAGTAGTTATATATAATGACCAGCTTCGGTATCTATTATGCCTTGCCAAGGTAATTAATGTAAATGATTTATAAAAAGGTGATCTTAAAGCGTATCTCCACCCATAAATTTTTTCCTGTGTAGGACAACCCCCCCCCAACCGCCAATTCACTTTTCTAGAAGATACATACAGACCTTCGCTCCTTCCAGTGCTCAGCAGCAGAGAGGGGGATGACCAGCAGCCTCGCTTGTGAGTGCCTAGCTGGCAGCAAGTCACAGACGCGGCTGCCCGCTATGCACACAGCCAGGGGAATGAAGGTCGATAAGTATGTTTCTGGCGCTGTTTGAAAAAAATAAATTAAGTAAATGGGCAGTTGGAGGTGGGATAGGCTACCCTACACACAAAATTTTTTTATAGTGTAGTGAATGCAGAAACTGACGGGGTCTGCAGGAAGGGAGGAGGGGGGGAAGCATCCACCCCAGATTAGTGTGGTCTGATATAAGATGGGGCAGAGGTTTCATTTAGTGTATCCTATGAGTAAGTGCTGCAAAACACAAAATGCTTCAGGCGGTTAATTAAAGGGCATGCCCACCCGTTTCTTAATTTTTCTGTAGTGTAGTTTACAAAGTACTGTAGCGGTTGAGAGTGGAGAAGGAACCCTACACTACAGAAAAGGGGTTTGGAGCTAGGGGGAGGAGAGGAGAACGGTGGGAGAGTCTACACAGTGAGGCCAGTAGTGGGTGAAATGTAGATTGGGGGGTGGACAATGCCTTTAATGATATGACTAATATATGTTTAATTTATACTTACTTTCCTGTGATCCCATGTGCCTTAATGGATGCGCGTCCTCTGTTCTATTGATGTTTGTGCTATAAATCACCTGGTCTACTGTAGCTTATATACATGCCCATCTCTGTAGCTATAACCCTGGTGAGGTAGTTTTTTAAAATGCCCGCTCTGGTAGCAATTAAGCCTGATCTAGATAGGTTATAAAAAATCCCCAGCTCTGGTAGCTATTAAACCTGATCTCATATATATATAAGCTCTGGTACCTATTACCCTGGTCTGTAGTTTATATATACCTAGACAGTAAGCCTTGTTACATTAACAGGAACTAGAAGCCCAGAGCCCCCCCCCCCTTGCAGAGCCCCTCCCTTGGCAGTGCCCCCCTCTGTGGCAAAGTTTTTCCCAAAAGCAGAGCCCCCCTATTCTCAAAGGCAGAGCCCCCCTACCTAGTATATATCCAATGCTGTTACATTTACACCTGGTGTAGGTAGGTAAGTAGTATCTATACAATGCTGTTACACCTGGTGTAGGTAGGTAGTAGTATATATACAATGCTATTACACACCTGGTGTAGCTAGGTAGTATATATACAATGCTATTACACCTGGTGTAGGTAGGTAGATTATCTATACAATGCTACTACACCTGGTGTAGGTAGGTAGTATCTATACAATGCTATTACCCCTGGTGTAGGTAGGTAGTAGTTTCTATACAATGCATATTACCTGGTGTGGTAGGTAGTAGTATCTATCCAATGCTATTACACCTGGTTAGGTAGGTAGTATTCTATACAATGCTATTACACCTGGTGTAGGTAGGTAGTATCTATACAATGCTATTACCAACTATTACCCCTGGTGTAGGTAGGTAGTATCTAGACATGCTATTACACCTGGGGTGTAGGTAGGTAGTATTCTAACAATGCTATTACACTGGTGTAGTAGTATGTAGTAATGTAGCAAGCTATTACACCTGGTGTAGGTAGGTAGTATCTATATGAATTGCTATATACACCTGGTGTAGGTAGGTTATCTATGCAATGCTATTACACCTGGTTGTAGGTAGGTATTATCTATGCAATGCTTTTCTATACACTGGTGTAGGTAGGTAGGTAGTATGATAAACAATGCTTATTACCTGGTGTAGAGTAGGGTATCCTATACAATGCTATTACCCCTGGTGTGGTAGGGTAGTTAGGATCTATACAATGCTATTACCCCTAGTGTAGTAGGTAGTATATAGTATCAATGCTATTACACTGGGTGTAGGTAGGTAGTATATATTACAATGCTATACCCCTGGTGTAGGTATTGTATATACAAATGCTATAACACTGGTAGTGTATGTGGTAGTATATATAAAATTCATACCCTGGTGTAGGTAGGAAGTATATATACGTAATGCTATTCCACTGGTGTGAGGTAGTATATATACAATGTTATCACCCTGGAATGGTAGGTAAGGTATATAAAATGCTATTACCCCTGGTGTAGGAGGTAGGTAGTGTATATATACAATGTTATACCCCTGGTGTAAGTAGGTAGTATATATACAATGCATTACACCTGGTGTAGGTAGGTAGGTAGTATCTATACAATTGCAATTACACTGGTGTAGGTAGGTAGTATATAGCAATGCTGATATTACCCTGGTGTAGGTAGTTATAATACAATGTTATTACCTGGTGTAGGTAGGTAGTATATATCAATGCTACTTACCTTGGGTGGATAGGTAGGTAGTATATATGCAATGCTATGTACCCATGGTGTAGGTAGGTAGGTAGTATAGTATGCAATGCTATTATCCTGGTGAGGTAGGTAGGTAGTATATATGCAAATGCTATTTCCCCTGGTGTAGGTAGGTGAGGTATAGTAGATATGCAATGCTATTACCCCTGGTGTAGGTAGTATATATACAAGTATACCCTGGTGTAGGTAGGTAGGTAGTTTATTCAATGCTACAGTACCCTTGGTGTAGGTAGGTAGGTAGTATATTATACAATGGCTTTACCCCTGGTGTAGGTAGGTAGGTATATATGACAATGCTATTCCCTGGTGTAGGTAGGTAGTTATATGCATGCTATTCCCTGGTTGTAGGTAGGTAGTATATATGCAATGTATTACCCTGGTGTAGGTAGGTTAGTAATATGCATGCTATTACCGTGGTGTAGGTAGGTTGTATATACGCAATGCTATTCCCCTGGTGTAGGTAGGTTGTATATACGCAATGCTATTACCCTGGTGAGGTAGGTAGTATATATGCAATGCTATTACCCTGGTGTAGGTAGGTTAGTCGTATATATGCAATGCTATTACCCATGGTTAGGTAGGAGTATATATGCAATGCTATTACCCATGGTGTAGTAGTACATACAATGCTATAACACCTGGTGTAGGTATGTAGGTAGTATATTGAAAATTCTATACCCTGTTCTGTTCTGTGTAGGTAGGAAGTATATATTACAATGCTATTCCACCTAGTGTATGTAGTATATATACAATGTTATCCCCCTGGCATAGGTATGGTAGTTAATATAAAATGACTATTACCCCTGGGTTAGGGTAGGTACGTAGTATATATACAATGTTATACCCCTGGTGTAAGTAGGTAGGTTATATATTACAATGCTGTTACACCTGGTGTAGGTAGGTTAGTGTACCTATACAATGCATAATGCTATTACACCTGGTGTAGGTAGGTAGTATTATGCAATGCTGATTACCCCGGGTGGTAGTATATATATACAATGTATTACCCCTGGTGTAGGAGGTAGTATATATACAATGCTATTACCTTGGTGTAGGTAGGTATGGTAGATATGCAATTGCTATTACCCTGGGTAGGTAGGTAGGTAGTATATTGCAATGCTATTACTCCTGGTTGTAGTAGGTAGGTAGTATATATGCAATGCTTATTACCCCTGTGTAGGTAGGTAGGTGTATAATACAATGCTTATTACCCTGGTTGTAGGTAGGTAGGTAGTATATATGCAATGCTATTGCCCAGGTGTAGGTAGTTATATAGACAATGTTATTACCCCTGGTTGTAGGTAGGTAGGTAGTTATAACAATGCTATACCTTGGTGTAGGTAGGTAGGTAGTATATATGCAATGCTTTACCCTGGTGTAGGAGGTATGTATATCTATACAATGCTATTACTCCTGGTGTGTAGAGGTAGGAAGGTAGTATATATGCAATGCTATTACCCCTGGTGTAGGGTAGGTAGATAAATGCAATGCATTACCCTGGTGTAGGTAGGTAGTATATAGCAATGCTATTACCCTGGGGTAGGTAGGTAGTATTTGCAATGCTATTACCCTGGTGTATGGAGGATAGTATATATGCAAGCTATTACCCGGTGTAGGTAGTAGGTAGTGTATATATGCAATGCTATTACCAGTGTGTAGGTAGTATTATATGCAATGCTATTACCCCTGGTGTAGGTAGGGTTGTATTACGCAATGCTATTACCCCTGGTGTAGGTAGGTAGATAGTATATATGCAATGCTATTACCCCTGGTGTAGGTAGGTAGTATATATGCAATGCTATTACCCCTGGTGTAGGTAGGTAGGTAGTATATATGCAATGCTATTACCCCTGGTGTAGGTAGTATATACAATGCTATTAACCTGGGTAGGTATGTAGGTAGTATATTAAAATCTTCATACTCCCTGGTGTAGGTAGGAAGTATATATAATGCTATTCCCACCTGGTGTAGGTAGATATTATACAATGTTATCACCCCTTGGCATAGGTAGGTAGTTTATATAAAATGCTATTACCCCTGGTGTAGGTAAGTAGTATCTATTACAATTGATTACACCTGGTGTAGGTAGGTAGTATCTATACAATGCTATTACGCCTGGTGTAGGTAGGTTAGTATCTATACAATGCTATTACACCTGGTGTAGGTAGGTAGGTAGTATCTATACAATGCTATTACACTGGTGTAGGTAGGTAGTTGTATCTATACAATGCTATTAACCTTGGTGTAGGTAGGGAGTATATATGCAATGCTATTACCCACTGGTATAGGAAGTATATATACAATGTTATTACCCCTGGTGTAGGTAGGTAGGTGTATATACAATGCTATTACCCCTAGGTGTAGGTAGGTAGGTAGTATATATGCAATGCTATTACACCTGGTTGTAGGTAGGTAAATATGCAATGCTATTACCCTGGTGTAGGTAGGTAGGTAGTATATATGCCAATTGCTATTACCCTGTTGTAGGTAGGTAGTGTATTATGCAATGGCTATTACCCTGGTGTAGGTAGTATATATACAATGATATTACCCCTGGTGTAGGTAGGTATGGTGTTATATATACAATGCTATTACCCTTGGTGAGGTAGGTAGGTGTATAAAGCAATGCTATACCCCTGGTGTAGGTAGGTAGTATATATACAATGCTATTACTTCTGTGTAGGTAGGTAGGTAGTATATATGCAATGCTATTACCCCTGGTGTAGGTAGGTAGGTAGTATATATGGAATGCTATTACCCCTGGTGTGGTAGGTTGTATATACGCAATGCTATTACCCCTGGTGTAGGGAGGTAGATAGTATATATGCAATGCTATTACCCCTGGTGTAGGTAGGTAGTATATATGCAATGCTATTACCCCTGGTGTAGGTAGGTAGGTAGTATATGCAAGCTGATTACCGGTGGTAGTATATATGCAATGCTATACCCTGGTGTAGGTAGTATATATGCAATGCTATTACCCTGGTGTAGGTAGGAGGTAGTATATATACAATGCTATTACCTAGTGTAGGTAGGTAGGAGTATATATGCAATGCTATTACCCGGGTGAGGTAGGTAGGTTGTATATACGCAGTGCTATTACCCCTGGTGTAGGTAGGTTGTATATACGCAATGCTATTACCCCTGGTGTAGGTAGGTAGTATATATGCAATGCTATTACCCCTGGTGTAGGTAGGTAGTATATATGCAATGCTATTACCCTGGTGTAGGTAGGTAGTATATATGCAATGCTATTACCCCTGGTGTAGGGAGGTAGTATTATATGCAATGCTATTAACCTGGTGTAGGTAGGGGAGGTAGTAGTAATATGCAATGCTATTACCCCTGGTGTAGGTAGTATATATACAATGTTATCACCTGGGTAGGTAGGTAGGTTTAGTATATTAAATGCTATTACCCCTTGGTGTAGGTAGTTAGTTAGTATAGTCAATGCTATTACCCTGGTGTAGGTAGGTAGGTAGTATATATGCAATGCTAGTACCCTGGTGTAGGTAGGTAGGTAGTATATAAATCAATGCTATTACTCCTGGTGTAGGAGGTAGGTAGTATATATGCAATGCTATTACCCCTGGGTAGTGATAGGTAGGTAGATTATATTATGGAATGCTATTACCCCTGGTGTAGGTAGGTGTATATAAGCAATGCTATTACCCCTGGTGTAGGTAGGTTGTATATATGCAATGCATTACCCCTGGTGTAGGTAGGTAGTATATATGCAATGCTATTACCCCTGGTGTAGGTAGGTAGTATATATGCAATGCTATTACCCCTGGTGTAGGTAGGTAGGTAGTATATATGCAATGCTATTACCCCTGGTGTAGGTAGTATATATACAATGTTATCACCCCTGGGTAGGTAGGTAGTTTATATAAAATGCTATTACCCTGGTGTAGGTAGTTAGGTAGTATATATACAATGTTATTACCCCTGGTGTAAGTAGGTAGTATATACACAATGCTATTACCCCTGGTGTAGGTAAGTAGGTAGTATATATACAATGCTATTACAGCTGGTGTAGGTAGGTAGTATCTATACAATGCTATAACACCTGGTGTAGGTAGGTAGTATATATGCAATGATTACCCTGGTGAGGTAGTATACTATACAATGTATTACCCCTGGTGTAGGAGGTAGGTAGTATATATAAATGCTATTACCCGGTGTAGGTAGGTAGTATATAAGCAATGTATTACCCCGGTGTATGTAGGTAGTAGTATAATGCAATGCTATACCCTGTGTAGGTAGGTAGGTAGTATATAGCAATGCTATATCTACCTGGTGTATGGTAGGGAGTTATCTATGCAATGCTACCCCTGGTGTAGGTAGGAAGTATATATGCAATGCTATTACCCCTGGTGTAGGTAGGTAGGCAGTATATATGCAATGCTATTACCCTGGTGTAGGTAGAATATATACAATGTTATTACCCTGGTGTAGGTAGGTAGGTAGTATATATACAATGTACCCTTGGTGTGAGGTAGTATATATGCAATGCAATACCCTGGCGTAGGTAGGTAGTATTATGACAATGCTATTACCCTGGTGTAAGTAGGTAGTATATATACACAATGCTATTACCCCGGTGTAGGTAAGTAGGTAGTATATATACAATGCTATTACAGTGGTGTAGGTAGGTAGATTAAATGCTATTACACCTGGTGTAGGTAAGGTGTATATATGCAATGCTATTCATACCCCTGTAGTGAGGTAGTATATATCAATGTGATTACCCCTGGTGTAGTGGTAGGAGGTAGTATATAAAATGCTATTACCCTGGTGTAGGTAGGTAGTTATATAAGCAATGCTATTACCCCTGGTGTAGGTAGGTAGTAGTATATATGCAATGCTATTACTCCTGGTGTAGGATGCAGGTAGGAGTATATATGCAATGCTATTACTCTGGGTGTAGGTAGGTAGTTATATATGCAATGCATCACCCTGGTGTAGGTAGGAGTATATATGCAATGCTATTACCCTGGTGTAGTAGGTAGGAGTATATATGCAATGTATTACCCTGGGTGGTAGGTAGATATATACAATGTTATTACCCTGGTGTAGGTAGGTAGTATATATACAATGCTAGCCTTGGTGTAGGTAGTATATATGCAATGCTATTTCCCCTGGTGTAGGTAGGTAGTATATATGCAATGCAATTACCCCTGGCGTAGGTAGGTAGTATATATACAATGCTATTACCCCTGGTGTAGGTAGGTAGGTAGTAAATATGCAATGCTATTACCCTGGTGTAGGTAGGTAGTATATATGCAATGCTATTACCCCTGGTGTAGTAGAGTGGTATTATATGCAATGACTATACCCCTGGTGTAGGTAGGTAGTATATATGCAATGCTATTACCCCTGGTGGGTAGGTGGTATGAGTAGATATAGCAATGCTATTACCCCTGGAGTGGTAGTATATACAATGTTATTACCCGTGTAGGTAGGTAGAGGTAGTATATAGACAATGATTACCTTGGTGTAGGTAGTAGTATATATGCAATGCTATTACCCCTGGTGGAGGTAGGTGGTAGTATATAACAATGCTATTACCCCTGGTTGTAGGTGGTAGGTATTACAGAAGCTATTACCCTGGTGTAGGTTGGTAGTATATAGCAATGCATTACCCTGGTGTAGGTAGGTATGTATATAGCAATGCTATGTACCCTGGTGTAGGTAGGTAGGTAGTATATATGCAATGCTATTACCCCTGGTGTAGGTAGGTAGTATATATGCAATGCTATTACCCCTGGTGTAGGTAGGTAGTATATATGCAATGCTTTTACCCCTGGTGTAGGTAGGCAGGTAGTATATATGCAATGCAATTACCCCTGGCGTAGGTAGGTAGTATATATACATGCTATTACCCCTGGTTGTAAGTAGGTAGTATATACACATGCTATGACCCCTGGTGTAGGTAAGTAGGTAGTATATATACAATGCTATTACAGCTGGTGTAGGTAGGTAGTATCTATACAATGCTATTACACCTGGTGTAGGTAGGTAGTATATATATGCAATGCTATTACCCTGATGCAGGTAGTATATATACAATGTTATTACCCCTGGTGTAGGTAGGTAGGTAGTATATATACAATGCTATTACCCTTGGTGTAGGTAGGTAGTATATAAGCAATGCTATTACCCTGGTGTAGGTAGGTAGATAGTATATATGCAATGCTATTACTCCTGGTGTGAGGTAGGTAGGTAGTAATATGCAATGCTATTACTCCTGGTGTAGGTAGGTAGTATATATGCAATGCTATCACCCCTGGTGTAGGTAGGAAGTATATATGCAATGCTATTACCCTGGTGTAGGTAGGTGGAGGTATATATGCAATGCTATTACCCTGGTTAGGTAGAATATACAATGTTATTACCCCTGGTGTAGGTAGGTAGTATATATACAATGCTAGCCTTGGTGTAGGTAGTATATATGCAATGCTATTTCCCCTGGTGTAGGTAGGTAGTATATATGCAATGCAATTACCCCTGGCGTAGGTAGGTAGTATATACAATGCATACCCTGGTGTAGGTAGGTAGGTAGTAAATATGCAATGCTATTACCCCTGGTGTAGGTTGGTAGTATATATGCAATGCTATTACCCTGGTGTAGGTAGGTGTATATATGCAATGCTATGACCCCTGGTGTAGGTAGGTAGTATATATGCAATGCTATTACCCTGGGGTGTAGGTAGGTAGGTAGTATATATGCAATGCTATTACCTGGAGTAGGTAGAATATATACAATGTTATTACCCCTGGTGTAGGTAGGTAGTATATATACAATGCTAGCCTTGGTGTAGGGTATATATTGCAATGCTATTTCCCCTGGTGTAGGTAGGTAGGTAGTATATATACAATGCTATTACCTCTGGTGTAGGTAGTATATACGCAATGCTATTACCCCTGGTGTAGGTTGGTAGTATATATGCAATGCTATTACCCCTGGGTGTGAGGTGATATACGCAATGCTATGAACCCTGGTGTAGGTAGGTAGGTAGTATATAGCAATGCTATACCCCTGGTGTAGGTAGGTAGTATATGCAATGCTATTACCCCTGGTGTAGGTAGGTAGTATATATGCAATGCTTTTACCCCTGGTGTAGGTAGGCAGGTAGTATATATGCAATGCTATTACCCCTGGTGTAGGTAGGTAGGTAGTATCTATACAATGGTATTAACCATGGTATAGGTAGGTAGGTAGTATCTATACAATGGTATTAACCCTGGTATAGGTAAGTAGGTAGTATATATACAATGCTATTACCCCTGGTGTAGGTAGGTATGTAGTATATATGCAAAGCTATTACCCCTGATGTAGGTAGGTTGTATATACGCAATATATGACCCGGGGTGTAGGTAGGTAGTATATATGCAATGCTATTACCCCTGGTGAGGTAGTAGGTAGTATATATGCAATGCTATTCCCTGGTGTAGGTAGGTTGATATTACGCAATGCTATGTACCCCTGGTGTAGGTAGGTAGTATATATGCAATGCTATTACCCCTGGTTGTAGGTAGGTGGTAGTATAATGCAATGCTATGTACCCGGGTAGGGTAGGTAGGTAGTATATATGCAATGCTATTACCCCTGGTGTAGGTAGGTAGGTAGTATATATGCAATGCTATTACCCCTGGTGTAGGTAGGTAGTATATATGCAATGCTATTACCCCTGGTGTAGGTAGGTAGTATATATGCAATGCTATTACCCCTGGTGTAGGTGAGGTAGTATATATGCAATGCTATTACCCTGGTGTAGGTAGGTAGTATATATACAATTGTATTAACCCTGGTATAGGTAAGTAGGTAGTATATATGCAATGCTATTACCCTGGTGTAGGTAGGTAGGTAGTATCTATACAATGGTATTAACCTGGTATAGGTAAGTAGGTAGTATCATACAATGCTATTACCCCTGGTGTAGGTAGGTAGGTAGTATATATGCAATGCTATTACCCCTGGTGTAGATAGGTAGGTATTGTATATACAATGCTATAACACCGGTATAGGTATGTAGGTAGTATATATAAAATTCTATTACCCCTGGTGTGGTAGGTAGTATATATGCATGCAATACCCCTGCGTAGTAGGGTATATATACAATGCTATTACCCTGGTAGGTAGGTAGGTAGTAAATATGCAATGCATTACCCCTGGTGTAGGTTGTGGTTAGTAGTATATATGCAATGCTATTACCCCTGGTGTAGGTAGGTGTATATGCAAGCAATGACCCCTGGTGTAGGTAGGTAGTATATATGCAATGCTATTACCCCTGGTGTAGGTAGGAAGTAGTATATATGCAATGCTATTACCCTGGAGTAGGTAGAATATATACAATGTTATTACCCCTGGTGTAGGTAGGTAGGTAGGTAGTATATATACAATGCTAGCCTTGGTGGTAGGTAGTATATATGCAATGCTATTCCCTGGTGTAGGTAGGTAGGTAGTATATATACAATGCTATTACCTCTGGTGTAGGTAGTATATACGCAATGCTATTACCCCTGGTGTAGGTGGTAGTATATATGCAATGCTATTACCCCTGGTGTAGGTAGGTTGTATATACGCAATGCTATGAACCATGGTGTAGGTAGGTAGGTAGTATATATGCAATGCTATTACCCCTGGTGTAGGTAGGTAGTATATATGCAATGCTATTACCCCTGGTGTAGGTAGGTAGTATATATGCAATGCTTTTACCCACTGGGTAGGTAGCAGGTAGTATTATATGCAAGCTATTACCCCTGGTGTAGGTAGGTAGGTAGTATCTATACAATGGTATTAACCATGGTAAGGTAGGTAGGTAGTATCTATACAATGGTATTAACCCTGGTATATAAGTAGGTAGTATATATACAATGCTATTACCCATGGTGTAGGTAGGTATGTAGTATATATGCAATAAGCTAGTTTGACCATCCTAGTGTAGGTGGTTGTATATAGCAATGCTATTACCCCTGGTGGTAGGTAGGTAGTCTATATATGCAATGCTATACCCCTGGTGTAGGTAGGTAGGTAGTATAGATGCAATGCTATTACCCCTGGTGTAGGTTAGGTGTATCATACGCCAAATGCTATGAACCCCTGTGAGGGTAGGTAGTATATATGCATATTGCTATTACACTGGTGTAGGTAGGTGGGTGTATATATGCAATTGCTATTACCCTGGTGTAGGAGGTAGGTAGTATAACTTGCAATGCTATTACCCCTGGTGTAGGTAGTGTACGTATATATGCAATGCATTACCCCTGGTGTAGGTAGGTAGGATATATGCAATGCTATACCCTGGTGACGGTAGGTGTATCTATAAATTGTATAGCCCGTATAGGAAGTAGGTAGTATATATGCAAATGCTATTACCCCTGGTGTAGGTAGGTAGGGTAGCTTCTATACAATGGTATAACCCTGGTATAGGTAGTAGGTAGTAGTCTTACAATGCTATTACCTGGTGTAGTAGGTAGGTAGTATATACTGCAAGCTCGTATACCCGTTGGTGTAGTAGGTAGGTATTGTATATACAATGCATAACACCTGGTATAGGTATGTAGTATTTAGTATATTAAAATTCTTTACCCCCTGGTGTAGGTAGGTAGTATAATACAATGCTATTCACACCTGGTGTAGGTAGGATATATACAATGTTATCACCCCTGGCCTAGGTAGGTAGTTTATATAAAAATGCTTCATTACCCTGGTGTAGGTAGGTAGTAACTGCTGTACAATGCTATTACCTCTGGTGTAGGTGGAAGGTAGTATGATGTACAATGCTATTACCCCTGGTGTAGGTAAGTAGATCTGTACAATGCTATTACTTTCTGGTTAGGTAGGATGTAGGTAGTATCTGTAACTAGCTATTACCCCTGGTGTAGGTAGGTAGTATCTGTACAATGCTATTAACACTGGTGTAGGTAGGTAGTATCTGTACAATGCTATTACACCGTGGTGTAGGTAGGTAGTATCTGTACAATGCTATTACACTGGTGTAGGTAGGTAGTTATATAACATGCTATTACACCTGGAGTAGGTAGGTAGTATATATACAATGCTATTACCCCTGGGTAGGTAGGTAGTAATATACATGCTATTACACCTGGTGAGGTAGGCAGGGTAGTATAATACAATGAATTACCCCTAGTGTAGGTAGGTAGTGTTACACTGTTAGCCCCCGTACCGTGATTGCTGACTCCTGGAAGTTCCCCACAGAGAAGCAGTTATCCCCCGGGTTGACGGCTCCTGTCAGCACCTGATGCAGATTAATGGTTTAGCGGCCGCATAGAGCCCAGCACCAGCCGGGTCACTGGCTCTGGGAGTGTGACAAGTCCGGTGACAAATCGCCAGGCACACGGTTATCCCTGACCAGTGTCATTACGACACCAGAGAAAACCCAGTCACCAAGGCGATCTAATCAATTCCCAATGTTCCCTCCCACAGGGGAACCTACCGCCCGCCGACTTAGCTCCCGCACCGAGACCAACGAACTGAAAACAAGGAACTACCTAAACAGAGGTACAATATTCTCTCCCTCTATAATAACGCTACTAACTAATCATCCGCGACGCGCGACTGTCAATACCCATCGCTCCGCCCACCTAACTGATGCCGTCATGAGCGCGAGACTGCAGCGTTCCACCCCTCTGAGTTGACTGACTGGAACCCACATGGGAGTGTAGCAGAGGCGGAAATTGATAGGTGTTGGGGGGTGGATTGGGTTAGGCGTGGCAACAAAGGTTTTGATAAAAGAGCGAAGGAACACCCACTCAGAGGGGGGAGGAGCGAAGTGACAGTGTGTGTGAATGGGTCTTATTTACCCCATGATAATCGAGTCAGCTGATCTCCCAGTTCCTATTCAGTACAGTAATATGTATGTTATGTGTTTCACCTTTATCAGAGGCTGAAAGGCAGATCCATGATGATATCTCCCAACCATCCCATTGTTAGTGGGACAGAACCGGTTTTCATGACCGGCCCTAGACTGATAAACTTGTCGCGCAGTTAGCATTCTTTGGGAAGACATCGGGGGATGATGTAAGCAGTCTTAGGGCATTGTGGGCATACTTACCTTAATGCTGTAGGCAGTCTGAGGGCATGGTGGGCATAGTTACCCTAATGCTGTAGGCAGTCTGAGGGCATTGTGGGCATAGTTACCGTAATGCAGTAGGTAGTTGAGGGCATGGTGGGCATAGTTACCCTAAGCTGTGCGTCTGAGGCTGGGGCATAGTTACTCTGAGTTGTGTAGCAGTCGCTGAGGGCATGGTGGGCATAGTTACCCTATGCTGTAGGCAGTCTGAGGGCATTTGGGGCATGTTACTCTAATGGTGTAGGCAGTCTGAGGGCATTTTTGGGCCTAAGTACCTCATGCTGTAGGCGTCTGGGGCATTGTGGGCATAGTTACTCTAATTCTGTAGGCGGTCTGAGGGCATTGTGGGCAAGTTACCCTAATGGTGGTAGGCAGTTTGAGGGGCATTGTGGGCATAGTTACCCTAATGCTGTAGACGGTCTGAGGGGATTGTGGGCATAGTTACCTAATGCTGTAGACAGTCTGAGGGAATTTTGGGCATAGTTACCCTAATACTGTAGGCAGTCTGAGGGCATTGTGGGCATAGTTTACCCTAATGTGTAGGGCAGCTGAGGGCATTGTGGGCTAGTTACCCTAATGCTGTAGGCAGCATGAGAGCATTGTGGGAATAGTAAACTAATTCTGTAGGCAGATGAGGGCATTGTGAGCAGTTACCCTAAGCTGTGGCAGCATGAGAGCATTGTGGGAATAGTAAACCTAATGCTGTAGGCAGCTGAGGGCATTGTGAGCAGTTACCCTAATGGTGTAGGCAGTCTGAGGGATTGTGGGCATAGTTACCATATTGCTGTAGGCAGTTGAGGGCATGGTGGGGCATAGTTACCCGAATGCTGTAGGCAGTCTGAGGGCATTGTGGGCATAGCTACCGTAATGCAGTAGGCAGTCTGAGGCATGGTGGGCATCTAGTTACCTAATGCTGTAGGCAGTCTGAGGGCATTGTGGGGCATAGTTACTCTAATGGTGTAGGCAGTCTGAGGGCATTTTGGGCATAGTTACCCTCATGCTGTTAGGCAGTCTGAGGGCATTGTGGGCATAGTTACTCTAATTCTGTAGGCGGTTTCTGAGGGCATTGTGGGCATAGTTACCTAATGGTTGTAGGCGCAGTTGAGGCATTGTGGGCATATACCCTAATGCTGTAGACAGTCATGAGGCATTGTGGGCATAGTTTACCCTAATTCTGTAGACAGTCTGAGGGCATTGTGGGCATAGTTACCCTAAACTGTAGGGCAGTCTGAGGGCATTGTGGGCCATAGTTGACCCTAATGTGTAGGCAGCCTGAGGCATTGTGGGCATAGTTACCCTAAGCTGTAGGCAGCCTGAGAGCATTGTGGGAAGTAGTTAACCTAATTGTGTAGGCAGCCTGAGGGCATTGTGAGCAGTTACCCTAATGCTGTGGCAAGTCTGAGGGCATTGTGGGCATAGTTACCCATATGCGTAGGCAGTCTGAGGGCATTGGGGCATAGTTACCTAATGCTGTAGGCAGTCTGAGGGCATTGTGGGTATAGTTACCCTAATTGCTGAGGCAGCCTGAGGCATTGTGGGCATAGTTACCTAATGCTGTAGGCAGCACTGAGAGCATTGTGGCATAGTTAACCAAATGCGTAGGCAGCCCAGGGCATTGTGAGCAGTTACCCTAATGCTGTAGGCAGTCTGAGGGCATGTGGGCCTAGTTACCCTAAATGCTGTAGGCAGCTGAGAGCATTGTGGGAATAGTTAACCAATGCTGTAGGCAGCCTGAGGGCATTATGAGCAGTTAACCTAATGCTGTAGGCAGTCTGAGGGCATTGTGGGACATAGAACCCTAATGCTGTAGGCAGTTGAGGGCATTGTGGGCATGTTACCCAATACTGTTAGGCAGTCTGAGGGCATTGTGGGCATAGTTACCCTAATGCTGTAGGCAGCCTGAGGGCATGTGGGCATAGTTACCCCTAATGCTGTAGGCAGCCTGAGAGCATTGTGGGCATAGTAACCTAATGTGTAGGCAGCCTCAGGGCATTGTGAGCAGTTTACCCTAATGCTGTAGGCAGTCTGAGGGCATTGTGGCATAGTTACTAATGCTGTAGGCAGTCTGAGGGCATTGTGGGCATAGTTAACCTAATGCTGTCTAAAACTCACAGAAATGCGTGCACTACAATATTGTTACAAGGCTGTAGGCAGCCTGAGGCATTGTGGGCATAGTTACCCTAATGCTGTAGGCAGCCTGAGAGCATTGTGGCATAGTTAACCTAATGCTGTAGGCAGCTCAGGGCATTGTGAGCAGTACCCTAATGCTGTAGAGCAGTCTGAGGGCATTGTGGGCATAGTTACCCTAATACTGTGCAGTCTGAGGGCATTGTGGGCATAGTTACCCTAATGCATGTCTAAAACTCACAGAAATGCGTGCTGACTACAATATTTGTTACAAATGCTGGCAACAATGTGTGAGCAGACTGGGTGTGGCATGCAAGATTGGTGTTGTGCCTACGAGTCCACTCCACATCCTAGCTCACACGGTTGAAAGTTTTGTAAGGTATATTAAGCAGGCCGCACCACCTTTTGGTATTCATACTGCAGGCATTAATAACGTAGCATAACCATGCAGTATTTGGATTGTTATGTTTCACGTTTATAGGGAATAGGTAGAAAACATATCTTTTAACTGTGCCTCGTTCTTATTTCTCAGCATTCTAGTCACACAGTTAGTATTAGACAACTGAGTTATGATCCTGCATATTTCCAGTCCGGGCTATGCAAGAAATCTATAAAATCAGTCCTGTTACAGACTTTATTAAAGGCAATTAGATTTACCCAACTTATACCCCTCTATAAATAATATCAGGATAAGGACGTAAATCCTGATCCTCATCCCTAGATTTTACTTACAAGTGCTATCTATATTGTAATTGATTTTGAACACACGTAACTACAATGCATGTACACTGCTACTGCAAAGCCACAATCCTTGGGGCAGAATATTGTATTAATATTTACATATTGTGGGGTGTGCTACCACATGTGGGAGTTACAAAAAGGGGGTGAAAGGCCGTCATTTTGGAATGGCGCCTTGGGTGGCAGAATGGTAAGAAGTGGTCCTGGTTATAAAATTTGGGTCCAATCTATAATACTATACCAAACTATAAATTAAACCTAATTCCGGGGTGTTAACCTTGGCAAATGTGCAACGTCTAAACGTCTGGACTTAGCACTATCAAGTGCTATTTTCTGCTTAAAGGGCATGTCCACCCCCAAAAATACATTTTAACCCATACTGGCCCCACTGTGTAGTGTTAAAAATCTTAACTTACAACCCTGCTCCAAAGGCTGCCCTGCAATGGCTCTCAAAGTTCAAAAAAGTAAAGAGCAGGCTTGTGTCCCCATACTGTGTCTGCCTCTGTCTCTCCTCCGGGAGAATTGGTCATGCGCAGTGAAGCCCCCCCCCTTTCCCTCCCTCTCCTCCCATTTCTCCCCCCCTTCTATCTCCAAATCCCTTTCTGTAGTGTAGGGCTCCCTCCCCCAACCGCCATAGTTATTTGCAGAAAAACTTAGCCGATCTTTACTTACACTGCCTGTTTCCAGCAGCCAATCACGGACGCGGCTGCCGGTCTGGCCCCCTGCTTGCAGTTTAATGCAAGCAGAGGGCCATGTCAGATCGCTGGGGGAAAAAGTCAAAGTAAGTATAGATCGGCTAAGTTTTTCTGCAAATAACTATGGCGGTTGGGGGAGGGAGCCCTACACTACAGAAAAGGGATTTGGAGATAGAAGGGGGGGGAGAAATGGGAGGGAGAGGGAGGGAAAGGGGGGGGTTGGGGGTGGGAGAAGGAACCCTACACTACAGAACATTACAAAAGAGGTGGACATGCCCTTTAAAATATGTATCTTAATGACTCATTTAGGATATGTGTTTACGTTCACCAATAGAGCATGACAGAGGACACATGGAGATCCCTTAAGACTTGAAAAAAAGGTTTAGGCTTCAAGCTCGGAAAGGGTTTTTCACTATAAGAACGGTAAAGCTATGGAACTGTCTTCCAGTGGACATTGTGATGGCAGGGTTCATTGGTTAGTTTAAAAAAAAGCTGGATGAGTTTCTACAAACAAGGAATGTTGCAAGTTACTGGTATTGTCATAAATTAGAGTTGATCCAGGAAATTTCTGATTGCCACTTGGGGTCAGAAGGAATTTTTTTCCCCTTCATAAAATTTGGTGGGTTTTTTTGCCTTCCTCTGGATCAACAGTTGAGGGAGAAATGAGGATATTGCTAGATGGGTTGGATGGATACTATACTATTACTATTTGCATGTTTAGTCCAGTATTCTTTATTTACATCGGCACCATCCCAGTGGCTGCTGACATTGGGTTTGTTTTTTAATGTGGTGATTAATATTTTCTGTCTGGCAATCTAAAATACTTGTGGGTCATATAATCTATTAGGTATCAATAAACACAAAAGCATCTAGATATACATTTATTAATAGAAACCATAGAAAAACTCCGCATGTTCAGTAATGAATTGGTAAATTACTGAATAGATTGATGTATGCTTGCTGATTTCGAATGAAAGGTAGTAAAGGTACAAGCAGTCTATCACTCCAGGATACTGTTTGTATGTCACCATATGTATGTTCCCCAACTATGGACACCGTGCAAGCCAGATACAATAGATATTCTAAAAGTATGACTGTATGCAATCATATAAAACATTAAATGTGCCTAATGTACTTGGGAGTAGGCAGTGTAATGGGTCTCCCTGCATTCCAGCGTTTCCCTCTAATAACAGGACATTTTAATGACTCTCCAACTCACAACTTGTAGGTTGTTTTAATTCTTCTGCTAAGGGTTCCTTTCCCTTCTAGCACAATAGTTACATTGTGGAAAAGAAATAGTCCAGCATAATCAGACAAGATACTTTCAATCAACTTTCAGGTATATTATGATTCCCCCTAAAAGAAGGAAAAAAAGCATTAAAATGCTGTGCAAATAGAAGATCTGGTATCTGGTGTTCCAGAGGTCCTGATATAGATGCATATTCAATCTGAGACATTTTAAAAAATTTTATATGAACGTTCCTGAGCTGATTTATCAAATGTAATGTTTTGGGAAGAAGAAAAAGATTATTAGAAGTATTAAATATTATACTCATGTGTGAGTGGGTATTTAAAGAGGATACACACATCCAGGAACATATTCAAACAAAACGGAGGTGCATAGAAAGTTGTAAAAAAATGATTCTGATATTAGGAAAGAATAAATAAATCCAGCAGCAAAATTAACACATGATAGAAAAGAATGGGGACAAGATCTGGTTTAAAGGGTAAACTGTGGTCTCGAATTCTCCCAAACTAGTAAGGTTTATATAAAAAGCCTCCCATTACACCTTCAAATAAAACCTAAATCACATCTGTAGATAAAATTTGTTAGAAGCTATGCTGGAAAGGTTCAGTAATATTACTTCCTGCTGAACACTTCCTGTTTTCAGCCATGTGACCAGGTAGTCATGTGAACAGCCTCTGCCTGCATAATAGACTCTCCTTCTCAACTATCAATTTTTTCCCAGGTACTTCCGATTTCCCAGCATTTATGTCTTAACTGAGCATGCTTCTCCCCCGGGGCGAACGGGTGGGGCAGAGGTCAGGTGATGTCACTCAACCTACTGTAAGCAAGAAGTTTGAACATTACCCCAATGTAATGTCTTCAAGGCTCTAGCAGAGATGTGATTGTCGGCTCATTAAAAAGAAAACTGCAGGCTTTGTTAACCCTAACTTGTTCTGAGACCACAGTTGCCCTTTAAGTGGGGGAAATTGTGTTTTTGTTAAGCGGGTACACAGCTGAAAAATAGGTAACCTCTTGCTGACAAACTACCATCATGTGAGCAAAATTTCTTTCGCCTTCTGTACTGTGACTGTAGGCAGATTTATAGCTGATGATAGACAGCTATATGCAATTTATCGCTAATACATTTTTAGATCTATTTCTATAGCTTTAGATCTGTTTTGAATACCAGAGAAATTTTACATGGTGACTTTCCGAGTTTGGTTTGTTATTTTTCCAAATAAGTACATATCTCTATAAAGACACAGGGTATAAAACAAACATATCTGTGTTTCCCACATATAGAGGAACAATAGAAGAGGTAAAGGAAAATAAAAAACTCAGCTTAAAAGCCTGGGGAGGTCTTTTTTAAAACACAATTTTATGTTTATCATTGGGTGAGAGATCCCCAGATTCATTGAATGTACTAGTTATTATTCTTGTAAAAAATATTAGTTACTTCATTTTTTGGGCAGAAAAAAATTAAAAGAAATTAGAACCAGGAATCTTATTCCTGTTTTAAAAGAGAAAACCCACATTTTACACTCTAAAAAACACAAATAAACACCAATAAACTGTAAAATAGCAATACAGTAAATAGCATTAAAGTTAATGTTACCACTTGAAGAACGGATGGATGAGTAACTGTGTATGGCCACACCCCTGATCTCAATCACATGCTCCCTTGCCTATTCTGCCCTGTTAAAAGGATTGGCTAGCGGTTACTAGTGGGTTGTGACCAACCTTTCCTGCAAATATCTAGGACTGAGCATGTGTAAAGAACATAATGGTCAGTGACCACACTGTGAGATACCAGAACAATTGGGGGGGGAGGGAAACACAAACCTTGTGTTACAAGTTCAACAATTTACAAAATTCTCAACAAAACCATATTAAAATGAGGGTCAGATGCGATATTGCTTTTATACCAAGGAGATCAGCCTTCCAATTCAATGTTGTTTGAGGTTTAGTTGTCCTTTAAGAAAAATACCACTACTGCTCAGAAAAAAACAGCTAATTTTAAGGGTAGTTTTAAGACTAGGCCACACTGCCGCATAAGAATTGCAGCACTGTGCATGTCACTGTGGGTGGCCACATTGCATGCACTGCACTCGTGATCTGTTTCTGGAGCGCATGCGATCTCCAATTTTTTTCAGATCGTAACACAAATGAAACACGTGAAATTTTTACCTAGTTTAATTTTTTATTAATTTAAGTGGAAGGGGCCATGGGAGGGATGATTATCTTAGGTGGGATTGGGCATGGGGGGGATGATTTACTTTATTAAGTGGGATGGGGCCATGGGGTAGATGATTTACTTTATTTAAGTGGGATGGGGCCATGGGGGGGATGATTACTTTATTTAAGTGGGATGGGGCCATGGGGGGGAGATGATTACTTCCCCGGACAAAGCCACACCCACTTCTGGTGGGCACGGAAGTGGTGCCAAAAAGTCTAGGGAAGCCCTGATGAATTAATAAACTAATTTGAATTTGCGGTGTGTGTGTCCAGTGTTTTATATCTTCACACAGTGCAAAGCTGGATACACACTGTACAGATCTTTGAAAGATGACAGACGGATCTTGCATTAAAGATGTCTTCATCCTTAAATGTCCATAAAGAAAATAAACGAGAGAATTATAATGGCTTGGTTCCCATTGCAATATTAGTTTCCTTTTGGAATACATTTGGAGAGCAAGATAGATTATAAACAGATAAGCAATTACAACCCCCCAAATCGCTGATTGTTGACAAAATATAATTAATTTCACATTTAATATTACTAATGCAGTATCATTGAAAGTCTTAAAGAAAATAAGTAGCCATAAAAAACAGAAAATGGAAACTCTTATTACATAACCATCAACATTTTAACAATATGATAACATCGGATAAGGAATATAATAATAAAGAAAGAACAAAGAGATCACGCAATACACCGATATGATTTTGATTGGAGTAAAGTAAAGGCTGCAGCTTCATTATTTATTGATTATTCATTAATTAAGGCACATACTAGATTAAATTACCTTAAACTTAACATCATTAGCAACTGACTGAATTGCCCATTCTGCTATCTCCTCAATCATATGTCTATCACCTGGATTCTGTTTTTCTGAATCCTTATCCAGTCTTATTATAGCCATGAAACTAATTCTGCCTCCATTTCAAGTCCAACCTTTATTGCCATTTGGCTAGAATAAGAGCTAGTACATATGGATTGATCAATCACTCTTTCCTATTGTACAGTATTGCTGTAAGAAACTCCACACTGTGTACTTATATGTATTACCTGGTATGTAATATGTAGGACTATGTAAACATGTATTACCCTGTATGTAATGTATCACTATGTAATTGTAAAGTGCCACAGAAGATGTTCGCGCTATATATAAATCAATAATAATAATAATAACCACTGAGCCAATATATAATGATTTGAAAACTGTCAGTGGAGTAGTCATATCCCATGTGTACCAACCCTAATCAGGATGGATCATAAACATTATGGGATACTGGGCAAAGAGTCTCTGTCGTATAGAACTGGAATTCTCAAATTGATGTGCCAAACTGTGGTCTCCAAACTAGTTAGGGTTATATGAAAGCCTGTATTATTTCCATTAAAATGAGCCGACAATCACACTTTGGCTTCAGCCTGTGAGAAATTATATTGGGGTGAATTTCCAAATCTGCTTCCAGATCAGGGTTGTGTGCTTTGCGTTGGTGCGTTGCGTTTTGCGCATGCGATTTTGCTGTTATGGAAACGCAGGCGTTAACGCACCAAAAATGTGTGAACGCATGTGTTACCAAAATGTGAACGGACGGCAATCGCATTGGAAATCGTGGGAGTTTTCGCGTTCCCGTGATTTCCATTTTAGCAAAAAATTGGGGCGCAATCGCAAGTGCAAAATGTGTGCGCAAACCCTAGCCCTTAGTCAGCCCTCCAGTTCACAAACCAGCTTTACAGCCAGCCATCCAGTTCACAAACCAGCTTTACCGTCAGCCCTCCAGTTCACAAGTTAGACAGCAAAACAGCAAACAGACACAAACAGAGAGTTTATGAAAATATAGGCACTTGACAGCAGAAATGTAAGATGTTTCTAAAGATATCTAAAGTAATAGGGGATAGATTTGTGAAGAATTATACTTTTCATAATGGGCAACTCAAACACAATTTATCGTGATAGATGCCTTTAATAGTCCATTTTCTCAAGTAAAATCATTAAAAGAGGGAGTGGCTTAGGCACGCTACTTACTCCACCCTGTCTGTAAAAAATCTGGGTATCCAGGAATATTTGCCCTCTTGTCTGTAAAAATTAGGTTGGCACCCTGTTCCAGATGGTTACATGACATCAACTGACCTCTGCCCCAGCATGAAGCATGCTCAAACTTAATGCTGGTGAAATCAGGAAGTTCCTGGGGAAAAAAATTGGAGCCTATTAATGCAGGCAGAGGATGGTCGCATGACTACAAGCTGGCCGCATGGCTGAAAACGGGAAGATTTCAAGCAGGAAGTAATATGCTGAACCATTCCAGCAATAACTTCTTACAAATTCTATCTAGAGATGTGATTTAGGTTTTATTTTGAAGGTAAGATGGAAGGCTTTTTATATAATCCTTACTAGTTTGGAAGAATTGGAAGACCACGGTTATCCTTAAAGGGCATGTCCACCCTTCTAAAAAAAATGTTTATATAATATTCCCCCTGTCCCAGCCCCAACCGCGATATTTTATTATCAGAAAGTGCCCCAAACATTACTTACCTTCCCTCTTTCCTCCGCCGCACTGCCAGGCCCTCTGCTTGCGAGAAAATGCAAAGCAGAGGGGCGGGACCGGCAGTCGCGTCTGTGATTGGCTGAGCAGCCGCCAATCACGGACGCGGCTGCCGGGAGTTCAGTGCGGCGGAGGAAAGGGGAAGGTAAGTAATGTTTGGGGCACTTTCTGATAAAAAAACATAGCGGTTGGGGCTGGTACAGGGGGAATATTATATAAAACGTTTTTACACTAGGGGGAGGGGATCCTAATGAGGGAGAGGAGAAGGAGGGGCTCTTCTGTGCATGGCAAAATTCTCCCGGAGGAGAGACAGGAGGCAGAGTCCTATATGGACTCTGCAGTACTCCTGGTGGGCGTTTTTTTTTGGAATTTGGGAGGGAAGCAGAAGAACCAGATGGAGCTGGATTGATGTAAGTAAAGATTTAAATAAACTACACTACACAATGGGGCCAGTAGTGGGGGGGGGGTTATAGTTTTGGGGTGGACTTGCCCTTTAAAGGGTATGTACACTGGAAAATTTGTTTTTTTAAATTGCCCATTAGTGGAAACTATAATCCATCCCAACTATCACTGTACTATTTTTTGTTGATCTTCCCCCTATTTCTTTAGAAATCCAATCTGAAACACCTTACGTTTTAGCATTTCTGTAAGCAGTTTTGCTGTAGTTGAAATGGTTTGACAGATGGTGTGCTGTATGCTGTATTCAGTTTTGACAGTTGGTATGGGGGAAAATAGTCAGGTGGTCAGAGCCTGAGCAAAACAAGTTTTGTTTTGAAGGCATGCAGCAACACACACACCTCAGAGTAAGTGCTACTTACATGTATTTATTTATAGATTAAGATGATGCAAAGTTATTTTTCAGTATACATACACTTTAAGGCTGGGTACACACGGGCAATTTTTTATGTCCTCATCATTGCCATTATTGAGTTTTAAAATCTGCAGCACAAACACACACACTTTCCCTTCCAAAATGCAGCCTTTCAAGCCAAATTCAAAGTTTATACTTACATTTTCCCTTTCTAGTTTTCATTGTTCACCTTAGTTTGGATGTAAGAAATTCAGGCTGTATCAAGTCATTACCCGCACTTTCTCATATTCCTTTTTCTATTTACTAAGCCTTGAAGGTGATGTTTTCATTGTAATCACACCTTGTTGAACATGTCAACACAAAACAAACAAGTTTGAAATATAGGCAACCTGCAGCACTAGTGCCACACTGTGGTTTCCCTTAAATTCTTTACTGTACTAAAGTTTATTGTGTTTTGGATAAATTACTAAATCAAGTCCAGTATAATGATTTTCAAGCATATCCACTACCGTAAATGACCTTTACACACACTTGACTGCACATACAAGGGAACAGTTCTCAGTCTAGGAATTATATTTTAATAAAAAGTTAGTTCTAAAATGTTTGCTAAAGGGATTAGTTTTACATCGCATTCAAGTGATTTTCATACAAATCTACAATCATTATGGTATCTTTTTAAAGAAAAACCATAGTATTTCTTTAGTAAATGACATATTTTAACTGCATTGTGATTATTGATTTATTTTACAGAAAATTATTGTAGTGCCGTATTAGTCCAATATATAGATATTTAGAGTACTTTTTCTAAGGACTACATTTTATTTAGTTTTCGAGGGCTAAACCCTCTTCATCAGGTCAGAACTGCTTTGACCTGATGAAGAGGCTATAGCCCTCAAAAGCTTGTCAACTAAATAAACTTTTAGTCCTTAGAAAAGTATCACAGTATACTCTTATTTTTAAATATTGACTTATTTTTGCAGCACTCCCCCATTCCCCAATGGCTAGCTTTAAAGGGGAAACAAAGTGAAAAAAACAAAGTGCACAGTGCATGGCACCTAATCAAGGTGGCCGCAGCCTTATACCAGTGAAGATATTTTGCAAGCATATTAGAACTAAGTAATACTGCACTTACATTAGATGAGAAAAGCATGGCACTTCATTTGCAGTTTGCAATTTTAAAACTTCAGTGAACTTGATTATAGCACAGCTCTGAGCAATACATTTCTCATCAGTGCACCATAAGAAAGGACAATTATACTCACCTTCCCCAACACTTACTTCTCCTAACTACCTGATCTGCTATGTCCTCACCCCCGGGTACACTTTTTATGCCCAGTAATACTTACCCAAATATTCCTTTGTTGCTCCAGTCTATATCTACATTTGCAGGCTGTCCACGGTCTAGCCAGTGGAAACATGCACTTCTTGCATACATTTTCCAAGGCACACAAGGAACTTAGCACCATGGGAAATTCAAAGCTACTGAGCATGTCTATAGCTGAAAAATGGAGGTCTCTTATTGTGCAAATTCAACAACTTTAGATGAATATAATGTCACTACAAAACCACTGATGCATCTTTAGCACAGTGTAATATGTTGGGTGCAGGATTTCTAGCCTTCAACTTAAGGTAAAGGCCACACTAGTGAAATTTATCTCGCTAGCTGTGATACTGACCTGCTTTTCTAAACTCTTAAGCACAACTGCACTTGCTTTTTTTGCTAGATAAAGCAAGGTCATTACAGTCTATGTATCTATTACCTGCCAGCAGCTTTACCATATAACATTACATTTTTCCATAAATCTGTCTCATTTATTTGTACATAGAATGCTTTTTCCATATTGGTGAAGAGAGAAATTATTAATTACACATTTCTAAAGCATTACTACAAATACATTGTGAAATACAGTTAGTCCTCTTAACATGAAAGAGGTATTATTAACTTTAAAGGGCAAGTCCACCCCAAAACTATAATATATAGTTATTTTGGCTGTGATTCTAGCTTTAAAAGAAGCCATCCCCCATTAAAACCCGTCCAGCCAATTTGAAGATAAATACATTTTTACAGAATGCTTTTTGCAGACCAGGAGCATCTCAACTGTAATCCAAGCTCTCTCAAGCCCGGCCTTTTACGTGCCTTAAGCCTCCCTTTGCGCCTCCCCCCCCCACCATCTGGATCCTTCCTTGGTCCCCCTGCATACTAGCGTAAAATCCTTTTAGGATATGTCAGATGCCCACTGCCCAGAACTAAACGCTGTCTTATTTAAAAAAAAAATTATCCTAACTATACTATACTATAGCCCTTCGTTCCCGTGATGCTTCCTCATGATGTCAGCCGCGTCTGTGCCAATCACAGACGTGGCTGACGTTATGGAAAGAAAAATAACACAGCTGTAAGAACGTACGGTATGTATCTTCAAATTGGCTGAACGGATTTTAATGGGGGATGGCTTGTTTTAAAGCTATAATCATGGCCAATAACATATAAAATAACAGTTTTGGGGTGGACTTTCCCTTTAAAGGGCACAATCGCCCATGATTTACCAATGGACCAGACTGTCCGATTCGGAGCTCTCGCCCCAGACCATCAGATATTTCTGGCCGACCAACTGATCCACACCACTATCGGTCGGTCAGCCGGAAATATCTGCTATTGTGTACCCAGCAATGTTCGTACACACACACATGCGATGTGTGCACCAAGTCACGACCACGACGCATTTGTGCGACGAACGGCCGATTCAGTATTGTATCAGGCATGATACAATACTAAATATTGTAAAGCACACTATACATGCTAGAACAAAGACTTTCTGAATATATACAGATGTTATCTTTTGCTCCCATGCCTGGCAATGGCTGCAGTAAATAAAACAGTAAATACACAAAATGACTAAAGTGACAATGGAGGGTCTGGTATAAATGAGATATTTATGGGTTTGGGTAAAATTTTGAGGAATTTAGTCTGCATGACATTTAGATTAGAAATATAGTGAAGCAAAGTTTAGATCTTTCAGTCCAGAGTCCCAAAGTTTACATTCCCATTCTAACCTCTCTTTTTGGGTTTTTAAAATTTCCCATGACCACTGTGACTTTTAGGTCTTTCAGACTATGTCCTTGGCTGCAGAAATGGGCAATTTATTGTGATTATTTGTGAATCTGAGAGTTCAGCCTTTGCCACAGGGTCTGTCCTCTCTCTCCTATATAGATTGCTGAGGTGCACCTAAGAGGGTTATTCAATAAAAGTTATTATCGTTAAAAATGGTGTTAATTTTGCCCCAACCAATCAGATATTATTTAACATTTCAAATGTAACATCTGATTGGTTAGGGCAAAATTAGCACTATTTTTAACGATAAGAACTATTATAAAATCAGGTATACCACATTTGATGATTTGCAGGAGAAAGTTCCATTTATTTCAAACCAATGTTGGGAAACTGGTATTGGTATCCTGTCTCCAGTGTTCTTATACTTGCAGGTTTCACTCTTTTTCCTGCAAACAGGGAGATGTTCCATTTTGTGCATGTGACATATGTATGTACAGCCTTAAAGGGCATGTCCACCCTTCTTAAAAATTTTTAATATAATAGTCTCCCTGCTCCCCCAGCCCCAACCGCTATAGTTTTAATTTCAGAAAGTGCCCCAAACATTACTTACCTTCCCTCTTTCCTCCGCCGCACTGCCAGGCACCCTGTTTGCTGCGAAAATGCAGGCAGAGGGGCGGGACAGGCGTCGCATCTGTGATTGGATGCGCGGGCTGCGGGAGTTCAGTGCGCGGGGGAAAAAGGGAAGGTAAGTAGTTTGTGGCACTTTCTGATATTAAAGCTCCCCAGCAGTTGGGGCTGGGGAGCAGGGGACTATACATAAAGATTTTACGCTAGGAGGGAGGGAAATCTTAAATTGGGGAGGGAGAGAGGGAGGGGGGGAGGGAAGAGAGGGGGGGGAGGGAGGGGGAGATGTTTCGGGGGGTAGAGGGAGAGAAGAGAAGAAGAGAGAAGAGGAAGAGAGATAGAGAGAGAAGAGGAAAGAGAGAAAGAAGAGAAAAGAGCGGATAGGAGGAGAGAGAGAGAGAAGAGAAGAGCAAGGAGAGAGAAGGAGGAGAGAGAGAGAGAGGGAAGAGAGAGAGAGAGAGAGAGGGTACGGAAAGGGAGTGGAGGAAGAAGAGAGAGGGAGGGGAGAAGAGAGGGAGAGAGAGAGAAGAGAAGAGAGAAAGAGGAGATGAGAGAGGAGAGAAGAAAGAGGCAGAGAGAAAGAGAGAAAGAGAGGAGAAGAGAGAGAGGGAGGGGGAGAGGAGAGAGCAGAGAGGAGGGGAGAGAGAGAGAAGAGGAGGCGAAGAGAGAGAAGAGGAGAG
Organism: Hymenochirus boettgeri; assembly: GCA_019447015.1. Classification (NCBI taxonomy): domain Eukaryota; kingdom Metazoa; phylum Chordata; class Amphibia; order Anura; family Pipidae; genus Hymenochirus; species Hymenochirus boettgeri. The sequence continues at coordinate 328,190,500 of CM033469.1, forward strand.
AGAGATGAAGGGGAAGGGAGAGAGGGAAGAGAGGGAGGGGGGGGAGGGGGGGAGAGGGAGGGAGAGGGGGGGGGGGCTCTTCTGCGATGGCAAAATTCTCGAGGAGAGACAGGAGGCAGAGTCCTATATGGACTCTGCAGTACCTTGGTGGGCAATTTTTTGGACTTGGGGTGATAGCAGAAGAACCTATGGAGCTGGGATGTAAGGTAAGGATAACTACTACACAATGGGGCCAGTAGTGGGGGATTATAGTTTTGGGGGTGGACATACCCTTTAAAATACATGTTGCTTTTTGAACCTATTTCTCTCTTGTCTCTATAACATGTGACTAGTTTTCCTAGTAGTGCATTGCCGCGACCCAGCGCCTGGGTTGATTCAGTTGCTCAGAGAGTATGAGCATCTTTGACCCATCCAACAGCTAATCAGTAGAAATAACTGTTAGCAACATTCCAAGGATGTGGGTGCATACTGGGAGAAGAAGGTGTTGAACCTGAAATGGCAGCTCAATGTCAACACAGGGAACAGCTAAGGGTATGAAATCAACTGATTTTTTCAAAATAGGAGAGAATATATAGAATACCGGTAACTAAGAAGGCATACACAAACTAAAAATTAACTAATATTGATCATTTCCACTGAACTGTCCCTTTAGTGCATGCCCTTCAACCCTGGACCTTAATTGCAAGTGTCTAATAATTAAGATTTTTTTTCCCCTACATAGGCAGAAGGTTTACCACTGTGCTGGTAATGTACTCATGTGCATGCACAGCATTCTACGACATTATGTGAAATGCCAATGCAAATATGTTGTGAAGAAACCATTCAAATGTGGAAGTCAAATTATTTTTTGGGGATATTGAATTGATTAGACAAGTGAATATTCATTTAACAGTGGCTCAGTGGTTAGCACTGATGCCTTGCAGCGCTGAGGTCCCTTGGACACATCTGCAAGGAGTTTGTATAGTTATAGTATTTGAGGTTGAATAAAGACATACGTCCATCCAGTCAACCCATAGCAATATCCTCATTTCCTGCTAACGTGTTGATCCAGAGGAAGGCAACCCCCCCCCCCACCAAATTTATGAAGGGCGGAAAAATTCCTTTCTGACTCAAGTGGCAATCAGAAATCCCTGGATCAACTCTACTTTATGTATCAATACCAGTAACTTGCAAAATTCCTTGTTTGCAGAAACTCATCCAGCTTTTTTTTAAACTGACCAATGAACCTGCCATCACAATGTCACTGGACATAGTTTACCGTTCTACAGTGAAAAACCCTTTCCGAGCTTGAAGCCTAAACCTTTTTCTTCAAGTCTTAAGGGATGTCCTTGTCCTTTGACATGTTCTATTGGTGAATAATGCCAAAGATAGTTTATTGTATGGCCGTTAATGTATTTATACACAGTAATCATATGCCCACGCAAGCACCTTTCTCCAGTGTACATAATTGTAACTTTTCCAGTCTCTCTTCATATCAAGCTCCCCCAATCCCCTTATTAATTTAGTTGCCCTTCTCTGAACCCTTTCCATTTCAAAGATGTCCTTTTTGTACACAGGATTCCAAAATTGCATTGCATATTCCAAATGAGGCCTTACCAATGCTTGTAAAGAGAGAGAATTAACTTTTCCTCCCTTGAATCACATACCTCTCTTTATACAAGACAATACCATGCTGGCTCTGGCTGTTGCCGCCTGGCACTGCTTGCTACCTTAAATTTGTTATCCACCAAAACTCCTTTCCAACAGGGATTCACTTACCAGAGCCATTTATAGTTATAAGTAGCACAATGATTTTTAAGTCCAAAATGCATCCTTACATTTATCAACATTGAATTTCATCTGCCACTTAGCAGACCAGGTGACAATCTATCTATATCCCCCTGCAACCATTGCACATCCTCTGAAGTTTTTAATGGTCGACAAAGTTTTGTGTCGTAGCAAACACATAATCCTTGCTGACATACCACTTCCAAAATCATTAATAATAGATATATAATAGAAGCGGCCCCAACACAGAAACCCTGTGGCACCCCACTTAGACTTTAGTCCATAATGATGAAGCCCCATTTACAACTACTCTGCATCCTATTCATTACATTTCTATCATGTACAAATGTGACCCCCAGACCAACAGACCTAGCTTATACATTAGTCGCCTATGGGGGACTGTATCAAAGCCTTTGCATAATCCAAGTAAACTACATCTACTGCTATGCCAGAGTCTAAATTTTACTTACTTCCTATAAAAGCCAAGTTTGACAAGATCTATTCCTCCTAAATCCATGGCTGGTACTACTTATAATGTCAGTCCTTGAAACATACTCTAGAACATGTTCCCTTATTAAACTTTCCAGGATCTTCCCCACCACAGAAGTTAAACTTAACAGCCTGTTGTAATTACCCGGCTGTGAACACTACAAATTTTGGAATATTGGAATAACATCACCTTTTTCCAATCCAGAGGCACACCACCGGACATGAGGGAACTGCAAAAATAAAACAATGGCCTAGATAAAACTGAACTAAGCTCCCTAAGTACCCGAGGATGTATTTTATCCGGTCCAGGAGATTATTAATATTAACCTTATTTAGTTCTTTCTGTACCATATCCTCTGTTAAACAAAGTGCACTTGAATCTTTTATACCATTATTGTACTATAATCTATGATATCTGTACTTGGACCTTCTATAGTGTATATAGAGGAAAAAAAAATATTCAAGACATTTGCTTTATCGCCATCCTCCATATACTTACCCCATTAATTAATGGTGCCACATTCTCAGTCCTCATCTTCTTACTATTAATATACTAAAAAAATTTTAGGCTTAGTGATGCTTGTTCAGCTATCCTAACTTCATTATTAATTTTAGCTAGTTTGAATTGTATGTTCTCCCGTGCTTGCGTGGGTTTCCTCTGCGCACTTGGTTTCCCCCACAATCATAAAGACATACTGATAGGTTGATTTGTACATAAAGTGATCAGATTGTAAGCTCTTCGGGGCAGGGCCTGATATAAATAATTTAAAGCGCTATATAAGAAATAAAATACATACATACATACATACAGTACATTAATTGAAATGACCCCCAAGGCAGAAATGAGCGCACCACCAAGTACACTGAAAACATTGATCTTTAAATTTGTGAACCAGGAGACTGAAAGTTTTTTTAAGTCTTCCTTAGAAGGGGGGGTTATAGTGGGATGGGTTTACAGGCAGTGTAGAAGATTAAGGCAGAAGATTCATGCGTGACACATAATGTTACCCTAAAATTTTATTCTGAATGTATCTATTCTCTTGAGAGAGTGGGTTCAGTCAATTATTTTACTATTTGTGTACCTGGTTTGGCATATGGGAGATTTGGATGCACACGACCATTGTTCCCAATAATCTCTGCCATGTATTGACTGATAAGCAGCTTGCTGAACCTGTAGCCCCTGCTGAGGCCATCAGAAATGCAAGGGGAATCAGTCTGAAAGGAAATAAACCAAGAAGCCAAGAAGCAGACATAACAAGTGTCACTGGTTTAGGGACAGGTAGAAATGATCACCTAGTAACATAGGCCAAAGTAGCACAATTAGGAACTTGTTATCTTTATATATTCATGGTTGCCAGACATACCTATTGGACAGGGTGTCTTGACTGCAGGAAAAAAATCCTCAGTCCTGCAGTCAGGGCTAAAATCACACCCGAGGAATGGCTATAGCAGCAACACCCTGAAACACACTCTCTCTCTCTGCCCCCAGAATGCCCATAACCCTGCCTCTCCACCCACTTACCTAAACTCAACCCCATCACGCCTCTAGTTTCCGCCCCCACCGCCGTCTGAGCACCACCAAACTCGACAACCCTTGTATATGAAAGGCAGTCGCAGGTAGCGTACATGCTGCGCCACCAGATGTTCATGCTGGATGCAAGCATGTGCAAGCACATCATTAGAAGGGGTAGAGGAGTTAGGGTTGTGTCTCTTGACTGACCGGTCACTATGGGCATCTTTTATTGACTAGTCAATTGGGTCTTCTTAATTAATAAGTCATGTGGGCATCTATATTAACCAGTCACTGTGGGCATTTGTACATACTAATCTGTGTGGGAACATGCTGATTTACCAGTCACTGTAGGCATTTATATTTATTGTGCCAGCCATTGTTGGCTCTTATATTTACCAGTCTGCGTAGGGACTATATTTTACAACTGTCTGTTAAGTAAGCCCTCCAGTTCAGCAGCTAGTTGTAAGTCAGCCCTCTGGGTTAACAGCCAGTTTTATGCTCAGCCCTTGGTTACAGCATGTTAAGTCAGCCCTCTAGTTCAGCCGTCAGTGTTTAGTCAAGCCTCAGTTCAGCAGCCAATGTCAGGTCAGCCCTCCAGTGCAGCAGCCACTGTCAGGTCAGCCTCCAGTTCAGCAGCCACTGTTAATTCAGTCCGCTAGTTCACTACCCAGTGTTAGGTCAGTCCTTCAGTTCAGCATCAAGTGTTAAGTCATCCCACCAGTTCAGCAGCCAGAGTTAAGACAGCCCTCCTAGCAGTAATTACGAAGTTAATATTCAGAACATCCGAAAATGATGTATAAGTGTGTGATTCAGCCCCTGCATTATAGAGTAACTGTGGCTTGCAGCAACACACACAACTCAGAGTAAGTGCTACTTACATTTATTTAATTATAGATTAAGATGAGGCAAAGTCATTTTTTCTGTATAGTGCCCCTTTAAAAGGCAAGTCCAGCCCTAAAATGAAAACTTACATACAGGTAAATACCCCCCAAAACCCTAAACGGAATAGTTTGAAATGTGAAATATATAAGTCTACATGAAATCCTGCACAATGTCCGTTTTCCCGTTTCTGCTTCCTGGTTCTTCCAGTTAGTAACGTCAGTTATGGATTGACAGTTGACATCACAGCCAGTGACTGAATGTTAATCCCCTAGCTGCCTCTTCTGAGCATGCCCAGGCTCAGTATAGGTTTCTAAATGGCTCAGTTTCCATGAAGCCTCCAGAAGCATTGCAGGCATACAGAATGATTCATAGGACAAACTATAATACATCAACATATTTTTTTAAGGAGGCCATTCTTTCTAAAAGATGTTCTATATGGTGGAGTTGTCCTTTATGTCTTAATTGAATATTCTTCTCCCCAGTGGCGTAGCTGAAACCGCAGGGCCCCATAGCAAGATTTTAGATGGGCCCCCCAACCCACAAAAACAGTTTGGTACACTTGTAAAGGTTCTCATTCATTCAGGTCATTGTATATATGTTCAGTTAGATAACTGGACTTAAAGTTTAGTTCTTGAAGATGTTTTGCTAGTCATCCAACTGGTTATCTCAATTCAGAATAAGTTGTATAAGAATCTGTTGGCAATTATGTACCCTGGAAAGTCCCAATTAGCATATGACAGCCAGGTGTTAAGGGCCTCTGAATGAAGGCGTGATTGCATTGTGGCCAAGAGGTGTTATGGGAACGCCCAGGGTAAGGTGTCAAAACAGCATTGTACATGACAGAGAGATGGTGTCGAACCCCCCCCCCACACACATACACCTCTCTTCAGACTTGGTTTATTTATTTTCACATACATGGCCATCTTTACACCTCTCTTGAACAGTCATGTTCCTTTGCCAATATGTTTTAACATTACAATCTTCAATTGTATGTACACGGCTGAGTCCTGATCCGAGGAATTGGCTCTTCGGGGGGCCATACTGATGAGTGTTGCGGTTTGTTCTCACCCTTACCACCTTACCCTGGGCGTTCCTATACACACTCTTAGCCACAGTGAATCAAGCCTTGCATTTAGAAGGTCCCTAACACCTGGCTGTGGATATGCTAATTGGGACTTTCCAGGGTCATAATTGCCAACAGATTCTGTACAAGTCATTTGAATTGAGAAAGCCAGTCGATGACTAGCGAAACGTTTCAAGAACTAAACTTAAGTCCAATTGATCGAATGAATACAACAAATACAGTTCGGTACAGTTCAACCTAACCTTGGCGGTTTTTTAAAGGCTATGTCTACCCTTCTTTTAAGTCACAGAGTTTAGCCCCACAAACCATATTTTCCTATTATGTTTACCTTTTTCAAGATGCTCCCAGGCTCAGTATTCTACTTATTAAACCCCCGCTCGCTGGCGTGGACCACCCTCTCTGATGCTGTTGGATTGGTTGATTACGAGAACAGTAGCAGAGGAGTCCCGTTCTGTACGGGCGTACAACACATGGCCGTAATGTCACTATCACGGATGAGAGAGGAGCCGCAGTTTCTAAGTAGAATATTTGAGTCTGGGAGCTTCTTTGAAAGGTTTAGGAAAACAAAAAGGGGATTTGTGGGTCTAAACTAAATGTCTGGAGGGGACTTGGTAGGGCCCCCTGGGCTGGGGTCCATAGCAATCGCTATGGTGATCCCTACACCCCTGTTCTCCCCTGGGAGGAGGGGCAGAAGTCAGGTGATTTCACTCACCAACTGGAAGCAGGAAATATGAACGTTCCCAAGTATAATTTCTCACAGGCTGAAGCCATAGATGTGATTGTCAGTTCATTTTAAAGGAACTGCAGGCTTTCATTTAACCCTAACTTGTTTGGAGACCACAGTTGCCCTTTATTAAGGAGCTAAATCATTAAGTTAAAAGATACACAAAAACCGCACACAGAAATGTGATAATGTGTTTACTTTGATAATTACCAACTTTATACACACAGAGCAGCGGGTCAGTCCTCCTGTTCAGCAGCCAGTGTTGTCAGTCCTCCAGTTCACCAGTTTTATGTAGGTCCTCCAGTTCACCAAATAGTGTTCGTCAGCCCACCACACCCACTTTTTTTCAGGGGCAGATTCAGGGACAGCTTTAAAAAAATTGTTTCAGGTGATAAAAGGACTAGAAACATCCAGAGTATTATCAGGCTGAGGCCCCACTACAACACAGCAGAATCACTTACGTTTTCGCATTATGGAAACTCATGCATTGCACCAAAAAAATATGGTGATCACGTTACCAAAATGAAAATGGATGTGCAATTGCACCTGCATAGGAAATTGCAGGAATTTTTGTGTTCCCGCGATTTCCATGTATTAAAAATACGTGACAAAGGTGTGAAAACTGGTTAATGGGGCTAGACCTTAGTTGCTCTCACTGATGATTGCCTCAACAGTGGCCACCACAAAACAAAATAAAAAAAAAGAAACCCTGAACACATGTATTTGCAAAAAATAGGAACCCCTCCTGATTATTGTGTCAAGCAGAACAGCGTTTTAGTGCTTCCTGCTGACACATGACGAATACTAGTTTGTGATTATGCAAAGAAACAGCACAGCAAGTGATTTTATTACAGTACATTATGTTTACAGTACTTCGATAGTGGAAACAAAGCCTTAACAAGTATTTACCAGTGTGTCCATTTAATACCTAACTACACCACACCCAAATGCCACCAAGGCACAAACCAACCAACACCCCTCGCTACTCACATAGCAAACAAAAAAAAAAAAACAGAAAATCAAATCATACTTACAGAGATTTTCTTTTCCTGGTCCGTAGCACGGATGGTTACGCTTGGGTATTCCCACTGCATGAGTGACAGGAATCCCCTCCCCTAAACCTAAAGGTGGATAGTGAGGCCCGCCCCCTGCCTTGAATGGATTCTGAGCGAGGAATGAAGTAGTTGTTTTGTTATTTTGAAGGGGGGGGTGCTAACCACTGCCGTGCTAGGACCAGAAAAGAAAATCTCGGTAAGTATGATTTGATTTTCTGTTTTCCCTGGTCACACGGCAGTAGTGGTTACGCTTGGGACTTAAAAAGCCTGAAAAAAAAAGAGGGGAGGGACAGGATGATGCTTGAAAAAAAAATTAAAGTTTTATTGAGTCGATGAGGGCCTTGATAGGACTTTTCCCAAAGTCTGCTTGAGCCGCAGATGCTAGATCGATCTTATAGTGTTTAATAAACGTGGCATGGATACATGTTGCCGCGTCGCGAGATCTCGGAGACTGGGATCGGACTCGGGGCCCAGGCGGCTGTTCTCTGGAGCGTTACCTTGGGGGTATTCCTCTGCCTTACCGGCGTATGCCTGTTTGTATGCAGAAGGAAATCCAGGTGCTAGGTGGCATCTTGTGGCGAACTAGTCTGTTGCCCGTTGAAGAGAATAAAGAGGAAGTTGGTTTTACGGAAATTCTGGTTTCTCCAGGTTATAGGATGGATCTACCAACGTCCAGAGTGTGTGGGATTGAGTCTTGTTCTCTTGTGACTGACTGAGGTGGTAGAGTATAATTATGTCCTGGTTTAGATGAGGGGCTTATGACCTTTGGTAGAAAAGAGGGTGGGGCTTAGTACCACTTTGTTGGGAAAAACGTTAGGAAGGGTTCTGAGGCTCATAGAGATCTGATTTGGACAATTCTGGACGAGTTTATGGCTACCAGGAAGGTGGTTTTGAGAGGGATGTATTTGATTGTCATGTCTCTATGGTTCGAAGGGTTTTCCTGCAGTGGCTTGAAGGACTATGGTAGGTCCCATTGAAATTGAATTTGGGGGTTTTAGCCTGACCTTGGAAAAATCTTATTAGTAGAGGTCTAGAGCCCATCTTGTGTTGGTTATGGCTGAAATAGCTGTGAACTGAGATTTGAGGGTCGATAGACTGAGGTCTTTGGAGAGGCCCTTCTTAAGAAGAAACTTTATCAGAGTTTCTATTTTAACTGACGAAGGGGAATATTCCTGTTTGACACCATAAACTGAATATTTCCATGTCCTGTAGTAGCTTTGAGTGAGGTAGTGGTTTTGCGTGATGCTAACAGTGTATGGATAGTGGCTTCTGATAATCCGTTCTTTAAGGAGATGGTTTCAATTTCCAGGCCGTCAGATTTAGGGTTGTTATGTCCGGATGATTGACAGGCCCCGTTGGAGAAGGTCTTGTCTCAGGGGAAGTTTGATTGGTGATGAGACTGACATTTGGAGAGCCCAGCTGAACCAGGTCTCCTGGGCCGCCATGGAAGGATTGCTATAATGTGAGCGTTGTCGTCTCTGATTTTCTAGGAACTTTCTTATATTATTGGAATTGGGGGAAAGATGTAAAGGAGGTTGATGGTTCAAATGAATGAAAAAAGCATCCGTCATCGATGCATTGGGCTCCTTGAATCTGGAACAGTAGTGTCCAGTGGGTATTGGATTTGGTCGCCATGAGGTCCATATGCGGGTTCCCCATTTCTGAATTATATAGGCAATACTCTGGGTGGAGTTTCCACTCGTTGGGACAATCCCCCGTCTGCTGAGAAAGTCTGTTTTGTGTTGAGTGTGCCTGGAATAGGCAAGCTTTGATCTGTGTGGAGGTATGTTTCTGTCCAAGTTAGGATTTGCTTTGTTATTGACCAGGAGACTGGGGCTCCTGGTACCTCCGCTCCTGCTGATGTAAGCCACAACGTAGCATTGTCTGTCCGTATCTGGACTGACGACCTGTCAGATGCTTTTTGAAAGTGCTGCAGGGCCTGGAGCACTGCTGTTTCTCTGGCATTCTGTGAGGCTGAGTATGTGATGTTTGACCATTCCCCTGGGCATAGGAGTTTCCGTATGTTGCCCCCCAACCTGAGGGACTCGCATCGGTTGTTAGCGTTTCCCACCGAGGGGGAGAGAGAGAAATGGGTTTCAGATTGTCTGCCAAGTCCACCATCAATTCGATAGAATGGATGGGGGAAGGAAAATAGTGGGTGCTTTCCCCACCTGAGGGCCGGAATTGATCTAGGAAGCATAGCAGTAGATCTCTGGCGTGCAGCATAGCCCATTTTGTTGAATCTGTTTGGGATTATTTTCCTAGAATTGTTGGCATTTGCCAGTAGTGTATATTGGGAAGCGAACAAACCTGGTGATGTCTCTTGCATCTCTTTCCTTCCGATGATCTGGGAGTGATAGAGATAGATTGCGGAGTCTATCACTACTCCTAGGAATTGTATGTTTTGTACTGGGGTAACATGGATTTTTGTTTGTTGATTATCAGCCGTGTCAGCGAAGACAGGCTAGTGATAATTTTTAGGTCTTCCACGCAGAATTTTCTCGGCTGGGGGCCTTTATTAGCATGTCGTCCAAATAGGAGAAATTTGGATTCCCATACTGAGATGTGCTATTACTGAATTAGCATTTTCGAAAAACCCTTGGAGCTGAGGTGGCCAAAGGGTAGGGCTTTGTATTGAGTGTTGATTGTAAACGTGGAACCTGAGGAATTTCCTGTGGGATGAGCTATCGGTATGTGTAGATTGGCATCTTGTATGTCTAGTTTAATCCAGTCTCCTCTGTTGATCTGGGTGAGATTGTTTTGCTAGTCTCTATTTTGAACTTTTTGTTTTGAGATAAGTGTTTAGTAGTTTTAGGTTCAGATTGTGTGTGAAACTCTCCTGTTTTTCCTTTTCAGAAAGATGTGGTGAGTATATTTGCCTGTCTTTCTGGTTCTTTGGTACTTTTTGATGATCTGTTTGTCCTGAAGTTCTTGTCAGAGTGGAACAGAATGTGTCTGGCCCGATGTTGTTGAAGGGGCTTTTGAGGAAATAAATCTGTTTGTTTTTGGTAGAGATTTGAATTGGATCTGTTATCCTAGGGTCAGGACACTGAGGACCCATGCGTCTGAGAGTCATGGCCCACGTCTCCTTGAAAAGGAAAGCCTTCCCCCTACTTTGGAGGCGTGGACTCTAGACCTTCATGACGGTCTTTGTTTTTTGGTCTCCCTCCTCTGCCCCAAGGGCTGTGTGAGAGTGCTGACCCCTCCATGATCTTGCTGAAGGGAGGGTTTCCCTGGTCTGTATTGTCTTGCTGTTTTGTACTAGGGCCTTGATCGACTAGTTCGAAAAAGAGGGAAGTGAGGAGGAAACCCACTCCTGTTAATTCTTGATTGTTGATGGAAGGGTTTTTTTTGCAGAATTCTTTTCGATAAGTTCCTCAAGTTTTGGCCCGAACAGCAGCTTACCTTCAATGGAATAGAGTCATACTTTGCTTGACTGTATGTCTGCCTTCCATTGTTTGAGCCATGTGATTCTCCTGGCTACCACCGCGGCGCTCATGGATTTTTGCGAGAGTTTGAGCGAGTCCATGAGGGTTCGCAGATATAATCGTTCGTAAGTTTCATGTCTTTAAGCTGTTTTTATTAAGTCTTCACGAGGAGTTCCATTTCTAATGGCTTCTTCCAATCTGTGGCCATATTTGTTCGCCCGGGCAAGGCTGGTGATTGGCATGTGGGGGCAAGCAGACACAGATAGAAGGAAAAATTTTTTAGTATTGAATGTCTTTTGGCAAGGTTGGTAATGCTAGCGTATCCTCTGTGGTAATGTGGTTCTCTTGGCCTGCTTTGATTATGGCCGTGTCAACTCTAGGAGCAGTATCCCAGGCATTGTGAGTCTGGTGAATGGGGTTTATGTTTATTGAAGTTCATTGAAGATGAGAATTTTTTTGTCTGGATTTAGGAAACTCCTTTTGTATTGTTTCTAGAAAAGTGCTCATGGATATGAAGGGTCAGATGAGTCGAAGGTTCTTTAGAGAACATTAAGTCTGGACGGTCCGGTTGTTTCTGGCTCCGATATTTGTAGTGTATCTCTCATCCTTTTATAAGGAGGAGACAGCACTTCCTGTGTCAAGCGTTCTCGATGATTGTATTTCTTCTGGTTGAATATCACTTTGATGTTTCTCCTTGTTCTGAAGTAACTTGTTCTGCTGGGGATGGGTTTTTTGGTTGTATCATTAGAATACTTGGTCCATGATTTTCTCTGAGAATTTTGACAGAGATGAAGTCCATCATGGATTTGACTGAGTTTAATAGCTGGTCTTGAGAGGTGGCTGGCTTTGGATCTGAATGACAGGCATTCACATAATTCTGACATGCGCTGCTGGATTGCAGCACAAGACGCATTCTTGTCCTTTTTGGTGGTGATGTTGAGTGTTCTTCTCCTCTATGTCTGGATGAGTAGAAATGTAGGAAGAGAGGGAAAGAAAAGAGAGAGAGTGAGAAAAAACAGAATTCAGCAAGCTGTAATGCAATTGGTTTTGTTTGTTCTTTGTCTTGTTCCAGCTCACCCCCTTGAATCCTGAACTCCTTGCTCTTGGAGATCATTGTGGGCACTAGAATGAAATGTGACCAATTAGCATGTTTGAATAACAGAAGCAAACATCTTGGTTGGGTCTATTACTCAACATTTGTGTAAGGCAGAGGATGATCGGAGCGGGCTGTCCCCACTGCTGTGTAGACAGGAAGCGGCGGAAACCATAGAAAGACTTACGCTGGAAAAAACGAGTTTTTAAAGTTTTCGCGCCCTTCCGGTCGCGTCCATGACGTCATTCACGTCATCGCGACCGCTCGCGAGAAGGACGAGTCTGAGCGCGTCGAGAGGACGCCTGTCACTCTGCACATCGCGCAAGCACTTAGGTGCAGAGCCCGATCAAGGGGAGAAGAGGTCTGATATGAGCTGCTGAATGTCCGTGTTGCTTGAAGATTCCCTGCACTCGCGAAGACAGGAATGAAAAGGCAAGGGGCGGGGCCTCACGATCCTACCTTTATAGGTTTGGGGAGGGGGATTCCTGTCACTCAACTAGCCAGGTGTGATACCCAAGCGTTAACATGCGTGTAGGACCAGGACAATTCTAAAGACTCAATTCACTCAACCAGCATAAAACACAAAATACAAACTACAGCAACCACACATAGCTAACATAGCAAGTTAGTTCTGTTCAGCATAGAGTCTGAAGTTGGTTTCTTATTCGGATTTGAATTAGAAACTGGGTTATTGCAATAGGTAAACTGTTTGGGTCACTGAAAAAAACACAGCAGACAGGAACTTGTACATACCCCTGGCACATAATTCCGTTGAGTCAGCGCCTGGCCCAAATTGGTTTTGGGCGTGCAAGTTGGCACCAAAGTCTGGCAAACATAGCCATTTTTTGCCATTTGATAAAGGAACGAAAAACTGGTGTTTGTCCAATAGGGTATTAAACCTTTGGGTCACTTGACAAAAAAACCACCGCCGACAGACTTGTAGTCATTACACCTGGGCCAAATTCAGTGGTCGCAGCCTGGCCCAAATTGGTTTTGGGCTTGGCAATTGGCACTCGAAAGGACTGCAAAATATGCCATTTTTGCCATTTGAATAAGAAACTGGTTGTATTGCAATAGGTAAACGCTTTGGCACCGAAGAAAAACAACCGAGACAGACGATTGTAACATACCCGCTAGGCCAAAATTACAGTTGGTCACAGCCTGGCCCAAATTGTTTGGGCTATGCAAGTTTGCACAAAGCTGGCAAAAAATATTGAGCCATTTTGCACATTGGTGAATAGAAGAGAAACCTGTTGTATTGCAATAGTAGGTAAACCTTAGGTTAGGCCAGGGCTGACTCAATGAATTTGTGCCAGGGATATGTAAAAGTCTGTCGGCAGTTGCTTTTAAGTGGACCAAACTGGTACTATTGCATTTTACACACAGTTCTTATTCAAATGCACCATGGTCTTTTGCAGAAGTTGGTGCCAACTTGCTGCCCAAAACCAATTTGGGCCAGGCTTGATCAACTGAATTATGCGCCAAGGGGTATTGTACAATGTGTGCAGGCGGTGTTTTTTAGTGGCCGCAAAGCAGTTTACGCTACTGCAATATCACCAGGTTTCTTATTAAATCGCGAATAAGGAACACCAAACTTCAGCGCTGTGAATAAGAAACTAACTAAAAAAAACAACCTTTTTTGAATAAGAAACTCAACTTCAGCTTCGTCAAGCTAACAGATTCGGCAAATGCAAACACCAATTCCCTGTAAATGGAAAGTCCAGTGGCTCACACACCTCTTGTATGTCGGCTCCCTTGCGGCGGTCAGTAACGATATAATCTTGTAACCAGGAAGAGAACGAGGGGCAGGCTACCGGTTCCCATCCGATAAAACTTTTCTTTATTTCAAGTTAAAACCTAACATTCACAGCGATGTCAGCATATTCACAGCAATCCCTATCTAGCTCCCGCCCAAGAACTATCACCAACTCAAGAGCAGTACAACAAAAAATAACACTCAAAACAACAAAGCAAATCTAAACAATCAATTTTTTAAGCACAGGTCTCCTACACCTCCTAATTCTAGTCCTCACAACAAAAACAAGGGACAGCACATGAAAAAAACTCTAACACGGCCAGTTGTCTCTTTTTTTTAGCACTTTCATCAAACTCCAGTTTAGGCAAAAAATGGTAATTGCGTCCCGTTTCCGACTCACGTCGGCTAAAGTCCACAGCGGCACATAGTGGGGTCCCCTAACTGGATAAACCATGATAAAGCCCAGTACATTGGATTGCAAGCCGAAAGGGAAAGTTCAAAGGAAAATATCATTATTTTTAAAATTATTAGTTTGTATTATGAATGCCCATTCCTATTCCACATATTTTTCCATTTTGAAAAATCATGATTATACCCCTTGCTATCCTGGCTGTTGTTTGTTATTGAAGGCTGCATTTTAGGTTTCTGTAAGGGTCATTCCGTATCCCCACACCCTCACGGGGATAATAATCCTGACAGGTTACGCAGCTTTGTGTGTGAGCGCAGATGTTACACTCAGGCAACTAGACTCCAGACTCCATACTGAACAAGTTATTATCAGGCAGAGACTACACCCAATAACGCCAAATTCTTTCCTAATGGCGACCTCCAGCCTGCTGGAGACCTCACTACATGGGAAACACCGTGCTATTCTGCTTCACTGGTTCAGAGTGTAGCTGTCAATAAGACGTAAGACTAGGCTGTGTAAAAAAGAAATAATTTGGCCGACAGTTAAATATATACGCGGCATCAGGATGCGTAAACCCCACACGAGATTGACCATTGGCGGTAAAAGTATTTTGACTTATCACTCCCACAGTATAACTAAACAGTATACACGTGACTGAGAGTCTAACGAAGGAGCTGTCGGTTGTTGTGTGTGTTAAGGTATACCGGGTGTAGGCGATTGTGTGGTCTAGTTCAGAATGTGAGTGTGTTATTTGTTTTTTTCAATTTGTGTTTGGTTTGTTATCCGGGGGACTTAGTCCTACTAGTTATGACTATTCTGCTGCAAGTATGTTCATATACATTTAAAGTGGACGGCGACCAAAAGGGGAAGTTGTAGACAGAACTTATTCGCACATCCGGTGTATTTTAGCAGCTGTGTATGGAATAACTTGGCGTTTAAAATAGAAATGATATTAAACATGTAAAACCTTTTTTCAAAAAAACGTTGAATTGCCCTTTAAACACAGGACTTACTTTTCATTCAACATCGCATTAGGAACCTGGGCATTAAACATGTCTTGGAAAGTACATTACACATCAGGAATGCATGCTGGAGTTGTTAGTTCAGACATCACTGTATTACATGTGTGGTCTTGTACTACACTTGACCCAGTATCTTGTTTCCTATTCTATATACCAGCAGTTTGAGTTTATAATGAGAAATTGCAGTTATCACTCTTGCCATGAAAATCTCAATCTGACGGCCCAACATTGTGATCGGTCCGTGAAATTGAACGCACCACCAGTCACTGTAAAAATATAGAATTAATGTACTCAGTCTGTGTTATGTTAAAAAATCCCTGCTCTCAAATTTCAACAAGAAGAAAATAGATACACATAGCCATTGCACTTGCTCGCACCATAATTGCTCTACCTTTCTAGATATATATATATATATATCTATCATATTATATATACTACTCTATAATATATATACTATATAAGAAATATAAAAAGGTACAAATTTGTGTCAGCACTGTGAATGTTTATTTCTTGGAAAATATCATTCAAGATAATAAAGCATTTTATTTTAGATTGATGAGTTTACAAGAAATAAAACTTTGGAATTTCTTAAGTGGCTGCAAATTAAGTCTTCTTTTCTATAATCACATTGAGGTAATACAGGTATCCTCACCAGTGCTTGCTTGCACCAATCTGCAATTTTTCACTAAGTGAGTGCTGCTTTACCAACTTGCTTATATATATAATATATATTATATATATATATATGTGTGTGATATGAAACTGCAGAAACTGTATGAGGAGCAATCTGTACAGACTTTCAACTCATTTATTAAGGGTAAGCAAACAGTCTGTAGAACTAAGGTCTCAGGCCCTTAACACGCCACTTCCCTGAGGAGGCTAGTCGATGGTTAGGGTGAAAGCGTGGATCTACAGACTGCTTGGTTACCATTAATAAATGGTTGAAAAGGCCGTGAGTTGTCCGCATACATTTCTTCTAGTTAGTCCTTCTTGCGCAGCACCCGGGCATTTGTTTGTGAAACGGAGTGCGTGAATCCTGTTTTTCTCTCTCTCTCAGTCGTCTCTTCTCTATATCTTGTGGGCGGCTTTCGGAGTTGCACCGGGTTGATTGTTCGTTAGGGGTGTGCAGAGGTCTAGCATCGTATACTAATATATATATATATATATATAAACTATAATATAAAATTCGCCAATTACTAAATTTACGAAGGCAGAGTTGCTGGCTTGCACGTTTCCCCATATTTATGTTAAGGAGACAGCCCCTATAAATTTCTCGCTAGAATTGACCCCCTATTTTTGACAGCAGAGTTTACTTGTCCCCAGTTTTCATTTATCAGACTTATCTATGGTCCTTTATATTTTGGTGATGTTATTTATGTTAGCTATCTTGTTGATTTCAATAGATCAACTGGACTTGAAGTTTTAGTCTTGAAGACGTTTCGACTAGTCATCCGAATCGCTTTCTCAATTCAGAATGACTTGATAACAAGATCCGTGGCTAATTATGTACCCTAGGAAAATCCCACATATTGCCAACAGATTCTTGTACAAGTATTATGGCTTGAGGAAGGCCAGCGGGATAGACTAGCGAACGTCTTCAAGACCTAACTTCAAGTCCAGTTGATCTAATTGGAATACAACTTGATATCCATGACCTGGAACATGAAATGCGAACCTTGCAGCAAAGCATTTATTAGCTTAGTTGTTTTAATTTCAGTTTTCTCTTGTTTTCTCATTGATTTTGTAGTCGTCTTACTTGTTTAGCCCCTTTTGTTAGGATATTTATGACTCTAGATTTCTTATGGCCTTATTTGTTGTAATTGTTATTTGTATTTTTTGGTCTTACATTAGTTAAGGCTTTCACTTAGGGAGTTTACATTCATTCTTTGATTAAAGAGGAATTCGTGGGGAAAACAACTGGCTATATTATTAGCTGCATAAGCCATTATTTTCTGCCTAAGGCGTCGACGGACAACAACATTTGGCAAAACATAAGCAAATACACATTGCCCTGGACTGGAGAATGTAAGAGAGGGAGAACTTAGACTGGGAAATTCTCCTCAGATGGTGGAAGGAGCCATCCTGGATTATCTCACTTCTGTAGAAGACACTTGGGAGAACGAAGAAGACTTTGATTCTCAGGCAGGTGTGACTGGAACCAACCATGCTGCTAATAGGATCCTGTTAAAGGTGTTCTATGTATACATTTGCTTCCGTTAGCCAGGTCACAAATTTTTCACCTATATCTAAACTTCTACCTTTATATTTTATTAATTAATTTGCCCTGTTGCGGAGGTGTCGTGGGGGAAACATTACTTACCTTCCCTCTTTCCTCCGCCGCACTGCCAGGCCCCTGTTTGCGCGAAAATGCAAGCAGAGGGGCGGGACCGGCAGTCGCATCTGTGATTGGCTGAGTGGCTGCCGGGAGTTCAGTGCGGCGGAAGAAAGAGGGAAGGTAAGTAATATTTGTGGCACTTTCTGATATTAAAGCTCCCCCAGCCAGTTGGGGCTGGGGGAGCAGGGGACTATTACATAAAAAGATTTTTACGCTAGGGGGAGGGAATCTAAATTGGGAGGGAGAGGGAGGGGGGAAGAGAGGGGGGAGGAGGGGGAGGGGGGGATATACGGTAGGGTGCGAATAGGTGGGGGGGCTCTTCTGCGCATGGCAAAATTCTCCCGGAGGAGAGACAGGAGGCAGAGTCCTATATGGACTCTGCAGTACTCCTGGTGGGCAATTTTTTGGACTTTGGGGGATAGCAGAAGAACCCTATGGAGCTGGGATGTAAGGTAAGGATTAAACTACACTACACAATGGGGCCAGTAGTGGGGGGGATTATAGTTTTGGGGGTGGACATACCCTTTAAAATACATGTTGCTTTTTGACCTATTTCTCACTCTGTCTCTATAACATGTGACTAGTTTTCCTAGTAGTGCATTGCCCGCGACCCAGCGCCTGGGTTGATTCAGTTGCTCAGTAGAGATCTGAGCATCTTTGACCCATCCAACAGCTAATCAGTAGAAATAACTGTTAGCAACATTCCAAGGATGTGGTGCATACTGGGAAGAAGAAGGAGTGTTAGAACCTGAAATGGCAGCTCACTAATGTCAACAGCAGGGAACAGCTAAGGGTATGAAATCAACTGATTTTTTCAAAATAGGAGAGAATATATAGAATACCGGTAACTAAGAAGGCATTACACAAACTAAAAATTTAACTAATATTGATCATTTCCACTGAACTGTCCCTTTAAGGTTGACATGCCCTTCAACCCTGGACCTTAATTGCAAGTGTCTAATAATTAAGATTTTTTTTCCCCTACATAGGCAGAAGGTTTACCACTGTGCTGGTAATGTACTCATGTGCATGCACAGCATTCTACGACATTATGTGAAATGCCAATGCAAATATGTTGTGAAGAAACCATTCAAATGTGGAATGTCAAATTATTTTTTTGGGGGGATATTGAATTTGATTAGACAAGTTGAATATTCATTTAACAGTGGCTCAGTGGTTAGCACTGATGCCTTGCAGCGCTGAGGTCCCTTGGACACATCTGCAAGGAGTTTGTATAGTTTATAGTATTTGAGGTTGAATAAAGACATACGTCCATCCAGTCCAACCCATCTAGCAATATCCTCATTTCCTGCCTAACTGTTGATCCAGAGGAAGGCAACCCCCCCCCCCCACCAAATTTATGAAGGGCGGAAAAATTCCTTTCTGACTCCAAGTGGCAATCAGAAATTTCCCTGGATCAACTCTACTTTATGTATCAATACCAGTAACTTGCAACATTCCTTGTTTGCAGAAACTCATCCAGCCTTTTTTTTAAACTGACCAATGAACCTGCCATCACAATGTCCACTGGACATAGCTTTACCATTCTCACAGTGAAAAACCCTTTCCGAGCTTGAAGCCTAAACCTTTTTTCTTCAAGTCTTAAGGGATGTCCTTGTGTCCTTTGACATGTTCTATTGGTGAATAATGCCAAAGATAGTTTATTGTATGGCCCGTTAATGTATTTATACACAGTAATCATATGCCCACGCAAGCACCTTTTCTCCAGTGTACATAATTGTAACTTTTCCAGTCTCTCTTCATATTCAAGCTCCCCCAATCCCCTTATTAATTTAGTTGCCCTTCTCTGAACCCTTTCCATTTCAAAGATGTCCTTTTTGTACACAGGATTCCAAAATTGCATTGCATATTCCAAATGAGGCCTTACCAATGCTTTGTAAAGAGAGAGAATTACATTTTCCTCCCTTGAATCCATACCTCTCTTTATACAAGACAATACCATGCTGGCTCTGGCTGTTGCCGCCTGGCACTGCTTGCTACCTTTAAGTTTGTTATCCACCAAAACTCCTTTCCAACAGGGATTCACTTACCACAGAGCCATTTATAGTATAAGTAGCACAATGATTTTTAAGTCCAAAATGCATCACCTTACATTTATCAACATTGAATTTCATCTGCCACTTAGCAGCCCAGTGTGACAATCTATCTATATCCCCCTGCAACCATTGCACATCCTCTGAAGTTTTTAATGGTCGACAAAGTTTTGTGTCGTCAGCAAACACATAATCCTTGCTGACAATACCCACTTCCAAATCATTAATAAATAGATTAAATAGAAGCGGCCCCAACACAGAACCCTGTGGCACCCCACTTAGCACTTTAGTCCATAATGATGAAGCCCCATTTACAACTACTCTCTGCATCCTATTCATTAACCAATTTTCTATCCATGTACAAATGTGACTCCCCAGACCAACAGACCTTAGCTTATACATTAGTCGCCTATGGGGGACTGTATCAAAGCCTTTGCATAATCCAAGTAAACTACATCTACTGCTATGCCAGAGTCTAAATTTTACTTACTTCCTCATAAAAGCCAAGTTTGACAAGATCTATTCCTCCTAAATCCATGCTGGTTACTACTTATAATGTCAGTCCTTGAAACATACTCTAGAACATGTTCCCTTATTAAACTTTCCAGGATCTTCCCCACCACAGAAGTTAAACTTACAGGCCTGTAATTACCCGGCTGTGAACAACTACAATTTTGGAATATTGGAATAACATCATCCTTTTTCCAATCCAGAGGCACACCACCGGACATGAGGGAATCTGCAAAAATAAAAAACAATGGCCTAGATAAAACTGAACTAAGCTCCCTAAGTACCCGAGGATGTATTTTATCCGGTCCAGGAGATTTATTAATATTAACCTTATTTAGTTCTTTCTGTACCATATCCTCTGTTAACCAAAGTGCACTTGAATCTTTTATACCATTATTGCTACTATACTCTATGATATCTGTACTTGGACCTTCTATAGTGTATATAGAGGAAAAAAAAATATTCAAGACATTTGCTTTATCGCCATCCTCCATATACTTAACCCCATTAATTAATGGTGCCACATTCTCAGTCCTCATCTTCTTACTATTAATATACTTAAAAAAAATTTTAGGCTTAGTGATGCTTTGTTCAGCTATCCTAACTTCATTATTAATTTTAGCTAGTTTGAATTGTATGTTCTCCCCGTGCTTGCGTGGGTTTCCTCTGCGCACTCTGGTTTCCCCCACAATCATAAAGACATACTGATAGGTTGTATTTGTACATAAAGTGATCAGATTGTAAGCTCTTCGGGGCAGGGCCTGATATAAATAATTGTAAAGCGCTATATAAGAAATAAAATACATACATACATACATACAGTACATTTAATTGAAATGACCCCCAAGGCAGAAATGAGCTGCACCACCAAGTACACTGAAAACATTGATCTTTAAATTTGTGAACCAGGAGACTTGAAAGTTTTTTTTAAGTCTTCCTTAGAAGAGGGGGTTTTAGTGGGATGGGTTTACAGGCAGTGTAGAAGATTAAGGCAGAAGATTCATGCTGAACACATAATGTTACCCCTAAAATTTTATTCTGAATGTATCTATTCCTCTTGAGAGAGTGTGGTTCAGTCAATTATTTTACTATTTGTGTTACCTGGTTTGGCATATGGGAGATTTGGATGCACATCGACCATTGTTCCCAATAATCTCTGCCATGTATTGACTGATAAGCAGCTTGCTGAACCTTGTAGCCCCTGCTGAGGCCATCAGAAATGCAAGGGGAATCAGTCTGAAAGGAAAATAAACCAAGAAGCCAAGAAGCAGACATAACAAGTGTCACTGGTTTAGGGACAGGTAGAAATTGATCACCTAGTAACATAGGCCAAAGTAGCACAATTAGGAACTTGTTATCTTTATATATATTCATGGTTGCCAGACATACCTATTGGACAGGGTTGTCTTGACTGCAGGAAAAAAATCCCTAGTCCTGCAGTCAGGGCTAAAATCACACCCGAGGAATGGCTATAGCAGCACCACCCTAGAACACACTCTCTCTCTCTGCCCCCAGAATGCCCATAACCCTGCCTCTCCACCCACTTACCTAAACTCAACCCCCATCCCGCCTCTAGTTTCCGCCCCACCCGCCCGTCTGAGCACCACCAAAACCTGACAACCCTGTATATGAAAGGCAGTCGCAGGTAGCGTACAGCTGCTGGCCACCAGATTGTTCATGCTGGATGCAAGCATGTGCAAGCACATCATTAGAAGGGGTAGAGGAGTTAGGGTTGTGTCTCTTGACTGACCGGTCACTATGGGCATCTTTTATTGACTAGTCAATTGGGCATCTTATATTAATAAGTCACTGTGGGCATCTTATATTAACCAGTCACTGTGGGCATCTTGTACATACTAATCTGTGTGGACATCTTGTATTTACCAGTCACTGTAGGCATCTTATATTTATTGTGCCAGCCATTGTTGGCATCTTATATTTACTAGTCTGCGTAGGGACTTATATTTTCAACTGTCTGTTAAGTAAGCCCTCCAGTTCAGCAGCTAGTTGTAAGTCAGCCCTCTGGGTTAACAGCCAGTTTTATGTCAGCCCTCTGGTTTAACAGCCATGGTTAAGTCAGCCCTCTAGTTCAGCAGTCAGTGTTTAGTCAAGCCTCCAGTTCAGCAGCCACTGTCAGGTCAGCCCTCCAGTGCAGCAGCCACTGTCAGGTCAGCCCTCCAGTTCAGCAGCCACTGTTAATTCAGTCCGCTAGTTCACTACCCAGTGTTAGGTCAGTCCTTCAGTTCAGCATCAAGTGTTAAGTCATCCCACCAGTTCAGCAGCCAGAGTTAAGACAGCCCTCCTAGCAGTAATTACGAAGTTAAATATTCAGAACATCCGAAAATGATGTATAAGTGTGTGATTTCAGCCCCTGCATTATAGAGTAACTGTGGCTTGCAGCAACACACACAACTCAGAGTAAGTGCTACTTACATTTATTTAATTATAGATTAAGATGAGGCAAAGTCATTTTTTTCTGTATAGTGCCCCTTTAAAGGGCAAGTCCAGCCCTAAAATGAAAACTTACATACAGGTAAATTACCCCCCCAAAACCCTAAACGGTAATAGTTTGAAATGTGAAATATATAAGTCTAACCTGAAATCCTGCACAATGTCCTGTTTCCCGTTTCTGCTTCCTGGTTCTTCCAGTTAGTAACTGTCAGTTATGGATTTGACAGTTGACATCACAGCCAGTGACTGAATGTTAATCCCCTAGCTGCCTCTTCTGAGCATGCCCAGGCTCAGTATAGGTTTCTAAATGGCTCAGTTTCCATGAAGCCTTCAGAAGCATTGCAGGCATACAGTAATGAATTCATAGGACAAACTATAATACATCAACATATTTTTTTAAGGAGGCCATTCTTTCTAAAAGATGTTCTTATAATGGTGGAGTTGTCCTTTATGTCTTAATTGAATATTCTTCTCCCCAGTGGCGTAGCTGAAACCGCAGGGCCCCATAGCAAGATTTTAGATGGGGCCCCCCAACCCACAAAAACAGTTTGGTACACTTGTAAAGGTTCTCATTCATTCAGGTCATTGTATATATGTTCAGTTAGATCAACTGGACTTAAAGTTTAGTTCTTGAAGATGTTTTGCTAGTCATCCAACTGGTTATCTCAATTCAGAATAAGTTGTATAAGAATCTGTTGGCAATTATGTACCCTGGAAAGTCCCAATTAGCATATGACAGCCAGGTGTTAAGGGCCTTCTGAATGAAGGCGTGATTGCATTGTGGCTAAGAGGTGTTATGGGAACGCCCAGGGTAAGGTGTCAAAACAGCATTGTACATGACAGAGAGATGGTGTCGAAACCCCCCCCACACACATACACCTCTATTCAGACTTGGTTTATTTATTTTCACATACATGGCCATCTTTACACCTCTCTTGAACCAGTCATGTTCCTTTGCCAATATGTTAACATTACAATCTTCAATTGTATGTACACGGCTGAGTCCTGATCCGAGGAATTGGCTCTTCTGTGCTGGGCCATACGTTGATGCAGTTGCTGTTTGTTCTCCCCTTACCACCTTACCCTGGGCGTTCCTATAACACCTCTTAGCCACAGTGCAATCACGCCTTGCATTTAGAAGGTCCCTAACACCTGGCTGTGATATGCTAATTGGGACTTTCCAGGGTACATAATTGCCAACAGATTCTTGTACAAGTCATTCTGAATTGAGAAAGCCAGTCGAATGACTAGCGAAACGTCTTCAAGAACTAAACTTTAAGTCCAATTGATCGAAATGAATACAACAAATACAGTTCGGTACAGTTCAACCTAACCTTGGCAGGTTTTTTAAAGGCTATGTCTACCCTTCTTTTTAAGTCACAGAGTTTAGCCCCACAAACCATATTTTCCTATTATGTTTACCTTTTTCAAAGATGCTCCCAGGCTCAGATATTCTACTTATAAAACCCCCGCTCGCTGGCGTGGACACCCCTCCTCTGATGCTGTTGCGATCTGGTTGATTACGAGAACAGTAGCAGAGGAGTCCCGTTCTGTAACGGGCGTCAACCATTGGCCGTAATGTCACTATCACGGATGAAGAGAGGAGCCGCAGTTTTCGAAGTAGAATATTTGAGTCTGGGAGCTTCTTTGAAAGGTTTAGGAAAACAAAAAGGGGATTTGTGGGTCTAAACTAAATGTCTGGAGGGGACTTGGTAGGGCCCCCTGTGGCTTGGGGTCCCATAGCAATCGCTATGGTGATCCCTACACCCCTGTTCTCCCCCTGGGAGGAGGGGCAGAAGTCAGGTGATTTCACTCAACCAACTGGAAGCAGGAAATATGAACGTTCACCCAAGTATAATTTCTCACAGGCTGAAGCCATAGATGTGATTGTCAGTTCATTTTAAAGGAAATACTGCAGGCTTTCATTTAACCCTAACTTGTTTGGAGACCACAGTTGCCCTTTATTAAGGAGCTAAATCATTAAGTCTAAAAGATACACAAAAACCGCACACAGGAAATGTGATAATGTGTTTACTTTGATAATACCAACTTTATACACACTAGAGCAGCGGTCAGTCCTCCTGTTCAGCAGCCAGTGTTGTCAGTCCTCCAGTTCACCAGTTTTATGTAGGTCCTCCAGTTCACCAAATAGTGTTCGTCAGCCCACCACACCCACTTTTTTTCAGGGGCAGATTCAGGGACAGCTTTAAAAAAATTGTTTCAGGTGATAAAAGGACTAGAAACATCCAGAGTATTATTCAGGCTGAGGCCCCACTACAACACAGCAGAATCACTTACGTTTTCGCATTATGGAAACTCATGCAATTGCACCAAAAAAATATGGTGATCACGTTACCAAAATGAAAATGGATGTGCAATTGCACCTGCATAGGAAATTGCAGGAATTTTTGTGTTCCCGCGATTTCCATGTTATTAGAAAATACGTGCACAAAGGTGTGAAAACTGGTTAATGGGGCCTAGACCTTAGTGTGCTCTTCACTGATGATGCCTCAACAGTTGGCCACCACAAACACAAAATAAAAAAAGAAACCCTGAACACATGTATTTGCAAAAAATAGGAACCCCTCCTGATTATTGTGTCAAGCAGAACAGCGTTTTAGTGCTTCCTGCTGACACATGACGAATTACTAGTTTGTGATTTATGCAAAGAAACATGCACAGCAAGGTGATTTTATTACAGTACATTATGTTTACAGTACTTCGATAGTGGAAACAAAGCCTTAACAAGTATTTACCAGTGTGTCCATTTAAATACCTACTACACCACACCCAAATGCCACCAAGGCACAAACCAACCACACCCCTCGCTCACTCACATAGCAAACAAAAAAAAAAAAAACAGAAAATCAAATCATACTTACAGAGATTTTCTTTTCCTGGTCCGTAGCACGCAGTGGTTACGCTTGGGTATTCACACCTGGCTAGTTGAGACAGGAATCCCCCCCCTAAACCTATAAGGTAGGATAGTGAGGCCCCCCCCCTTGCCTTGAATGGATGTCTGAGCGAGAAGTAGTTGTTTGTTATTTTGAAGGGGGGGTGCTAACCACTGCCGTGCTACGGACCAGGAAAAGAAAATCTCGGTAAGTATGATTTGATTTTCTGTTTTCCCTGGTCCTACACGGCAGTGGTTACGCTTGGGACTTAAAAAGCCTGAAAAAAAAAGAGGGGAGGGACACAGGATGATGCTTGAAAAATAATTAAAGGTTTTATTTGAGTCGATGAGGCCTCTGATAGGACCCTTTTCCCAAAGTCTGCTTGAGCCGCAGATGCTAGATCGATCTTATAGTGTTTAATAAACGTGGGCATGGATTACCATGTTGCCGCGTTGCAGATTTCTTCTGGAGATGGCTGGGCTCGGAGTGCCCAGGAAGCTGCCAGTGATCTCGTGGAGTGAGCCGTTACCCTTGGGGGTATTACCTCTGCCTTACCGGCGTATGCCTGTTTGATGCAGAAGGAAATCCAGGATGCTATGGTCATCTTTGCTGGCTGTAATCCCTTGCGTTGCCCGTTGAAGAGAATAAAGAGGAAGTTGGTTTTACGGAAATCTCTGGTTTTCTCCAGGTATGATAGGATGGATCTACCAACGTCCAGAGTGTGTGGGATTGAGTCTTGTTCCTCTTGTGACTGACTGAAGGTGGGTAGAATTATGTCCTGGTTTAGATGGTAGGGCGTTATGACCTTTGGTAGAAAAGAGGGGTCCGGTCTTAGTACCACTTTGTTGGGGAAAAACGTTAGGAAGGGTTCTGAGGCTCATAGAGATCTGATTTCGGACAATCTTCTGGACGATGTTATGGCTACCAGGAAGGTGGTTTTGAGAGGGATGTATTTGATTGATCATGTCTCTATGGGTTCGAAGGGGTTTTCCTGCAGTGCTTGAAGGACTATTGGTAGGTCCCATTGAATTTGAATTTGGGGTTTTTAGCCTGACCCCTTGGAAAAATCTTATTAGTAGAGGGTCTAGAGCCCATCTTGTGTTGGTTATGGCTGAAATAGCTGTGACCTGAGATTTGAGGGTCGATAGACTGAGGTCTTTGGAGAGGCCTTCTTGAAGAAACTTTATCAGAGTTTCTATTTTAACTGACGAAGGAGGAATATTCCTGTTTTGACACCATAAACTGAATATTTTCCATGTCCTGTAGTAGCTTGATGAGGTAGTGGTTTTGCGTGATGCTAACAGTGTATGGATAGTGGCTTCTGATAATCCCGTTCTTTAAGGAGATGGTTTCAATTTCCAGGCCGTCAGATTTAGGGTTGTTATGTCCGGATGATTGACAGGCCCCTGTTGGAGAAGGTCTTGTCTCAGGGGAAGTTTGATTGGTGATGAGACTGACATTTGGAGAGCCCAGCTGAACCATGGTCTCCTGGGCCGCCATGGAAGGATTGCTATAATGTGAGCGTTGTCGTCTCTGATTTTCTAGAGAACTTTCTATATTATTGGAATTGGGGGAAAGATGTAAAGGAGGTGATGGTTCCAACTGAATGAAAAAGCATCCGTCATCGATGCATTGGGCTCCTTGAATCTGGAACAGTAGTTGTCCAGTTGGGTATTGGATTTGGTCGCCATGAGGTCCATATGCGGGGTTCCCCATTTCTGAATTATATAGGCAAATACTTCTGGGTGGAGTTTCCACTCGTTGGGACATATCCCCCGTCTGCTGAGAAAGTCTGCTTTTGTGTTGAGTGTGCCTGGAATATGGCAAGCTTTGATCTGTGAGAGGTATGTTTCTGTCCAAGTTAGGATTTGCTTTGTTATTGACCAGAGACTGGGGCTCCTGGTACCTCCGCTCCTGCTGATGTAAGCCACAACTGTAGCATTGTCTGTCCGTATCTGGACTGACTGACCTGTCAGATGCTTTTGAAAGTGCTGCAGGGCCTGGAGCACTGTTGTCATCTCTCTGGCATTCTGTGAGGCTGAGTATGTGATTGTTGACCATTTCCCCTGGGCATAGGAGTTTCCGTATGTTGCCCCCCAACCTGAGGGACTCGCATCGGTTGTTAGCGTTTCCCACCGAGGGGGAGAGAGAGAAATGGGTTTCAGATTGTCTGGCCAAGTCCACCATCTCAGATTCGATAGAATGGATGGGGGAAGGAAAATTAGTTGGTCTTTCCCCACCTGAGGCCGGAATTGATCTAGGAAGCATAGCAGTAGATCTCTGGCGTGCAGCATAGCCCATTTTGTTGAATCTGTTGTGGAGATTATTTTCCCTAGAATTTGTTGGCATTTGCCAGTAGTGTATATTGGGAAGCGAACAAACCTGGTGATGTCTCTTGCTATCTCTTCCTTCCGATGATCTGGGAGTGATAGAGATAGATTCCTGGAGTCTATCACTACTCCTAGGAATTGTATGTTTTGTACTGGGGTTAACATGGATTTTTGTTTGTTGATTATCCAGCCGTGTCAGCGAAGACAGGCTAGTGATATTTTTAGGTCTTCCACGAGAATTTCTCGGCTGGGGGCCTTTATTAGCATGTCGTCCAAATAGGAGAAAATTTGGATTCCCATGAGTCTGAGATGTGCTATTACTGGAATTAGCATTTTCGAAAATACCCTTGGAGCTGAGGATAGGCCAAAGGGTAGGGCTTTGTATTGCATGTGTTGATTGTAAACGTGGAACCTGAGGAATTTCCTGTGGGATGGAGCTATCGGTATGTGTAGATAGGCATCTTGTATGTCTAGTTTTATCATCCAGTCTCCTCTGTTGATCTGGGCTGAGATTGTTTTGATAGTCTCTATTTTGAACCTTTTTGTTTTGAGATAAGTGTTTAGTAGTTTTAGGTTCAGGATTGTGTGAAACTCTCCTGTTTTTTTCCTTTTCAGAAAGATGTGGGAGTATATGCCTTGTCTTTCTTGGTTCTTTGGTACTTTTTGAATTATCTGATGTCCTGAAGTTCTGTCAGAGTGGAACAGAATGCTGTTCTGGCCCGATGTTGTTGAAGGGGCTTTTGAGGAAATAAATCTGTTTGTTTTTGGTAGAGATTTGAATTGGATCTTGTATCCTAGGGTCAGGACACTGAGGACCCATGCGTCTGATGTAGTCTGGGCCCACGTCTCCTTGAAAAAGGAAAGCCTTCCCCCTACTTTGGAGTCGTGGACTCTCAGACCTTCATGACGGTCTTTGTTTTGGTCTCCCTCCTCTGCCCCAAAAGGGCTGTTGAGAGTGCTGACCCCTCCATGACTCTTGCTGAAGGGAGGGTTTCCCTGGTCTGTATTGTCTTGCTGTTTTGTAACTAGGGCCTTGATCGACCTAGTTCGAAAAAGAGGGAAGTGAGGGAGGAAACCCACTCCTGTTAATTCTTGATTGTGATGGAAGGGTGTTTTTTGCAGAATTCTTTTCGATAAGTTCCTCAAGTTTTGGCCCGAACAGCAGCTTACCTTCAAATGGAATAGACGTCAGACTTTGCTTTGACTGTATGTCTGCCTTCCATTGTTTGAGCCATGTGATTCTCCTGGCTACCACCGCTGCGCTCATGGATTTTGCCGAGAGTTTGAGCGAGTCCATGGAGGCTTCGCAGATATAATCGTTCGTAAGTTTCATGTCTTTAAGCTGTTTTATTAAGTCTTCACGAGGAGTTCCATTTCTAATGGCTTCTTCCAAATCTGATGGCCAATATTTGTTCGCCCTGGCAAGGCTGGTGATTGCCATTGGAGGCCGAAGAGCAGCACCAGATAAGGAAAAATTCTTTTTAGTATTGAATCCTGTCTTTTGTCCATAGGATTGCGTAATGCTAGCGTATCCTCTGTGGCTAATGTGGTTCTTCTGGCTGCTTTGATTATGGCCGTGTCAACTCTAGGAGCAGTATCCCAGGCATTCGTGATGTCTGGGTTGAATGGGTATGTCTTATTGAAGTTCATTGAAGATGAGAATTTTTTGTCTGGATTTAGGAACTCCTTTTGTATTGTTTCTAGAAAATGCTCATGGATATGGAAGGTAGATGAGTCGAAAGGTTTCTTAGAGAACATTAAGTCTGACGGTCCCGGTTGTTCTGGCTCCGATATTTGTAGTGTATCTCTCATCCTTTTAATAAGGTGAGACAGCACTTCCTGTGTCAGAGCGTTCTCTGATTGTATTTCTTCTGGTTGAATATCACTTTTGATTGTTTCTCCTTGTTCTGAAGTAACTTGTTCTGCTGGGGATGGAGTTTTTGGTTGTATCATTAAGAATACTTGGTCCATGATGTTCTCTGAGAATTTTGCAAGAGATGAGTCCATCATGGATTTGACTGAGTTTAATAGCTGGTCTTGAGAGGTGGCTGGCTTTGATCTGAATGACAGGCATTCTTCACATAATTTCTGACCATGCGCTGCTGGATTGCAGCACAAGACGCATTCTTGTCTTTTTGTGGTGATGTGAGTGTTCTTCTCCTCTATGTCTGGAGGTAGAACTGTAGGAAGAGAGGGAAAGAAAAGAGAGAGAGAGAGAAAAAAACAGATTCAGCAAGCTGTAATGCAATTGTGTTTTGTTTGTTCTTGTTCTGTTGTTCTCAGCTCACCCCCTTGATCCTGAACTCCTTGCTTCCTTGGAACTCATTGTGGCACTAGAAATGAAATGTGACCCAATTTAGCATGTTTGAATAACATGTAAGCAAACATCTTTGTTTGGGTTCTATTACTCACATTTGGTAAGGCAGAGGATGATCTGGAGCGGCTGTTCCCCACTGCTGTAGACAGGAGCGGCGGAAACCATAGAAAGGACTTACCCTGAGAAAAACCGAGTTTTTAAAGTTTTCGCGCCCTTCCGGGTCGCGTCCATGACGTCATTCACGTCATCGCGACCGCTCGCGAGAGACTCGTGAGCGCGCGAGAGGACGCACTGTAACTCTGCACATCGCGCAAGCACTTAGGTGCAGAGCCCGATCAAGGGGAGAGAGGTCTGGATGAGCTGCTGAATGTCCGTGTTGCTTGAAGATTCCCTGCACTCGCGAAGACAGGAATGAAAAGGCAAGGGGGCGGGCCTCACGATCCTACCTTTATAGGTTTAGGGTAGGGGATTCCTGTCACTCAACTAGCCAGGTGTGAATACCCAAGCGTAACCACTGCCGTGTAGGACCAGGGAAATTCTAAAGCTCAATTCACTCAACAGCAATAAAACACAAAATACAAACTACAGCAACCACACATAGCTAACATAGCAGTTAGTTTCTTGTTCACAGGCTGAAGTTGGTTTCTTATTCGGATTTGAATTAGAAACTGGTGTATTGCAATAGGTAAACCAGTTTGGGTCACTGAAAAAAACACCGCAGACAGACTTGTACATACCCCTGGCACATAATTCAGTTGAGTCCAGCCTGGCCCAAATTGGTTTTGGGCATGCAAGTTGGCACCAAAGTCTGCAAAATAGCCATTTTTTGCCATTTGAATAAGAAACTGGTGTTTTCCAATAGGTAAACCGCTTTGGGTCACTGAAAAAACACCGCAGACAGACTTGTACATACCCCTGGCACATAATTCAGTTGAGTCCAGCCTGGCCCAAATTGGTTTTGGGCTTGCAAGTTGGCACCAAAGACTGCAAAATAGCCATTTTTGCCATTTGAATAAGAAACTGGTGTATTGCAATAGGTAAACTGCTTTGGGCCACTGAAAAAACACCGCAGACAGACTTGTACATACCCCTGGCACATAATTCAGTTGAGTCCAGCCTGGCCCAAATTGGTTTTGGGCATGCAAGTTGGCACCAAAGTCTGCAAAATAGTCATTTTTGCACATTTGAATAAGAAACTGGTGTATTGCAATAGGTAAACCAGTTAGGGCCAGGCTGAACTCAACTGAATTATGTGCCAGGGATATGTAAAAGTCTGTCTGCAGTGCTTTTTAAGTGGCCCAAACTGGTTTACCTATTGCATTACACCAGTTTCTTATTCAAATGGCTACAATGGCTTTTTTGCAGAATTTGGTGCCAACTTGCATGCCCAAAACCAATTTGGGCCAGGCTAGACTCAACTGAATTATGCGCCAGGGGTATGTACATGTGTGCCTGCGGTGTTTTTTCAGTGGCCCAAAGCAGTTTACCTACTGCAATACACCAGTTTCTTATTCAAATCCGAATAAGAAACCAACTTCAGCCTGTGAATAAGAAACTAACTAAAAAAGAACCAACTTTTTTGAATAAGAAATCAACTTCAGCTTCGTCAAGCTAACAGATTTCCAAATGCAAACACAATCCCGTGTAAATGGAAGTCCAGTGCTCACACACCTCTTGTATAGTCGGCTCCTCTGCGGCGGTCAGTAACGATATATCTTTAACCAGGAAGAAGAACGAGGCAGGCTACCGGATTCCCATCAGAATAAAACTTTTCTTTATTTCAAATGTTAAAACCAACATTCACAGCGATGCAGCATAGTTCACAGCAAATCCCTCCTAGCTCCGCCCAAGACTCATCACACAACTCAAGACAGCATACCAACAAAAAATAACACTCAAAACAACAAAGCAAATCTTAGAACAATCAATTTTTAAGCACAGGTCTCCTACACACTCCTAATTCTAGCCTCACAACAAAAACAAGGGAAGCACATGAAAAAAACTCTAACACGCCAGTTGTCTGCTTTTTTTTAGCACTTTCATCAACATCCAGTTTAGCAAAAAATGGTAATTGCGTCCGTTCCGAAATCACAGTCGCTGTAAAGTCACAGCGCACATAGTGGGGCCCCTACTTGATAAACATGATAAAGGCCCAGACATTGTGAATTGCAAAGCTTAAAGGGAAAGTTCAAAGGAAAATATCATTATTTTTAAAATTATTTAGTTTGTATTATGAATGCCTTCCTATTCCACATATTTTCTTCCATTTTGAAAAATCAGTGGAATTTATACCCCTTGCTATTCCATGCTGTTGTTGTTAGTGAGCTGACATTTTAGGTTCTGTAAGGGTCCTTCTCAGGTATCCCACACCTCCCGGGGATAATAATCCTGACAGGTTACCAGCCTTTGTGTGTACCAGATTTACAATTCAGGCACTAGACTCCAGACTCCAGACTGAACATTTATTATCAGCAGAGCTACACAATAACCCAATTCTTTCCTAATGCGGACAGCTCCACCTGCTGGAGACCTCACTAACACTGGGAAACACGTCTACTTCTGTCTTCATCTGGTTCAGAGTGTAGCTGTTCACATAAGACTGTAAGACTATGGCTGGTAAAAAAGAAATAATTTGCCGACAGGTTAAATAATATAAGCGGCACAGGATGCTGTAAACCCCACACAGGATTGACATTGCGGTAAAAGCTATTTTGACTTATCACTCCCACCGTACTAAACAGTATACACGTGACTGAAGCTAACCGGAAGTAGCTGCGGTGTGTGTGTAAGTTACCGGTGTAGGTGATTGTGATGGTCTAGTCTCAGACTGTGAGTGTGTTATTTGTTTTTTTCCAATTGTGTGTTTGTTAACCGGGGGACTTATCCTACCAGTTACCTATTCCTGCAATAGTTAATATACATTTAAAGTGACAGGCACCAAAAGGGGAAGTTGTAGACAGAACTTATTCAGCACATCCAGGTGTATTTTACAGCTGTTTAGGAATAAACTTGCGTTTAAATAGAAATGAATTGAACATTATAAAAACCTTTTTTTCAAAAAAACTTGAATTGCCCTTTAAACACAGCATACTTATTTCATTCAAACATTGATTTAGAACCTTGGCATTAAACATGCTTGGAAACTACATTACACAATCAAGGCATGCTGGGAGTTGTAGTTTCCAGACATCACTGTATTATCATGTGTGGTTTGTACTACACTGCCCAGTATCTTGTATTTCCTACTTCTATATACCAGCAGTTTTGATGTTTATAATGAGAATGCAGTTATCACTTGCATGAAAATCTCAATCTGTACGCCCAACATTGTGATCGGTTCCTGCAAATTGAAACGCACACAGTCACTGTAAAACTATAGAATTAATGTATCAGTCTGTGTTTATTGTTAAAAAACATCCCTGCTCTACAACATTTCAAGGAAGAAAATAGATACACATAGCCATTGCACTTGCTCCACCCAAATTCCTACCTTTTCTAACAATATATATATATATATATATATATATATATATATATATATATAATATAATATATATAAAAGACAATTGTGCAGCACTCGTAGAATGTTTTATTTCTTGTAATCATCATATCAAGATAAAGGCATTTTATTTTGATATGATGATATTACAGAAATAAAAATTCTACGAGGCTGCACAAATTAGTCTTCTTTTCTATATCCATTGGAGGAATACAGGTATCCTCACCAGTGCGTGCACCAATCTGCAATTTTCACTAAGTGGAGTGCTGCTGTTACACTTGCTTTATATATATATATATATATATATATATATATTGGTGGTATAAGAACTGCAGAACTGTATGCGGAGCATCCACAGCCTTTCAACCATTTATTAAGGTAAGGTAACAAACAGGTCTGTAGAACCTACGCGTCTCAGCCTTAACAGCCTTCCCCTGGGACGGCACGATGGTTAAGGGCTGAAACGCGTAGGATCTACAGACCTGCTTGTTACTTAATAAATGGTTGAAAAGGCCGTGGAGTGCTCCGCATACAGTTCTTCTATTTAGTCTCTTCTTCGGCAGCACCCGGGCATTTGTCTTGTGAACGGAGTGCGTGAGATCCTGTTTCTCTCTCTCTCTCTTCTCTCTCATATCTGTGGGCGGCTTCGGATGCACCGGGGTGATTGTTCGTTGAGGGTGTGCAGAGGATCTACATCGTTATATATATATATATATATATATATATATATATATAAAATTCGCAAATTACTAAAATTAGAAGCGAAGTTGCTGGCTCCGTTTCCCCTATATTTATGTTAACAGACAGCCCCCTATAATTTACAGCAGAATTTGACCCCTATTATTTGACAGCAGAGTTACTTGTCCCCATTTCATTATCAGCTTATCTACTGGTCCTTTATATTTTGTGATTTATTTATTTAGCTTATCTGTTGTATTCAATTAGATCAACTGGACTTGAAGTTTAGTTCTTGAAGACGTTTCGCTAGTCATCCGAATAGCTTTCTCAATTCAGAATGACTTGTACAAGAATCCGTGGCAATTATGTACCCTGGAAAATCCCACATAATTGCCACAGATTCTTGTACAAGTCATTCTGAATTGAGAAAGCCAGTCGGATGACTAGCGAAACGTCTTCAAGAACTAAACTTCAAGTCCATGATTCTAATTGAATAAACTGATATACCATGACCTGGATGAATGAGAACCTTCACAAGCATTTATTTAGCTTATTTGTTTTATTTCAGTTTTCTTTGGTTTCTCATTGTATTTTGTAGTCTGTTTTACTTGTTTAGCCCCTTTTTTGTGTTATTTCTGATCTCTAGATTTCTTATTGGCTTATTTGTAATTTTTATTTGTATTTTTTGGTTCTTACATTAGTTAAGGTCTTTCACTTAGTGAGTTTACATTCATTCTTGTTAAAGAGGAATTTCAGTGGAAAACAAATGGCTATATTAATTACTGCATAAGCCACTTATTTTTCTGCATATAGGCTGTCACGGACAACAACATTTTGCAAACATAAGCTAAATACACATTGCCATGGAAGTGGAGAATGTTAAAGAAGAGGAGAACTTAGAAGGGGAAACTTCTCTCTCAGAGGTGGAAGGAGCCATACGTGGATTATCATCACTTCCTGTAGAAGACACTGGAGACCGAAGAAGACTTTGTTCTCAGTGCAGGTGTGACTGAACAACATGCTGCTAATAGATCTTAAATGGTTTTCTATGTATAAATTTTGCTTCAGTGAGAAAGGCACACATTTTTCACATATAGTATAAACTTCTACCTTTAATATTTTTATTAATTAATTTTGCACTGTTTGAGGATGTTACTTACATAACCTAAATAAAGACATCTTGGATATAAAATAATACCTTTTATTGGCTAACTAAAATGATTGAAAATGCAAGCTTTAAAAGCACTAGGCTTCTTCCTCAGGCATGATGCAATACTAAATCTTGTGAAGCACTCTATTTTATACATACTAGAACAAAGACTTTCTGACATTATACAGATGTTAACTTATGCCCCCATGCCTGGCAATGGCTGTCGTAAATAAAACAGCCATTGCTAAAACGTAAATGTAAGTCTAGTGTGCAATCTATGCAAGATGTTCATAGTGCTGCAATTAACATCTTTGTTTGATACTTTTTTTAAGTTAAACTTGGGCTAAGTAAGTAAATATCTCTGTCTATAGACAAAGTGGATAATGTTATACCTTACAGCAGCCCAATGATAGTGAAGATACATGGTATTCATCCCTTTAAAGATGATCCTTGCAAATGTTTTTTAAAATCATAAGCTTGCCAAATCATACTTAAATATATATTTTTTAAATATTGTTATGGATTCTTTCTTTTTTTTTTTTTTTAATTTAATTAGATAAGCTAAAAAAAAGCAATCCTGTACTTGGAAATTATGGTCTTGGCATTTTTTTGTCCCAGTTTGTTGAACAACTCATTCTTCTGCAGCGAAAAAGATTTCAAAGGGGAAAATAAATATGTATCTTTAAAACTAACATAAAATTATGTTCATAGGAACAATTATGTTCTCAGTCTAAGAGATACGATGGGTGGTTTAATACAAGTGGAAGGGACCCATTCAAATTGACAAAGGGTGCTTCCCCCCCCCAAAATGGGCCGTGTATCCCTGCCAACCAAGAATTATTGAATATCTCCATGTAGAAACCTTGTAGAACTTTGTATGTGGCAAGGGGTATGGGATTTTAGTGATGTCAGTTAAGCCATGGTAATTCAAAAGTTAAGGTTGTGAATAAACATGTGACCACATGCAAGTAACTGATAGAAAAAGGACTAGGTGGTGGGCTTGGGAAACCTGTGAAATCAAATAAATATTGGGTTTGGTTATGTTCAGAAATCAGAAAATCACAAATACTTACCAAGATTTTCTTTTCCTGGTCTGGAATACGGCAGTGAAAGTGAATGGGTTAATTCCTTCCCACAAATGAATGACGGGCCTGTTCTCCAATAAAAATCTTGCTCCTCCCCCATGCCTCCATGTCTTTGACAATGGTGTTATATGGGAGGGAAAACCCCTTCCACTGCCGTATTCCATACCAGGAAAAGAAAATCTCGTTAAGTATTTATGATTTTCTGATTTCCCTGGTCTTCATCCACCAGTGGAAGTGAATGTTTTTTTTTTTTAAAGCAGTTTTAAAGCAGTTAGAAACTTAAAAAAGGGGAGGGAAACGTTTTCAAATATAATGTAATGTAATTTATTTAAAGGGTATGTCCACCCTTTAAACTAACTTTTCCCAAAATATAGATATTGGTCCCTCAGCCCCAACCGCATTTCTATTAGAGCAAGAAAGTCCCCCGATCTTTACTTATTTCCTCTCTCCTTCACCGCACAATTCCGGCCCTCTGCTTGCATAGAACTGCAAGCAGGGGCGGGATCGGCAGCCGCGTCCGTGATTGGCTGAGAGGCAGCCAATCACGCGAGGCTGCTGGTAGTGTAGAACGGCGAAGGAGAGAGGTAGGTAAGAAAGATCAAGGGATTTTCTTGCTCTATAGTAATGCAGTTGGGGCTGGGGGACCATATCATATTATGGGAAAGGGGTTTAAAGGGTATGTCCACCCCGAAATTCGATTTTTAATATTCTGCTCCCCCATGTCCCCAGCCCCAACCGCATGTTTTTTTTTTTCAAAAGCTCCCCAAACTCTTATTACCTCCCTCGATCCTCCGCGCACTGCCGGCCCTCTGCTTGCGAGAATGCAAGCAGAGGGGCGGGACCGCAGTCGCGTCTGTGATTGGCTGAGCGGCAGCCAATCACGGACGCGGCTGCCGGTCATTCAGTGCAGCGAGGAAAGCGGAGGGAGAGGTAAGTAAGAGTTTGGGGAGCTTTTTAAAAAAAAAACATGCGGTTGGGGCTGGGGGACATGGGGGAGCAGAATATTAGGGGGTTTAATGCTAGGGGAGGGTAGGATAGTAGAACGGGAGGAGAGGGAGGAGGGGGAGGGAGGGGGGAGAAGGGCTGCAGTGCGATGGCAAATATCTACCGGAGGCAAGTAGCAGGCAGAGCCCTGCTATCCTCCTGGTGGTAGTTTGGGATTTGGGGGGGGGGTTTACAGGAGAACCCTATGGAGCTGGGATGTGAGGTAAGGATTAAACTAACTACATGGTGGGGCCAGTAGTTGGGGGGATTATAGTTTTGGGGGGGGACATGCCCTTTAATGCTAGGGGAGGGGAGGGGGCTCTTGCGCATGGCAAAATTCTCCCGGAGGGGAGACAGGAGGCAGAGTCCTATATGGACTCTGCAGTACTCCTGGTGGCCAGTTTTTGTGACTAAGAGCTCTACCCACATACAAGGGACAGTCTGTCTCGTTCTTTTGAAGTGAAGGTAGTATTATATCTTGGTTCAGATGGAACTTCGAGACCACTTTTGGTGTAAACTTTATATCTGGTCTTATGAGATAAGATATGGAGGAGAACTCAAGCATTGATTTCTGAAACTTTCTCGCAGATGTTATTGCTACTAAAAATAGATTTTGAATGTAGGTTTTTTTTATACTTGCTGTTTCCAAGTTCCATTACCGTTCAAATGGACTATTTTCAGCATATTGAGAACTATTGTTAAAGGGTATCTCCACTGAGGAAAACGTATTTTTTTTTTTTTTTTGGTTTATTTTAAAGTACCATCCCCAACTCTCCCCCTACTTTTTCCCCCCCAGAACTCCCTTCGTTTGATTGCAGCAGCATGGGGAAGTTGTGCAGGTTCCTGGGGGTGTGTCTTCCTGTGCTGAGAGTGCTGTCACTCAATGTGCATCATCATGGTAGCAGACACACCCACTTGGCTGCAGTAAGAAATCCTTCCTCCCTGACTCTCTAAGTTCATTTTTACAGCTAATCATGCAGAGAGAGACAGGGGAGGAAAAGTTAAACCCTCTTCCCACACTACTGTAGCAAAGGCAGGGGGACTTGCGTTGTTTTTTAATAAGATTTTTTGGGTCTAACTCTGATCATGATTGATTTCATAGGGGATGTTGGGAATATAGGCAATCTGGTATGGGAGGGAGGGAGAGAGAAAAAATATTAATTAGTGAGGTCAGCAAGCTGCTGTGATGGTCATGTGATTATTCCTCCATTAAGCAGTGAACTCAGTAGCTTGAAGTGTGTGTGCTGTGTGTGTGTGTGCGTCGTGTGTGTGTAGAATTGACCAACCAGTCAGATCACACTGACAGCAGTCCCGACGGTTCCTCTCACGTTCTGCGCATGCACTAAAGGAAAACGCACGTCAGACATTTCCAGACAGGCAGTCACTGAAAGTGGGCGCAGACCTCACCATCCACAGCGTTCTGGGGGAAACTCATTGGATTTCTTCTAAACTACTGCTCAAAGACACAGGATAATGCAGGTACATATCCACCGTTCCACATATCTATCCTACAACCCAGGTGACTTTTACAGTCACTTTATTTAAGTCCCATGGAGGAATTGATTTTTGATGGTGGTCTAATATGCATGATGCCTTTTAAAGAACCTTACATCAGGGGTCTAAAGCGAAGTTTTTATTCAGAACTGCTGAAAGGGCTGATACAGTCTTTTTAATGTTGATGATGTACTTAGATTTTTTTGTAATCCCTCTTGTAAAACGGTAAAAGTGTTTCTATTTGTACTGTCTTTACTTCTATTGATTTCGTTTGACACCAGTGTTGATATCATAGGTATAGGAGGGAATATATACATCATCTGAAACAACCATTTCATTGAAAATGCATTGTTTGTTACTGCCAGCCTGTCTGGAAACAATGAAGAGAATTTCCTAAGTTTTGCATTGTGCCTGTTCGCCATCAAAATTATTTCTGGCATCCTTCACCAATTGGTTATTTGATTGAAGATTGATTGGTCCAAACTCCATTGTTCTGGGTTGATCGTATGTCTGCTGAACCAGTCTGCTTGTTTCGTTCCGTTTCCCTGGAATATGTATAGCACGTATGTATTTCAGATCAGAATTTCTGACACTTGTTTCCAAGGCTGACACTCCGTGTCCCCCCCTTCACTTTTTTATGTAGCTCAATATTCCTTGTCTGATTGTATTGTACTGCTTGGTTCTGAATCATTGATTTGAAAGATGTTATTGCTAACAACACCAGCTTTCATTTCTCTCAGGTTCTGGTGTAATACCTCGCTAGATTCTATTTTTCTAACCTGTGGAAACCAACTGTAAACAAATGTAACTTAATTAGGTGTATTTTTTCTTTCCTTTTGTTTCTAATCCGAGAAAGAAGCCCATATGATACAGTGATCCTTTTACAGTATGTATGATTTTGTTTCTAATATCTCTTACTTCAAAAAATGTAGCTTAAGTCCCACCTGGAGTCTAACCCCTTTGGTATTGTAGTATCAAGTTCTAGGATCCAATAGTTTTTTGCTGACTTTCTTTATCCCTGTTTTTTACAAAATGCAATGTCACCACCATTGCAGTCCATAAAATGTTTAGCTATTAGTGCCTGTTTATTTTTTGCTACCCTCTTTATATTTTGCTAGACATTAAGCCTTACAATAACGGACGCTAGAAGCCCAGAGTGCCCCCTTAGTGTCCAAGGCCAGAGTTTCCTCCTATATCCCAAGGTCAGAGTTCCTATGTGTCCCAAGGCCAGAGTCCCCCTCTGTGTCCAAGGCCAGAGTCTTCTCCAAATCAGTCCCTCTCTGTCCCAAGCAACCTGTGTAATCTGTGTAACTGCTGTGTTCTGCCTTGTTTGTTTCCTGTGTTTCACCCTTAGTGGTGAGTCAATAGGCACTGCAGAGACACACGGTCTCACATAATTAGGGTTTTATGTATATGATGTCATAAATGTGTTCAGCGGAGGTTCCTTCAGGGGCCTTTTCAGCCTCCAACGTACTATTTTTGGCCTTTTATACAAGTCAAAAGATAAATTATGTTCTGCGTGTCACAATTATAAAAATCTTTATGTCGTATCTTTTCTGTGTCAC
This sequence comes from Hymenochirus boettgeri, assembly GCA_019447015.1. NCBI lineage: Eukaryota > Metazoa > Chordata > Amphibia > Anura > Pipidae > Hymenochirus > Hymenochirus boettgeri. The sequence goes on from CM033469.1 coordinate 328,231,068, forward strand.
CTTTAAATTATAGTGTTTTTTTTATCCATCATCAAGCAAGTCATACATGATTTTCCCCACACTTGAAATCCCCCTCATAGAAAACCAGTTTGTTTTCCCCTTTAGTTGTCTTTTCTATTGTTCAACATAAACTCCAAAAGTATTGGCTCTTCTAGCTATCATGTGTAAACCTGATTGTAAAATTATATTCAGATCTGGATCCCTTTTCAAAATGTAGAGGTTTCTGCATAAAAATTTTTCATATAAAATCATATTAAATTCGTGCTATATTTTGTGACAAAAGGAGATTTTTATTTTTTTGTTTGGCCTCCCTTTGTCCAATTATACAACAGACATTCCCTATCTTCACTGTTTACAAACTCACAAGCTTATTAGGGTTCTTCTTTTTATATAACCCGTTCAATGAATCTTCGTTTACCCCCTGCCTTTAAAAAGATTCCTTCAGGGAGCAGTTCTGCCTAAAGGTATGCTTTGGATGGCAGCTTGTGGCCAGTAAAGGGAATTCCACACTACCTCTTTTGTGTATACTCAGTTTCCACATGTGACGTGGCTGGATCTCCAATCAACACAATGTCCAAAAAGTGGATCCGGTCCTTCGCTTTCCTGTGTTCCTGTGATCTATTTTCCTGTGAAAGATAGATTACAATCATTGGCATTAACATATTCAAAAAGTTAGTCACAGAATCCTCATCACCATTCCAAATTAGCAAGAGATCATCTATAAAGTGACCAAAATAGATGATCCTTTGTCTGTATGGATTACTATCTCCAAAGATGTGGGTTTCCTCATCAAACATGAAATAGTTGTGCGACAACAAGTACCAAATGGAGGCTAGAATAAATCTTTGCAGGGCCATAGAATAGCTAGAGTGTTAAAGGGTCACTATACCACTGAAACAACTTAACTTGTCTGAAACACAATTAGACAGGCAAAATGGTGGTACTCACATATTTATCTTGTGCTTGCTTGTCAAAATTATTAATGTTTAGTGAGTACTCCTAATTCTCTCCACCCTCCCTTACTCACTGCCTTGTAGTGTCTGCGACATTATAAATCCTGCACAGCCTCATCATGGACCTGCTCTGATTACACATGTCCCTTCCCTCCTGCCTTCTTTTCTCTGCTGATCTCTTAAATGTTGCAGAAAGTGTGCTGGCAGGCAGGCAAGAGGTCAAGCATGGGCCACATATTATAATTTCTGCTTCTGGAGTGACAGGTATTTCCCTGTAAATGCGTGTGATTAAATGATGATTTCTCAGAATCTACTGCTCAGATTTAAAATCTGAAAAACGTTTTGGAGAATGGGATCTTGCTCTATCTAAAGGTACTATTGTTGAAAACTAAATACCCTTTAGATACCCTTTAAGATACATTCAACTGCCTTAGGACCCATAGTATCGTCATCACTGAGTAAAGGGATTTCACATAAAAACCCTGTTTCCACTTGATCTTTTATTCTTACCCTGGACATCTTTTGTGTCTTGTATGTAGAACAAAGCGATCTCACTAGTGGCTGTAAATAAAGTCTACAAATTTTCCCAAATTCTCCCCCAAAGATCCAATACTGGCCATTATCTGCCTACCTTCTGGTTATTTGACTCTTATTGATCTTGGGAGGTGTGTGGAAAATAGGCACCATTGGTCTCCTCACATCTCATAAAATCTACATCAGACTTGGAAAGTACCTTCATATATGCTGCTTCATCTATTAATTATCCAATTCTTGTGGGGTTTCCTGTTATTTGCAATAATAGATATGTCATTCAACTGTCTGTAGCTTCTTTCTTTTCATTATGTCTCAATTCCTCAAGAGCTAATCTTTCTATCCCTCTGATATTTCTTTCTTTGCTGTTGTGTCTCTTATCTGTTTGTTCAATTATCAGTTTCAAGTAATTTTCCAATTTTGTTAAGTCCAATTGCAAATCCCTAAACTGCTCCATTTCATCTTGGTTCTTTACAATAGATTGTCTTATTTTTCAGTTTCTTTCTCCTTATACTTGATAATCAAACACATTAATTTCAATGAACAGTCATCAGTTCTTTATTCCTTCCATTATAAATTATGATTCTGTTTCAAAAGTTGGTCTTTTGTTAGTCTCAACCCCATTGGGACTAGATTGTCCCCACATATTTCTTAAAGGCTACGTATAGTATAAGTAGGTTTCCTTGACCAGAGGTCCTCTAAGTGGGCAAATAAATCTTTCAAGTCCCTTCTTCTTGTGCTACATGTTCATTGCTACATACAATGTGTGTCTCTAATTAACATTTAAAAAACAGGTTAGTTTGCTCACCAGTCCTGTTTCATTTCCCATCTCTGCCTCCCGAACACCATTATGTATTCACACAGGGTTTCTGGCGTCTCCATGACTGAATAAGTACTCCAGCAATCTGGTCTAAAAGGGATCTCTCATCTGCTATCACGGATACACGTGCAGGTTCGTTGCGGCTGCTGTTGACCGACAATCTTAAGGGAAGGTAGTAGCAGAGGAGGAGCGCAGCCCCAGACTAACAGTACAGATTCAAATCCAAAAGGTGGGCAGCTAGACTCCCCGATATAACAGTCACTATTCCTGCAGCGTGCACACCCTCGGATGTCCAGTCCGACTAATAAAGGAAAAACCACAAACCAACACTGTGGGTCGCACTGCTGAGTTCAAAGAAGTTAACCAGGGATCGGCAAGAGATATATTAAAAACAGCTTTATTGATAATTTTAAAATTCTGGACATGGTGAGCTTATACAGATATAAAATGGGTCAGAGTTGGTAAGTCTGACGCGTTGGCCTGAAGCTCGTTTTCTTCAGCCACCATTTTCATCTCTTTCCTTCAACTGAGGCAGGAATACAATTTGTTGCGGATTCAATGTTCTGTTCCATTGTTTCAGCAATGTTAGTTGTAAAGGTCTAAAATGAAACATGACACTCACTGCTTCTGTTGTTGATACTAACTTCCCCGTATCTTCTGACAAATTTGTGCTGTTGAGTAAAGTGGGTTAAGAATTCTTTCACCTCTTTCTTTATTTCCTGCTGCTTGAGGATTGGTAGAGATATTTGTAGGTTGTTCGAATGAATTGACACCCCCAAAAATGTTATTTCCTGACTTGGAACCATCAGAGATTTTTTCTGGTTATTAGCCAGCCATGATGGCTTAAGCAGGAACTTGTCTTGCTCAGATGGTCAGTGTTGACTGATTTACGCTTCGATAAGTATATCGTCGAGATAAGCATAAAATTGTATTTTCCTCAATCTGAGGTGTGCGATAAGGAGAGATAGAATTTGACCTCATTGCTTTAGAGCTAATCTAATATATATCTTGTGATTCAGCGAAAGTCATTTGATATCATAATATTTTGTAACATCCTACTTAGTTCTCTTGGCACTCGATCCGAAATGGCTTCATCCCAACTCCTTCATTCCACACTCTGTTAGCTCTAGCCATACTTGTAATTGCTATTGAGGGACGAACAGCGGCTCAGATTGACGTATATGTCTCTTCATCGCTGCTTCCTCCTTCCTTTCCATAGGATCTCTTAGTGAAGTCCCATCTTCGTGGCTAACACTATCTTCTAGTTGTTTTTGCTATTGCGTATCTACTTTTGGAGTTCGTCTCAGGGCTTAGACTCCTGTTTGGAAAGGATACATTTTTTGTACACTTTGAGAGATGTTAACCTTTTTGTCTGGGTTTGGTTTTGCCATCATTTTTTATTTAGATTGATATGTGAGAATGGATGAAAAATGTTCGAGTTTCTGCTTGCTGATTCCAAACATCATCCTTTTGGGTTTGTCGACTTTATCTGATATCTGTAACATAGTTTTCATTCAATAATAAATAATCTACAGACTTTTGACTAATATTCCCTGCCGTTATCTCTTCCACAGCCTTATCCTGTGGAAGAGATAACAATCTGAAGCCTTATCTTCAGACTCTTCATCATACTTGGGATTCTCCATTGGTGTAGGTTTAGTGATCCCATATTCTTTGAACATATCTGTCACATTTTCCATTGTAACCTATGATACTTTCGTAATAATCGTCTCATTGATGAATCAAACATTTTTTCATTGCTGTATGAATTTGTCGGGACAAGGACGATGATGTGTTTATGCATTCTTTGCTATTTTTTTCCTTGTCTGCTTTCCTATGCAGAGTACACTTACTTTGTCCTGATTTGCTAGAAGATTCATTCTTCTGTGTGGTGAGCTAGACAAACAGACAAATATCATTATTTACTTTTTGTTTACCTTTAAACTTCAGCACCTCTTTTAAAGTTGCTACCCCTTGACCTTGATCTTGTCTTTAGAGGAACTCATTGTAAACATGTAAAAAGACAAGCAAGAGATGATTGTAATATAGGCTCCTATACTTTCAATGGGGGGGTGCAGTGGCTATAATCTATATTACAGTCACTCAGGTGCGTCACTGAGTCACTGTAATAAGAATTCTCGCCACTGCACTCCCCACCTCTCCCACCCTCCATACTCCCAGAGAATTTGATTTCCAGGATATAAAGGGTTAGGATTCCATTTTGTATTTAAATGTACTGACCAGGTTCTCCCATCCGGTTCCTGTCACTGATTGAACTGCATGGAAGATAAGCAGCAGTGTCGCATTCCAATGAGTCATAAACTGACCTCTGCTGCGGCCTGGACACTTCTGCTTATCTTCCGTGCAGTTCAATCAGTGACTGGAACCTGACTGGAGAGAACCGAGTGTAACCTGTCAGTACATTTAAAACAAAACGGAACCTTAACCCTTTATATTCTGGAAATCAAATTCTCTTGCATGGAGATGGAGGGGGGAGTAAATGCAGGGAGGGAGGGACAGGGAGCTAGATCACAGGGGGAGGCAGGGGGGTAGATACAGGGGGGAAGGCAGGGAGGTGGGGGTAGATACAGGGAGGTTGGGTGGGGGGGGTAGAAACAGGAAGGGGGTGACGGGGGGATAGATACAGGTAGGGGTGACATGGGGGGTAGATACAGGGAGTATCAACATGAGGGGATATATAAATAAGAAGTGGCGTGTTGTTGGTTGTTTGTGTGCTGTGCTGTTTTTTCTCTCTCTAGGTATTATATGCCTTATGTATTATATGGAATAATACGCTACCTACAGAATAATATACGGACATTACTTCACCTTGGAGTTCCCTGACCTGTATAAAAGACTCGGTCTACGGTCTTGTGCTTCTATATGGTCAGGGAACTCCTCAGTGCGTAATCTCCTTATATTACACTGTAGGTAGCGTATTTCCCTTATATTATATTTTAATGTTATTGTGAAACAGACAGTCACATTCTTATGCCACTCATAGCATACAAGCAGAGTATAGACTCAAGGCAACGGAAATCAGGCAGTGAAGCAGATAGATCAGATGCCACAATAGCGAGCCGCATTGACAACAAACTCCCTGCGTTTGTGAAATCAGCCAGCAGCTGTGCGCTTTACGGCCTTTTAAATTTGCACGATGAAGTCATCATCGTGCGTCGGTTCCCATGGCGACTTCCGGACAACAGGCACTGTGTGTGGAAGTCAGTTCCCCGCTAGACCTACCGTACTCAAGCTGACAAGGGAGAGCGGTCTTCAGCTGGAAGAGAGGCTAGAGACCAGCTAGAACCGATCTGTCATCCACAGGAGGAAAAGACATGGAGGAATGGGGGAGGAGCAAGGTTTTTATTGGAGAACAGGCCTGTCATTAATTTTTGGGAAGGAATTATTCCATTCACTTCCAGTGCCGGATGAAGACCAGGGAAAAGAATGGAAAGAACTTTCCTGAGAGGTGTGAGAGTGGACTGTGGAACTGTTTTATTTTCACTTTTTCAAAGTAATAACTGTTTCTATTTGCTTTGTTGTGTTTCAGCTTAACCCCCCCCTGCAAAGTTTTTTTGAAAGAGTGGAGGGGTGACACATATCCATATAATCGACCCCCCCCCCCCCACACACAAAACAAATACATGATCCTAACGTTCACTACCCATATGTAAATATCTCTGGTGATGGTGTCATATACGTCCTGTGATTTAAGGGGTGTGTATGTTAGTAGAATTAATACATTTGTAGTTGTACTTCTTTAATGAATTGTGGAGTCCAGTTCGGTAATACAGACACAAAGAAAAAATTATCTCCAGGAATAATATTTATAAAGACATACCTACATAAATGTATGTACCACACACACAAGTACAAATGCCCCTTCCATGCATACATATCTTTGGTCATGGGTGTCATAAAATGTCCCATATATTACATCAGGGCAGGATAAAGCCGGTTGCCAGGTAATCAGGTCGCCATGGTGACTAAAAAATGTGCGTTGGAAACTGAAAACTTTACCTACTATTCACAAGTTTTTTAGTCTGTGTTACAGAGCAAAGACTTGAAATAATGTGAGCAGAGATCAATATTAGGTGATCATTTCTGATCACCTAATTATTGATCTTTGCCAATAAATGAAAAATCACTTCCTGGAAAATTCTTTCCGGGAAATTATTTTTCTGGTTGATTTTGACTTGGAAAATGCCCATATTCCAGTTCGTTATCATTCCCGAATGATCTGATGATCATCTTTGAGAATGATAAGCAAAGAAAAAAATAAAATTCACACAAAAATCTTTTTTTTTTTAACAAAAAAACAAAAATTAGTGAACAATTGGTGGTCTCCATAGGGTGGGGCATGTCACCTTTCAATCGATGTACGTAGTTGCTGGCGCCTAACTTTTTGGAGTTGCCTCCTAGATATTTGGTTGACGTCCAGCTGTAATTACGTAGTGTTATTCCAGAGTTAAGCTAGGTACATACAGTACAGATTTCTTAAAAATGACAGACAGGATCTGCAAGTTCTTTCTGCCATCCTTAAAATCTGCATACACACAGTCCCGAGCGTTCTCCCTATGAAATCATGGGAGAACGATCGGGACTGTGTGTTCCATTGGCCGTGCTAGACTCCTCTATAGGGAGTCTAGGCGGCCAATGGAAATTTTCAGTCTTTCCGAACGAACATTCAGCCGATCGATGTTCGGCGTCCGCGCGCTCGTTCGGGAAATGAAGGTACACACATAAATATAAGCCCGATACCGTCGGATCCAACGATATCGGGGCTTTATCGTTACTGATGTACCCAGCTTTATTCTAGTATTTGCACTTTGGAGGGATTCTTAGTTGATTAGTTATGGAATTTATAAATTGCTCTAACCAGACATTAACAAAAAGGTCAGTGCATGCTGCCTTATTCTCACCTTCCTCTGTGGCTCCATGTTTGCACACAGTCTGCAGAGCTTTTGATGACAGCTCAAGCAGGAGTTGTATATTGAAATCTTGAGTTTACTGCATCTACCATTTGGTGTCCATTTACGGATCCCTTCCTTGGGACTAATGTTCTTACTAATCTTATTCAGTTGTGTGCATGAAAATTTTTTTTGTGCAGTGTGAGATGAAATTTTGCAACGCTTCATACCGCAGTGCCAATTTTGAAGGATAAGGATACTGTAAATTTAAGTTAAGTTTAGTTGGAAACTGCAGCTTTAAAAAGCCTGTTGCCATTTTTTCCCTATGCCCCTCCAGAGCCTACCTTTGCTGACATCTTAGCGTTTCGCTTAGCTGAAGTTTAAGTGCCCCTCTGAGATTTCCACTGCTTCCTCCTGCTTCTTGAGCCTAAAAGCTATAGCCTGTTGGTTCCGTGCACGCTTATGCATGACGTCACTGAATCATCAAGTTAAAGTCTGTGCATGGATCCCTCACACACTTGAGGTCACCAAAATAAAGGCAAAATACACTTGTATAGGAGGTTTAATACTCGTAAGGAGGGGGGGCAGCAATCAAGTTGGTTTTTTGGTGTTCACTTGTGCTGCACTGTACATCTCAGATGGCTTATTAGATAATTGCTTTTAAAGCTTATTATTGATTTGTGAAAATGATATAGAATTGTTGATTTGATATTTTTGGAACCAATAACGTTTTTGCATTAAGTATCAATTATGACCAGTTTTATTGATGCTGTCCTCTATAAAAGCATTTTAACTACAGACCTGGTCTGATCTTTTGTAGATTTCAGAATTCCTACTACAGTTCTGTACTGCATTCCCATGTCCTGACTGAAAATAATGCTTCTGCTTTGCCCTTTCGAAATACTGATAATTCTGCTTCACTTATAAAGGGAACTAAAGGGGGAAATTGTATTTTTCTTAATACCAAGCTGCAAATAAACATATTTTTTATATATAGAAAAGAGCAAAGGTAAAGTGCACTCCTGGGTCTTGTACAAATTTATTAACGTGAAAATTGCAGGTGACGTTTCGTCTGTGTTCTAAAGCCTTTCTCAAGTCAAACATTGCAATTAACAACAGTGCATTCAAATAGACAATAACTCCACCCTATGGTGACATCATGAAACATTTGCAAATTATTAAAGGGGTATATTAACCCCTAACTGAGATAGCTTTCCCCAAAAACATGAAAGTGCTGTGTGCCCTAATAAAAACAAGTCAAATATAATTAATATCACTAAGTTACAAAAGTGCACTGTACTAAGGTGCAAAAAGTGCTAAAAGTGCTGTGTTAAACAGAATAGATATTAATTATTTTGGTGCCACCCTTAAAAATAGATAATTTCTCAGCAGACAGTTTTTTAATTTAGGCAATAATTATTCTACATACAAGGCCCTATACCGAATGCTAAATCCATTACTCATATAAATCACCATTTTTAAAGTTTAAAATGTAAAATCTACACGTATAGTTGTTCATCTATCATTAAGTAAACATTTTAATGAACAATATTCATTAAGACCATCATGTCCACACTCTAAAAAGTATTTTGCCACGGTTTGTTAGTCCTTCCGTCTCGGTATGCCATCATAATGGCCGATCTGTGTCCATCAATCCTCAAATGGAGGGATAAATCCATTTTACCAATGTACATGAGGATACAGGGACATGTAATCATGTACACTACATGTGTTGTGGTGCACGTAATTACTTTGATTTATCAATTGACCGGTGTGTGGATGTTTGAATTGGAATGGAATTCATAAATCTGCAAGATGTGCACTTGGAGCATTTGTAGGACCCCGGTTGTTTCATAGGTAACCAAGTAGGTGTTGGCATGTAACATTCAATAGGGTAAATTTTTACCAGCAGGTCCCAGAAGTTTTTATCCAAAGTTCCAAGAATGCACAATGGCACACCACTGTTGGCTCCTTGGCCAGACAAGTTGGTAGGTGCAATTCTCTCGGCCCCCTACTTCCGGGGCTTCACATCCAAGCAAGGAAAAAAGGAGGAGACACTACTATGGTGAATACTTCTTTATTGTGCAAAAACAACAGCATACAACGTTTCGGGACTCTAGGCCCCTTCCTAGGTACCCTACCTGAGGTTCTTGCTGTGGTAATATTTATAAATACATGTTTATCTGGATAGTGGTTAGGGTCCTGGGGTGCCAAAATGCACATTTGGCAGGATTGCCTGGTCTGTTCTCAGACCTGCAGGTTTTTTCAAATAGACCTCTAGATTCTAGCTGGCAGGCAGGTGGATGGAGGGTATGTAGGTGTTTGTTTATGTAATGTGAGGGATTGCCTGGGTAGTTTTTAGGACTTTCAAGTTATCCCATTCTGGCTTCCCCTGGATGCTTGCGGGTACAGAATGGGAGGGCAAGTTTGGAAAGGTTCCTGACGTTGGTTGAGGGATCTAAGTAGCCTACAGCTTAATAGTATAGACATAACGGAGAGGCAGACCGATTCCAACACTTGCACGTTTCAATAAAAAAGAAATGGTGCTTTTTAGGTTGAACTGCACATTGTGGCAGGATTGTCTGGGTCTATTCTTGGTTTCCCTGGAAGTTCCCCTGGAAGCTGATGACTGAAAACAGTTAAACAGTCCCCAATTCCACTACCATTAGCACTTGCCTTATATATATGCCCAGGTGCTCCAGTTCACTTTGAGAGTGAACTATTCCTTTAATGTAAAATTAGTCTATCATGCATAATAAAGTGCCAGTGCATATATTCCTATGTTATTTCTATTAATGTTTATTAAGTATACATTTCTATACATCTTTTCCAATTGGATTTTGCTCTATTTATTTTTATTGGAGGGATTGTGTCAGTCACACTCCACGCTAACTGGACATTTTGGCCTGGGTGCTTGCCCGTTATCATTAAGCTGGAACAAAACTAGCTATGATGAGCCCTGTCTTTTCAGTGCGGCAAGTCAAACATTCTAGTGGCAATAGTTTCCCTTTTTTCAGTTTCTTACCAATAGTGGAGCAGCTCTCTGAAGGTTACTGCTCACCCACTAGGAGGTCTGCATTTTAGCGCCATATGTTTTTTAAATGATTGATTCCAAAGGTTTCCTGATTAGATACTAACAATGATCACCTAATGTTTTTGACTGGCTTCCTTTTTTTAAGTGTTCCTGCTTCACCTGATGCTTTGGATATGTGTATTTCCGTCATTGCTCACCTTGAAAAGACTTTCCAGACGTTGTTGGATCCTTAGAAACATGTTTAGTTGAACTTGATTATGGGTAATGGTGGTCTGTGCAGTGAAAATAACTATGTTAATGATGTGTTAACAAGACTCACTTATTGTGTACAGAAACGAATGGGACAGGTTGTTCTGTCTGTCTGAAAGTTCAATAGGCCAGTGCTACATGCGGTCATAAATAAACAACAGAGGATGGAACTTCTAAACACTACATTCTATCACTTTTTATTAGGTTTTCTGACTTAAATAAATCTTTGTTTGATGTAGCTAGCTGATGTAACAACAAGAATAAGTATCCATGCTCCAATATTAAGAAAATGCCCAGATCTTTACTTACCTTCCCTCTCTCCTCCGACGCACTGCCCGGCCTTCTGCTTGCTAGACACTGCAAGCAGGGGGCGGGATCGGCAGCCGCGTCCGTGATTGGCTGAGAGGCAGCCAATCACGGACACGGTCGGCAGCCAATCACGCGAGGCTGCTGGTAGTGTAGAACGGCGAAGGAGAGAGGTAGGTAAGAAAGATCAAGGGATTTTCTTGCTCTATAGTAATGCAGTTGGGGCTGGGGGACCATATCATATTATGGGAAAGGGGTTTAAAGGGTATGTCCACCCCGAAATTCGATTTTTAATATTCTGCTCCCCCATGTCCCCCAGCCCCAACCGCATGTTTTTTTTTTTCAAAAGCTCCCCAAACTCTTACTTACCTCCCTCGATCCTCCGCGCACTGCCGGCCCTCTGCTTGCGAGAATGCAAGCAGAGGGGCGGGACCGCAGTCGCGTCTGTGATTGGCTGAGCGGCAGCCAATCACGGACGCGGCTGCGGTCATTCAGTGCAGCGAGGAAAGCGGAGGGAGAGGTAAGTAAGAGTTTGGGGAGCTTTTTAAAAAAAAAACATGCGGTTGGGGCTGGGGGACATGGGGGAGCAGAATATTAGGGGGTTTAATGCTAGGGGAGGGTAGGATAGTAGAACGGGAGGAGAGGGAGGAGGGGGAGGGAGGGGGGAGAAGGGCTGCAGTGCGATGGCAAATATCTACCGGAGGCAAGTAGCAGGCAGAGCCCTGCTATCCTCCTGGTGGTAGTTTGGGATTTGGGGGGGGGGTTTACAGGAGAACCCTATGGAGCTGGGATGTGAGGTAAGGATTAAACTACACTACATGGTGGGGCCAGTAGTTGGGGGGATTATAGTTTTGGGGTGGGGACATGCCCTTTAATGCTAGGGGAGGGGAGGGGGCTCTTGCGCATGGCAAAATTCTCCCGGAGGGGAGACAGGAGGCAGAGTCCTATATGGACTCTGCAGTACTCCTGGTGGCCAGTTTTTGTGACTAAGAGCTCTACCCACATACAAGGGACAGTCTGTCTCGTTCTTTTGAAGTGAAGGTAGTATTATATCTTGGTTCAGATGGAACTTCGAGACCACTTTTGGTGTAAACTTTATATCTGGTCTTATGAGATAAGATATGGAGGAGAACTCAAGCATTGATTTCTGAAACTTTCTCGCAGATGTTATTGCTACTAAAAATAGAATTTTGAATGTAGGTTTTTTTTATACTTGCTGTTTCCAAGTTCCATTACCGTTCAAATGGACTATTTTCAGCATATTGAGAACTATTGTTAAAGGGTATCTCCACTGAGGAAAACGTATTTTTTTTTTTTTTTTGGTTTATTTTAAAGTAACCATCCCCAACTCTCCCCCTACTTTTTCCCCCCCCAGAACTCCCTTTCGTTTGATTGCAGCAGCATGGGGAAGTTGTGCAGGTTCCTGGGGGTGTGTCTTCCCCTGTGCTGAGAGTGCTGTCACTCAATGTGCATCATCATGGTAGCAGACACACCCACTTGGCTGCAGTAAGAAATCCTTTCCTCCCTGACTCTCTAAGTTCATTTTTACAGCTAATCATGCAGAGAGAGACAGGGGAGGAAAAGTTAAAACCCTCTTCCCACACTACTGTAGCAAAGGCAGGGGGACTTGCGTTGTTTTTAAATAAGATTTTTTGGGTCTAACTCTGATCAATGATTGATTTCATAGGGGATGTTGGGAATATGAGGCAATCTGGTATGGGAGGGAGTGGAGAGAGAAAAAATATTAATTAGTGAGGTCAGCAAGCTGCTGTGATGGTCATGTGATTATTCCTCCATTAAGCAGTGAACTCAGTAGCTTGAAGTGTGTGTGTTGTGTGTGTGTGTGTGTGTGTGTGTAGAATTGACCAACCAGTCAGATCACACTGACAGCAGTCCCGACGGTTCCTCTCACGTTCTGCGCATGCACTAAAGGAAAACGCACGTCAGACATTTCCAGAAGGCAGTCACTGAAAGTGGGCGCAGACCTCACCATCCACAGCGTTCTGGGGGAAACTCATTGGATTTCTTCTAAACTACTGCTCAAAGACACAGGATATGCAGGTACATATCCACCGTTCCACATATCTATCCTTACAACCCAGGTGACTTTTACAGTCACTTTATTTAAGTCCCATGGAGGAATTGATTTTTGATGGTGGTCTAATATGCATGATGCCTTTTAAAGAACCTTACCATCAGGGGTCTAAAGCGAAGTTTTATTCAGAACTGCTGAAAGGGCTGATACAGTCTTTTTAATGTTGATGATGTACTTAGATTTTTTTGTAATCCCTCTTGTAAAACGGTAAAAGTGTTTCTATTTGTACTGTCTTTACTTCTATTGATTTCGTTTGACACCAGTGTTGATATCATAGGTATAGGAGGGAATATATACATCATCTGAAACAACCATTTCATTGAAAATGCATTGTTTGTTACTGCCAGCCTGTCTGGAAACAATGAAGAGAATTTCCTAAGTTTTGCATTGTGCCTGTTCGCCATCAAAATTATTTCTGGCATCCTTCACCAATTGGTTATTTGATTGAAGATTGATTGGTCCAAACTCCATTGTTCTGGGTTGATCGTATGTCTGCTGAACCAGTCTGCTTGTTTCGTTCCGTTTCCCTGGAATATGTATAGCACGTATGTATTTCAGATCAGAATTTCTGACACTTGTTTCCAAGGCTGACACTCCGTGTCCCCCCCTTCACTTTTTTATGTAGCTCAATATTCCTTGTCTGATTGTATTGTACTGCTTGGTTCTGAATCATTGATTTGAAAGATGTTATTGCTAACAACACCAGCTTTCATTTCTCTCAGGTTCTGGTGTAATACCTCGCTAGATTCTATTTTTCTAACCTGTGGAAACCAACTGTAAACAAATGTAACTTAATTAGGTGCTATTTTTCTTTCCTTTTGTTTCTAATCCGAGAAAGAAGCCCATATGATACAGTGATCCTTTTTACAGTATGTATGATTTTGTTTCTAATATCTCTTACTTCAAAAAATGTAGCTTAAGTCCCACCTGGAGTCTAACCCCTTTGGTATTGTAGTATCAAGTTCTAGGATCCAATAGTTTTTTGCTGACTTTCTTTATCCCTGTTTTTTACAAAATGCAATGTCACCACCATTGCAGTCCATAAAATGTTTAGCTATTAGTGCCTGTTTATTTTTTGCTACCCTCTTTATATTTTGCTAGACATTAAGCCCTTACAATAACGGACGCTAGAAGCCCAGAGTGCCCCCTAGTGTCCAAGGCCAGAGTTTCCTCCTATATCCCAGGTCAGAGTTCCTTGTGTCCCAAGGCCAGAGTCCCCCTCTGTGTCCAAGGCCAGAGTCTTCTCCAAATCAGTCCCTCTCTGTCCCAAGCAACCTGTGTAATCTGTGTAACTGCTGTGTTCTGCCTTGTTTGTTTCCTGTGTTTCACCCTTAGTGGTGAGTCAATAGGCACTGCAGAGACACACGGTCTCACATAATTAGGTTTTATGTATATGATGGTCATAAATGTGTTCAGCGGAGGTTCCTTCAGGGGCCTTTTCAGCCTCCAACGTACTATTTTTGGCCTTTTATACAAGTCAAAAGATAAATTATGTTCTGCGTGTCACAATTATAAAAATCTTTATGTCGTATCTTTTCTGTGTCACCTTTAAATTATAGTGTTTTGTTTTATCCATCATCAAGCAAGTCATACATGATTTTCCCCACACTTGAAATCCCCCTCATAGAAAACCAGTTTGTTTTCCCCTTTAGTTGTCTTTTCTATTGTTCAACATAAACTCCAAAAGTATTGGCTCTTCTAGCTATCATGTGTAAACCTGATTGTAAAATTATATTCAGATCTGGATCCCTTTTCAAAATGTAGAGGTTTTGCATAAAAATTTTTCATATAAAATCATATTAAATTCTGTGCTATATTTTGTGACAAAAGGAGATTTTTATTTTTTTGTTTGGCCTCCCTTTGTCACAATTATACAACAGACATTCCCTATCTTCACTGTTTACAAACTCACAAGCTTATTAGGGTTCTTCTTTTTATATAACCCGTTCAATGAATCTTCGTTTACCCCCTGCCTTTAAAAAGATTCCTTCAGGGAGCAGTTCTGCCTAAAGGTATGCTTTGGATGGCAGCTTGTGGCCAGTAAAGGGAATTCCACACTACCTCTTTTGTGTATACTCAGTTTCCACATGTGACGTGGCTGGATCTCCAATCAACACAATGTCCAAAAAGTGGATCCGGTCCTTCGCTTTCCTGTGTTCCTGTGATCTATTTTCCTGTGAAAGATAGATTACAATCATTGGCATTAACATATTCAAAAAGTTAGTCACAGAATCCTCATCACCATTCCAAATTAGCAAGAGATCATCTATAAAGTGACCAAAATAGATGATCCTTTGTCTGTATGGATTACTATCTCCAAAGATGTGGGTTTCCTCATCAAACATGAAATAGTTGTGCGACAACAAGTACCAAATGGAGGCTAGAATAAATCTTTGCAGGGCCATAGAATAGCTAGAGTGGTTAAAGGGTCACTATACTCACTGAAACAATTAACTTGTCTGAAACACAATTAGACAGGCAAAATGGTGTACTCACATATTTATCTTGTGCTGCTTGTCAAAATTATTAATGTTTAGTGAGTACTCCTAATTCTCTCCACCCTCCCTTACTCACTGCCTTGTAGTGTCTGCGACACTTATAAATCCTGCACAGCCTCATCATGGACCTGCTCTGATTACACATGTCCCTTCCCTCCTGCCTTCTTTTCTCTGCTGATCTCTTAAATGTTGCAGAAAGTGTGCTGGCAGGCAGGCAAGAGGTCAAGCATGGGCCACATATTATAATTTCTGCTTCTGGAGTGACAGGTATTTCCCTGTAAATGCGTGTGATTAAATGATGATTTCTCAGAATCTACTGCTCAGATTTAAAATCTGAAAAACGTTTTGGAGAATGGGATCTTGCTCTATCTAAAGGTACTATTGTTGAAAACTAAATACCCTTTAGATACCCTTTAAGATACATTCAACTGCCTTAGGACCCATAGTATCGTCATCACTGAGTAAAGGGATTTCACATAAAAACCCTGTTTCCACTTGATCTTTTATTTTACCCTGGACATCTTTTGTGTCTTGTATGTAGAACAAAGCGATCTCACTAGTGGCTGTAAATAAAGTCTACAAATTTTCCCAAATTCTCCCCCAAAGATCCAATACTGGCCATTATCTGCCTACCTTCTGGTTATTTGACTCTTATTGATCTTGGGAGGTGGTGTGGAAAATAGGCACCATTGGTCCCTCACATCTCATAAAATCTACATCAGACTTGGAAAGTACCTTCATATATGCTGCTTCATCTATTAATTATCCAATTCTTGTGGGGTTTCCTGTTATTTGCAATAATAGATATGTCATTCAACTGTCTGTAGCTTCTTTCATTTTCATTATGTCTCAATTCCTCAAGAGCTAATCTTTCTATCCCTCTGATATTTCTTCTTTGCTGTTGTGTCTCTTATCTGTTGTTCAATTATCAGTTTCAAGTAATTTTCCAATTTTGTTAAGTCCAATTGCAAATCCCTAAACTGCTCCATTTCATTTGGTTCTTTACAATAGATTGTCTTATTTTTCAGTTTCTTTCTCCTTATACTTGATAATCAAACACATTAATTTCAATGAACAGTCATCAGTTCTTTATTCCTTCCATTATAAATTATGATTCTGTTTCAAAAGTTGGTCTTTTGTTAGTCTCAACCCCATTGGGACTAGATTGTCCCCACATATTTCTTAAAGGCTACGTATAGTATAAGTAGGTTTCCTTGACCAGAGGTCCTCTAAGTGGGCAAATAAATCTTTCAAGTCCCTTCTTCTTGTGCTACATGTTCATTGCTACATACAATGTGTGTCTCTAATTAACATTTAAAAAACAGGTTAGTTTGCTCACCAGTCCCTGTTTCATTTCCCATCTCTGCCTCCCGAACACCATTATGTATTCACACAGGGTTTCTGGCGTCTCCATGACTGAATAAGCTACTCCAGCAATCTGGTCTAAAAGGGATCTCTCATCTGCTATCACGGATACAACGTGCAGGTTCGTTGCGGCTGCTGTTGACGACAAATCTTAAGGGAAGGTAGTAGCAGAGGAGGAGCGCAGCCCCAGACTAACAGTACAGATTCAAATCCAAAAGGTGGGCAGCTAGACTCCCCGATATAACAGTCACTATTCCTGCAGCGTGCACACCCTCGGATGTCCAGTCCGACTAATAAAGGAAAAACCACAAACCAACACTGTGGGTCGCACTGCTGAGTTCAAAGAAGTTAACCAGGGATCGGCAAGAGATATATTAAAAACAGCTTTATTGATAATTTTAAAATTCTGGACTGGTGAGCTTATACAGATATTAAAATGGGTCAGAGTTGGTAAGTCTGACGCGTTGGCCTGAAGCTCGTTTTCTTCAGGCCACCATTTTCATCTCTTTCCTTCAACTGAGGCAGGAATACAATTTGTTGCGGATTCAATGTTCTGTTCCATTGTTTCAGCAATGTTAGTTGTAAAGGTCTCAAAATGAAACATGACACTTCACTGCTTCTGTTGTTGATACTAACTTCCCCGTATCTTCTGACAAATTTGTGCTGTTGAGTAAAGTGGGTTAAGAATTCTTTCACCTCTTTCTTTATTTCCTGCTGCTTGAGGATTGGTAGAGATATTTGTAGGTTGTTCGAATGAATTGACACCCCCAAAAATGTTATTTCCTGACTTGGAACCATCAGAGATTTTTTCTGGTTATTAGCCAGCCATGATGGCTTAAGCAGGAACTTGTCTTGCTCAGATGGTCAGTGTTGACTGATTTACGCTTCGATAAGTATATCGTCGAGATAAGCATAAAATTGTATTTTCCTCAATCTGAGGTGTGCGATAAGGAGAGATAGAATTTGACTCATTGCTTTAGAGCTAATCTAATATATATCTTGTGATTCAGCGAAAGTCATTTGATATCATAATATTTGTAACATCCTACTTAGTTCTCTTGGCACTCGATCCGAAATGGCTTCATCCCAACTCCTTCATTCCACACTCTGTTAGCTCTAGCCATACTTGTAATTGCTATTGAGGGACGAACAGCGGTCAGATTGACGTATATGTCTCTTCATCGCTGCTTCCTCCTTCCTTTCCATAGGATCTCTTAGTGAAGTCCCATCTTCTGTGGCTAACACTATTCTTCTAGTTGTTTTTGCTATTGCGTATCTACTTTTGGAGTTCGTCTCAGGGCTTAGACTCCTGTTTGGAAAGGATACATTTTTTGTACACTTTGAGAGATGTTAACCTTTTTGTCTGGGTTTGGTTTTGCCATCATTTTTTATTTAGATCTGATATGTGAGAATGGATGAAAAATGTTCGAGTTTCTGCTTGCTGATTCCAAACATCATCCTTTTGGGTTTGTCGACTTTATCTGATATCTGTAACATAGTTTTCATTCAATAATTAAATAATCTACAGACTTTTGACTAATATTCCCTGCCGTTATCTCTTCCACAGCCTTATCCTGTGGAAGAGATAACAATCTGAAGCCTTATCTTCAGACTCTTCATCATACTTGGGATTCCCATTGGTGTAGGTTTAGTGATCCCATATTCTTTGAACATATCTGTCACATTTTCCATTGTAACCTATGATACTTTCGTAATAATCGTCTCATTGATGAATCAAACATTTTTTCATTGCTGTATGAATTTGTCGGGACAAGGACGATGATGTGTTTATGCATTCTTTGCTATTTTTTTCCTTGTCTGCTTTCCTATGCAGAGTACACTTACTTTGTCCTGATTTGCTAGAAGATTCATTCTTCTGTGTGGTGAGCTAGACAAACAGACAAATATCATTATTTACTTTTTGTTTACCTTTAAACTTCAGCACCTCTTTTAAAGTTGCTACCCCTTGACCTTGATCTTGTCTTTAGAGGAACTCATTGTAAACATTGTAAAAAGACAAGCAAGAGATGATTGTAATATAGGCTCCTATACTTTCAATGGGGGGGTGCAGTGGCTATAATCTATATTACAGTCACTCAGGTGCGTCACTGAGTCACTGTAATAAGAATTCTCGCCACTGCACTCCCCACCTCTCCCACCCTCCATACTCCCAGAGAATTTGATTTCCAGGATATAAAGGGTTAGGATTCCATTTTGTATTTAAATGTACTGACCAGGTTCTCCCATCCGGTTCCTGTCACTGATTGAACTGCATGGAAGATAAGCAGCAGTGTCGCATTCCAATGAGTCATAAACTGACCTCTGCTGCGGCCTGGACACTTCTGCTTATCTTCCGTGCAGTTCAATCAGTGACTGGAACCTGACTGGAGAGAACCGAGTGTAACCTGTCAGTACATTTAAAACAAAACGGAACCTTAACCCTTTATATTCTGGAAATCAAATTCTCTTGCATGGAGATGGAGGGGGGAGTAAATGCAGGGAGGGAGGGACAGGGAGCTAGATCACAGGGGGAGGCAGGGGGGTAGATACAGGGGGGAAGGCAGGGAGGTGGGGGTAGATACAGGGAGGTTGGGTGGGGGGGGTAGAAACAGGAAGGGGGTGACGGGGGGATAGATACAGGTAGGGGTGACATGGGGGGTAGATACAGGGAGTATCAACATGAGGGGATATATAAATAAGAAGTGGCGTGTTGTTGGTTGTTTGTGTGCTGTGCTGTTTTTTCTCTCTCTAGGTATTATATGCCTTATGTATTATATGGAATAATACGCTACCTACAGAATAATATACGGACATTACTTCACCTTGGAGTTCCCTGACCTGTATAAAAGACTCGGTCTACGGTCTTGTGCTTCTATATGGTCAGGGAACTCCTCAGTGCGTAATCTCCTTATATTACACTGTAGGTAGCGTATTTCCCTTATATTATATTTTAATGTTATTGTGAAACAGACAGTCACATTCTTATGCCACTCATAGCATACAAGCAGAGTATAGACTCAAGGCAACGGAAATCAGGCAGTGAAGCAGATAGATCAGATGCCACAATAGCGAGCCGCATTGACAACAAACTCCCTGCGTTTGTGAAATCAGCCAGCAGCTGTGCGCTTTACGGCCTTTTAAATTTGCACGATGAAGTCATCATCGTGCGTCGGTTCCCATGGCGACTTCCGGACAACAGGCACTGTGTGTGGAAGTCAGTTCCCCGCTAGACCTACCGTACTCAAGCTGACAAGGGAGAGCGGTCTTCAGCTGGAAGAGAGGCTAGAGACCAGCTAGAACCGATCTGTCATCCACAGGAGGAAAAGACATGGAGGAATGGGGGAGGAGCAAGGTTTTTATTGGAGAACAGGCCTGTCATTAATTTTTGGGAAGGAATTATTCCATTCACTTCCAGTGCCGGATGAAGACCAGGGAAAAGAATGGAAAGAACTTTCCTGAGAGGTGTGAGAGTGGACTGTGGAACTGTTTTATTTTCACTTTTTCAAAGTAATAACTGTTTCTATTTGCTTTGTTGTGTTTCAGCTTAACCCCCCCCTGCAAAGTTTTTTTGAAAGAGTGGAGGGGTGACACATATCCATATAATCGACCCCCCCCCCCCCACACACAAAACAAATACATGATCCTAACGTTCACTACCCATATGTAAATATCTCTGGTGATGGTGTCATATACGTCCTGTGATTTAAGGGGTGTGTATGTTAGTAGAATTAATACATTTGTAGTTGTACTTCTTTAATGAATTGTGGAGTCCAGTTCGGTAATACAGACACAAAGAAAAAATTATCTCCAGGAATAATATTTATAAAGACATACCTACATAAATGTATGTACCACACACACAAGTACAAATGCCCCTTCCATGCATACATATCTTTGGTCATGGGTGTCATAAAATGTCCCATATATTACATCAGGGCAGGATAAAGCCGGTTGCCAGGTAATCAGGTCGCCATGGTGACTAAAAAATGTGCGTTGGAAACTGAAAACTTTACCTACTATTCACAAGTTTTTTAGTCTGTGTTACAGAGCAAAGACTTGAAATAATGTGAGCAGAGATCAATATTAGGTGATCATTTCTGATCACCTAATTATTGATCTTTGCCAATAAATGAAAAATCACTTCCTGGAAAATTCTTTCCGGGAAATTATTTTTCTGGTTGATTTTGACTTGGAAAATGCCCATATTCCAGTTCGTTATCATTCCCGAGATGATCTGATGATCATCTTTGAGAATGATAAGCAAAGAAAAAAATAAAATTCACACAAAAATCTTTTTTTTTTTAACAAAAAAACAAAAATTAGTGAACAATTGGTGGTCTCCATAGGGTGGGGCATGTCACTTTCAATCGATGTACGTAGTTGCTGGCGCCTAACTTTTTGGAGTTGCCTCCTAGATATTTGGTTGACGTCCAGCTGTAATTACGTAGTGTTATTCCAGAGTTAAGCTAGGTACATACAGTACAGATTTCTTAAAAATGACAGACAGGATCTGCAAGTTCTTTCTGCCATCCTTAAAATCTGCATACACACAGTCCCGAGCGTTCTCCCTATGAAATCATGGGAGAACGATCGGGACTGTGTGTTCCATTGGCCGTGCTAGACTCCTCTATAGGGAGTCTAGGCGGCCAATGGAAATTTTCAGTCTTTCCGAACGAACATTCAGCCGATCGATGTTCGGCGTCCGCGCGCTCGTTCGGGAAATGAAGGTACACACATAAATATAAGCCCGATACCGTCGGATCCAACGATATCGGGGCTTTATCGTTACTGATGTACCCAGCTTTATTCTAGTATTTGCACTTTGGAGGGATTCTTAGTTGATTAGTTATGGAATTTATAAATTGCTCTAACCAGACATTAACAAAAAGGTCAGTGCATGCTGCCTTATTCTCACCTTCCTCTGTGGCTCCATGTTTGCACACAGTCTGCAGAGCTTTTGATTGACAGCTCAAGCAGGAGTTGTATATTGAAATCTTGAGTTTACTGCATCTACCATTTGGTGTCCATTTACGGATCCCTTCCTTGGGACTAATGTTCTTACTAATCTTATTCAGTTGTGTGCATGAAAATTTTTTTTGTGCAGTGTGAGATGAAATTTTGCAACGCTTCATACCGCAGTGCCAATTTTGAAGGATAAGGATACTGTAAATTTAAGTTAAGTTTAGTTGGAAACTGCAGCTTTAAAAAGCCTGTTGCCATTTTTTCCCTATGCCCCTCCAGAGCCTACCTTTGCTGACATCTTAGCGTTTCGCTTAGCTGAAGTTTAAGTGCCCCTCTGAGATTTCCACTGCTTCCTCCTGCTTCTTGAGCCTAAAAGCTATAGCCTGTTGGTTCCGTGCACGCTTATGCATGACGTCACTGAATCATCAAGTTAAAGTCTGTGCATGGATCCCTCACACACTTGAGGTCACCAAAATAAAGGCAAAATACACTTGTATAGGAGGTTTAATACTCGTAAGGAGGGGGGGCAGCAATCAAGTTGGTTTTTTGGTGTTCACTTGTGCTGCACTGTACATCTCAGATGGCTTATTAGATAATTGCTTTTAAAGCTTATTATTGATTTGTGAAAATGATATAGATATTGTTGATTTGATATTTTTGGAACCAATAACGTTTTTGCATTAAGTATCAATTATGACCAGTTTTATTGATGCTGTCCTCTATAAAAGCATTTTAACTACAGACCTGGTCTGATCTTTTGTAGATTTCAGAATTCCTACTACAGTTCTGTACTGCATTCCCATGTCCTGACTGAAAATAATGCTTCTGCTTTGCCCTTTCGAAATACTGATAATTCTGCTTCACTTATAAAGGGAACTAAAGGGGGAAATTGTATTTTTCTTAATACCAAGCTGCAAATAAACATATTTTTTATATATAGAAAAGAGCAAAGGTAAAGTGCACTCCTGGGTCTTGTACAAATTTATTAACGTGAAAATTGCAGGTGACGTTTCGTCTGTGTTCTAAAGCCTTTCTCAAGTCAAACATTGCAATAACAACAGTGCATTCAAATAGACAATAACTCCACCCTATGGTGACATCATGAAACATTTGCAAATTATTAAAGGGGTATATTAACCCCTAACTGAGATAGCTTTCCCCAAAAACATGAAAGTGCTGTGTGCCCTAATAAAAACAAGTCAAATATAATTAATATCACTAAGTTACAAAAGTGCACTGTACTAAGGTGCAAAAAGTGCTAAAAGTGCTGTGTTAAACAGAATAGATATTAATTATTTTGGTGCCACCCTTAAAAATAGATAATTTCTCAGCAGACAGTTTTTTAATTTAGGCAATAATTATTCTACATACAAGGCCCTATACCGAATGCTAAATCCATTACTCATATAAATCACCATTTTTAAAGTTTAAAATGTAAAATCTACACGTATAGTTGTTCATCTATCATTAAGTAAACATTTTAATGAACAATATTCATTAAGACCATCATGTCCACACTCTAAAAAGTATTTTGCCACGGTTTGTTAGTCCTTCCGTCTCGGTATGCCATCATAATGGCCGATCTGTGTCCATCAATCCTCAAATGGAGGGATAAATCCATTTTACCAATGTACATGAGGATACAGGGACATGTAATCATGTACACTACATGTGTTGTGGTGCACGTAATTACTTTGATTTATCAATTGACCGGTGTGTGGATGTTTGAATTGGAATGGAATTCATAAATCTGCAAGATGTGCACTTGGAGCATTTGTAGGACCCCGGTTGTTTCATAGGTAACCAAGTAGGTGTTGGCATGTAACATTCAATAGGGTAAATTTTTACCAGCAGGTCCCAGAAGTTTTTATCCAAAGTTCCAAGAATGCACAATGGCACACCACTGTTGGCTCCTTGGCCAGACAAGTTGGTAGGTGCAATTCTCTCGGCCCCCTACTTCCGGGGCTTCACATCCAAGCAAGGAAAAAAGGAGGAGACACTACTATGGTGAATACTTCTTTATTGTGCAAAAACAACAGCATACAACGTTTCGGGACTCTAGGCCCCTTCCTAGGTACCCTACCTGAGGTTCTTGCTGTGGTAATATTTATAAATACCATGTTTATCTGGATAGTGGTTAGGGTCCTGGGGTGCCAAAATGCACATTTGGCAGGATTGCCTAGGTCTGTTCTCAGACCTGCAGGTTTTTTCAACATAGACCTCTAGATTCTAGCTGGCAGGCAGGTGGATGGAGGGTATGTAGGTGTTTGTTTATGTAATGTTGAGGGATTGCCTGGGTAGTTTTTAGGACTTTCAAGTTATCCCATTCTGGCTTCCCCTGGATGCTTGCGGGTACAAATGGGAGGGCAAGTTTGGAAAGGTTCCTGACGTTGGTTGAGGGATCTAAGTAGCCTACAGCTTAATAGATATAGACATAACGGAGAGGCAGACCGATCCAACACTTGCACGTTTCAATAAAAAAGAAATGGTGCTTTTTAGGTTGAACTGCACATTGTGGCAGGATTGTCTGGGTCTATTCTTGGTTTCCCTGGAAGTTCCCCTGGAAGCTGATGACTGAAAACAGTTAAACAGTCCCCAATTCCACTACCATTAGCACTTGCCTTATATATATGCCCAGGTGCTCCAGTTCACTTTGAGAGTGAACTATTCCTTTAATGTAAAATTAGTCTATCATGCATAATAAGTGCCAGTGCATATATTCCTATGTTATTTCTATTAATGTTTATTAAGTATACATTTCTATACATCTTTTCCAATTGGATTTTGTCTATTATATTTTTATTGGAGGGATTGTGTCAGTCACACTCCACGCTAACTGGACATTTTGGCCTGGGTGCTTGCCCGTTATCATTAAGCTGGAACAAAACTAGCTATGATGAGGCCCTGTCTTTTCAGTGCGGCAAGTCAAACATTCTAGTGGCAATAGTTTCCCTTTTTTCAGTTTCTTACCAATAGTGGAGCAGCTCTCTGAAGGTTACTGCTCACCCACTAGGAGGTCTGCATTTTAGCGCTCATATGTTTTTTAAATGATTGATTCCAAAGGTTTCCTGATTAGATACTAACAATGATCACCTAATGTTTTTGACTGGCTTCCTTTTTTTAAGTGTTCCTGCTTCACCTGATGCTTTGGATATGTGTATTTCCGTCATTGCTCACCTTGAAAAGACTTTCCAGAACGTTGTTGGATCCTTAGAAACATGTTTAGTTGAACTTATTATGGGTAATGGTGGTCTGTGCAGTGAAAATAACTATGTTAATGATGTGTTAACAAGACTCACTTATTGTGTACAGAAACGAATGGGACAGGTTGTTCTGTCTGTCTGAAAGTTCAATAGGCCAGTGCTACATGCGGTCATAAATAAAACAACAGAGGATGGAAACTTCTAAACACTACATTCTATCACTTTTTATTAGGTTTTCTGACTTAAATAAATCTTTGTTTGATGTAGCTAGCTGATTGTAACAACAAGAATAAGTATCCATGCTCCAATATTTTTTTAGAAAGCTCCCCAAACTCTTACTTACCTCTCCTCTTTCCTCCGGCGAAGTGAGCTGCCGGCAGCCGCGTCTGTGATTGGCTGCCGCTCAGCCAATCACAGACGCGGCTGCCGGTCCCGCCCCTCTGCTTGCATTTCCTTGCAAGCAGAGGGCCGGGAGCGCGGCGGAGGATCGAGGGGATGTAAGTAGAGTTTGGGGGGCTTTCTAAAAAAAAAATTATAGCGGTTGGGGCTGGGAGCCCAGGGGGGACCTTATAAAAAAAAATTTTTTTTTAGGGTGGACATAGCCTTTAAGGGAGATAGAATTTGACTCATTGCTTTAGAGCTTAATCTAATAATATCTTGTGATGCTTCAGCGAAAGTCATTTGATATCCTAATATTTTGTAACATCCTACTTAGTTCTCTTGGCACTCGATCCGAAATGGCTTCATCCAACTCCTTCATCCACACTCTGTTAGCTCTAGCCATACTTGTAATTGCTATTGAGGGACGAACAGCGGCTCCAGATGACGTATATGATCTCTTCATCGCTGCTTCCTCCTTCCTTTCCATAGGATCTCTTAGTGAAGTCCCATCTTCTGTGGCTAACACTATTCTTCTAGTTGTTTTTGCTATTGCAGTATCTACTTTTGGAGTTTCGTCTCAGCGCTTAGTCTCCTGTTTGGAAAAGGGATACATTTTTTGTACACTTTGAGAGATGTCTAAACTACTGCTCAAAGACACAGGATACTGCAGGTACATATCCACCGTCCACATATCTATCCTTACAACCCAGGTGACTTTTATCAGTCACTTTATTTAAGTCCCATGGAGGAATTTGATTTTTGATTGGTGGTCTAATATGCATGATGCCTTTTAAAGAACCTTACCATCAGAGGGTCTAAAGCGAAGTTTTTATTCAGAACTGCTGAAAGGGCTGATACCAGTCTTTTTAATGTTGATGTACTTAGATTTTTTTGTAATCCCTCTTGTAAAAACGGTAAAAGTTGTTCTATTTGTACTGTCTTTACTTCTATTGATTTCGTTTGACACCAGTGTTGATATCATAGGTATAGGAGGGAATATATACATCATCTGAAACAACCATTTCATTGAAAATGCATTGTTTGTTACTGCCAGCCTGTCTGGAAACAATGAAGAGAATTTCCTAAGTTTTGCATTGTGCCTGTTCGCCATCAAATCTATTTCTGGCATCCTTCACACATTGGTTATTTGATTGAAGATTGATTGGTCCAAACTCCATTGTTCTGGGTTGATCGTATGTCTGCTGAACCAGTCTGCTTGTTCGTTCCGTTTCCCTGGAATATGTATAGCACGTATGTATTTCAGATCAGAATTTCTGACACTTGTTTCCAAAGGCTGACACTCCGTGTCCCCCCCTTCACTTTTTTATGTAGCTCAATACTTCCCTATTGTCTGATTGTATCTGTACTGCTTGGTTCTGAATCATTGATTTGAAAGATGTTATTGCTAACAACACAGCTTTCATTTCTCTCAGGTTCTGGTGTAATACCTCGCTAGATTCTATTTTTTCTAACCTGTGGAAACCAACTGTAAACAAATGTAACTTAATTAGGTGCTATTTTTCTTTCCTTTTGTTTCTAATCCGAGAAAGAAGCCCATATGATACAGTGATCCTTTTTACAGTATGTATGATTTTGTTTCTAATCTCTTACTTCAAAAAATGTAGCTTAAGTCCCACCTGGAGTCTAACCCCTTTGGTATTGTAGTATCAAGTTCTAGGATCCAATAGTTTTTTGCTGACTTTCTTTATCCCCTGTTTTTTACAAAATGCAATGTCACCACCATTGCAGTCCATAAAATGTTTAGCTATTAGTGCCTGTTTATTTTTTGCTACCCTCTTTATATTTTGCTAGACATTAAGCCCATTACAATAACGGACGCTAGAAGCCCAGAGTGCCCCCTTAGTGTCCCAAGGCCAGAGTTTCCTCCTCCATATCCCAAGGTCAGAGTTCCCTCTTAGTGTCCCAAGGCCAGAGTCCCCCCTCTGTGTCCCAAGGCCAGAGTCTTCTCCAAATCAGTCCCTCTCTGTCCCAAGCAACCTGTGTAATCTGTGTAACTGCTGTGTTCTGCCTTGTTTGTTTCCTGTGTTTCACCCTCTAGTGGTGAGTCAATAGGCACTGCAGAGACACACGGTCTCACATAATTAGGGGTTTTATGTATATTGATGTCATAAATGTGTTCACGCGGAAGTTCCTTCAGGGGCCTTTTCAGCCTTCCAACGTACTATTTTTGGCCTTTTATACAAGTCAAAAGATAAATTATGTTCTGCGTGTCACAATTAATAAAATCTTTTATGTCGTATCTTTTCTGTGTCACCTTTAAATTATAGTGTTTTGTTTTATCCATCATCAAGCAAGTCATACATGATTTTCCCCACACTTGAAATTCCCCCTCATAGACAACCAGTTTGTTTTCCCCTTTAGTTGTCTTTTTCTATTGTTCCAACATAAACTCCAAAAGTATTGGCTCTTCTAGCTATCATGTGTAAACCTGATTGTAAAATTATATTCAGATCTGGATCCCTTTTCAAAATGTAGAGGTTTCTGCATAAAAAATTTTCATATTAAAATCATATTAAATTCTGTGCTATATTTTGTGACAAAAGGAGATTTTTTATTTTTTTTGTTTGGCCTCCCTCTTTGTCACATTATACAACAGACATTCCCTATCTTCACTGTTTACAAACTCACAAGCTTATTTAAGGGTTCTTTCTTTTTATATAACCCCGTTCAATGAATCTTCCTGTTTACCCCCTGCCTTTTAAAAAGATTCCTTCAGGGAGCAGTTCTGCCTAAAGGTATGCTTTGGATGGCAGCTTGTGGCCAGTAAAGGGAATTCCACACTACCTCTTTTGTGTATACCTCAGTTTCCACATGTGACGTGGCTGGATCTCCAATCAACACAATGTCCAAAAAGTGGATCCGGTCCTTCGCTTTCCTGTGTTCCTGTGATCTATTTTTCCTGTGAAAGATAGATTACAATCATTGGCATTAACATATCTCAAAAAGTTAGTCACAGAATCCTCATCACCATTCCAAATTAGCAAGAGATCATCTATAAAGTGACCAAAATAGATGATCCTTTGTCTGTATGGATTACTATCTCCAAAGATGTGGGTTTCCTCATCAAACATGAAATAGTTGTGCGACAACAAGTACCAAATGGAGGCTAGAATAAATCTTTGCAGGGCCATAGAATAGCTAGAGTGCTTAAAGGGTCACTATACTCACTGAAACAACTTTACCTTGTCTGAAACTACAATTTAAGACAGGCAAAATGGTGGTACTCACATATTTATCTGTGCTTGCTTTGTCAAAATTATTAATGTTTAGTGAGTACTCCTAATTCTCTCCACCCTCCCTTACTCACTGCCTTCTTGTAGTGTCTGCGACACTTATAAATCCTGCACAGCCTCATCATGGACCCTGCTCTGATTACACATGTCCCTTCCCCCTTCCCTGCCTTCTTTTCTCTGCTGATTCTCTTAAATGTTGCAGAAAGTGTGCTGGCAGGCAGGCAAAGAGGTCAAGCATGGGCCACATATTATAATTTCTGCTTCTGGAGTGACAGGTATTTCCCTGTAAATGCTGTGATTAAAATGATGATTTCTCAGAATCTACTGCTCAGATTTAAAATCTGAAAAACGTTTTGGACGAATGGGATCTTGCTCTATCTAAAGGTACTATTGTTGAAAACTAAATACCCTTTAGATACCCTTTAAGATACCATTCAACTGCCTTAAGGCCCATAGAATGGTCAGTCACTGAGTAAAGGGATTTCACATCAATAACCCTGTTTCCACTTGATCTTATTCATCTTACCCTGGACATCTTTTGTGTCTTGTATGTAAGAACAAAGCGATCTCACTAGTGGCTGTAAATAAAAGTCTACAAATTTTCCCAAATTCTCCCCCAAAGATCCAATACTGGCCATTATCTGCCTACCTTCTGGATTTATTAGACTCTTATTGATCTTTGGGAGGTGGTGGAAAATAGGCACCATTGGTCCCTCACATCTCATAAAATCTACATCAGACTTGGAAAGTACCTTCATATATGCTGCTTCATCTATTAAATTATCCAATTCTTGTGGGGTTTCCTGTTATTTGCAATAAATAGATATGTCATTCAACTGTCTGTATGCTTCTTTCATTTTC
Source organism: Hymenochirus boettgeri (assembly GCA_019447015.1). NCBI lineage: Eukaryota > Metazoa > Chordata > Amphibia > Anura > Pipidae > Hymenochirus > Hymenochirus boettgeri. Next base: position 328,260,490 of record CM033469.1, read on the forward strand.
ATTATGTCTCAATTCCTCAAGAGCTAATCTTTCTATCCCTCTGATATTTCCTTTCTTTATGCTGTTGTGTCTCTCTATCTGTTTGTTCAATTATCAGTTTCAAGTAATTTTCCAATTTTGTTAAGTCCAATTGCAAATCCCTAAACTGCTCAATTTCATCTTGGTTCTTTACAATAGATTGTCTTATTTTTCAGTTTCTTTCTCCTTATACTTGATAATCAAACACATTAATTTCAATGAACAGTCCATCAGTTCTTTATTCCATTCCATTATAAATTATGATTCTGTTTCAAAAGTTGGTCTTTTGTATAGTCTCAACCCCATTGGGACTAGATTGTCCCCCACATATTTCTTAAAGGCTACGTGATAGTATAAGTAGGTTTCCTTGACCATGAGGTCCTCTAAGTGGGCAAATAAATCTTTCAAAGTCCCTTCTTCTTGTGCTACATGTTCATTGCTACATCACAATGTGTGTCTCTAAATTAACATTTAAAAAACAGGTTAGTTTGCTCACCAGTCCCTGTTTCATTTTCCCATCTCTGCCTCCCGAACTCCATTATGTATTCACACAGGGTTTCTGGCGTCTCCATGACTGAATAACTACTCCAGCAATCTGGTCTAAACAGGGATCTCTCATCTGCTATCACGGTATACACGTGCAGCGTTCCGTTGCGGCTGCCTGTTGACCGACACATCTTAATGGGAAGGTAGTAGCAGAGGAGGAGCGCAGCCCCAGACTAACAGTACAGATTCAAATCCAAAAGGTGGGCAGCTAGACTCCCCGATATAACAGTCACTATTCCTGCAGCGTGCACACCCTCGGATGTCCAGTCCGACTAATAAAGGAAAAACCACAAACCAACACTGTATGGGTCGCACTGCTGAGTTCAAAGAAGTTAACCAGGGATCGGCAAGAGATATATTAAAAACAAGCTTTATTGATAATTTTAAAATTCTGGACATGGTGAGCTTATACAGATATAAAATGGGTCAGAGTTGGTAAGTCTGACGCGTTGGCCTGAAGCTCGTTTTCTTCAGCCACCATTTTCATCTCTTTCCTTATCAACTGAGGCAGGAATACAATTTGTTGCGGATTCAATGTTCTGTTCCATTGTTTCAGCAATGTTAGTTGTAAAGGTCTAAAATGAAACATTGACCACTTCACTGCTTCTGTTGTTGATACTAACTTCCCCAGTATCTTCTGACAAATTTGTGCTGTTGAGTAAAAGTGGGTTAAGAATTCTTTCACCTCTTTCTTTATTTCCTGCTGCTTGAGGATTGGTAGAGATATTTGTAGGTTGTTCGAATGAATTGACACCCCCCAAAAATGTTATTTCCTGACTTGGAACCATCAGAGATTTTTTCTGGTTTATTAGCCAGCCATGATGGCTTAAGCAGGAACTTGTCTTGCTCAGATGGTCAAGTGTTGACTGATTTATCGCTTCGATAAGTATATCGTCGAGATAAGCATAAAATTGTATTTTCCTCAATCTGAGGTGTGCGATTAAGGGAGATAGAATTTGACTCATTGCTTTAGAGCTTAATCTAATAATATCTTGTGATGCTTCAGCGAAAGTCATTTGATATCCTAATATTTTGTAACATCCTACTTAGTTCTCTTGGCACTCGATCCGAAATGGCTTCATCCAACTCCTTCATCCACACTCTGTTAGCTCTAGCCATACTTGTAATTGCTATTGAGGGACGAACAGCGGCTCCAGATGACGTATATGATCTCTTCATCGCTGCTTCCTCCTTCCTTTCCATAGGATCTCTTAGTGAAGTCCCATCTTCTGTGGCTAACACTATTCTTCTAGTTGTTTTTGCTATTGCAGTATCTACTTTTGGAGTTTCGTCTCAGCGCTTAGTCTCCTGTTTGGAAAAGGGATACATTTTTTGTACACTTTGAGAGATGTTAAACCTTTTGTCTGGGTTTTGCCACTCATTTTTTATTAGATCTGATATGTGAGAATGGATGAAAAATGTTCGAGTTTCTGCTTGCTGATTCCCAAACATCATCCTTTTGAGGTTTGTCGACTTTATCTGATATCTGTAACATAGTTTTCATTCTAATAATTAAATAATCTACAGACTTTTGACTAATATTCCCTGCCGTTATCTCTTCCACAGCCTTATCCTGTGGAAGAGATAACAATCTGAAGCCTTATCCTTCAGACTCTTCATCATACTTGGGATTCTCCATTGGTGTAGGTTTAGTGATCCCATATTCTTTGAACATATCTGTCACCTTTTCCATTGTAACCTATGATACTTTCGTAATAATCGTCTCCATTGATGAATCAAACACATTTTTTCATTGCTGTATGAATTTGTTCCTGGGACAAGGACGATGATGTGTTTATGCATTCTTTGCATATTTTTTTCCTTGTTCTGCTTTCCTATTGCAGAGTACACATTACTTTGTCCTGGATTTGCTAGAAGATTCACTTCTGTGTGGTGAGCTAGACAAACAGACAAATATCATTATTTACTTTTTGTTTACCTTTAAACTTCAGCACTCTCTTTAAAGTTGCTCACCCCCTTGACCTTGATCTCTGTCTTTAGAGGAACTCATTGTAAACATTGTAAAAAGACAAGCAAGAGATGAATTGTAATATAAGGCTCCTATACTTTCAATGGGGGGGTGCAGTGGCTATAATCTATATTACAGTCACTCAGGTGCGTCACTGAGTCACTGTAATAAGAATTCTCGCCACTGCACCTCCCTACCTCTCCCACCCTCCATACACCCTTTGATTTCCAGGATATAAAGGGTTAGGATTCCATTTTGTATTTAAATGTACTGACCAGGTTCTCCCATCCAGTTCCTGTCACTGATTGAACTGCATGGAAGATAAGCAGCAGTGTCGCATTCCAATGAGTCATAAACTGACTCTGCTGGCGGCTGGACACTTCTGCTTATCTTCCGTGCAGTTCAATCAGTGACTGGAACCTGACTGGAGAGAACCGAGTGTAACCTGGTCAGTACATTTAAAAACAAAACGGAACCTTAACCCTTTATATTCTGGAAATCAAATTCTCTTGCATGGAGTATGGACGGGGGGAGTAAATGCAGGGAGGGAGGGACAGGGAGCTAGATACAGGGGGAGGGCAGGGGGGTAGATACAGGGGGGAAGGCAGGGAGGTGGGGGTAGATACAGGGAGGTTGGAGGTGGGGGGTAGAAACAGGAAGGGGGTGACGGGGGGATAGATACAGGTAGGGGTGACATGGGGGTAGATACAGGGAGTATCAACATGAGGGGATATATAAATAAGTAAGTGTGCCGTTGGTTGTTTGTGTGCTGCCTGTGCTGTTTTTTCTTCTTCTAGGTATTATATGCCTTATGTATTATATGGAATAATACGCTACCTACAGAATAATATACGGACATTACTTCACCTTGGAGTTCCCTGACCTGTATAAAAGCACTCGGTCTACGGTCTTGTGCTTCTATATGGTCAGGGAACTCCTCAGTGGCGTAATCTCCTTATATTACACTGTAGGTAGCGTATTATCCCTTATATTATATTTTAATGTTATTGTGAAACAGACAGTCACATTCCTTATGCCACTCATAGCATACAAGCAGAGTATAGACTCAAGGCAACGGAAATCAGGCAGTGAAGCAGATAGATCAGATGCCACAATAGCGAGCCGCATTGACAACAAACTCCCTGCGTTTGTGAAATCAGCCAGCAGCTTGTGCGCTATTACGGCCTTTTAAATTTGCACGATGAAGTCATCATCGTGCGTCGGTTCCCATGTGCGACTTCCGGACAACAGGCACTGTGTGTGGAAGTCAGTTCCCCGCTAGACCTACCGTACTCAAGCTGACACAGGGAGAGCGGTCTTCAGCTGGAAGAGAGGCTAGAGACCAGCTAGACACGATCTGTCATCCACAGGAGGAAAAGACATGGAGGAATGGGGGAGGAGCAAGGTTTTTATTGGAGAACAGGCCTGTCATTAATTTTTGGGAAGGAATTATTCCATTCACTTCCAGTGCCGGATGAAGACCAGGGAAAAAGAATGGATAAAGAACTTTCCTGAGAGGTGTGAGATGTGACTGTGGAACTGTTTTGATTTTCACTTTTTTCAAAGTAATAACTGTTTCTATTTGCTTTGTTGTGTTTCAGCTTAACCCCCCCCTGCAAAGTTTTTTTGAAAGAGTGGAGGGGTGACACATATCCATATAATCGACCCCCCCCCCCCCACACACAAATACAAATACATGATCCTAACGTTCACTACCCATATGTAAATATCTCTGGTGATGGTGTCATATACGTCCTGTGATTTAAGGGGGTATGTTAGTAGAATTAATACATTTGTAGTTGTACTTCTTTAATAGAATTGTGGAGTCCAGTTCGGTAATACAGACACAAAGCAAAAAATTATCTCCAGGAATAATATTTATAAAGACATACCTACATAAATAGTATGTACCCACACACACAAGTACAAATGCCCCTTCCCATGCATACATATCTTTGGTCATGGTGTCATAAAATGTCCCATATATTACATCAGGGCAGGATAAAGCCGGTTGCCAGGTAATCAGGTCGCCATGGTGACTAAAAAATGTGCGTTGGAAACTGAAAACTTTACCTACTATTCACAAGTTTTTTCTAAGTCTGTGTTACAGAGCAAAGACTTGGAAATAATATGTGAGCAGAGATCAATATTAGGTGATCATTTCTGATCACCTAATTATTGATCTTTGCCAATAAATGAAAAATCACTTCCTGGAAAATTCTTTCCGGGAAATTATTTTTCTGGTTGCATTTTGACTTGGAAAATGCCCATATTCCAAGTTCGTTATCATTCCCGAAGATGATCTGATGATCATCTTTGAGAATGATAAGCAAAGAAAAAAATAAAATTCACACAAAAAATCTTTTTTTTTTTTAACAAAAAAACCCCCAAAATTAGTGAAACAATTGGTGGTCTCCAATAGGGTGGGGCATGTCACCTTTCAATCGATGTACGTAGTTGCTGGCGCCTAACTTTTTGGAGTTGCCTCCTAGATATTTGGTTGACTTGTCCAGCCCTGTTAATTACGTAGTGTTATTCCAGAGTTAAGCTAGGTACATACAGTACAGATTTCTTAAAAATGACAGACAGGATCTGCAAGTTCCTTTCTGCCATCCTTAAAATATCTGCATACACACAGTCCCGAGCGTTCTCCCTATGAATATCATAGGGAGAACGATCGGGACTGTGTGTTTCCATTGGCCGTGCTAGACTCCTCTATAGGGAGTCTAGCGCGGCCAATGGAAATTTTCAGTCTTTCCTGAACGAACATTCAGCCGACTCGATAGTTCGGCGTCCGCGCGCTCGTTCGGGAAATGAAGGTACACACATAAATATAAAGCCCTGATACCGTCGGATCCGACGATATCGGGGCTTTATCGTTACTGTATGTACCCAGCTTTATTCTAGTATTGTGCAACTTTGGAGGGTATTCTATAGTTAGAATTTATAGTTATAGAATTTATAAATTGCTCCTAACCAGACATTAACAAAAAGGTCAGTGCATGCTGCCTTATTCTCACCTTCCTCTGTGGCTCCATGTTTGTACACAGTCTGCAGAGCTTTTGATTGACAGCTCAAGCAGGAGTTGTATATTGAAATCTTGAGTTTACTGCATCTACCATTTGGTGTCCATTTACGGATCCCTTCCTTGGGACTAATGTTCTTACTAATCCTTATTCAGTTGTGTGCATGAAAATTTTTTTTTGTGCAGATGTGAGATGAAATTTTGCACGCTTCATACCGCAGTGCCTATATTTTGAAGGATAAGGATACTGTAAATTTAAGTTAAGTTTAGTTGGAAACTGCAGCTTTAAAAAAGCCTGTTGCCATTTTTTCCCTATGCCCCTCCAGAGCCTACCTTTGCTGACATCTTAGCGTTTCTGCTTAGCTGAATGTTTAGATTGCCCCTCTGAGATTTCCACTGCTTCCTCCTGCTTCTTGAGCCTCAAAAGCTATAGCCTGTTGGTTCCGTGCACGCTTATGCATGACGTCACTGAATCATCAAGTTAAAGTCTGTGCATGGATCCCTCACACACTTGAGGTCACCAAAATAAAGGCAAAATGTACACTTGTATAGGAGGTTTAATACTCGTAAGGAGGGGGGCAGCAATCAAGTTGGGTTTTTTGGTGTTCACTTGTGCTGCACTGTACATCTACAGATGGCTTATTAGATAATTGCTTTTAAAGCTTATTATTGATTTGTGAAAATGATATAGATATTGTTGATTTGATATTTTTGGAACCAATAACGTTTTTGCATTAAAGTATCAATTATGACCCAGTTTTATTGATGCTGTCCTCTATTAAAAGCATTTTTAACTACAGACCTGGTCTGATCTGTTTGTAGATTTCAGAATTCCTACTACAGTTCTGTACTGTTCATTCCCATGTCCTGACTGAAAATAATGCTTCTGCTTTGCCCTTTCTGAAATACTGATAATTCTGCTTCACTTATAAAGGGAACTAAAGGGGGAAATTGTATTTTTCTTAATACCAAGCTGCAAATAAACAATATTTTTATATATATAGAAAAGAGCAAAGGTAATAGTGCACTCCTGGGTCTTGTTTAACAATTTATTAACGTGAAAAATTGCAGGTGACGTTTCGTCTGTGTTCTAAAAGCCTTTCTCAAGTCAAACTTTGCAATTAACAACAGTGCATTCAAATAGACAATAACTCCACCCATATGGTGACATCATGAAACATTTGCAAATTATTAAAGGGGTATATTAACCCCTAACTGAGATAGCTTTCCCCAAAAAACATGAAAGTGCTGTGTGCCCTAATAAAAACAAGTCAAATATAATTAATATCACTAAGTTACAAAAGTGCACTGTACTAAGGTGCAAAAAGTGCTAAAAGTGCTGTGTTAAACAGAATAGATATTAATTATTTTGTGTGCCACCCTTAAAAATAGATAATTTCTCAGCAGACAGTTTTTTAATTTAGGCAATAATTATTCTACATACAAGGCCCTATACCGAATGCTAAATCCATTACTCATATAAATCACCATTTTTAAAGTTTAAAATGTAAAATCTACACGTATAGTTGTTCATCTATCATTAAGTAAACATTTTAATGAACAATATTCATTAAGACCATTCATGTCCACACTCTAAAAAGTATTTTGCCACTGGTTTGTTAGTCCTTCCGTCTCGGTATGCCATCATAATGGCCGATCTGTGTCCATCAATCCTCAAATGGAGGGATAAATCCATTTTACCAATGTACATGAGGATACAGGGACATGTAATCATGTACACTACATGTGTTGTGGTGCACGTAATTACTTTTCTGATCTTTATCAATTGACCGGTGTGTGGATGTTTGAATTGTGTAATGGAATTCATAAATCTGCAAGATGTGCACTTGGAGCATTTGTAGGACCCCGGTTGTTTCATAGGTAACCAAGTAGGTGTTGGCATGTAACATTCAATAGGGTAAATTTTTACCAGCAGGTCCCAGAAGTTTTTATCCAAAGTTCCAAGAATGCACAATGGCACACCACTGTTGGCTCCTTGGCCAGACAAGTTGGTAGGTGCAATTCTCTCGGCCCCCTACTTCCGGGGCTTCAGCATCCAAGCAAGGAAAAAAGTAGAGGAGCACACTACTATGGTGAATACTTCTTTATTTGTGCAAAAACAACAGCATACAACGTTTCGGGACTCTAGGCCCCTTCCTCAGGTACCCTACCTGAGGTTCTTGCTGTGGTAAATATTTATAAATACATGTTTATCTGGATAGTGGTTAGGGTCCTGGGGTGCCCAAAACTGCACATTTTGGCAGGATTGCCTAGGTCTGTTCTCAGACCTGCAGGTTTTTTCAACATAGACCCTCTAGATTCTAGCTGGCAGGCAGGTGGATGGAGGGTATGTAGGTGTTTGTTTATGTAATGTGGAGGGATTGCCTGGGTAGTTTTTAGGACTTTCAAGCTTATCCCATTCTGGCTTCCCCCTGGATGCTTGCTGGGTACAGAATGGGAGGGCAAGTTTGGAAAGGTTCCTGACGCTTGCTGGTTGAAGGGATCTAAGTAGCCTACAGCTTAATAGCTATAGACATAACGGAGAGGCAGACCGATCCCAAACCACTTGCACGTTTCAATAAAAAAGAAATGGTGCTTTTTAGGTTGAACTGCACATTGTGGCAGGATTGTCTGGGTCTATTCTTGGTTTCCCTGGAAGTTCCCCTGGAAGCTGATGACTGAATAACAGTTTAAACAGTCCCCAATTTCCACTACCATTAGCACTTGCCTTATATTATATGCCCAGGTGCTCCAGTTCACTTTGAGAGTGAACTATTCCTTTAATGTAAAATTAGTCTATCATGCATAATAAAGTGCCAGTGCATATATATTCCTATTGTTATTTCTTATTAATGTTTATTAAGTATACATTTTCTATACATCTTTTCCAATTGGATTTGTCTCTATATATTTTTATTGGAGGGATTGTGTCAGTCACACTCCACGCTAACTGGACATTTTGGCCTGGGTGCTTGCCCGTTATCATTATAGCTGGAACAAAACTAGCTATGATGATGGCCCTGTCTTTTCAGTGCGGCAAGTCAAACATTCTAGTGGCAATAGTTTCCCTTTTTTCAGTTTCTTACCAATAGTGGAGCAGCTCTTGAAGGGTTACTGCTCACCCACTAGGAGGTCTGCATTTTAGCTGCATATGTTTTTTAAATGATTGATTCCAAAGGTTTCCTGTATTAGATACTATAACAATGATCACCTAATGTTTTTGACTGGCTTCCTTTTTTTAAGTGTTCCTGCTTCACCTGATGCTTTGGTATATGTGTATTTCCGTCATTGCTCACCTTGTAAAAGACTTTCCAGACGTTGTTGGATCCTTAGAAACATGTTTAGCTTGAACTTTATTATGGGTAATGGTGGTCTGTGCAGTGAAAATAACTATGTTAATGATGTGTTTAACAAGACTCACTTATTGTGTACAGAAACGAATGGGACAGGTGTTCTGTCTGTCTGAAAGTTCAATAGGCCAGTGCTACATGCGGTCATAAAATAAAACAACAAGAGATGGAAACTTCTAAACACTACATTCTATCACTTTATTAGGTTTTCTGACTTAAATAAATCTTTGTTTGATGTAGCTAGCTGATGTAACAACAAGAATAAGTATCCATGCTCCAATATTTGCTTAGATAAACAATTCATTGACTGGTGCCTTTCTGCTTTATCTTAATTCACTTTTCTATGAATTTTAACCAAATTCCCTTTTATTAGAAATGGTGAATTACTTCAGACTATCGCCCTCAAAAACATTGTATTATTTTATTTTACTGTTAAAGGGATTGTCACATTCCCTCCAATACGTTTCATTAGTTCTCATTGGTTTCTGTTTTTCATTAATAGGAAATTTAGATGTTAGTTTCTGCTGCTTTCGGTTTTTCATTTGACTTTTCTAAAAAGTTGTGAAAAATCTAAAAGAATTGGCATTTTAATCAAGGCTATAAAGAGATATTTTCCCAAGAATATTTCATACCTTTTATACAAGTAACAGAGAGAAATGAGGTGAGACTTTCTTACAGAATCTATTAAGAATTCTGGGGAAGCATCTGGTGCTTTTTAAATCTTATCAGTGGGTGGACTGCTCCAGGCTCGAATTACGCTTGGAGACCTTCTTTCCAAGAAGCTCATGCTGTGTTATGTATGCATATTATATGCATATGATGAACCAGCACATCACTCAGTTGAAAAGAATTCTTGTAACTTATGAATATTTTAAAATCCTTGGCAAGTTTGCAAAATGCTAGGGACAAAGTGTTCCTTTATGGACAACCTTCATTTTCGTTAAAGTGCATTGCTTACCAATCTTGTATTCAAATGTGTGTAAATACTGTAATGTGTGTGTGTGTATGTATATATATCTGTGTAGAGTGTAGGCACAGACTTGAAGCGACACAACTGCCTGGGTGCTACCACTAAGGAAATAAATAAACATTGGTAAATGTGCACTCCAAGGTGATTTTTATTCATGTGAAAAGCTTTTCAGGTGAATAAAAATCTCCTAATTAAGACCTTTGAGTGCACCTCTACTTACCCATTTTTTATAAATATGTGGAAGCACTCCTTAAGGTGCACTCACACTTGCGATCGCAGGGGGCCTTCCCATGACACACAATGTGGCCGATAATTGTGCCGTATATAGGCACAATTTTCGATATAAGTTAAATGGCACCACACATAATTTGCTTATTTATGTCAGTTCAGATATCTCACCCTGTTGATATATAGATATCTTTAGAGTGGTGCCTACACAGCATGCTCTTCCTGTGTATATTGGCACCGTATCATCATTATACTGACTTTATATATGTACCATAATGTGGTGACCTATTTAAAACAAAGCCGTCCTCAAACCTTCACAAACCTATCCACACTAGTTGCGCATATATATTATAAACATAGCGTGCAAGGACATATAAAAACATGCAAACACATACACAGAAAAACACACATACTACCTGGAAGGTAGACTTACGAGGCGGCTAACCATGGGACTTATTAATACAAAACAAAATATTGTTAGGCATAAAATCCCAATATGTCACAATAAAGTTACACTTGTGATTTTAGACATATCTGGAACGTGCCTAGAAATTAGTATCCACCAGCCCATAATCGGACGATAATATTTGCGGTCACAGAGTACCGTTTAGCTGTAATGCTGCAAGCGTAAACATATATATATATATATATATCATATATTGTATTACTAAGTATATACAAACACAGCGTTGATAATTATACGATACCCATCCCTCAAGAGTGCGAGCATCTTGCGCTGGACTGATTAGCGTATTACCGGGCAAGATGCCGTAATCACTTAGCTGCATAACACTGAGTTCCCTTGTAGGCCCAAACCTCTGCTACCTTTCCAGGAGAAGGAAACAACAAAGTGCCCTTACACGGCACAGTTATCGCCCGAAACGCCTGTGTATACACATCGTATGTCACATATGTATGAGGCTTTAAGCTAAATTCAATGCACATTCCTAGACCCCATACAATATCATATTATCTGCGTACAGCCATACTTTATAAACAAAGAGGTTTTAGCATACATTACTGTGATCACATGAATGAAAAGCCTTCCAACCACGTCAAGGTAACCCCAGTCTGGAAGGTTCTAATTTTTAACCTTTTTTATATTAATTATGATAAGCAAACTTTTGCATTTCTAATACTTGCACACGGGATCAATATCGCAGGCTTTTTTTCAATTCCCCCCTGTCAACTGGCTTTTTATGGTGGGGGAAGAGGTTGTCCATCCAGTGCTTTATGTTGTGCCGTGTTGGGGATGCTATTACCACATGAAAGCTTGACCATGCTTACTAATAAATGCATACAATTTGAAGGACTGTGGAAGCACTCATTAAGCTAAATTATAATTAAATATTGTGGAAGTGCTACTGATTTGGTCAAACATTTATACAAACAAAGAAAATATAATCAATGCACATTCCTGACCCGGCGCATGATCAGCAATGCCTGTCCAAATGACCGTCCTTTTCAGGATCTTAATGCTGAATCAATTAGTCATCAAAAGAGGATAAACCTTTGCTTTCAATGAAAGAATACGTTTTTTATACATAGTGGGGGTCAGGAGAAGGAACAATCAGTAGAATACTGATTACTGTCAATAATAAATATTCCTTAGGGGTTTTTTTGTTAATTGACTTTCCCAAAATGAAATTATGTTCCTTTGTATGATTAATAACTAAAAAGTGTTTTCCAAGGTCTTAGCCATATTTTTAGATATAATAAAAAATAATTCTTTGGAGCTCAATAATACCCTATGTGAGCGATGCAAAATCCCTTGTTTTTCTTTCCTCCTGTGGTACTACTCAGATTTAGATATAGGAATAATTGATCTTCCAAATATACACTAGATGGCAGTACTGTACTGGTTAAAATATTGAAGCTGTAACTTTTGATTGTGTTACAATCTGAAACATTTAGAAATCTTAAACGGTGTACTATAAATTATTTTGCTATATCAAAAGATAAAAAACCATACAAGAAAAAACATTGCCACTTGAAAGTTAAGTGTAGCAGAAAAACACGTTATGAATTGAAAATGTTTTAATTAATTTGTCTTTTATTTTGATCAAACACTTGTGTTATGCATATTTTTGTACATTGACATTAATTAAATATTTATAATTGTTAGCATAGCTTCTAGACAATCTGTGCCCCCAGATGTCAAACCATCATATTGTAGTTTAGAGTGATTGGTTACACAAAACATTTGCTTTTTTCCCATATATATGACTAGTTGATATTATCTTGGGGACCAATAATGTTAAAATGCACACTGAATTTATAGTTACAGAATTTATAAATTAATGTAATAGTAAAATATATGTTTTGAGTTTTAATGATAATCTGAAAGTATCTAGCAAAAATAGCTATTGGTCCCAAAATATGTCATGATTAATATATTGAGAGGAGTAATGTTGCAAAATATAATATTTGAAGTCACTAAGGAGTTATATGACCACATAAAAGCATAAAGCCACTGGTATTGATCATGAAATTCCAAGGTGGTAAAATTTTACAATATGTGACACATTATTTCCAACACAAGTTTCCAATACACAAATTTCAGTGATTCACATGACATTAATGGTGCAGCTCCCCAGTGTACTCTTAAATTGGCTTGTGGGTCAACATGTGAGGTGTGGATTGGAATATGTGTGCCTACTCATCGGTAATCTGTCCCTGAGCTTGCAAGTCCTAGTGGCAGGACCAGGCAAAAGCGGTTGGGGAGCACGACTTCTATCAATATTGCCAAGGTAACCAAGGTAAACTACTGTTTTAGGTCCTCATGGGTTCTTTAAAAGAGGGAGGAAGGTGGGTTTGGGCTTTAGCTTTAACTTACTGGAATTCTTTTTAAAGAAGAAGCACATAACTAGTTAAAAGCAGCATTTCAGATTAGAAATCCAAATAAAATAGCTACATGGGATCTTTACTGTGATGGCCAATAGAAGAAATAATAGTGTGATGGGATCTAGTATTGCATTTATGACAGCAAGTCAGCAATTACATTTTTTTTGATAAAGTGGTTCAGGTCTCTTGGTTCAGGTCTTTATAAGAGGAAATGCCAGGCTGGATGTTGGATCTGTATTATTCCTCCATTTTAGTTAAGTTTGTAACGTTTTCAACTATTTATTTTCTTCTATTTTAGATGGTGGAGTTTAAGTTGCAGAATGGATTTGAAAGCAATATACTAATAATTTGGTTGAAGCCCCATTGCTATGCACATAATAGCACAGTGCATTTTTTCCATGCACAAGTGTCTGCTTGTATCCATTTTTGCGTCTGCGTATGTGCTTTTGCGTTTCCCAGGGGATTATGAGTAAAAAGAAAATGCTTGTCCCATTGATTGTCCGTGCACCAGAAATGGACCAAAAATGGTCATCGTATGGGGCCTACTTCCTGCAATTGTCATTATGAATAAACTTGCATTACAATTGGCAATACTGTTTTGTATTTAATCTTTATTTTAAAGGGTATGTACACCCTTGAAAACATTTTTTGATATAACATTCCCCCTGTCCCCCAACTGCTCTATTTTTAATTTTAGAAAGTGCCCCAAACTTTACTTACCTTCCCTCTTTCCTCCGCCGCGCTGCCAGGCCCTCTGCTTGCGAAAAAATGCAAGCAGAGGGGCGGGACTGGCAGTCGCGTCTGTGATTGGCTGAGCGGCAGCCAATCATGGACGCGGCTGCCAGGAGTTCAGTGCGGCGGAGGAAAGAGGGAAGGTAAGTACATTTGGGGCACTTTCTAAAATTAAAAATAGAGCGCATGGGGCTGGGGGGACAGGGGGAATCTTATATCTAAAGGGTTTTATGCTAGGGGGAGGGAATCCTAATCGGTTGAGGGAGGGGGAGAAGGGCTGCAGTACGCATGCCAAACTTCTCCTGGAGGCCAGATAGGAGGCAGAGTCCTATATGGACTCTGCTATCTCCTGGTGGGCAGTTTGGGACTTTGGGGGGGGACTACAGGAGAACCATATGGAGCTGGGATGTGAGGTAAGGATTTTACACTACATGATGGGGCCATTACTGGGGGGGATTATAGTTTTGGGGAGTTCATTTCAGCGGAGGAAAGAGGGGAGGTAAGTAAAGTTTGGGGCATTTTCTGATTAAATAAATAGAGCGGTTGGGACTGGGGGGACAGGGGCAATATTACATATAAAGGGATTACACTAGGCGGAGGGAATGCTAATCGGGAGGGAGGGGAGGGGGAGGGAGGGAGAGAAGGGCTGCAGTTAACATGCCAAACTTCTCCCGGAGGCCAGGTAGGAGGCAGAATCCTATATGGACTCTGCTATCCTCCTGGTGGGCAGTTTTTGGGACTTTTTGGGGGGACTACAGGAGAACCATATGGAGCTGGAATGTGAGGTAAGTATTAAACTACACTACATGATGGGGCCAGTAGTGGGGGGGGATTATAGTTTTGGGGGTGGATATTCCCTTTAATTATTTTCTGTGATTTTGGGACCCCCCTCTCAACCCTAACCACCAGGTTTAAATTGTAAATAAAAAGCATTTACCAGCCGGCGTTCCTTTGGCTTTCTTAATAGCCAGCAACTGCGTCTGTGATTGACTGCCTATCAGCTAATCACAGACATGGCTGCCAGTCCGGCCCCTAATGTTACTCTGTTCCAGGAAGTAGCATTAGAGGCCAAGGCCGCGGGAACAAAGTCTGGTAAGTAAATTTCTCTGGAGGTTAGGGTTGGGAGCGTGGTCCCTACACTACAGCAAAAATTACATTTTGGGGTGTCCTGTGAAATGACCTATTTGTGAAAAATACTCGTGCGTAAAAAAAGCGAATCACTTGCGCACCAATTAATGGATCGCACGCGCAGTGCGCAGTCGCACACTAGTGTAACCACATCATTTGGGCCACACTAGTGTGCGCTTTTAAAAGCACGATTGGATCGCACTTAAAAGCGCCTCAGTGTGGCCTAGCCGTAAGTTCAAATACTATAAAGTCATGGATTTTGGGGCCACAGAGATCACAACACCGTCAAAATCCTTTTAATGCTTCCTTAATAATTTTGATCTGTAAAAAGAGACAACCCCTTCACTATACCCATACTTTTTCTAGAAAACTTCTTTGGAGTTCTTGTGTCATTGTTGAGGCATAAATCATAAAAAACATAGGTTGTTTTGTATGCTTTTATATGAGTAATGGTGTTTCTTAAAAAAAAAAATGTTTTAGAATCAAATGTCCATTCTTTTTCTTAGAAAATTAAATATAACTAATATTGTATATAGTAAAATTGTTTGCAGCATTTGTATTTTAAATGCTAGTAGCTATACTATTGTTAAATACTTACAGGGTTATTCAATAAAAGTTCTTATCATTTAAAATGATCTAATTTTGCCCCAACCAATCAGATCTTATGTAACATTTGAAAGCTATCAGATGTTAGCTTTCAAATGTTAAATAAGATCTGATTGGTTGGGGCAAAATTAACACCATTTTAAATGATAAGAACTTTTATTGAATAACCCTGTATGTGTGAGAAGAACTGCTGAGAAAACATCTGCTAGATAGCTGCAACAGGGAGCCTACACAAGCAAAGGGCTATATAGTAGCCAAATGTAGCCCTATAGAGCAGGAATCTGCCTTTCAGTAAATGTTAATAAAATCGGTTCACTATTTTGTATTACCCCAGGAAGGCTGTCAGCAATTCACGCTGCTTGGTAAATAAACAACAGAGCTGCTATATATAAAGTTTGTACTTTATATATTTTCTAAAAACACAATAGAAACAAACAAACAAACAAAAAAAGCAATAAACTCAGGCAGTAGACTATGTTATATTGTTTCATAAGTAAACTAGGAGATTTGAACTTGTGACTGGGGTCAGGGGGCGTGGCTCTTTGAAGCCAACATGGGCTTTGAGTTGTATTGTCAACAACATGGAAGCCTTCTTTGTAACAGAATCTATTACTTACATATAGTAAATGCAACATACTAGCGAAGAATCTTTTAATTAGGATTTTCGAAATTAACTTAAGTTCTCTATTAAATCTATGATACATCATTGTTTGAAACCGGAAGAAGAGGGCGTTACCCTCACAATGATCGTTGGTCTAGCGTGGACACTTTGTACTATATTGGACATCCCCTATTCCTAAACCAGGCTGGACAGAACTGGAATCCAATTGGTCATACTCTTACCATGCCCTCAAGATTTTATACAGTACCAATACATTAACGTTACCCCAGCCTCTCTTGTTTTGGACAAGACGGATGTGAACTAGATTGAAAAATATATACACTTTCTTTTAAGCAAAACCTCCGTTTCTACCTTTTACTTATACCTCCACCCCCTCCCTTGACACCTCACATGCATACTTCAAACCATGGCTGGCCTTAGGCCTATAAAGATTCTATGATATAGACCCAATTACTAAGCAACTACGTAAATTCCTTAAACTTCTGCAGAGACATCCACTTCTCTCCAACACACATTGGCTAACTTACCATAAATTGCAAAACCGTGCCCATCTCTTTGCACCCACAGGGACATTCTACCCCCCCCCCCCCTTATCCCCTCTGAGCACTTGATATCAAGAGGCCCACAGAGTATGGGACTTATATCCTTTATTTATGCCTTCCTTAACTCTCCACAGAAAGACTCCCTACAAAATCATAAAATCAATTTGTACAGTTGAGAATATATACAAACTCATGATGTGCTGGTGCTATACATCCAATGGGCTGTTCATTACTGTTTTTCTTTTTTGTTGAAAAAAGAGAAATAAAATATACAAATAAAAAAAATAAGTGAATTGCTTCCCTAGGTGACCATAAAATTTTAGCCAACTCAGCTTTTTTTTGCTTTTTGCTTTGCGTTTTTTTTAGTAAATAATGCTTATGTAAAGAATGTTTATTTTGAATGTTTAGATTTTATCCTCAATTAATGTAAAAGAAAGAGTCTAAAGCCTTATACTTTTTGAAATTTTGAGTTGTTTGTAAATTTTATGTTGTGCACTGTCAAACACTGTCAGAAATGCTTTGGTACTTTGCAATTCATCAGAAACGCAATTAATAGAGAAAGGAAAAGGCAATGTACGTGACACAGCTGCAAAGAGAAAATAACAGCAAAACAAGAGCCTTCACTTTACAAATGTAAATAAGGTGTCTACAGAGCACAGTGAAGAAGATGTGCAATGACAGGAAAGCATACATTAGAGGAAATACTGTAGCTTCTCTGTGGGTAATCTCTGTGCTATATGGATGAGATGAAAGCATTTTGGGTTTCTCTTTGTGTTGCATAATTGATCACCATTGTACTGTTCCAGTTCAAATCATCTTAAAAGTCAGATTGGGCTTCTTGTCATTTTCCTCATACCATCTTTATTCTGGAAGGTTCTTGAATGATGAAAATGTATGCAGCGTCTGAAAAGCAATCAGATTGCTCGGCAGAATAATTTTTAGCAATACGTTTTTGCATCTTCAACCCGTGTTCATTTTATTCTGGTTAAAAGAAGTCTTCATTTTTTGAGTCTTTTATGTGGGGGTTACTTTATATTTTAGCTGTACACATCCTAAAAACTTTGATTACTGGGTAAAACGCAAAAGTGATATTACAACATTCAATACAAATACTGCTATAATGCTTACGCCCTGCACTGAAAAAGGGCAAATGACCAAAGTGAGCTTCAAACAAAGCTTAAACATCTTAATTCACAGAAGGAGATTCACAACCTAATGCTTGGAGTTGTGTCACACTGGTTCAGTAAACACAACATGTTTCTCATCAGTGTGTCAAGTAGACCGGTTTTGTGGCACTGCTTGAAAAAACACATTTCCAAGTATTGGGTTGTGAAAGTCTTTTTGTGAACCTTACCTTCTGTTTGGTTTACTAGTAGGTGGAAATTGAGAACTTGAGGTGGATACACATATAATTGCCTTGTATGCATCGGTATGTGAAAGATTGGTCACTTCCAGTTGAATTACATATTCTGTGATTTGATTGATTTCTCAGTTTAAAGAAGTTGAAAGCATAAATAATTATTGAAATAAAATCTAGAATTGATAAGGTAAAGGCCTCTTTGTTTGCTTTACTGACCTTTACCCATAGGAGTTCCTCATTCTCCCTCTTTTCTCTAACATTAGCACTTATGGAATTGTTTTGTTCCAGCTTCTTGTAACTAGTGACTTTACTGATTACTCTGTACTATATTGTACCTCTTTGCTTTACCCTTGTACTCTTTCTTTTCCTTTTTGTGTTGTACCTACATTTTTAATTGTTGTATTTAATGGTTTTATTAAAATATTACACTTAAAGAAACACCAGGATATCTGTAGATAGCAAACAAGCATCTAATGTAAAATGTCTTGGGTCTTGTTCGTGTAATGTTTGAAAGGTCAAGGTTTTGATAAAATTTGTATGCAAACCTTGCTGAAGGTAAGACCTTCCTTGTTAGGCAATAAAAAAGCATTAAGCTGTTGTAGACTTTTTCAAATAATTAATCTCTTTGGAATAAGAAAGAGAATGTTTTCCAAATTACTGTATTGTGTATCTCAAAGATAACAAATTTAATTTACATACTGCTGATCAATATTTTTTCAATATTACAAAGACATGTTCATGGTTTGGCAAACCATGCTTTATTTAGTATTCATTTTGTGGAAGATTATCTTTTTCATTTCTATAAAAAAGTGTTTTTTTTTTCTAGATCAGTGGTTCTCAAACTTTTTCAGACTGTGGCACACTTGTCAAAGCAAATTTTTCTTGTGGCACACCTGTGTTTTTAATGTTGTTACTAACCATATTTTATGTAATTAGTTATACTAGTCACACCAGTGTGCCCCGGCACACCCTTTGAGAAGCCCTGGGCTAGATAAAACACAAGTAATTATCTCAAAGTAAGATTATCGCTAAAAATGTTTGACTTGGGAATGCACTGGTTTACCTAATCGCTTACTAATGTTTTTGAGCATTAATACATGGAAGAAGCATTAGAACCATTCTTATCTTACACAATATATTGTTTAATTATATATGTACAGTATATCTTTATTGACTTTATTTTTGCTCTCTATAAATATCCATTCTGGGCAATTTATCGAGAGATGCTATTGTTGCAAGTGTGGCTCCCAGTACATAATACATCAGTTTTATTTAAGCTATTTATTGCTGTTAAATAAGCCGCACAAAAATCCCACAATCACGTCGGTACTCTGCTTGCACTTATGATACAGCTGATGATGCTCTGTCCCAGCAGTGGGCATGCTCCAACCTTAAACTTCGGGAAGACCCTTAAATGCTGGTGAATATTCTGTAATTTTTTAATCAGACCTGTTATATATGTATTGTTGCCGGAATGTAATTATGCTGAATAGTCCTGTCAATAAAAATAATTGAAACGAAAATAAAAGTACTCAAAGGGATAGTGAAACCTCTTTAAACCTTTTACCTAACTTTTGCCTTTCTACTACTTAATCCCAGGGGTGTTTTAAAAGCACATTTCCATGCACTGTTAGTAGTAAAATCTGGTTGTTGTTTGAGGCAATCAACCTTTTTAACTTTATTTATTTTGTTTTCCACAAAATAATAAGATAAAGATATATATATTTTTACATGATAACTTTTTATAACAGGGGTGCCCAGCCATGGAGCCATAAGGGCCCAGGGCAATCTGCTTGCATGGATCCAACTCTTTTGTTCCTCAACCTCGTCCATAAGTATTGAGCACCCCTGTTTTATAGGCACTGTTCTTTGAATTTCGAAGAGTATTTCTTAATACTGTATATTTGATTTTTTCATTTACAGACGTCCTCAAAAGGTGTGCTTGTGCCCCTTCCTGCCTTCGTGTGCCCTTAATGTGTCCACTAGCTTGTATATTGTTCAGCATCCAGCAGAGGTAAGGCAACACATATTTTTACTGATTGGAAAAGAAGAGAATGAAATTGTGACTTGACAATATCATTTTAGTGCTGGGAGTGTAACTATAGCCTAACGTTGCCCTTTTTGGTTAAGTTGTGTTAGGTCCCAGCATGATTGCATACAGTTTCTGACAAAAGTCTTGTCACCTGTGTATTTTGCAGTAACTCCTGCTATTAACCTGATTTTAATTGATAAATTGGTGTTAGAAATAGCTCATATGAAAAGCTAAAGCCCTCCCAAATAATATTAAATAAAAAATAGTTTCACTGAAAAAAGATTTATCGTTTAATCAAGACAGAAAGGTCAAAATGTTGCAAGACAAAAGTGTAGTCACCTATACAGAAAATGATCTACTTTACAGCCAATCCAAAAATATTTCAGCAAATTAAGTAGTGGTGCTGTGAGATCCAAATTTAATATCTTGTATGACTTCCATGAGCTTGAAGGACAGCATCCATGCGGTTTGGCTAGGATTCATTCAATTTATTGATGAAATCATCAGGAATAGCCAAGACAACAGTCTTGCATGCCATCAATATTCTTTGGTTTCAACTTCCATGCTTCCTCTTTCATCCTACCCCATATATGCTCAATTATGTTCATGTCAGGTGACTGGGCTGCCTTCCACCCTCGCACACCCCCATACTGGATGTAACCCCAGACCAGGATTTTGCCTCCACAAACTTCACTGTTTTCTGGGTAAATCTCGGCTCCATGCGGGTTCCAGTAGGTCTCCTGCAATATTTGCGGTGACTGTGGTGTAATTCAACAGAAGATTCATCTGAAAAATCCACCTTTTGACACTTTTTCAGCATCCATCCTTTTAGCAGGCTGTGGGACTTGGCAAATGCCACACGGTTTTTCAATTGTCTTATGTTTAGTGATGGCTTATGGGCCCTGTTTCGACCATGGAGGCCATTCAGTTCGAGACAGAATCCGACAAACTGTTCTGGTTGACACAGGGATTTCAGGTGACCAGGTCTCCTGGAGCTCTGCTGCAGTTGAAAATGGGCTTGCCCATTGGGCAACTGGGCTTTGTGCGGTCCTCTCAAGCAGTTGTCTTGCGGGGTCTGCCTGACCTGGGCTTGTCAAAAACTTCTCCAGTCTCTTCAAATCTTTTCTTCAACCTCTGAACTTGACACTGAGAGACATTGAAGGTGTACACCACATCAGCAGTGGATTTGGTCTTCAGCCTCTTGATAATCAACACTTTAGTCTAAGGGTGTATCTTAGGCATGTTTGCAGAGGTCTATTTGCAGTTGATGTGAAGGTCTGGTGTACTGGGGTTCTTTTTATACACATCTGACATCTAATTGATCCATTATTAGTCACAAGTGAAGCCCATATGACAAGGCGATAACACTTATGTCTTTGCAAAAATTGACTCAATGGGCTTTACCAAGCTGTGAATATTAGAATACTTTTTGTTAGTTTCTTTTGCATTGAAACATTATTAGAAAAGCTGCTTGGGGTAAAATTAACAATTTCTTGAAACAAAATTTGCATTAGAATTATTGTTAAGCGGCACTCCAGGTCTATTTGTACACAAGCGACAAGACTTTTGTCAGAAACTGTAGTTCATGGTCTTGTTTCTGGTGATCTATGGAAATTTAGATATGTTTGGCTGCAGTTAAGGTCCTTACCAAGAGAATTCTTGGGTAATGCAGCAGAGGAAAAGATTCAGATAAGGTTGCTGGTCTGGGCTCTTGTCGATTGACTTTTAGATCTGGAGCTTGCGATCGGGGCTGGTAACAGGTTGGGCACTCATCTGGATTTTGGATCCATGTGGTTCTTTACTGTTTTACGTAGTACAAAACAAAGAAGGATGCCTGTGTCAGTAGAATAAAAACCCTTTATTATAACTATTCATAGGCAAGAAATATAAAACCATTTAAAAACATATACAGTCCCAAAGTAAGCCCCCCCCTGTAATTTATAACGAAGTGCAAGTGGGCAAGTATCAATAAATTATAGGCAATTCAATTATATATAGACTGCAACACATGTACACCATTAACAGGGTAATATAAAGGACTCAATGGTTCCTAAATGGAGAATAAAGGCTTAGCAATAATATAGAGTATGTACAATTAACAAATAGTAAAGCAAGTGTAACCAATCACAATCGGTATAGGTATACAGTTGTTTTCAAAATGATTCAACCCCCAATGCTGTAAAGGGTATTAGGGAATTCAGTGTACATTTGTAATTGTGTTCAGAATGAAATGTTACAAGGACTTTTTAAAGAACCAAATAAAACTAAAATTACATTAATTATTTTTGTAATACAGTATTAAATGTTTTTTTTGTGATTTCTTCATTGACACAATTATTTAACCCCTTAAAGACTACCACTCTTAAGAACAGAGGTTCATTCAAGTGTTTTTGATCAGGTATTGAAAACACTTGTGGATGTCAATGAGCAGCAATCAAGCATAATAAGCACCAATTAGGCAGATTTAAAATGACTGTGATAATTAGCTCCTTCTAGACATTTACTGGTGTGTTTACAAACATGATGAAGTCAAGAGAATGGTCCAGGAAGACAAGAGAAGTGGTGATTTCTCTTCACAGGAAGGGCAATGGCTATAAGAAGATTGTAAAGATGTTAAACATACCAAGGGACACCATTGGAAGCATCATTCACAAATTCAAGGCAAAGGGCACTGTTAAAATGCTACCTGGTCGTGGCAGAAAGAAGATGCTGACTTCGACTGCTGTGCGCTACCTGAAGCGCAAAGTGGAGAAAAGTCCCTGTGTGACTGCTGAGGAACTGAAAATAGATTTGTCAGATGCGGGTACTGAAGTTTCAGCTCAGACAATAAGGCGCACACTGGGTAATGAAGGCCTCCATGCCAGAACTCCCAGGCGCACCCCTTGCTGTCTCCAAAGAATAAGAAGAGTCGACTGCAGTATGCCAAAAGCCATGTGGACAAACCACAAAAGTTTTGGGATAGTGTTCTGTGGACTGATGAAACAAAATTAGAACTGTTTGGGCCCATGGATCAACGCCTATGAAGAAAAGAACACCTTGCCTACTGAGAAGCGTGGTGGGGGGTCAATCATGCTTTGTGGCTGTTTTACTTCTGCAGGTACAGGGAAGCTTCAGCGTGTGCAAAGTACCATGAATTCTCTTCAGTACCAGGAGATATTGGAAAAAAATGTGATGCAGTCCGTTACAAACCTGTGGCTTAGGATACATTGTACCTTTCAACAGGGCAATGATCCCAAGCATACCTCCAAGTCCACTAGAGCATGGTCGCAGATTAAAGGCTGGAACATTTTGGAGTGGCCATCGCAGTCACTAGACTTAAATCCGATTGAGAACCTCTGGTGGGACTTAAAGAAAGCAGTTGTAGTGTGCAAGCCTAAGAATGTGACTGAACTGGAGGCTTTTGCCCATGAAGAATGGGCTAAGATACCCGTAGATCGCTGCAAGACACTTTTGTCAAGCTATGCTTCATGTTTAAAAGCTGTTATAACTGAAAATCGATGTTGTACTAAGTACTAAGAATGAATGTCACTTGGTTTAATAAAACTGATAATGATGTGAGCACAGAAAAGACATTTGTGGTTATTTCATTATAAATGTTATGTTATATTTGTCTGACTTACAAGTGTCTCTTTGATTTAATTGTAAACAAGATGACTGAAATGATCAAAATCAATGTGAAACTGGCCAAAACACTCAATTTCAGTAGGGGTTGAATAATTTTGAACACAACTGTATATACTTATCTATCCGATCTATAAAAAGCCATACTGCAGACCCATAGGTGACCCAAACAGAGACCAGGCACAGGTACAAAGGCATACACGGGGGGAGAGCCACCACTGATAGCCAGACACGTTTCCCTCACTACATGTGAGCTTTGTCAATGATGTGAGGATGCCAAATCACCGCGTGTGTCTAAGTAGAAGCCCAAATCTCACGAGATTGCATTGCATGTAAGCAACGCGCACATGCTTGTTTTGATGACGTCAACAAAGAAGGAGTAGGAATCGGGGCACAGCAAGCGCCATTGGGGGAACTGGCATAGAAAGCAAATCACTGCATGAAAAACTTATATTCAAGGGAAAGTACAGCCTTAGTTACAATTATCAATGATCAGTAAAGTAAATACAATTTATCAAAGTTAAAGCTAGAATACATCAATATAGAAAATACATTTCATTAAGTAATTATAATATAATATAATAGCTGACATGTATAAATGATAGAGAATCCAAAAATGGATAATCACAAAATCACAAGTTCTCTACTGTTTTAGCAAAACATTACGAGTGGTGGGTATTTACTTTTAACTCAGACTGAATTGATTCAACTTTTTTTTCCTTTTGGATTTCCCTGGGCAATGACAATCTTCTCATCCTTAACCAGTAGTGGTACAGCTAGAAATCACTACAAAACTGTATTGGGGCCCCCTTAACGGTTTTCCGTGGTGGAAAGCTGTTTCTGTGGCCCAGACATAACAGGATAAGAGCACGTCTATTGATAAACATTGTGATAGGTTGTAACCGGAAATAACAAACTACAGATTAACTGGGTTAATAAGTATATAACAGTATGAGAAAGGTGGGATTTAAGATGACATGTAGATGTGAGGTTGGGTAAAGACATACAACCATATGAGCCATCCTTTTTACCATACACAAAATGTCTGCCAAACAATTGATCCAGGAACGCTGAAAGTTCAAGTGTGAAGGGGAAACAATTATTCATGGCTTCATAATGGCATTTGGAAGAATCTATGGATCAACAAAAATTTGTGATGCATTAAAACACAGACGCAGCTTACTTGACTTTGATGCCATAATCACTTTGTAACAGTTACAGCATTGAGGGAGCACTTCGGGTAAGCCGTGAAAGAGAGAAGGGGTTGCACTCCCCAATTCAGTAAGTGAAAAATGTAACTTTAATAATGCATTGAATGCATTGCGCAATGTCCACACTAACCTGACATTACATTGTGTACCGCAGATTTTACAATTATTTTAGCAGGAAGTTTACTGCATCTCCTCATTTGCTTACAAATCGCAGTAACATTTAATATTCTTTAATCTAGCCCTTTCCAGGAAACTATCCAATGAATCTGCCATTACCACATCTACTCAAAATATATATTTCCTTGTTATATTAAAGGGGAACTATGGTCTTTATTAAAAAGAAAACATTTCTACCTTTAATTGACTCCAGGATCTTCTGCCCAATGGAGAAAAATTCCATTTTAAAAATATGGGTAAGGGTTTTGTTTACCTGTGTGGATATTGGTAATTGTATGGGAGTGTCACGACCTGTCAGACAAACCAACGCTGGAGTGCAATCGCTGGCAAGTTGTCTGCCTTCCCTGCCTGCTCTTGACTTGTCTAATTGAAGAACTGGAGGTAAGACATAGCTTTTTACCTCCCGTTCATCAATTAACCTGAAAAAAGTCTGTACGAGTCGAGATACCCTTTAAAAGGGTATGTCCACCATTTCTTAAACTTTGGGGTTAATTCAATAAAAGTTCTTATCGTTTAAAATGGTGCTAATTTTGCCCCAACCAATCAGATGTTAGCTTTCAAATGTTACATAAGTTCTGATTGGTTGTGGCAAAATTAGCACCATTTTAAACGATAAGAACTTTTATTGAATCTCCCTGTTTAACTGAAGAACGGGGGGAAAAATGAGCTATGTCTTACCTCCCGTTCTTCTGTAAAACTTGTAGAAGAGAAGGCAGAACTTACAAGTGAACGGCAGTGGGGATGCGGCAGAGTTCATGTGTAAGTTCTGCCTTCTCTCCTGCAAGTTTCACTGAAGAACAGGTGGTAAGACATAGCTACATACCCTTTAATATATATGTTTATTTACATTTGAAATAACATGTTTTTCTTCTTCAAAGGAGGTTTTATTATATAGCATTCATGGGGCTTACTGTTTTCTTACAACTAAGAAACAATGTTGTATTATAGATTAGTAACCAGGATTTCACCTATAGTGCGTTTGGACCCCAATACTTTTACATAATTTTTTATAATGAAGCCTCATGCTAAATGTTTTATAAATGTGAATACTAAATACACTGAATATAATGTTTTGTTGTTCCACTGCTATCACAGGCAAAATTGCCACTGATCAGAACCTTCTCATTTATACAGCCTAACGTTATATAGGATATGGTTGAGGTTCTGATGCAGGGGAATACTTCCCACCATGCAGTACTCTTGACAACTGGCCTAGTAATGCATACTCTGTTTCACAATCCATGATGACATTATTAAGGAAATTGTTATGTGGAAATGTTCCAATTTAATAAATTTTGCACATTACTAAAATGAATGCCTTCCTTAGTTTCCCTTTGCCTCCCTGGCCTTTATTGTATGGTACTTCAAGTTTTTATCTCCTTGTAAAGTTTTAATTTTCTAACTTATAATCTCCTTACAATTCTACTCTTAATAAATACTGCCGTACCAATATTCAGCTAAATTATCTGCCCTTCTTAACCTTGTGTGAACTCCTTTTTAATTCATCCAATCTGCTTTTAAATGCATAGAATCTGTGGTAGATTCATACAAATGATTTTAAAGTTGTTTTTTCAGTTAGTATGCTGGAGAATACTTTTCATACAGGGATATTCAATTAAATTTCTTGTCATTTAAAATGGTGCTAAATTTGCCCCAACCAATCGGATCTTATTTAACATTTGAAAGCTAACACCTGATTGGTTGGGGCACAAGTAGCACCATTTTAAATAAGAACTTTTGAATAACCCATATTCACTAGAAATGTATCTTAGATTTTTCCTCACATCACCCTTCCTTTCTTTGGAGAATACATATTTTTGTTTGATTTATTCAAAAGCTGAAAAAGGCAACATATTGTAGATGGAAATTTCACTTTGTAACCAAATGTTAAAAATAGATCATAATTTATAGAAAACCGTGGAGAATAGATACACATGCTGTGCTCTACCTATATTTTTATTATATTTAATCAATTGCCTTTCACTTTAATGAGATTTATTTTCATGCATACCTTTTCATGCATTGTACACTTAAGCATCGTACACACATTTCATAAATCTTGTTTGAAGATTTCTTTGAATGGGATTTAAGGTAGGCAGGAGCTGCGCAGCGTTCCACTCTATGGGAAGGGTGGCGATAGGGAGCCTCTCATGTTGTAGTAGAACAATGCCCACCGCTCCTAGATATTGTTGAAAGATTCAGCAGGAAGGAATTTTAAAGAATGTCCGCAGTTGCCTCCACATACATTAAATTGTGATGCACTAAACATTCTGATAAAAATGCAATGCAACCTATCACTCATAGAAGGTAAACCATATTTATCACTTACCCTATAACGGAGACCGGTGAATAGTTTAGTATATATAGTTTATTTATAAAGCGTGCCGCAGCACTGTACAATAACAAAATACAGAAAAGTCATACAAGGGGAACAAATAAATGAGTATTTCAGTATATAAATATATAAATAAATATAGCTACTAGAACCTTGCCTCTACAAAGGAGAGTATAGGTGCAGGAGTGAGACTTATGCATGTACTGTGCTGGTTAACAGATAGGTTGGATGTAAGGGTAGATTTAAACCTGCTAATTGAGGTTAGCCAGTAAACAAAAGTCTGCACAGAAAGTCAGTCCAAGAATCAGCTTAAGGTGGTCATAGACATGCGATGCCTATTGCGTTATACCGACAGATCACATTGGTGTCTGTTGGGACACATGCGGTGGGGACTGCACACACTGACCCAACCAATCGTCCCCCACACGGTATGGGGATCAGTCAGCCGTGTGTCTATAGATGGGCTGATTGTATCGGCTCACTTTACTTAAAGTAACAGAACCGAGACCGACACATACTGCCGATACTGGGTAAATCACGTTTGTCCCCAATGGGATTTACCTATTATTGTTGATGTATATGGCATGTATATACTGATATGACCGTTTAATATTAATATCCTGTTTGAATTGATGTTAACTTTTAGGAGAGTAGAGTTCTGAGGACAGTACCACTGTTAGCTGCCTGCCTTCCACAGGAGAAGTGTAAAGTTTTAGTTGGTCGTCGCTTTGGTGAAGAAAGGTAAAAAAATACTTTTATACATTTTTATAGTTTTTAATTTTTTTGATTAGTTATCTGACGTTTGGAAGAAAAAAGAAAAAAAACAGACTACATTTCGGAACAACCATGCTGTCCATTGAAAATTTTCACAATTGGCTAAAATTTATAGACATGTTCAATCTAATTTTTGTTTGTCATGGTTCCATCACACTGAAAATTACCAACAATAATGTGATACAGCTCGTAAGTGATCGCTTCTGCATTTGTTCCCCATACACCTGTGGCATTCAATAAAGGAATAGTTCACTGGAAAAGACCCGACTGGTTCCAGTTCTGTGCAACTACAGTGCCCATGCATGATCATTTCTTCCATCTTCGTTCCTGGCTCCATAAAAATTGGAACGGGAGGTAAGGCATAGTTCCTTAACCTCCCGGTCTTCAATCAATGTATTAAAGGAATTGTTCACTTTTCCAGTAAACTTTAAAGTAAATTTCCACTCCCAAAACTAACATTTAACCCCATACTGGCCTCACTTTGTAGTTTAAAAACATCCTTACCTTACATCTCTGCTCCTTATAGTTGTCCTGCAGTGCGTGTCCAGGAAGTCCAGGAAAGTGAACAGTAGGAGCTGTCTTCCTGTCCAAAGGTCTCTGCCCCCTGTCTTGCCTCCAGGAGGGATGGTGACATAAGCAGTGGAGCCCGTTTCCCCCTCCCTCCCACCATCCGGATCAATCCTTTGCAGCCATTGCAGCTAGCATGAAATCCTTTTAATATGTTGAAGCTAACCCCTACCCACCCCCAACCGCTGCCGAATCATACTTACAGACCTTTTTTCCCATGGTGTCTCCATTGCTGGCAGCCAAGTCTGTGATTGTCTGCCTCTCAGCCAATCACAGACGTGGCTGCCGGTTCGGTCCCTGTTTGCAACTTTCTGCAAATATGGAGCTGGGAAGAGTGTGCTGTGGGTGAGTGAAGGGCTGTAAGTATGAATCAGCTTTTTTTTTAAAGAACTAATGCAGTGGTTGGGGTGGGCAATATGGCTCAGTGCATCTATTAATTCAGTAAGTTGAGGCGATTTCAGCCCTACACATCCCTATCTATTTCTGTATATATAGATGCAGTTTTTATATATTTTATAGGGTGTGTACATCTTATTGATCGGTTTGCATATCATTTGCATATAACCAGAAATATTTTCCCTATAGATAGAGCACATTCACCACAAAGATATAAAAAGCTGTGTCTCACCTCTCCATTTGCTATGATTAATTGTGTATAGGTTTGAACCTGTAACCACATGAGCTGTGTTTCCAAAATCATTAGTCTTTAGAGCTTCCAAAACTAATACAATACAGGGACTTTCATATTGGTGTGGAGACCTGTATAGAAAACCTGTGCATAGAGACAGTGAATAGTGGGGTTATGGGGTGTGTCCAATAGGTGTACCTGCTCACAAGGTCTTTGAAGACAACATAGGCTGTGAGTTGTACTGGCAACAACATGGAAACCTTCTTAGTTACAAAATCTATTTCTTACATGTACGTAAATGCAGCTGGGTAAAAAAGCTTAAACCTTACAATTTAAAAAATGAGTTTAGTTCTCCTTAATATTACTACCTTTGAGTGTTAGATCAGTTTCTTTCTAAATAAACAGTTACATTTTGAGGTTAGAAAGAGGCATAGTTAAAAAAAAAAGCAATGATAATAGAAAGAGAAACTGCCAAGATGTATGATCATATAAGTACAAGTAAAGTAAATAATTGAGGTTTGTAAAAATAAATTGGATTTTAAGTGGCATGTTTTCCTTAAGTTGAAAGTGTGATATGATGCAATACATCTTGCCAGCACACTCTTGGATCATAATAATTATGTGTAAAATGTTCTGTCTGTATAGTTTGCACAATATGGATTTTCTTTTCTTTTGAATTTTATTTTTAGATATCCCGAGCTAGCAGCTGTTTGCAGAAACCCTGGCACTTTCATCCTTTATCCTGGAGCTGAAGCTGCTAATTTGGAAGAAGTGTCCTTGGCAGATATTCAAGCCCCATATGCACTCATCATAATAGATGGAACCTGGAGTCAAGCCAAAGATATTTTCTACAAAAACTCCCTTTTTCGGTTGCCAAAACAGGTAGGCTGTAACGTAAATTTTTTTTGAAAAGGTATATGTATATACCTTTTTGAAATAAAAATATGCAAGGATAATTTTAAAGTAATCATAAATAATGAATGCAAAGGAGTAATTGACAGATTATTGTATGTTTTATAAAGGCTTCTGGCTTGCACCTTCCAGACCATGTAACTACAGTATGTGGGAATTTTTTAAACCTGCCATTAAAATACTAAGTGCAAAGCGACAAACTGATCCTCCAATTAATGTTATTTTTAAATTATAGTTACTCTCTCATCTAAACCATGTTGAAAATTTACCCAATATTAGCGCATGGCTAATATTCTTATATTAAATTCAAGCTAATTTTGAGGCTTGTATTGGATTTGGTTGTTAAGTGCACACTGTTAATATGTAATACTATTACTTGTGCTAGGGTACAGCACAGCAAGCAATTTTGCCTTTAACACAGCATGACTGAGAATGGTGAGATTGTGGTTAATAAATATGTAGGTATATACACTGAGGGAAAATGGCTATCTTTCACGATGTGTTAAAAATTTAGTTTTTATTGTTCTGGAAAGAGAAAAGGTCAAGGTACAACTAAACAATTTGTGGCTGGTTTTAAGTTTGACAAGCCAAGGAGGCATGGTTCATCTTCCTAAAGTTTAAACAGCTGGTTGTGTCTGTCAGCTTTCCCCTTTGTGTATGTGAGGCAAGCCCTGAAGGTATCACAGCTAGGAAACACTGTTAAAAGCAAGTGAGGAATCTATGAACTGCTGAACATAATGTTTTGTTACATGTTCTGTGATGTTTTTATTCCTAGTATCTCTGTAGGGGGTCCAGGTAGAGAGAGAATCTTACATCAAAAACTAATGCAAAGATGAGCAGAAGCTGGAAGAATAAAATAAATGGTATGTCTGAAGAAAGACTGTTATGTAATCAGATAAAACAGGTGTAGAACTCTAGCGGGCATTCCTATCTTATAAATTATAATTTTAACACTACAGCCTAGTTCCCACATGCAGATTTTGAATACAGATTTTGGACCTTAAAAGTACTTGCACCTATTTAAAGTATCACAAAAGAAAGCAGTGAAATAGCAGTCTAACATGTTCAAATAAAACATTTTACATTAAAAAGGTGCATAGGCTCAATGTTGACAAAATGTACATTAACAATATAGATTTTATATGATATACAGTAATATGTTGTTTCAATGTTGAAAAATATACATTGAAATGTTAATGTAAATGCTATTTTGTCTTTTTTCAAATGCTATAACTCCTCTACATCTTGAAACAGGTCACCTTAATACTAGGGTATACCTAGGCTGTCAGTCAACCACAATTCCCTCTGTGAAAGCTTTTTAAAGGGCATGTCCACACCTCAAACTAAAAATTTACCAACTACTGTCCCCACTGGAAAAAAAAAATCCTTACCTTACATCCCTGCCCCTTGTGGTTCTCCTGTTATGTCTCTTCAAAGTGCAGGAAACTGCTGGGTAGGAGCTGTCAGTGCCTCATCCTATGCCCGTAGCTTGGCTAACCTCATCAATGTATGAGGCATGCTCAGTAGAGCCCTTTCCATCCTCCTCCCTCCCTCCTTCCCATTCCCTCTGTGGCTGGCAGTTATGTAGCTTTAAATGCTTGTGCCACCATGCAGGGGATACACTCCCAC
Source organism: Hymenochirus boettgeri (assembly GCA_019447015.1). Classification (NCBI taxonomy): domain Eukaryota; kingdom Metazoa; phylum Chordata; class Amphibia; order Anura; family Pipidae; genus Hymenochirus; species Hymenochirus boettgeri. The sequence goes on from CM033469.1 coordinate 328,292,316, forward strand.
CCCTAACAGCTATAGTCATAAATTCAGAATCGCTTCCCTTCTTCACATACACCTCCTCGTTCCATCGCCGTTTTCATTAATGGCAGCAGCGGCTGTGATTGGCTGCCTCTCAGCCAATCACAGCCGCAGCTGCCGGTCCGGCCCCCTGCTTGCAGTCTTGGCAGGCAGGGGAGCTAGACCAGATCAGCGCAGGATCGAGGAGGTGTAAGTAAAGAAGGGAAGCGATTTTGAAGTTGTGAATATAGCAGTTGGGGGTGGGAGGGTATTTTTGTTTCTTTTAATCACTTCTATGCCAATGTAATTGTTTGGTATTTTTTTAATTTCTAAGACTGTACCCAGGATTTTACAGTTTGCAAGTTTGATTATATACGAAGTGGATTTACATTATAATTGCTTATAAAGGGGTGATTTTACTTTTTGTTATTTTAACTTCTTACCTAAATAGAAACTGCCAACACAAAAAATTGAAACTGCTAACAAAAAGAATCTGTAGGTTTTTGTTCCATGTATGATTGTTCCACATATTGAACCTGTAATTTACCAACCCCTACATTTAATGAATATTCTTACATGAGTAGATTAATAGCTTTATTTCTAGGTTCTTTATTGTTCATTATTTATTTCTCTTTTTGATCTGAAGCTTTTTACCATCTGAAAAATAACAGTTTTTATCTTCCTTGGGCAACTAAGGTTGCCAGAAATGTAGGAGGCTGCAGGGTTTTCCCAATATCACAGCTCACAGCCATATGGCAGCCAAGGCTGCTAATGGATGCAAATGTAGAACTGGACTCAAGAAAGGAACAGAGATTTATATGGCAGTCCATTTTTTAATATAATGAGGTTTGTACCTGTAACTAAGGATAGAACAAAGTTTACATTATGACATTTACATTATTACATACCTACCTATACTTCGTGCTGTTATATGGTTATTGAACTCCTTGGTAACTTCTAATATACCGTACTTATATTTTATAATAAAGAGGACAATTATTCAAGAAGCAGAAATCTATAGGGAAAGAAATTATAAATATGGTATACTTTAAAGGGTATCTGCAAGATCCTACTTCTTCAAAACTTTTTTTCAGATTTTAAATCTAATCTGTATATTATGAGAAATCATCATTTGAAATCACAGTATTTACAGGGGAAGACCTATCACTCCAGAAGCAGAAATTATAATATGTGCTCCATTTATGACCTCTTACTAGGATCTTTGGTTTGCCTGCCAGCACACTTTCTGCAACAATTAAAACAATCAGCAGAGAAAAGAAGGCGGGGGGAGAGGTGTAAGCACTACAAAGAGGCAGTAAAGAAGGGAGAGTCGGGGCAATTAGGAGCACTCAATAAACATTATTAGTTTAATAACAAAGCAAGCACAGATAAATATGTGAATACCACCATTTTACTTATTTCAAATTGTAGTTTGAGATAATGTAAAGTTTTTTTGAGTGATTATAGTGACCCTTTAACAAGAGGAGTGGCCTTTAAATAGAGGGTTGTGCAGGCGAAATTGTGATGCGGACAGGGATGGGACAGTTCCCATAGCTCTTTTTGCATGCAGCACACATTTTCGTTAAAGGACAATTATACTTACCATTTCCCCGATCCATTCCTGCAAAGTACCTAGTGTGAGGACCTAAAACGCTAACTCCTCACCTCCGGGTACTTTACAAAAGTCCTGCACTACTTACTTGTAATCTCCCTCGTCGCTCTGGTCAGATCCTCCCCACTGGCTGCCTCCCGGACTGTCAGTGACAGTCCGAGAGGCAGCCAATGGGAAGACACGCCTCCTTGCAGATCGCGTCTTCCCATTGGCTGCCTCGTGACCTGTCACTCAAAGTGCCAGTGGGGAGGATCAGACCGGAGCGACGAAGGAGATTACAAGTAAGTAGTGCAGGACTTTTGTAAAGTACCCGGAGGTGAGGACTTAGCATTTTAGGTCCTCACCCTAGGTACTTTGCAGGAGTGGGGGAAAGGAACGAAGGGGAGGTAAGTATAATTGTCCTTTAAAGGGCATGTCCACCCCCAAAGCTATAATCCCCCCACCCATAGCCCCACCAGTAGTGTAGTTTATCCTTACCTCACATCCCAGCTCCATAGGGTTCTCCTGTAAACCCCCCCCAAAGTCTCAAAACTACCACCAGGAGATAGCAGGTCTCTGCCTGCTATCTAGCCTCCGGTAGATATTTGCCATGCGCACTGCAGCCCTTCTCCCCCCTCCCTCCCCCTCCCTCCCGTTCTACTGTCCCTCACCCTAGCGTTAAACCCCCTTAATATGCTGCTCCCCATGTCCCCCAGCCCCAACCGCATGGTTTTTTTTTTTCCAAAGCTCCCCAAACTCTTACTTACCTCTCCGCTTTCCTCCGCTGCACTGAATGACCGGCAGCCGCGTCCGTGATTGGCTGCCGCCAGCCAATCACAGACGCGACTGCCGGTCCGCCCCTCTGCTTGCATTCTCGCAAGCAGAGGGGCGGCAGTGCGGCGGAGGATCGAGGGGAGGTAAGTAAGAGTTTGGGGAGCTTTTTGAAAAAACAAACATGCGGTTGGGGCTGGGGGACATGGGGAGCAGAATATTAAAAGTGTATTTTAGGGGTGGACATACCCTTTAAAGATTCCCTTTAATTTGCTTGTATGTGCAGTTCTAACGAGTCAGTGAACAACATTAATTCTATTAATGAAAAAAGACCATTATTTTGGAGAGAAATAAATAGAAATATCATTTTAAAATTCAGTTTAAAATTGGGAATGACTGATCAAAGAGCATTGAAAAAAATAACAGAATATGCATTGTTTTTTATAGGTTTGAATACACAATTTTCCCCCAGAAAACTGACTATTATGCTTGGTTTGTCCTTTTTAATTGCATTAATATAACACAAACTATGCAAATCACACATTAAAATGAATTTTTTTTATTTTACCCCGAAAGACTCTCAGTGAAAAATACTATGGCTTGTTTCCCATAGGATAGAAATAATTGTGTTTTACTTTGCAATGTTTTTACTAGCTAGACACATTTGGTCTAAATATTTATGTTCATTTACAGGACAGATCTCTTTGTTTTTATTGTTTATGAAATTGCCCTGTATTGTATCATTCAGTGGTTGCTGAATTGTTGATCGTACATTTTTTAAAAACTTTGCTAAAAGATTCTATTTCATGTAAATAGCAGACTTTGTCTTATATACTGTAAATGCTGAAATATAGGTTAGTGTATGCTCACTTAAATTAGTTTTCAAAGCCAATCTGTGAATTCAGGAATAATAACTTTCATTGGTCCTACCATTAGGATAATAATGTTAGAGGTATGGGATTAAATTTGTTTAATTTTGCAGAGATGTAAGAAAAGAAAAAAGTATAGTTAATATAGTTAATTTGGAATTTACTAATAGTAACTTTCTGCATATGCTTGTAAGGTTCTCATTCATCCAGGTCATGGTATATCTGTTGTATCAATTAGATCAACTGGACTTGAAATGTGTTCTTGAAGACGTTTCGCTAGTCATCCGACTGGCTTTCTCAATTCAGAATGACTTGTACAAGATCTGTGGCAATTATGTACCCTGGAAAATCCCAATTAGCATATCACAGCCAGGTGTTAAGGGTGTGATTAGATAGTGGCTAAGAGGTGTTATAGGAACGCCCAGAGTAAGGTGTTAAAACAGCATTGTACATGGCAGACAGTTGGTGTCGAACCCCCCCACCTCTATTTAGGCTTGTTTCTTTAAAATCCACCAGAAGGAGTACAAGCTTTCACAGAACACATTAATGGCTGGACCAAAACATTAAATTCACAAGGGAAGAGGTACAAAACAACAAACTGGCTTTCTTGGACTGCTTGGTAGAAGTTAAGGAAAATGGTAAACTGGAAGTAGAGGTTTACAGAAAACCAACACACACAGTCAGTATTTGAGTGTTTGACTCCCACCACCCTTTAGATCACAAGCTGGGGGTCATCAAAACCCTGCAACACAGAGCCGAGAACATCCCCACTAGCACAGAGGCGAAGGCAAAGAAATGAAACATCTCAGAGGACCCTTAAAACTTGTGGATATCCAGACTGGGCCTTTGTCAAAAGAAGTAGAAGGAAAGAAAAGAACACAAATACCAACAGTGAAGGGGAAAAGCAAGACAGGAGGAAAACATGGTCATCCCATATGTAGCAGGGGTCTCCGAGAAATTAAGAAGAATTTTCAAAAAACATCGTATCCCTGTCTGCTTTAAACCGAACAACACACGAGGCAGCAATTGGTACATCCGAAAGACCCAATACCAAAACACAAAGAAAAGCACATCATATAGGCAGTGCATGTGCAGTGAAGAATGCTCTGATTTGTATGTGGGGGAGACCAACAGCAACTGCATCAACATATGGCCCAGCACAGAAGAGCCAATTCCTCGGGTCGAGGACTCGCCGTGTATCTGCATCTTAAGGATAAAGGACATACCTTTGAAGATTGTAATGTTAACATACTGGCGAAGGAACGTGACTGGTTCAAGAGAGGTGTTAAGGAGGCCATTTATGTGAAAATAAAGAAACCAAGCCTAAATAGAGGTGGGGGGGTTCGACACCAACTGTCTGCCATGTACAATGCTGTTTTAACACCTTACTCTGGGCGTTCCTATAACACCTCTTAGCCACTATCTAATCACACCCTTAACACCTGGCTGTGATATGCTAATTGGGATTTTCCAGGGTACATAATTGCCACAGATTCTTGTACAAGTCATTCTGAATTGAGAAAGCCAGTCGGATGACTAGCGAAACGTCTTCAAGAACTACATTTCAAGTCCAGTTGATCTAATTGAATACAACAGATATAACTTTCTGCATAGTTTGTAACAACATTTATACAAGGCCATATGATCAATATAGACAAGTGGATGGCAAATCCATACAGAAAAAATATTTATTTCTTGTTTTCATTAAAAAAATAAAACACCAGGCATGTAGGCTTCTAACTAGAGATGGCCGAACTATATAAAGTTTGGTCCATTTTCAAACATTTGAATAGTCTGGGTGATTTACAGATAAACTAACATTGGTAACTTACTGTAAATGGTTGTGGCACCTGGGAAATGGTCTGGGGAACATGTCACTATAACCAAAACTTGTTAAAACACTTGTTAAACACGAGCGGACAACTGTCGGGGTTTTGTGCAAGCTACATTCGAGGGTTATGGCCAATTCAAGGGTTACCAAATGATATTTTCGAGGGTTAGTGAAAATAGAACAATAAATTCGAAGGTTTCCAAAACTGAATGATACTTTTGAGGATTATCGAAAACAAACGCTACTTTCGAGGGTTACTGAAAATCGAAGGCTACATTCGAGGGTTAGCGAACTATACATTCTAAGGTTAGCGAAAATGATCTGTACATTCAAGGGTTACCGAAAACGAACAATACATTCAAGTGTTATCAAACCATACATTCTAGGGTTAACGAGCGGTCTGTAAATTAGATAATTATCGAAAATACAGATGCGAGTCTGGAAAAACAAACTAGTTCGAATAGTTCGGGTTTGAGTTTGGTTTTGGGTCCATCTCTACTCCTAACATGTTTTGGGCATATGTAGGGAATCTATGTTGCTCAACCAAAAATGTTTGTAAACACAATTCTGCCTTAATGAGATTTGTGTTAAAAAGAGCACTCTAAGTATATTGTACAGTGTGTTTAGGAAACAGACATAGATGATTAACCTTGCACCTGCAGTCCTTGGAAAGAGAACCTTTTCCTAATGCTGTACGGTTGCAACACAGAAATGTTTGCACACATTTGCTGACTTCCCAGGTTGCTGACTGTTTTGCTATTAACCCTTTCACTGCCAGGAGATTTTCATTTTTTTTTGCGTTAACTGCCAGAAGAATTTTCAGGATTTTGCCCTCAATCGCTTTAGACTAATTTTACAGTAGGAAACCTTGCAGTAAATCAGGAATATTATACATTGTTTTTTTCAGCACAAAGTCTACTTTAACATGGTAACAGAATTTTGTAACTTTTCTGGAAATTTTACTGGAATTATGGGTAAAATATGTAAAAAAAATGAAAAATTTGCAAATTTTCATGGATTTTTCCCATTTTTACTTATAGTTATCTTAAGGTTACACACAAAAATCTCACTGTTTCTAAAAGCTTAGATACTCCCGAGTACAAAAAAATGAACAAAAAACAACTTCAAAAGGTAGAAATCATGCCAAAACCTCATGGAATCTAAAAAAAAGTTACTAAATATCTCTGTTGTATTCAATTAGATCGACTGGACTTGAAATGTAGTTCTTGAAGACGTTTCGCTAGTCATCCGATAGTGGGGGGGGGTTATAGTTTTGGGGGTGGACATGCCCTTTAAACATAACTTGTTTATGCAAAATGTATGCACAATTCCAAACCACTATTAAAACCTTTAATTTTGTAATATTTCTGTCTGATAAAATTCCAAGTGATTGTTGTGGAACTAGCATTATTTATGTATGAAAACTGAATGAAAAATATTTAAAACTGTGAAAAAATTGTTACGTGTTGTCAGAATTAACCTGCCAAATGAATTTCCAAATTTTCATTGATGCGCATTAAACAAACATGTTCTAACAAAGAATTGTAAGTAGAAAATTCACTGCATTGTAAAATTGTAAAGATAAAAATATACAAGGAAAAACTGATATTTTAAAAATCTTAATAATCGCTTACAATTATAATTCGGTATTTGCTGAAGAACTTGTCCTTGTGTTTCTATAGACCCCTATACCTAAGCATAGGGAACCAATAGCAGCAACTTTCCAACTGAACAAGAACATCGGTACTGCGTGTACACAGATCTGTAGCCAATGACTGACTGCCATTGGCTATAAATCTGTATGTGTGCCCAGCTTTAACCATGTTTCAGTCATTGCTTTTGCCATTCCTTAAAGGAACACTAAACCCCAAAAAATAAGTATTTGCCATTTGTTTATATAATTCACAGGGAGGTGAGAATAAGCGTTCTCACCTCCCTGTGAATAATAACCCCATAATGGCCTACTTGTAGTTTAAAAACATCCTTACCTTAATCTCTGCTCCTTATAGTTGTCCTGTGTGTGTCCAGGAAGTCCAGGAAGTGAACAGTAGGAGCTGTCTTCCTGTCCAAGGTCTCTGCCCCCTGTCTTGCCTCCAGGAGGGATGGTGACATAAGCAGTGGAGCTCGTTTTTCCCCTCCCTCCCACCATCCGGATCCATCCTTTGCAGCCATTGCAGCTAGATGAAATCCTTTTAATATGTTGAAGCTAACCCCTACCCACCCCCAACCGCTGCCGAATCATACTTACAGACCTTTTTTCCATGGTGTCTCCATGCTGGCAGCAAGTCTGTGATTGTCTGCCTCTCAGCCAATCACCAGACGTGGCTGCCGGTTCGGTCCCTGTTTGCAACTTTCTGCAAATTTGGAGCTGGGAAGTGTGTGCTGTGGGTGAGTGAAGGGCTGTAGTATGAATCAGCTTTTTTTTTAAAGAAACTAATGCAGTGGTTGGGGTGGGCAGTATATCAGAATTGGCGCAGTTCACTCTATAATTGAGGCGATTTCAGCCCTACACATCCTATCTATTTCTGTATATATAGATGCAGTTTTTATATATTTTATAGGGTGTGTACATCTTATTGATCGGTTTGCATATCATTTGCATATAACCAGAAATATTTTCCCTATAGATAGAGCACATTCACACAAAGATATAAAAAGCTGTGTCTCACCTCTCCATTTGCTATGATTAATTGTGTATAGGTTTGAACCTGTAACCACGCTGTGTTTCCAAATCATTAGTCTTTAGAGCTTCCAAAACTAATACAATACAGGGACTTTCATATTGGTGTGGAGACCTCGTATAGAAAACCTGTGCACAGAGACAGTGAATAGTGGGGTTATGGGGTGTGTCCAATAGGTGTACCTGCTCACAAGGTCTTTGAAGACAACATAGGCTGTGAGTTGTACTGGCAACAACATGGAAACCTTCTTAGTACAAAATCTATTTCTTACATGTACGTAAATGCAGCTGGGTAAAAAGCTTAAACCTTACAATTTAAAAAATGAGTTTAGTTCTCCTTAATATTACTACCTTTGAGTGTTAGATCAGTTTCTTTCTAAATAAATTATTTCGAGGTTAGAAAGAGGAGAGTTAAAAAAAAAAGCAATGATAAAGAAAGAGAACTGCCAAGATGTATGATCATATAAGTACAAGTAAAGTAAATATTGAGGTTTGTAAAAATAAATTGGATTTTAAGTGGCATGTTTTCCTTAAGTTGAAAGGTGATATGATGCAATACATCTTGCCAGCACACTCTTGGATCATAATAATTATGTGTAAAATGTTCTGTCTGTATAGTTTGCACAATATGGATTTCTTTTCTTTTGAATTTTATTTTAGATATCCCGAGCTAGCAGCTGTTTGCAGAAACCCGGCACTTTCACCTTATCCTGGAGCTGAAGCTGCTAATTGGAAGAAGTGTCCTTGCGAGATTCAAGCCCCATATGCACTCATCATAATAGATGGAACCTGGAGTCAAGCCAAAGATATTTTCTACAAAAACTCCCTTTTTCGGTTGCCAAAACAGGTAGGCTGTAACGTAAATTTTTTTTGAAAAGGTATATGTATATACCTTTGAAATAAAAATATGCAAGGATAATTTAAAGTAATCAAAATAATGAATGCAAGGAGTAATTGACAGATTATTGTATGTTTATAAAGGCTTCTGGCTTGCACCTTCCAGACCATGTAACTACAGTATGTGGGAATTTTTTAAACCTGCCATTAAATAACTAAGTGCAAAGCGACAAACTGATCCTCCAATTAATGTTATTTTTAAATTATAGTTACTCTCTCATCTAAACCATGTTGAAATTTACCCAATATTAGCGCTGGCTAATATTCTTATATTAAATTCAAGCTAATTTTGAGGCTTGATTGGATTTGGTTGTTAAGTGCACACTGTTAATATGTAATACTATTACTTGTGTAGGGTACAGCACAGCAAGCAATTTTGCTTTTAACACAGCATGACTGAGAATGGTGAGATTGTGGTTAATAAATATGTAGTATATACACTGAGGAAATGGCTATCTTTCACGATGTGTTAAAAATTTAGTTTTTATTGTTCTGGAAAGAGAAAAGGTCAAGGTACAACTAAACAATTTGTGGCTGGTTTTAGTTTGACAAGCCAAGGATGGTTCATCTTCCTAAAGTTTAAAACAGCTGGTTGTGTCTGTCAGCTTTCCCCTTTGTGTATGTGAGGCAAGCCCTGAAGTATCACAGCTAGGAAACACTGTTAAAAGCAAGTGAGGAATCTATGAACTGCTGAACATAATGTTTTGTTACATGTTCTGTGATGTTTTTATTCCTAGATCTCTGTAGGGGTCCAGGTAGAGAGAGAATCTACATCAAAAACTAATGCAAAGATGAGCAGAAGCTGGAAGAATAAAATAAATGGTATGTCTGAAGAAAGACTGTTATGTAATCAGATAAACAGGTGTAGAACTCTAGCGGGCATTCCTATCTTATAAATTAATTTTAACACTACAGCCTAGTTCCCACATGCAGATTTTGAATACAGATTTTGGACCTTAAAAGTACTTGCACCTATAAAGTATCACAAAGAAAGCAGTGAAATAGCAGTCTAACATGTTCAAATAAACATTTTAATTAAAAAGGTGCATAGGCTCAATGTTGACAAATGTACATTAACAATATAGATTTTATATGATATACAGTAATATGTTGTTTCAATGTTGAAAAATATACATGAATGTTAATGTAAATGCTATTTTGTCTTTTTCAAATGCTATAACTCCTCTACATCTTGAAACAGGTCACCTTAATACTAGGGTATACCTAGGCTGTCAGTCACCACCAATTCCCTCTGTGAAAGCTTTTTAAGGGCATGTCCACACCTCAAACTAAAAAATTTACCAACTACTGTCCCCACTGGAAAAAAAAATCCTTACCTTACATCCCTGCCCCTTGGGTTCTCCTGTTATGTCTCTTCAAAGTGCAGGAAACTGCGGTAGGAGCTGTCAGTGCCTCATCCTAGCCCGTAGCTTGGCTAACCTCATCAATGTATGAGGCATGCTCAGTAGAGCCCTTTCCATCCTCCTCCTCCCTCCTTCCCATTCCTCTGTGGCTGGCAGTTATGTAGCTTTAAATGCTTGTGCACCATGCAGGGGATACTCACTCCCACCCCTAACAGCTATAGTCATAAATTCAGAATCGCTTCCCTTCTTCACATACACCTCCTCGTTCCATCGCCGTTTCATTAATGGCAGCAGCGGCTGTGATTGGCTGCCTCTCAGCCAATCACAGCCGCAGCTGCCGGTCCGGCCCCCTGCTTGCAGTCCTGGCAGGCAGGGGAGCTAGACCAGATCAGCGCAGGATCGAGGAGGTGTAAGTAAAAGAAGGGAAGCGATTTTGAAGTTGTGAATTAGCAGTTGGGGTGGGAGGGTATTTTTGTTTCTTTTAATCACTTCTATGCCAATGTAATTGTTTGGTATTTTTTAATTTCTAAGACTGTACCCAGGATTTTACAGTTTGCAAGTTTGATTATATACGAAGTGGATTTACATTATAATTGCTTATAAAGGGGTGATTTTACTTTTTGTTATTTTAACTTCTTACCTAAATAGAACTGCCAACACAAAAATTGAAACTGCTAACAAAAGAATCTGTAGGTTTTGTTCCATGTATGATTGTTCCACATATTGAACCTGTAATTTACAACCCCTACATTTAATGAATATTCTTAATGAGTAGATTATAGCTATTTCTAGGTTCTTTATTGTTCATTATTTATTTCTCTTTTTGATCTGAAGCTTTTTACCATCTGAAAAAAACAGTTTTATCTTCCTTGGGCAACTAAGGTTGCCAGAAATGTAGGAGGCTGCAGGGTTTTCCAATATCACAGCTCAAGCATATGGCAGCCAGGCTGCTAATGGATGACAAATGTAGAACTGGACTCAAGAAAGGAACAGAGATTTATATGGCAGTCCATTTTTATATAATGAGGTTTGTACCTTAACTAGGATAGAACAAAGTTTACATTATGACATTACATTATTACATACCTACCTATACTTCGTGCGATGCATTATGAGTTATTGAACTCTTGGTAACTTAAATACCGTACTTATATTTATAATAAAGAGGACAATTATTCAAGAAGCAGAAAATCTATAGGAAAGAAATTATAAATGGTATACTTTAAGGGTATCTGCAAGATCCTACTTCTTCAAACTTTTTTTCAGATTTAAATCTAATCTGTATATTATGAGAAATCATCATTTGAAATCACAGTATTTACAGGGGAAGACCTATCACTCCAGAAGCAGAAATTAAATATGTGCTCCATTTATGACCTCTTACTAGGATCTTTGGTTTGCCTGCCAGCACACTTTCTGCAACAATTAAAACAATCAGCAAAGAAAGAAGGCGGGGGGAGAGGTGTAAGCACTACAAAGAGGCAGTAAAGAAGGGAGAGTTGAGGCAATTAGGAGCACTCAATAAACATTATTAGTTTAATACAAAGCAAGCACAGATAATATGTGAATACCACCATTTTACTTATTTCAAATTGTAGTTTGAGATAATGTAAAGTTTTTTTGAGTGATTATAGTGACCCTTAACAAGAGGAGGGCCTTTAAATAGAGGGTTGTGCAGGCGAAATTGTGATGCGGACAGGGATGGGACAGTTCCCATAGCTCTTTTGCATGCAGCACACATTTTCGTTAAAACAATTATACTTACCATTTCCCGATCCATTCCTGCAAAGTACCTAGTGTGAGGACCTAAAACGCTAACTCCTCACCTCCGGGTACTTTACAAAAGTCCTGCACTACTTACTTATCTCCCTCGTCGCTCTGGTCAGATCCTCCCCACTGGCTGCCTCCCGGACTGTCAGTGACAGTCCGAGAGGCAGCCAATGGGAAGACACGCCTCCTTGCAGATCGGTCTTCCCATTGGCTGCTCGTGACCTGTCACTCAAAGTGCCAGTGGGGAGGATCGACCGGAGCGACGAAGGAGATTACAAGTAAGTAGTGCAGGACTTTTGTAAAGTACCCGGAGGTGAGGACTTAGCATTTTAGGTCCTCACCCTAGGTACTTTGCAGGAGTGGGGGAAAGGAACGAAGGGGAGGTAAGTATAATTGTCCTTTAAAGGGCATGTCCCCCCCAAAGCTATAATCCCCCAACTACTAGCCCCACCATGTAGTGTAGTTTAATCCTTACCTCACATCCCAGCTCCATAGGGTTCTCCTGTAAACCCCCCCCAAAGTCTCAAAACTAACCACCAGAGGATAGCAGGTCTCTGCCTGCTATCTAGCCTCCGGTAGATATTTGCCATGCGCACTGCAGCCCTTCTCCCCCCTCCCTCCCCCCTCCCTCCCGTCTACTGTCCCTCCCCCTAGCGTTAAACCCCTTAATATGCTGCTCCCCCATGTCCCCCAGCCCCAACCGCATGTTTTTTTTTTCCAAAAGCTCCCCAAATCTTACTTACCTCTCCGCTTTCCTCCGCTGCACTGATGACCGGCAGCCGCGTCCGTGAGGCTGCCGCTCAGCCAATCACAGACGGTGGACCGGTCCCGCCCTTGCTTGCATTCTCGCAAGCAGAGGGCGGGCAGGCGGCGGAGGATCGAGGGGAGGTAAGTAAGAGTTTGGGGAGCTTTTTGAAAAAAACAAACATGCGGTTGGGGCTGGGGGACATGTGGGAGAGCAGAATATTAAAAGTGTATTTTAGGGGTGGACATACCCTTTAAAGATTCCCTTTAATTTGCTTGTATTGTGCAGTTCTAACGAGTCAGTGAACAACATTTAATTCTATTAATGAAAAAGACCATTATTTTGGATGAGAAATAAATAGAAATATCATTTTAAAATTCAGTTTAAAATTGGGAATGACTGATCAAGAGCATTGAAAAAAATAACAGAATAGCATTGTTTTTATAGGTTTGAATACACAATTTTCCCCAGAAAACTGACTATTATGCTTGGTTTAGTCCTTATTTAATTGCATTAATATTAAACAAAACTATGCAAATCCACATTAAAATGAATTTTTTTTATTTTACCCAGAAAGACTCTCAGTGAAAAATACTAATGGCTGTTTCCCATAGGATAGAATAATTGTGTTTTACTTTGCAAGTTTTTACTAGCTAGACACATTTGGTCTAAATATTTATGTTCATTTCAGACAGATCTCTTTGTTTTTATTGTTTATGAAATTGCACTGTAGTGTATCATTTCAGTGGTTGCTGAATTGTTGATCGTACATTTTTTAAAACTTTGCTATAAAGATTCTATTTCAGTAAATAGCAGACTTTGTCTTATATACTGTAAATGCTGAAATATAGGTTAGTGATGCTCACTTAAATTAGTTTTCAAAGCCAATCTGTGAATTCAGGAATAATAACTTTCATGGTCCTACCATTAGGATAATAATGTTAGAGGTATGGGATTAAAATTTGTTAATTGTTGCAGAGATGTAAAGAAAAGAAGTATATATTATATAGTATAATTTGGAAAATTACTAATAGTAACTTTCTGCATATGCTTGTGAAGGTTCTCATTCATCCAGGTCATGGTATATCTGTTGTATTCAATTAGATCAACTGGACTTGAAATGTAGTTCTTGAAGACGTTTCGCTAGTCATCCGACTGGCTTTCTCAATTCAGAATGACTTGTAAAGAATCTGTGGCAATTATGTACCCTGGAAAATCCCAATTAGCATATCACAGCCAGGTGTTAAGGGTGTGATTAGATAGTGGCTAAGAGGTGTTATAGGAACGCCCAGAGTAAGGTGTTTAAAACAGCATTGTACATGGCAGACAGTGGTGTCGAACCCCCCCACCTCTATTTAGGCTGGTTTCTTTAATCCACCAGAAGGAAGTACAAGCTTTCACAGAACACATTAAGCGGTGGACCAAACATTAAATTCACAAGGGAAGAGGTACAAAACAACAAACTGGCTTTCTTGGACTGCTTGGTAGAAGTTAAGGAAAATGGTAAACTGGAAGTAGAGGTTTACAGAAAACCAACACACACAGATCAGTATTTGATGTTTGACTCCCACCACCCTTTAGATCACAAGCTGGGGGTCATCAGAACCCTGCAACACAGGCCGAGAACATCCCCACAGCACAGAGGCGAAGGCAAAAGAAATGAAACATCTCAGAGGAGCCCTTAAAACTTGTGGATATCCAGACTGGGCCTTTGTCAAAAGAAGTGAAGGAAAGAAAAGAACACAAATACAACAGTGAAGGGGAAAAGCAAGACAGAGAGGAAGAACATGGTCATCCCATATGTAGCAGGGGTCTCCGAGAAATTAAGAAGAATTTTCAAAAAACATCGTATCCCTGTCTGCTTTAAACCGAACAACACACTGAGGCAGCAATTGGTAAACTCCGAAAGACCCATACCAAAACACAAGAAAAGCGACATCATATATGCAGTGCAGTGCAGTGAAGAATGCTCTGATTTGTATGTGGGGGAGACCAAACAGCAACTGCATCAACTATGGCCCAGCACAGAAGAGCCAATTCCTCGGGTCAGGACTCAGCCGTCTATCTGCATCTCAAGGATAAAGGACAACCTTTGAAGATTGTTAATGTTAACATACTGGCGAAGGAACGTGACTGGTTCAAGAGAGGTGTTAGGAGGCCATTTATGTGAAATAAGAAAACCAAGCCTAAATAGAGGTGGGGGGGTCGACACCAACTGTCTGCCATGTACAATGCTGTTTTAACACCTTACTCTGGGCGTTCCTATAACACCTCTTAGCCACTATCTAATCACACCCTAACACCTGGCTGTGATAGCTATTGGGATTTTACAGGGTACATAATTGCCACAGATTCTTGTACAGTCATTCTGAATTGAGAAAGCCAGTGGATGACTAGCGAAACGTCTTCAAGAACTACATTTCAAGTCCAGTTGATCTAATTGAATACAACAGATATAACTTTCTGCATAGTTTGTAACAACATTTATACAAGGCCATATGATCAATATAGACAAGTGGATGGCAAATCCATACAGAAAAAATATTTATTTTTGTTTTCATTAAAAAAATAAAACACCAGGCATGTAGGCTTCTAACTAGAGATGGCCGAACTATATAAAGTTTGGTCCATTTCAAACATTTGAATAGTCTGGGTGATTTACAGATAAACTAACATTGGTAACTTACTGTAAATGGTTGTGGCACCTGGGAAATGGTCTGGGGAACATGTCACTATAACCAAAACTTGTTAAAACACTTGTTAAACACGAGCGGACAACTGTCGGGTTTTGTGCAAGCTCTTCGAGGGTTATGGCCAATTCAGGGTACCAAATGATATTTTCGAGGGTTAGTGAAAATAGAACAATAAATTCGAAGGTTTCCAAAACTGAATGATACTTTTGAGGATTATCGAAAACAAACGCTACTTTCGAGGGTTACTGAAAATCGAAGGCTACATTCGAGGGTTAGCGAACTATACATTAAGGTTAGCGAAAATGATCTGTACATTCAAGGGTTACCGAAAACGAACAATACATTCAAGTGTTATCAAACCATACATTCTAGGGTTAACGAGCGGTCTGTAAATTAGATAATTATCGAAAATACAGATGCGAGTCTGGAAAACAAACTAGTTCGAATAGTTCGGGTTTGAGTTTGGTTTTGGGTCCATCTCTACTCCTAACATGTTTTGGGCATATGTAGGGAATTATGTTGCTCAACCAAAATGTTTGTAAACACAATTCTGCCTTAATGAGATTTGTGTTAAAAGAGGCACTCTAAGTATATTGTACAGTGTGTGTAGGAAACAGACATAGTGATTAACCTTGCACCTGCAGTCCTTGGAAGAGAACCTTTCCTAATGCTGTACGGTTGCAACACCGAAATGTTTGCACACATTTGCTGACTTCCCAGGTTGCTGACTGTTTTGCTATTAACCCTTTCACTGCCAGGAGATTTTCATTTTTTTTTGCGTTAACTGCCAGAAGAATTTTCAGGATTTTGCCCTCAATCGCTTTAGACTAATTACAGTAGGAAACCTTGCAGTAAATCAGGAATATTAACATGTGTTTTTTCAGCACAAAGTCTACTTTAACATGGTAACAAGAATTTTGTAACTTTTCTGGAAATTTTACTGGAATTATGGGTAAATATGTAAAAAAATGAAAAATTTGCAAATTTTCATGGATTTTTTCCCATTTTTACTTATAGTTATCTTAAGGTTACACACAAAAAATCTCACTGTTTCTAAAAGCTTAGATACTCCCGAGTACAACGATACCAGATATATGTAGGTACCCGACTTTTCTGTACAGGAGACCCCCCAAACTAAAACTGCACCTTCAGAATATTACACCAAATTAAAATATATAACCACTACTGACAGTTAACATAGAATATCTTCAAATTAACTAAAATATCCCACAAGTGAGATATTTTTAGAAACTACCAACCCGCGGATTTATGAGTGAGGTTAGTGTTTCGATCAAAATGCAGATACCCGGACGCAGCTCTTCGTCCAATTGTAGTTATTTTCTACATTTTCCTTTTTTTTCCTCAACTGTAAAATCAGAGACAAAATCAAATGCGAATTTCAGCTAAAAACTGTGGAGGAAAGTTCAAACACCATCTCAAATATGAAAGCCTAACCCCTCCCGAATAAAACGGTATGCCACATTCATGGGTGTACCCAGAGACATGGCTACCAACTAACCAGAGCGTGACCAGTGCCAAAGTCGTGCAGCTAGCAGCAAAAAAAATTAGCCAGTTTTGTATTTGAACAGTCTGCAGTTTTTCCACAAAACACCCCCCCAACTCAGAAAAACCCCCACAAACTATATATTCCTGAAATCTACACACCTTCAGCTATGTAACGCTGTAGTTCGTTCATTCATGCCATCAATGGTGTGGGCGCAGTTCTTCGTAGAAGTTTGCACTTTTACCAGGAAAAAAAAAAAAATGAACATCAAACAACATTCAAAAAGGTAGAAATCATGCCAAAACCCCATGGAATGTAAAAAAAAGTTACAAATATCAATCTCCCAAATGTCCTGAATCAAACGGTATGCCATATGTGTGGTTACACACGCGGATGTGGAAGCGAAAAGCACCAAAGTGAGACAATGCACGATGGCTCTGAAACGGCAAAAATATTTAGCCAACTCCGAATTTGGACAGCCTGCAGTTTTTTCAACAAAACACCCCCGTAACTTAGAAATAACCCCCACAAACTATAATTCCTGAAATCTACACACCTTCAGCTATGTAACACTGTAGTTTGTTCATTCATACCATCAATGGCGTGGGCGCAATTCTTCGTAGAAAGTTCGCATTTGTCTGAAAAATGAACAAAAAACAACTTCAAAAGGTAGAAATCATGCCAAAACCTCATGGAATCTAAAAAAAAAGTTACTATATCTCTGTTGTATTCAATTAGATCGACTGGACTTGAAAGTAGTTCTTGAAGACGTTTCGCTAGTCATCCGACTGGCTTTCTCAATTCAGAATGACTTGTACAAGGAATCTGGGCATTATGTACCACCTGGAAGAATCCCAATAGCCATATCACAGCGGTGTTAGAGGGTGTGATATGGATTAGATGGGTATAGGCAAGGTTTATAGTGAACGCCCAGAGTAAGGTGTTATCATGTTAAAACAGCATTGTACATGGCAGACAGTTGGTGTCGGAACCCCACCACCTCTATTTGGCTTGGTTTCTTTATTGTTCACATAAATGGCCTCTTAACACCTCTCTTGAACCAGTCACGTTCCTTTCGCCAGTATGTTAACATTACAATGCTTCAAAGGTAGTCCTTTATCCTTAAGATGCAGATACACGGCAAAGCCAGTCGGATGACTAGCGAAACGTCTCAAGAACTACATTTCAAGTCCAGTTGATCTAATTGAATACAACCAGATATACCATGACCTGGATGAATGAGAACCGTTCACAAGCATGTTTAAATATCAACTCCCAAATGTCCTGAATCAAACGGTATGCCATATGTGTGGTTACACACGCGGACGTTGGAAGCGAAAAGCCAAACAAGTGAGGACAATGAACGATGCTCAGAAACAGCGAAATATTTAGTCAACTCCGATTTGGACAGTCTACAGTTTTTTTCCACAAAAAACCACCTGTAACTTAGAAATAACCCCCCACACAACTATATATTCCTGAAATTTACAACACCTTCAGCTATGTAACACAGTAGCTTGTTCATCATTTACCATCAATGGTGTGGGCGCAATTCTTCTTAGTAGAAGTTCGCATTTGTCTGAAAAAATGACAAAAAAAACAACTTCAAAAGGTAGAAATCATGCCAAAACGTCATGGAAGTAAAAAAAAGTTACTAATATCAATCTCCCAAATGTTCCTGATCAAACGGTATGCCATGTGTTGGTTACACACGTGGACGTGGAAGGCAAAAGCCACAAAGTGAACAATGCACGATGGCTCAGAAACAGCAAAAATATTCAGCCAAATCTGAATTTGAACAGTCTGCAATTTTTCCCCACAAAACAACCCCCACAAACCATATATTTCTCAAATCCACACACCTTTATCTACGGAATTCTGTAGTTGGTTCATTCGTCCATCATGGTGTGGGCGCAGTTCTTCGTAGAAGTTCACAGTTTTAGCAGATTTTCTAAAAAATTGGAGAAAAAAACTCTCAAGGTAGAAATCATGCCAAAATCCCAAGTAATGTAAAAAAAGTTACCAATATCAATCTCCCAAAGTCCTGAATCAAACGGTATATGCCCTGTATGGTTACACACGCAAACGTGAATCAACTAGCCACAAAGTGAGCCAATGAACAATGGCCCAATTTACAGCACTTTTCAGATTTGTCAGACTAAACACCCCTCTATATTAGAAATACCCCCCCCCACCCAAACTATATATTTTTGGAATCTACACATCTCGCTACACAATGGTGTGTTATTCTTTTATGCATACCACCAATGGGATGAGCGCAGTTCATGCAAAATTTCGCTTTTTTACCAGAGTTTCAGGAAAATTTTATAAAAATACAAAGTTAAAATCATGGCAAATTTCCCATGTCATGTAAAAAAAACTTGTCAATTATCAATCTTCCAAATGCCCTGAATCAAACGGTGATGCCATATGCGTGGATGTACGGGACAGGGCCACCAACCAGCTTCAAATGGGGAACATGCACAAGTAATTACAAAGAAAAAAATCAAAGTGCTCTGTAATTTCAAACAGCCCCAAACTTGGAAATGCCCCCCACAAATAAAACCCCAACTAAATATAAATCTCCCACATGTTCTGAATCAAACGTTATGCCATATGCGTGGATTGCACACAGCGACGGGGCCACCAACTAGCTCAAATGGGACGCATGCACAAATGCAATTACAAGAAAGAATCAAAGTGCTCTGAATTTGAACAGCCTACACTTTTTCTAGAAGAAACAGTCCCAAAACATGGAATTCTCCCCACAAACTAATATTTTTGGAATCTACACACCTTCAGCTACGTTACGATGCCATGCTTTCATACATACATGAAGAAGTCCAGACCCACTGATCCAAGAAGCCATGTTTTTACGAGGTATGTGAAAAAATAAAATAAGATGATTCAAGGGTTGAAATCCTACCTAAACCCTTTTGACAAGCAAAAAAAACCCAGTAAATGTCAATCTCCCCATATCCTGCATCAACGGTATGCCATATGTGTGGGTGCACACAGAGACATGGCCACCAACTAGCTCAAATTGGACGCATGCACCAAGTCCAATTACAAGAAAAAAATCAAAGTGTTCTGTAATTGAACAGCCTAATCAACTTGGAAATACCCTCCCACAAAACTATATATTTTGGAACTACACACCTTCGCTACGATGGTAATGCTTTCGTATACATTAGAATTCCAGGCGCTGTTATCCAATAGAACTCGGTTTTTAGGAGATTTGTGAAAAATAAAATAAGAGATCAATGTTGAAATCCTACCTAAACCCACTGCAGTAAAAAACCACTAAGCAATCTCCCACCATTCCGAATCAACGGTATGCCATTGGGTGGGTGCAAAAGAAAGGCCCCAATAGCTCAAATTGGACGCATGCACAAGTACCATTACAAGAAAAAAATCAAAGTGTTCTGTAATTTGAACAGCCTAATACTTGGAAAACCCCCACAAACTATATATTTTGGAAGCTACACACCTTCAGCTCGTGTGGATCATGCTTTCGTATATACATGAAGAATCCAGGCGCTGTTATCCATAGAACTCGTGCTTTAGGAGATTTTGGAAAAAATAAAATAAGAGGACTCAATGGTTGAAATCCTACCTAAACCCACTCGGCAAGTAAAAACCCACTAAACGGCAATCTCCACATGTCCTGAATCAAACGGTATGCCATAAGGGTGGGTGCAAACAGAGAGGGCCACCAACTAGCTCAAATGGGATCCATGCGCAATTGCAATTACAAGAAAAAATTAAAAAATGCCACAACCCACCCCCCACCCCCTTCCCCACTCCCCCTTTTAGTGGAAAACCAGTTAGTACGGAGGTCACACAAGTTTTTGCACACTTTACTGATCCAAAAAATCCAATACGGTACTTTTTTTGGTACCTCTGCCAAATTTCCTACTAAATAGGCTTAGTTTCCCTTGAAATCCAACAAATATATGATCCGCGTTTACTTTACCGATATCACCGGGGACATTGGGAAGCTGGGAGACAGACAACGTTTTTTGCAATTTAAGTTTTAGGGTAAAAAAAAAAAAAAAGTGTGTGTATCACTTTAAGATTATTTTGTGTGCATTCCCTTTTTTTGGGGATCATCCCAAAGATGATCATCAAATCATCTTAGGGAATGATACCGAACTTGGAATACGGGCATAAATGCCCGTTTTCCAATTCGAAATCCGATCGGAAAAATCACTTCCGGAAATCATTTTCAGGTAGTGATTTTCATTCATTGGCAAAGATCAATAATTGGTGATCAGAAGTGATCACCAATTTTGATCTCTGTCCCCATTTGCTAAGTAGCAAAGACTTAGAAAAAATCCTATTTGTGAATGGAATTGAGTTCCATTCACAAATGTATAGTAAAAGCTGTCAGCTTGACAGCTTTTACTATACAGGTACAGCAGCATGATCTAAATGAGATCAAGCTGCAGTACCTCCACTAGACCACCAGGGGCAGCCTCTTACCACTTTCAAGGAAGACCCCGGTGAAGGAGGAAGTCTCGCGAAGTCACCGGGTCTTCCTTTCCGGATCGGACAAGCTCCACGTGGGACAAGCCATATCCCCTATACGGTCACGGCAAAAAGGTACCGTAACTCCCGATCCCCCCCTCGGATTTGGACGCAACGAGGGGGGATGAGGGGGCTAGGGGGGCAGTTGAATGCTGCCCCCGATCGCCCCTAGCGGGGCCCAATTTTTTTTTAGGTGAAGGGAAGCCACAGACGTTATATTCACGATCTGTGGCAGTTAAAGCATTCTCTGCACAGATCGTGAATATACGATCTGTGCAGGGAAAGGGTTAAGGGGCAAAACGAAGCAAGGGAACAAGTGCAAATATGGTTACATCTGAAATCTGTATGGTTAAGTTTATATGATGGGGATGAAATAGATGCATGGCCTTAAAAATGATTTTGATAAACAGTTAAAGGGCATGTCCACCCTTAATTTACATTTTAGTATATAATAGTAAATGTGCCCCCAGCCCCGCCGCTATAATATTTCCTTAGAAAGTCCTCAGATAGTTACTTACCATGCCTCGCTCCTTCGTGCACTGCCCCGGCCCTTGCTGTGACTAAAATGCAGCAGGAGGCGGGACGGCGCTGCCTGCTTCTCAGTGCGGCGAAGGAGCGAGACATGGTAAAAAAGTAACTATCTGGGAACTTCTAAGAAATAATTATAGCGGTTGGGGCTGGTGGGCACATTACTATTATATACAAAGGGATAAAGATAGGGGGAGGGAGACCAGAGCGGGTGAGGAGGGGAGGGGGAGAGTGCTGCACTGCGTATGGCAAAATTCTCCCGGAGAGCAGAAAGGAGGCAGCAGTCTATATGAACTGCTCTCCTCCTGGTGGCCACTTTTTGGACTTGGGGGGGGGGGGGTTATTGGAGAACCACTTGGAGCTGGGATGTAAGGTAAGGATTTTATCGACATACACATTGGGGCCAGTAGTGGGGGGGGGTTATAGTTTTGGGGGTGGGACATGCCCTTTAAACATAAACTTGTTTATGCAAAATGTATGCACAATTCCAAACCACTATTAAAACCTTAATTGTAATATTTCTGTCTGATAAAATTCCAAGTGATTGTGTGGAACTAGCATTATTTATGTAAAAACTGAATGAAAAATATTAAAACTGTGAAAAAATTGTTACGTGTTGTCAGAATTAACCTGCCCAATGAATTTCCAAATTTTCATTGATGCGCATTAAACAAACATGTTTAACAAAGAATTGTAAGTAGAAAATTCACTGCATTGTAAAATTGTAAGATAAAAATATACAAGGAAAACTGATATTTTAAAAATCTTAATAATCGCTTACAATATATTCGGTATTTGCTGAAGAACTTGTCCTTGTGTTTCTATAGACCCCTAACCTAAGCATAGGGAACCAATAGCAGCAACTTTCCAACTGAACAAGAAACATCGGTACTGCGTGTACACAGATCTGTAGCCAATGACTGACTGCCATTGGCTATAATCTGTATGTGTGCCAGCTTTACCATGTTTCAGTCATGCTTTTGCCATTCTTAAAGGAACACTAAACCCCAAAAAATAAGTATTTGCCATTGTTTATATAATTCACAGGGAGGGAGAATGCTCCTGTGAATATATTACGCTTGGGGGACCGGAACTACCTACCACCGCTCCACTCGCAGCCGCGCTTCTTCACAGAACAGCTGTTCTCTCCCGATCGCGCGCCCTATCTTTTGTATTGGCACGCATGCGCCTAAGATAGGGCACGCAGTCGGGACAGAGCGGCTGTCAGTGAAGAAGCGGATGCGAGTGGATCGCGGTAAGGTAAGTTCCAGGTCCCCCAAGCGTAATATTATCACCGGGAGTGAGAATAAGCGTTCTCACCTCCCTGTGAATAATACAAAATGAATGGCAAATACTTATTTTTTGGGTTTAGTGTTCCTTTAATACCCTTCTTCTGTAAAGGGGGATTTCTTTTGGATTGAGTCATTTACAACTAGATCAGGATTTGATGTAGCATCAAGGAGAGAACACCTGACTGCCTTACATTTTAAACTTGCTATACACAGTGGTTACCATTGGTTGCCTCACAAAACCGCAATCAGACTTCTTTGAATAAAAACATTCTCTTTATTTGCATCCTTTTAAAAAGCCTTGCCATGGCCAGGAACGGTTTAACAGATATGTCCTACGTGTTCAGGCTGGGCCCTTAGTCATGGACACTTCCTGTTACTCGGGATTCCCCCCCTTTTAAAGGGGAAATGACCAATTAAAACAAACTTCTATTAACAAGTGCATTAACCCTTCGTTTCCCACAAACGTACCATAAATTGAAATAACATAAAACATGCTTTTGTAGAGTTACAATATACATAAATTATCTTATGAATAATCCTAAAACTTACTCTCCCTGGAGTCATATGATATTATTAAACATTCTCATTGGAAATCATTCATTATAAATTGAACAATCAGGTATCCAGCCTGGTATCCAACTTGGAACATATTTTCATAAAGTTACAATACACATAAGTTGCCATATGAATGATTATAAAGCATACCCCTCCTAGAGTCTTATAATATTAGTGAATATTTACATTGGAACTTTTTCATTATAAATTAGGCAATCAGGTATCCAACCTGTTAAAACAAACAATAGGGAGAGAGATAGGGAATCCATTTATACCGGGATTCTACTGGTGATAAGTACAGTTAGACTAATTTGTGTATCCAGTGAGCTTTAAGTTTATTAAGGGCTTCCAATGTATCCCCTCAGTCTATTTTTTACTCAATCTATACATTTTATTATACAGTGGGGTATACCTTCCCCTTTACACTGATTAAAGTGTCTACCGACTGGTGACTTTGTATCTGCCCTAGAGATATTATTAAGATGTTCTCTGATTCGCTCTTTAAGGGGGCGTGTAGTTCGTCCTACATACTGTTTATTACATCTGCTACAAGTGAGCAGATAACTACCCCCCGGGTGTTGCAATTTATATAGTCACATATTTTATACGTTTTACCAGCGGTAGTAGATATTATAGTTTTGCCAACCTTTATTACTACACAAGTTTTACACCGTGCCACATTTATGGGTGCCAGTAGTGGATAGCCAAGTTTTATTTTTGTTTTTATTCTTTTTCCTATCCTCCCAACACAAACTACTGTGTCCCCAATAGTTCTTCCTCTCCTAGCCACCATCCGGAGTATTCTATTAGTTTCTTAAAAAGTAAAAAATCCAGCTAGGTAAAGGATTCATATTTATAACTGTTTATTAATTAGATGAAATTAGGGTGGGTAACTATGAACTAGTATTTTTAACAATTAACTAATAAACCGAGTTAAGGAAATATCTCAGTTTTTTTGTGAAATAGACCTGTAGTCTGTTGAATATACATTTTAAATATTCAATATACAAAATGCAACATGTGAACGAACATACATTAAGCTCTCAAGGTACCCGTGTAAGAACAATATGGGCCCATTCTTGGCTGAGGAACGCCTACCCACCTGCCTGTTTACATTTGAGCGTATTGTATTTGTTGAGAGAGCTCTGCCACCGCCCGACACAAGCCCCAGTCTGCCCCAAGTCAAGAAATGGTCAAACATTGTCTCAAAGCTAGTCTGCTGGACATCCCATGCACGTTGTCTCAAACCCCATTTTAAGCTTTAATTTTAACTTTACCCAATTCAGCTTAGAGGGGTGGTCCTGAATGGTAAGCATTACTTACCTAAACTTCTGTTGACTGCTCCAGTACCTTTTGCTTTTTCACAATGTGGCCAATAGGAAGACGTAGTTCTTTAGATGAGCGTCTTCTTATTGGTCTCATTTCCAACAGCCAGAGAGGCATAGAGGACCAGAGCAGCAAAGGAAAGTTTAGGTAAATTATTTACCGTCTTTGTTTACATATTTACTGTCTTTATTTACATATTTACCGCCTTTGTTTACATATTAACCGTTTTTGTTTACATACTTACTGTCTTTGTTTACATTGTAACATTTCAGGTAGATAACCCCAGTAGGAGACTGGGTCCAACCAGCTAATTCTCCAGGGAGAGACACAGAGCTGTGTGGAGTATGGACTGTGAGTGTTCAAACAGTCAGGGACACTTATTGTGTATTAGTAAGGCCAGTGTGGCATAGGATTATTATTTTATTGTGTGAGCTAATACCCCAAATAAACCTGACTGAGGTCAGTTTGAAATAAATCCAAAGACGTTGCCTGTTTGTGGTTATTTAAATTGTGCCCAAAGGCTGTCTTCCTGGGAGAAACACGGTCCTTGCTACAATGGTATCAGCAGGTAATATTTGTATTTCAGCTGAAATGGATTGAAGAAGTAATATCATGAAATGTTAAGGGGTAAGTAGAAACTAAGCTTTAAGTATGTCTTTTCAAATGCGTAGAGGGGGGGAAAAGGGGACTGCTCGTCTACAAAAGCAAATAACTATGAAACTAGGTGCACGCGTTAAATACTCAGGGTATAAACCTAGTCATGTCAGTCATCTCACAATTCCCCTCTGTGAAAGCATTTTTAAAAAGGCAATGTCCATACGAGCCCTCAAACTAAACAATTTACACAACTTACTGTCCCACTGGAAAAAAAAAATCCTTACCATAGCATCCTGCCCTTGTGGTTTCTCCTGTATGTCTCTTCAAATTGCAGGAACTGCTGTGTCGGAGTCTGTCAGTTGTGCGCGACATTCTCCTATGCCCGTTCGGGGGCATAACCGGTCATCAATGTATGGAGGCAGTGGGCTCAGTTAAGAGCCCTTTCCATCCTCCCCTCCCTCTCGCTTTCCATTCCGTCTGTGCTGGGGTCAGTTAGATAGCTTGTAAATGCTTGTGGTGACCACCACGGATGCAGGGGGGGGGATGATACACTCCCACCTAAACAGCTATAGTCATGAAATTCAGAATCGGCTTCCCTTCGTTCCGGGCATACACCTCCTCGTTCATCTCCGTTTTCATAATGGCAGCAGCGGCTGTGCTTGGCTGCCTCTCAGTCATCACAGCCGCAGCTGCCGGTCCGGACCCGCTGCGTGTGGTCAAAGAAGACCGTGGAGGGGGGGGGGGGGCGGGAGGAAAAACATGGGGAGCTAGACAGATCGCGCAGGATCTACAGGAGGTTGTAAGTTCAGAGGCGGAAAAAAAAGGGGGGGAAGGAAAGTGCGATATTGTGAAGTTGTGTGGATCTCCAGTGGTGTTTTGTGTGGGGAGGGTTTGTTTGGTTCTTTTAATACAGGCGTCTAGTGCCAATGTTAATTGATGTTGTATTTTTTTAATTTCTACAGGGACTGTACTCCAGGATTTTAACGTTTTGCGGCAAGTTGATTATATAACGAAGTGGATTACATTATAAGGGTAAATAGGCTTATACGAGGGGTGATTTTAACTTTTTGTTATTTTAACATTCTTACACGATAAAATAAGAAACTGGCGCAACACGTAAAAATTGAGTGAAACTGGGGGGGGGTGCTAACAAAAAGGAAGTCTGTCAGGTTTATATGGTGGTTCCGATGTCGTGAAGTTGTGGTACCACATATTGAAGCCTGTACTTTAAGCCGAACCGCCTAAACATTTACATGAAATAGTGGTCGAAAATTATCGATGAGTAGAAGTTAATACATTTAGTGGTTGGCTAGTTCTTTATTAGTGTCAAATGGGGGAAGGGAAAAAGGAGGATATTTATTGTCTCTTTTTGATGGCTGAAAACCTTTTTTAAACGGAAAACAAGAAAGAAAAAAGTCGTGAAATAAGGTAACAGGTTTTGTTTCGGTTCCTTGGGGAAGGCGGAACTAAGTGGCTTGCCAAAAATGTATTAGGAAGTGACTAGGCAGGGGTGGTTTGCGAAAAATCGGGGAAGGCCAGATCAAAAAAAAAGGGGGGGGGGAGAAAGGAACACAGCGGGTCACAGCCGGTATGGTGTTGGCAGGGAGCCAAGGTGCTGCTGATGAGTATGGGGCGAAATGGTTGAGAACACTGAAAGGAACAACAAATGACACAAGGAAACCAGAGATTACGTGTGGCAGTCCAAGGGGGGATTTTTAAATGGCTATGAGGGTTTTGTACCTGTAACTAAGGATGGAGTCACAAGCAGTTTACATTATGACATTGGTACATTATATCATACCTACCTATACTTCGTAAAAAGGCTGTTATATGTGAGTGATTGACACTCACAATAGGTAACTTCTGGAATAAATAAAGAACGATGACTTGGGACGTCTGATATGTAAAAGATTATAATAAGAAAGAGGAGCATTATTCCAAGAAGCAAAAAAGGTCTATAGGTGTGGGGAAAAAATTATAAATAGTAGAGTATAGAACTTTAAAGGGTATCTGCAAGATCCTACGTATCTTCAAAAACTTTTTTTCAGGATTTTAAATCTAATCTGTATTATTATAGATAAGACGAAAAATCTCATTTGAATCCCAGGTATTTCAGGAAAAAGACCTATCACGTCCAAGACAGCAGAAATTACTAATCGTGTGGGCTCGCATTTAATGTCGCCTCTTAGCTAGTGTCGGGTGTTGGTTTGCCTGCCAGCACCAGTACTAAAATTCTGCAAACTAATTAACAAGCGATCATGCCGAGAGCAAAGGGGATAAAGCGGGAGGGGGGGGGAGAGGTGTAAGACGACAAAGAGTAAAGCAGTAATAAGGGAGAGTTGAAGGCAAAAAATGTAGGAGGGATCACTACAAATAAACAGTAAAATTCAGTTTCTCAACGATACGCAAAGCATAAACATACAGGTATGTGAATAGGGACTCGGGGGACCAAAAGGACACGAGGAGGGGAAAGGAGGGAAAAAAGGGGAAGGAGAAGGGGGACCGATTTGTAGGACGATACCTGTTAGTACTTGTTTTCAAATTGTGGGAGTATTGACAGTGAAGTGTAAGAGTGTTTTTTGAGTGATCCTCGGGTGACCCTTTACGGCCGCAGAGATGTCAGTGGTGGCTTAAGGCTAGAGGGAATTAGTAGGCAGAAGGAAGTCGAACGAGTTGTGATGGTGGGAAAATGACGGAACCGGTGGGGACTAATTGTCACCAGTGGAAAAGAAGAAAATAGCATCGTGGGGTTATTGGGACGGGATGGCGAGAAACACATTGGTTCCGAAAATTACAAGTACAATTTACTTACGCCGTATGGTTCGCGGTGGATGGGATTCCACCGTCCATTCCGGGCAAAGTAGCCGGTAGGTTTGAGGACGCGTTAAGGGAACAGCTAACGGGGGGGGGGGATCCTACAGCTCGGGGGGTCGCGTTTAAAATTTACACAACGTCATGCACTACTTACATATGTACAAAATCCCCTCGGTGGTGGGCGAACTAACTGGAGGTGTCAGGGATCCGGGTACCCCAGCTGGAAAAGGCCTCCCACAATGGCTAAATTCCGAAAAATCCGCGGACTGATGTCGTGACAAGTCCGAAGGGCATGCAATGGTAAGAACAACGCCTCCTTGCATCTCGCGTAAAGCTGGGGTAAGGGGGGGGCCCATGTGTTCTAAAAGGCCGGGGGCGGGGTCGGTGACCGGTAGGATCACTGGGCTGTGGGGAAAAGGAAGGAACGTGGGAAGGAAAAAGGGGGGGGCAAATTGCAGGTGGTGGGGGTGGGGATCAGCCGGAGCGACGAAGGAGATTACAAGTAAGTAGTGCAGGACTTTTGTAAAGTACCCGGAGGTGAGGACTTAGCATTTTAGGTCCTCACCCTAGGTACTTTGCAGGAGTGGGGAAAGGAACAGAGGAGGATAAGTATAATTGTCCTTTAAAGGGCATGTCCACCCCCAAAGCTATAATCCCCCCAACTACTACGCCCCCAGTAGTGTAGTTTAAATCCTACCATCACATCCCAGCTCCATAGGGTTCTCCTGTAAACCCCCCCAAAGTCTCAAAACTAACCACCAGGAGATAGCAGGTCTCTGCCTGCTATCTAGCCTCCGGTAGATATTTGCCATGCGCACTGCAGCCCTTCTCTCCCCCTCCCTCCCTCCCTCCCCTCCCCTCCCGTTCTACTGTCCCTCCCCTCCCTAGCGTTAACCCCACCCCTTAATATGCTGCTCCCCCCATGTCCCCCCAGCCCCAACCGCATGTTTTTTTTTTTTTCCAAAAGCTCCCCAAACTCTTACTTACCTCTCCGTTCCTTCCTCCCGCTGCACTGATGAACCGGCAGCCGCGTCCGTGATTGGCTGCCGCTCAGCCAATCACAGACGCGACTGCCGTCCCGCCCCTCTGCTTGCATTCTCGCAAGCAGAGGGGCGGCAGTGCGGCGGAGGATCGAGGGGGGTAAGTAAGAGTTTGGGGAGCTTTTTGAAAAAAACAAACTGCGGTTGGGGGCTGGGGGACATGGGGAGCAGAATATTAAAAGTGTATTTTAGGGTGGACATACCCTTTAAAGATTCCCTTTAATTTGCTTGTATTGTGCAGTTCTCTAACGAGTCAGTGAACAACATTTAATTCTATTAATGAAAAAGACCATTATTTTGGAAGAAATAAATAGAAATATCATTTTAAAATTCAGTTTAAAATTGGGAATGACTGATCAAAGAGCATTGAAAAAAATAACAGAATATGCATTGTTTTTTATGGTTTGAATACAATTTTCCCCCAGAAAACTGACTATTATGCTTGGTTTAGTCCTTATTTAATTGCATTTAATATTAAACAAAACTATGCAAATCCACATTAAAATGAATTTTTTTTATTTTAACCCCAGAAAGACTCTCAGTGAAAAATACTAATGGCTTGTTTCCCATAGGATAGAAATAATTGTGTTTTACTTTGCAATGTTTTTACTAGCTAGACACATTTGGGTCTAATATTTATTGTTCATTTACAGGACAATCTCTTTGTTTTTATTTTTTATGAATTGCACTGTATGTATCATTTCAGGTGGTTGCTGAATTGTTGATCGTACATTTTTTAAAACTTTGCTATAAAGATTCTATTTCAGTAATAGCAGAAACTTTGTCTTATATACTGTAAATGCTGAAATATAGGTTAGTGTATGCTCACTTAAATTAGTTTTCAAAGTCCAATCTGTGAATTCGGAATATAAACTTTCATTGGTCCTACCATTAGGATAATAATGTTAGAGGTATGGGATTAAAATTTGTTTAATTGTTGCAGAGATGTAGAAGAAATAAGAAGAAGTAGTCTACTATAGTATAATTTGGAAAATTTACTATAGTAACTTTCTGCATTGCTTGTGAAGGTTCTCATTCATCCAGGTCATGGTATATCTGTTGTATTCAATTAGATCAACTGGACTTGAAATGTGTTCTTGAAGACGTTTCGCTAGTCATCCGACTGGCTTTCTCAATTCAGAATGACTTGTACAAGAATCTGTGGCAATTATGTACCCTGGAAATCCCAATTAGCATATCACAGCCAGGTGTTAAGGGTGTGATTAGATAGTGGCTAAGAGGTGTTATAGGAACGCCCAGAGTAAGGTGTTAAAACACATTGTACATGGCAGACAGTTGGTGTCGAACCCCCCCACCTCTATTTAGGCTGGTTTCTTTAAAATCCACCAGAAGGAAGTACAAGCTTTCACAAGAACACATTAATGCGGTGGACCAAAACATTAAATTCACAAGGGAAGAGGTACAAAACACAAACTGGCTTTCTTGGACTGCTTGGTAGAAGTTAAGGAAAATGGTAAACTGGAAGTAGAGGTTTACAGAAAACCACAACACCACGATCAGTATTTGAGTTTGACTCCCACCACCCTTTAGATCACAAGCTGGGGGTCATCAGAACCCTGCAACCACAGCCGAGAACATCCCCACTAGCACAGAGGCGAAGGCAAAAGAAATGAAACATCTCAGAGGACCCTAAAACTTGTGGATATCCAGACTGGGCCTTTGTCAAAAGAAGTAGAAGGAAAGAAAAGAACACAATACCAACAGTGAGGGGAAAAGCAAGACAGGAGGAAGAACATGGTCATCCCATATGTAGCGGGGTCTCCGAGAAATTAAGAAGAATTTTCAAAAAACATCGTATCCCTGTCTGCTTTAAACCGAACAACACACTGAGGCAAGCAATTGGTACATCCGAAAGACCAATACCAAAACACAAGAAAAGCGACATCATATATGCAGTGCAGTGCAGTGAAATGCTCTGATTTGTATGTGGGGGAGACCAAACAGCAACTGCATCAACATATGGCCCAGCACAGAAGAGCCAATTCCTCGGGTCAGGACTCAGCCGTCTATCTGCATCTCAAGGATAAAGGACATACCTTTGAAGATTGTAATGTTAACATACTGGCGAAGGAACGTGACTGGTTCAAGAGAGGTGTTAAGGAGCCATTTATGTGAAATAAAGAAACCAAGCCTAAATAAAGGTGGGGGGGTTCGACACCACTGTCTGCCATGTACAATGCTGTTTTAACACCTTACTCTGGGCGTTCCTATACACCTCTTAGCCACTATCTAATCACACGCCTAACACCCTTAACACCTGGCTGTGATATGCTAATTGGGATTTTACAGGGTACATAATTGCCACAGATTCTTGTACAAGTCATTCTGAATTGAGAAAGCCAGTCGGATGACTAGCGAAACGTCTTCAAGAACTACATTTCAAGTCCCGTTGAATCTAATTGAATACACAGATATAACTTTCTGCATAGTTTGTAACAACATTTATACAAGGCCATATGATCAATATAGAACAAGTGGATGGCAAATCCATACAGAAAAATATTTATTTCTTGTTTTCATTAAAAAAATAAACACCAGGCATGTAGGCTTCTAACTAGAGATGGCCGAACTATATAAGTTTGGTCCATTTTCAAACATTTGAATAGTCTGGGTGATTTACAAGATAAACTACATTGGTAACTTACTGTAAATGGTTGTGGCACCTGGGAAATGGTCTGGGGAACATGTCACTATAACCAAAACTTGTTAAAACACTTGTTAAACACGAGCGGACAACTGTCGGGGTTTTGTGCAAGCTACATTCGAGGGTTATTGGCCAATTCAAGGGTTACCAATGATATTTTCGAGGGTTGTGAAAATAGAACAATAAATTCGAAGGTTTCCAAAACTGAATGATACTTTTGAGGATTATCGAAAACAACGCTACTTTCGAGGGTTACTGAAACATCGAAGGCTACATTCGAGGGTTAGGCGAACTATACATTCTAAGGTTTAGCGAAAATGATCTGTACATTCAAGGGTTACCGAAACGAACAATACATTCAAGTGTTATCAAACCATACATTCTAGGGTTAACGAGCGGTCTGTAAATTAGATAATTATCGAAATACAGATGCGAGTCTGGAAAAACAAACTAGTTCGAATAGTTCGGGTTTGGTGTTTGGTTTTGGGTCCATCTCTACTCCTAACATGTTTTGGGCATATGTAGGGAATCTATGTTGCTCAACCAAAATGTTTGTAAACACAATTCTGCCTTAATGAGATTTGTGTTAAAAAGAGCACTCTAAGTATATTGTACAGTGTTTAGGAAACAGACATAGGATTATTAACCTTGCACCTGCAGTCCTTGGAAAGAGAACCTTTTCCTAATGCTGTACGGTTGCACACAGAAATGTTTGCACACATTTGCTGACTTCCCAGGTTGCTGACTGTTTTGCTATTAACCCTTTCACTGCCAGGAGATTTCATTTTTTTTTTTTGCGTTAACTGCCAGAAGAATTTTCAGGATTTTGCCCTCCAATCGCTTTAGACTAATTTTACAGTAGGAAACCTTGCAGTAAATCGATATTATACATTGTTTTTTTCAGCACAAAGTCTACTTTAACATGGTAAACAGAATTTTGTAACTTTTCTGGAAATTTTAACTGGAATTATGGGTAAAATATGTAAAAAAATGAAAAATTTGCAAATTTTCATGGATTTTTTCCCATTTTTATACTTATAGTTATCTTAAGGTTACACACAAAAATCTCACTGTTTCTAAAAGCTTAGATACTCCCGAGTACAACGATACCAGTATATGTAGGTGTACCCGACTTTTCCTGTACAGGAGACCCCCCCAAAAACTAAAACTGCACTTCAATAACCTTACAAATATTAACATATAATTAACAAATTAAATATAAGACCACTATCTGACATTACATGAATATCTAATTAACTAAAATATCCCCACAAGTGAGATATTTTTAGAACTACACACCCGAGGATTTTTATGAGTGAGGTAGTTTTCGATCAAAATGCAGATACCCCGGACGCAGCTCTTCGTCAATTGTAAGTTATTTTCTCATTCTTCTCACATTTTCCTTTTTTTTCCTCAACTGTAAATCAGAGACAAATCAAATGCGAATTTCAGCTAAAAACTGTGGAGGAAAGTTCAAACACATCTCAAATATGAAAGCCTAACCCCTCCCGAATAAAACGGTATGCCACATTCATGGTGTACCCAGAGACATGGCTACCAACTAACCCAGAGCGTGACCAGTGCCAAATGTCAGTAGCAGCAAAAAAAAATTAGCCAGTTTTGTATTTGAACAGTCCTGCAGTTTTTCCCACAAACACCCCCCCAACTCAGAAATACCCCCCACAAACTATATATTCCTGAAATCTACACACCTTCAGCTATGTAACGCTGTAGTTCGTTCATTCATGCCATCAATGGTGTGGGCGCAGTTCTTCGTAGAAGTTTGCACTTTTACCAGGAAAAAAAAAAATAACATCAAACAACATTCAAAAGGTAGAAATCATGCCAAACCCCATGGAATGTAAAAAAGTTACCAATATATAATCTCCCAAATGTCCTGAATCAAACGGTATGCCATATGTGTGGTTACACACGCGGATGTGGAAGCGAAAAGCCACAAAGTGAGACAATGCACGATGGCTCTGAAACGGCAAAATATTTAGCCAACTCCGAATTTGGACAGTCCTGCAGTTTTTTCAACAAAACACCCCCTACACTTAGAAATAACCCCCCACAAACTATATATTCCTGAAATCTACACACCTTCAGCTATGTACACACTGTAGTTTGTTCATTCATACCATCAATGGCGTGGGCGCAATTCTTCGTAGAAGTTCGCATTTGTCTGAAAAATGACAAAAAACAACTTCAAAAGGTAGAAATCATGCCAAAACCTCATGGAATCAAAAAAAAGTTACTAATATCTCTGTTGTATTCAATTAGATCGACTGGACTTGAAATGTATTCTTGAAGACGTTTCGCTAGTCATCCGACTGGCTTTCTCAATTCAGAATGACTTGTACAGAATCTGTGGCTATTATGTACCTGGAAAATCCCAATTAGCATATCACAGCCAGGTGTTAAGGGTGTGATTAGATAGTGGCTAAGAGGTGTTATAGGAACGCCCAGAGTAAGGTGTAAAAACAGCATTGTACATGCAGACAGTTGGTGTCGAACCCCCCCACCTCTATTTAGGCTTGGTTTCTTATTTCACATAAATGGCCTCCTTAACACCTCTCTTGAACCAGTCACGTTCCTTCGCCAGTATGTTAACATTACAATCTTCAAAGGTATGTCCTTTATCCTTAAGATGCAGATACACGGCAAAGCCAGTCGGATGACTAGCGAAACGTCTTCAAGAACTACATTTCAAGTCCAGTTGATCTAATTGAATACAACAGATATACCATGACCTGGATGAATGAGAACCTTCACAAGCATGTTACTAAATATCAATCTCCCAAATGTCCTGATCAAACGGTATGCCATATGTGTGGTTACACAGCGCGACGTGGAATGCGAAGCAGACCACAAAGTGAGACAATGCACATGGCTCAGAAACAGCGAAAATATTTAGTCAACTCCGAATTTGGACAGTCTACAGTTTTTTCCACAAACACCCCCTGTAACTTAGAAATACCCCAACCAAACTATATATTCCTGTAACACACTACTCAGCTATGTACCATAATGCTTGTTCATTCATACCTCAATGGTGTGGGCGCAATTCTTCGTAGAAGTTCGCATTTGTCTGAAAAATGACAAAAAACAACTTCAAAAGGTAGAAATCATGCCAAAACTTCATGGAATGTAAAAAAAAGTTACTAAATATCAATCTCCCAAATGTCCTGAATCAAACGGTATGCCATATGTGTGGTTACACACGTGGACGTGGAAGGCAAAAGCCACAAAGTGAAACAATGCACGATGGCTCAGAAACAGCAAAAATATTCAGCCAAATCTGAATTTGAACAGTCTGCAATTTTTCCCCACAAAACAACCCCCACAAACCATATATTTCTCAAATCCACCACACCTTTATCTACGGAATTCTGTAGTTTGTTCATTCGTACCATCAATGGTGTGTGGCGCAGTTCTTCGTGAAGTTCACAGTTTTAGCAGATTTTCTAAAAATGTGGAAAAAAACTCTCAAAGGTAGAAATCATGCCAAAATCCCAAGTAATGTAAAAAAAAGTTACCAAATATCAATCTCCCAAATGTCCTGAATCAAACGGTATGCCCTATGTATGGTTACACACACACGCAAACGTGGAATCAACTAGCCACAAAGTGAGCCAATGAACATGGCCCAATTACAGCAACTTTTCAGATTTGTCAGACTAAACACCCCTCTATATTAGAAAACCCCCCCAAACTATATATTTTTGGAATCTACACATCTTCAGCTACACAATGGTGTGATTCTTTTATGCATACCACCAATGGTATGAGCGCAGTTTTGTAGTAAATTTCGCTTTTTTACCAGATTTTCAGGAATTTTTAAAAATACAAAGTTAAAAAAATCATGGCAATTTCCATGTCATGTAAAAAAACTTGTCAATTATCAATCTTCCAAATGCCCTGAATCAAACGGTATGCCATATGCGTGGATGTCCACAGGGACATGGCCACCAACTTGCTCAAATGGGACACATGCACAAGTGTAATTACAAGAAAAAAATCAAGTGCTCTGTAATTTCAAACAGCCCCAAAACTTGGAAATGCCCCCCACAAATAAACCCTCAACTAAATATAAATCTCCCACATGTTCTGAATCAAACGTTATGCCATATGCGTGGATGCACACAGAGACGTGGCCACCAACTAGCTCAAATGGGACGCATGCACAAATGCAATTACAAGAAAGAATCAAAGTGCTCTGTAATTTGAACAGCCTCACCTTTTTCTAAGAAACAGTCCCAAAACATGGAAATTCTCCCCACAAACTATATATTTTTGGAATCTACACACCTTCAGCTACGTTACGATGCCATGCTTTCATACATACATGAGAATTCCAGACCCACTGATCCAAAGAAGTCCATGTTTTTACGAGGTATTGTGAAAATAAAATAAAGATGATTCAAGGGTTGAAATCCTACCTAAACCCTTTTGACAAGCAAAAAAACCCAGTAAATGTCAATCTCCCATCCACATATCCTGCAAAACGGTATGCCATATGTGTGGGTGCACACAGAGACATGGCCACCAACTAGCTCAAATTGGACGCATGCACAAGTCCATTACAAGAAAAAAATCAAAGTGTTCTGTAATTTGAACAGCCTAATCAACTTGGAAATACCCCCCACAACACTATATATTTTTGGAAGCTACACACCTTCAGCTACGTGATGGTATCATGCTTTCGTATATACATGAAGAATTCCAGGCGCTGTTATCCATAGAACTCTGTGCTTTTGGAGATTTTGTGAAAAAATAAAATAGAGGACTCAATGGTTGAAATCCTACATAAACCCACTCGGCAAGTAAAAACCCACTAAACGGCAATCTCCCACATGCCTGATCATAACGTATAAGCGCTATAAAGGGTGGGTGCAAACAGAGAACGGGGCACCACTAGCTCAAATGGGATCCGCATGCAAATCATGACAATTGACAAGAAAAAATAATGCCACAACCCCCCCAACCAACCTATCCCCACTCCCCCTTTTAGTGGAAAACCAGCTTAGTACGGAGAGTCACACAGTTTTTTTTGGCACACTTTTTACTGATCCTGAAAAATAAAATCAATACCGGTCTTTTTTGTGGTACCCTCTGCAAATTTGCCTACTAAAAAATAGGCTTATGTTTCCCTTGAAATCCGCAATATATACTGATCCGGTCTACTTTACCGATATCACGGCGGACACTTGGGAAGCTTGGGAAGACAACGTTTTTTGGCTAACAATTCATGATTTTAGGGTAAAAAAAAAAAGGTGTGTGTATCACTTATAGAAGCATACCTTATTTTGTGCATTTTCCTCCCTTTTTTTTTTGGGTGATCATTCCCAACAGACCTGATCACTCAAATCATCTTAGGGCTATGATACCGAACTTGAATAACGGGCATAAATGCCCGTTTTCTCAATTCGAAATCCGATCGGAAAAATCACTTCGCTGTCGAAATCATTTTCAGGTTAGTATTTTTCATTCTTGGTGGCAAGTCATATATTATGGATCAAATGATGCACATCAATTTTGATGGCTCTGTCCCGCATTTGCTAAGTAGCAAGACTTGAGAAACATCCTATTTGTGAATCGGAACTTTTGAGTTCCATTCTACAAATGTATAGTACAGCTGTGCAAGCTTGACAGCTTTTACTATAGGCAGGTACGCAAGCTATGATCCTAAATGGTAAGATCGAACCTCTGAACTACACTGACACTCACCTTAACCATTCTTACACTTGTAAGAAAGACCCCGGTGAAGGAGAAGTCTCGCGAAGTCACCGGGTCTCCTTTCCGATCCGGACAAGCTCCACGTGGACCACCATCTCCCTATACCGGTCACGGGCAAAAGGTACCGTAACTCCCGATCCCCCCCCCCTCGGATTTGTACGCAACCGAGGGGGATCGAGGGGCTAGGGGGGCAGTTGAATGCTGCCCCCCGATCGCCCCTAGCGGGGGCCAATTTTTTTTTAGGTGAAGGGAAGCCACAGATCGTATATTCACGATCTGTGGCAGTTAAAGCATTCTCTGCACAGATCGTGAATATACGATCTGTGGCAGGAAAGGTTTAATGGGCAAAACGAAGCAAGGGAACAAGTGCAAATATGGGTTACATCTGAAATCTGTATGGTTAAGTTTATATGATGGGATGAAATAGATGCATGGCCTTAAAAATGATTTTGATACATTTTTAAAGGGCATGTCCACCCTTATTTTACATTTTTAGTATATAATAGTAAATGTGCCCCCAGCCCCAGCCGCTATAAATTTTCCTTAGAAAGTCCTCATATAGTTACTTACCATGCCTCGCTCCTTCGCTGCACTGCCCCGGCCCTCTGCTTGCACTAAAATGCAAGCAGGAGGCGGACCGGCTGCCTGCTTCTCAGTGCGGCGAAGGAGCGAGACATGGTAACAGTAACTATCTGGGAACTTTCTAAGAAATAATTATAGCGGTTGGGGCTGGGGGCACATTTACATTATATACATAAAGGGATTAACGCTAGGGGAGGGAGACGCAGAGCGGGTGAGAGAGGGAGGGGGGAGAAGTGCTGCACTGCGTATGGCAAAATTCTCCCGGAGAGCAGAAAGGAGGCAGAGTCCTATATGAACTCTGCTCTCCTCCTGGTGGCCACTTTTTTGGACTTGGGGGGGGGGGGGGTTATTGGGAACCACTTGGAGCTGGGATGTAAGGTAAGGATTTTATCGCACTACACATTGGGGCCAGTAGTGGGGGGGGGTTTATAGTTTTGGGGGTGGACATGCCCTTTAAACATAACTTGTTTATGCAAAATGTATGCACAATTCCAAACCACTATTAAAACCTTTAATTTTGTAATATTTCTGTCTGATAAAATTCCAAGTGATTGTTGTGGAACTAGCATTATTTATGTATGAAAACTGAATGAAAAATATTTAAAACTGTGAAAAAATTGTTACGTGTTGTCAGAATTAACCTGCCAAATGAATTTCCAAATTTTCATTGATGCGCATTAACAAACATGTTCTAACAAAGAATTGTAAGTAGAAAATTCACTGCATTGTAAAATTGTAAAGATAAAAATATACAAGGAAAACTGATATTTTAAAAATCTTAATAATCGCTTACAATTATAATTCGGTATTTGCTGAAGAACTTGTCCTGTGTTTTCTATAGACCCCTCATACCTAAGCATAGGGAACCAATAGCAAACTTTCCAACTGAACAAGAACATCGGTACTGGCCGTGTACACAGATCTGTAGCCAATGACTGACTGCCATTGGCTATAAATCTGTATGTGTGTGCCCAGCTTAAAAACCATGTTTCAGTCATTGCTTTTGCCATTCCTTAAAGGAACACTAAACCCAAAAAATAAGTATTTGCCATTTGTTTATAAATTCACAGGGAGGGGAGAATGCTCCCTGTGAATAATATTACGCTTGGGGGACCGGGAACTTACCTTACCACCGCTCCACTCGCAGCCGCTTCTTCACAGAACAGCTGTTCTCTCCCGATCGCGCGCCCTATCTTTTGTATTGGCACGCATGCGCCTAAGATAGGGCACGCAGTCGGGACAGAGCGGCTGTCAGTGAAGAAGCGGATGCGAGTGGATCGCGGTAAGGTAGAGTTCCAGGTCCCCCAAGCGTAATATTATTCACAGGGAGGTGAGAATAAGCGTTCTCACCTCCCTGTGAATAATACAAAATGAATGGCAAATACTATTTTTTGGGTTTAGTGTTCCTTTAATACCCTTCTTCTGTAAGGGGGTTTCTTTTGGATTGAGTCATTTACAACTAGATCAGGATTTGATGTAGCATCAAGGAGAAACACCTGACTGCCTACATTTTAACTTGCATACACAGTGGTTACCATTGGTTGCCTCACAAACACCGCAATCAGACTTCTTTGAATAAAAACATTCTCTTTATTTGCTCCTTTTAAAAAGCCTTGCCATGGCCAGGAACGGTTTAACAGATATGTCCTACGTGTTCAGGCTGGGCCCTTAGTCATGGACACTTCCTGTTAACTCGGGATTCCCCCCCTTTTAAAGGGGAAATGACCAATAAACAAACTTCTATTAACAAGTGCATTACACCCTTCGTTTCCCACAAACGTACCATAAATTGAAATAACATAAAACATGCTTTTGTAGAGTTACAATATACATAAATTATATTATGAATAATCCTAAAACTTCTCCTCCCTGGAGTCATATGATATTATTAACATTCTCATTGGAAATCATTCATTATAAATTGAACAATCAGGTATCCAGCCTGGTATCCAACTTGGAACATATTTTCATAAAGTACAATACACATAATTGCCATATGAATGATTAAAAGCATACCCCTCCTAGAGTCTTATATATTAGTGAATATTTACATTGGAACTTTTTCATTATAAATTAGGCAATCAGGTATCCAACCTGTTAAAACAAACAATAGGGAGAGAGATAGGGAATCCATTTATACGGGATTCTACTGGTGATAATTACGTATGTAATTTGTGTATCCAGTGAGCTTTAAGTTTATTAGGGCTTCCAATGTATCCCCTCAGTCTATTTTTTACTCAATCTATACATTTTATTATACAGTGGGTATACCTTCCCCTTTACACTGATTAAGTGTCTACCGACTGGTGACTTTGTATCTGCCCTAGAGATATTATATAAGATGTTCTCTGATTCGCTCTTTAAGGGGGCGTGTAGTTCGTCCTACATACTGTTTATTACATCTGCTACATGAGCAGATAACTACCCCCCGGGTGTTGCAATTTATATAGTCACATATTTTATACGTTTTACCAGCGGTAGTAGATATTATAGTTTTGCCAACCTTTATTACTACACAAGTTTTTACACCGTGCCACATTTATGGGGCCAGTAGTGGATAGCCAAGTTTTATTTTTGTTTTTATTTCTTTTTCCTATCCTCCCAACACAAACTACTGTGTCCCCAATGTTCTTCCTCTCCTAGCCACCATCCGGAGTATTCTATTAGTTTCTTAAAAAGTAAAAAATCCAGCTAGGTAAGGATTCATATTTATAACTGTTTATTAATTAGATGAAATTAGGGTGGGTAACTATGAACTAGTATTTTAAACATTAACTAATAAACCGAGTTAAGAAATATCTCGTTTTTTTTGTGAAATAGACCTGTAGTCTGTTGAATATACATTTTAAATATTCAATATACAAAATGCAACATGTGAACGAACATACATTAAGCTCTCAAGGGTACCCGTGTAAGAACAATATGGGCCCATTCTTGGCTGAGGAACGCCTACCCACCTGCCTGTTTACATTTGAGCGTATTGTATTTTTGTTGAGAGAGCTCTGCAACCGCCCGACACAAGCCCCAGTCTGCCCCAAGTCAAGAAATGGTCAAACATTGTCTCAAGCTAGTCTGCTGGACATCCCATGCACGTTGTCTCAAACCCCATTTTAAGCTTTAATTTAACTTATTACCCAATTCAGCTTAGAGGGGTGGTCCTGAATGGTAAGCATTACTTACCTAAACTTCTGTTGACTGCTCCATTACCTTTTGCTTTTTCACAATGTGGCCAATAGGAAGACGTAGTTCTTTAGATGAGCGTCTTCTTATTGGTCTCATTTCCAACAGCCAGAGAGGCATAGAGGACCAGAGCAGCAAAGGAAAGTTTAGGTAAATTATTTACCGTCTTTGTTTACATATTTACTGTCTTTATTTACATATTTACCGCCTTTTGTTACATATTAACCGTTTTTGTTTACATACTTACTGTCTTTGTTTACATTGTAACATTTCAGGTAGCAAGGACCGTTGTCTCCCAGGAAAGACAGCCTTTGGGCACAATTTAACACACAAACAGGCAACAGTCTTTGGATTGATTTTCAAACTGACCTCAGTCAGGTTTATTTGGGGTATTAGCTCACACATAAAATAAATAATATCCTATGCCACACTGGCCTTACTAATACACAATAAGTGTCCCTGACTGTTTGAACACTCACAGTCCAGTACTCACACAGCTCTGTGTCTCTCCCTGGAGAATTAGCTGGTTGGACCCAGTCTCCTACTGGGGTTTACAACTCTGACACTCAGAGGTACTGGTCTGCCTGCTTGCAGACCCACAGGCTCCTTGCCTGATCAAAACTCCTTGGAGAATTAGCTGGTTGGACCCAGTCTCCTACTGGGGTTTACAACTCTGACACTCGAGGTACTGGTCTGCCTGCTTGCAGACCCACAGGCTCCTTGCCTGATCAAACTCCTTGGAGAATTAGCTGGTTGTACCCAGTCTCCTACTGGGGTTATCACCTCTGACACTCAGAGGTACTGGTCTGCCTGCTTGCAGACCAAACCTGCCCTTGCCTGATCAAACTCTTCTAAAGCAGGCTACACCTGCCTTTTAATTAGTGAGCTCCAGCCACAGGGAATTAATTGATCTAAACTGGACTGGACCAGCACTGAAACCATTTACCATTAGTGTCTTGGGCCACAGTAAAACAATTATACACAATTTACACATTTTATGACTTTCTTAAATTTACACCTTTCAAACATATTTACCATCGTTTACATATTTCCTGTTTTTGTTTACATTTATTGTTGTTTACATTTTTTATTACCATCTTTGTTGAC
Organism: Hymenochirus boettgeri; assembly: GCA_019447015.1. Classification (NCBI taxonomy): domain Eukaryota; kingdom Metazoa; phylum Chordata; class Amphibia; order Anura; family Pipidae; genus Hymenochirus; species Hymenochirus boettgeri. The sequence goes on from CM033469.1 coordinate 328,334,980, forward strand.
ATATTTTTTTTACCATTTTTGTTTACTTGTTTGCCGTCTCTACTTACATTTTACTGTCTTTACATATTTACTGTTTTTGTTTACATATTTATAGTTTTTGTTTACTTGTTTACCGCCTTTGTTTACATATTTACCATTTCTGTATACACATTTACCATCTTTGTTTCATATTTTTCGTCTGTTTACATATTTCCTGTTTTTGTTTACTTGTTTAACTGTCATTGTTTACATGTTACCATTTTAGTTTACACATTTACTGTCTTTGTTTACATAACCGTTTTTGTTTAACCCTTTCCCTGCCACAGATCGTATATTCACGATCTGTGCGAGAATGCTTTAACTGCCACAGATCGTGAATATACGATCTGTGGCTTCCCCCCTGCAAAAAAAAATTTCCCCCTGCTAGGGCCGATCGGGGGGCAGCATTCAACTGCCCCCCTAGCCCCCTCGATCCCCCCTCGGTGTGATCCAAATCCGAGGGGGGGATCGGAAGATACACTCACCTTTAGCCCGGGTCCGCCGATGTGCAGGCCGTCCACTGGAGAAGCGGAAAGGGAGACCCCGTGACGTCACGGAGCTTCCTCCTTCACCGGGGTCTCCTTGAAGTGGTAGGAGACTGCCCCTGGTGGTCTAGTTGAGTACTGCAGCTTGATCTCAATTTGATCATGCTGCATGTACCTAGTATAGAAAAGCTGTCAAGCTGCCAGCTTTTCTATATTTTGTGAATGGAACTCAAAGTTCCATTCACAAATAGGATTTTTTCTAAGTCTTGCTACTTAGCGAAGACTTAGAAAAAAAATGGGGACAGAGATCAATATTTGGTGATCACTTCTGATCACCAATTATTGATCTTTGCCAATGATGAAAAATCACTCCTGGAAATGATTTCCGGGAAGTGATTTTCCCGATCGGATTTCGATTTGGAAACGGGCATTTATGCCGCGTATTCCAAGTTCGGTATCATTCCCTAAGATGATCTGATGATTATCTTTGGGAATGATCGGGGAAAAAAGGGGAAATACACACAAAAAATTCTTAAAGTGATACACACACCCTTTTTTTTTTTACCCTAAAACTATAAATTAGAAAAAAAAGTTGTCTTCTCCCAAGCTCCCCAATGTCCCCAGTGATATCGGTAAAGTAAACGCGGATCTTATTTGTTCGATTTCAAGGGAAACTAAGCCTATATTTTATAAGGAAATTTTGCAGAGGTACCAAATGACCGTATTGAATTTTTAGGATCAGTAAAGTGTGCAAAAACGTGTGTGACTCTCCATACTACCGACTTCACTAAAATACCACTAAAAGGGGGAGAGTGTGTGTGTGGGGGGTGGGTTGTTTTGGCGTTTTTTAAAATTTTCTTGTACCTGCACTTCTAAATGCGTCCCATTTGAGCTAGTTGGGTGCCCTCGTCTCTGTTTGCACCCACGCAAATGGCACACCGTTTGATTCAGGACATGTGGGAGATTGCTATTTAGTGGGTTTTTTTGCTTGGTCAATGGGTTTAGTAGGATTTCAACCCTTGAATCATCTCATTTTATTTTCTACAAATCTCGTAAAAACAACGCGAGTTCTTTGGATCGCTGGGTCTGGAATTCTTCATGTATGCATGAAAGCATGGCACCGTAACGTAAGCTGAAGTGTGTAGATTCCAAAAATATATAGTTTGTGGGGGGAATCTCCATGTTTTGGGACTGTTTCCTTAGAAAAAGGGTAGGCTGTTCAAATTACAGAGCACTTTGATTTTTTCTTGTATTGCATTTGTGCATGCGTCCCATTTGAGCTAGTTGGTGGCCACGTCTCTGTGTGCATCCACGCATATGCAATACCGTTTGATTCAGACATGTGGGAGATTGATATTTAGTGGGGGGGTTTATTTGCGGGGGCATTTCAAAGTTTTGGGGCTGTTTGAAATTACAGAGCACTTTGATATTTTTCTTGTAATTACACTGGTGCATGCGTCCCATTTGAGCTAGTTGGTGGCCACGTCCCTGTGTGCATCCACGCATTGGCATACCGTTTGATTCAGGGCATTTGGAAGATTGATAATTGACAAGTTTTTTTACATGACATGGAAATTGTCCATGATTTTTACTTTGAATGGTATTTTTATAAATTTTCCTGAAATCTGGTAGAAAGCGAAATTGTACACAAAACTGCACCCACACCATTGGTGGTATGCATAAAAGAATCCAACCATTGTGTACTGAAGGTGTGTAGAGTCCAAGAATATATAGTTTTGGGGGGTATTTCTAATAAGAGGGGTGTTTAGTCTGACAAATCTGAAAAGTTGCTGTAATTGGGCCACTGTTCATTGCTCCACTTTGTGGCTAGTTGATTCCAGCGTCGGCGTGTGTAACCATACATAGGGCATACCGTTTGATTCAGAACATTTGGGAGATTGTTTTGGTAACTTTTTTTTACATTACTGGGTTTTTGGCATGATTTCTACCTTTGAGAGTGTTTTTTTTTAATTTTTTGAAAATCGCTAAGCTGTGAACTTCTCCGAAGAACTGCGCCCCACCCATTGATGGTAGCGAAGGAACAAACTCCAGAATTTCGTAGATAAAGGTGTGTGGATTCGAGAAATATATGGTTTGTGGGGGTTGTTTTGTGGGGAAAAATTGCAGACTGTTCAAATTCAGATTTGACTGAATATTTTTGCTGTTTCTGAGCCATTGTGCATTGTTTCACTTTGTGTCTTTTGGCTTCCACGTCCACGTGTGTAACCACACATATGGCATACCGTTTGATTCAGGACATTTGGAGATTGATATTTAGTAGCTTTTTTTTACATTCCTTGGGGTTTTGGATGATTTCTACCTTTTGAAGTGTTTTTTTTTGTTCATTTTTTCAGACAAATGCGATTTCTACAAGAACTGCGCCCACCCATTGATTGTATGAATGAACAACTACAGCGTTACGTAGCTGAAGGTATGTAATTCTGAGATATATAGTTTTTGCGGGGGTATTTCCAAGTTAGAGGGTGTTCAGTTTGGAAAATCTGGGAAAATGCTGTTATTAGGCTCACTGCGCATTGTTTACATTTTGACTAGTCGTCTTCCACGTCAGTGTGTGTAACCACACATATGGCACACTGTTTGATTCAGACATTTAGGAGATTGATATTTGGTAGTTTTTTTTACATTACATGGGGTTTTGGTGTGATTTTGTAACTTTGAAATGTATTTTTCTCTATTTTTCGAAAATTGGTGTAAAGAATGCGAATTCTACGAAGAACTGCGCCCACACCATTGATGGTAGTGAATAACGAACTACAGTGCTACATAGCTGAAGTGTTGATTTCAGGAATATATAGTTTGTGGGGTATTTCTGAGTTATCAGGGTGTTTTGTGGAAAAAACTGCAGACTGTCCATTCGGATTTGGCTAAATATTTTCGCTGTTTCTGAGCCATCGTGCATTGTCTCCATTTGTGGCTTTTCGCTTCCACGTCCGCATTTGTAACCACACATATGGCATACCGTTTGATTCAGGACATTTGGGAGATTGATATTTAGTAACTTTTTTTTAGATTCCATCAGGTTTTGGCATGATTTCTACCTTTTGAAGTTGTTTTTTGTTCATTTTTTCAGAAAAGTGCAAACTTCTACAAAGAACTGCGCCCACACCATTGATGGTATAATGAACAAACTACAGCGTTACATGCTGAAGGTGTGTAGATTTCAGGAATATAAGTTTGTGGGGGTTATTTCTAAGTTACGGGGGTGTTTTGTGAAAAACTGCAGACTGTCCAAATTCGGAGTTGGCTAAATATTTTCGCTGTTTCTGAGCCATCGTGCATTGTCTCACTTTGTGCTTTTCGCTTCCACGTCCGCGTGTGTAACCACACATATGGCATACCGTTTGATTCAGGACATTTGGGAGATTGATATTTATAACTTTTTTTTAGATTCCATCAGTTTTGGCATGATTTCTACCTTTTGAAGTTGTTTTTTGTTCATTTTTTCAGAAAAGTGCGAACTTCTACGAAGAACTGCGCCCACCCCATTGATGGTATGAATGAACAAACTACAGCGTTACATAAAGCGTAAGTGTGTAGATTTCAGGAATATATAGTTTGTGGGGGTTATTTTCTAAGTTACGGGGGTGTTTTTGTGGAAAAAACTGCAGACTGTCCAAATTCGGAGTTGGCTAAATATTTTCGCTGTTCTTGAGCCATCGTCATTGTCTCACTTTGTGGCTTTTCGCTTCCACGTCCGCGTGTGTAACCACACATATGCATACCGTTTGATTCAGACATTTGGGAGATTGATATTTTGTACCTTTTTTTTACATTCCATGGGGTTTTGACATGATTTCGACCTTTTTGAACGTTGTTTGATGTTCATTTTTTTTTAAATCTGTGTAAAAGTGCAAACTTCTACGAAGAACTGCGCCCACAACATTGGGGTATGAATGAACGAACTACGGCGTTACATAGCTGAAGGTGTGTAGATTTCAGGAATATATAGTTTGTGGGGGGTATTTTGAGTTGAGGGGGTGTTTTGTGGAAAAACTGCAGACTGTTCAAATACAAAACTGGCTAATTTTTTTTTGCTGCTACTGACATTTGGCACTGGTCACTCTGGGTTAGTTGGTAGCCATGTCTCTGGGTACACCCATGAATGTGGCATACCGTTTTATTCGGGAGGGGTTAGGCTTTCATATTTGAGATGCGTTTGAACTTTCCTCCACAGTTTTTAGCTGAAATTCGCATTTGATTTTGTCTCTGATTTTACAGTTGAGGAAAAAAAGAAAATGTAGAAAGTAACTTACAATTTGACGAAGAGCTGCGTCCGGGTACTGCATTTTGATCGAAACTAACCTCACTCCGTAAAATCCTGCGGGTGTGTAGTTTCTAAAAATATCTCACTTGGGGGATAGTTTAGATAATTTGGTAGATATTCTATGTTAACTGTCAGTAGTGGTTACACATTTTAATTTGTGTAATATTCTGGAGGTGCAGTTTTAGTTTGGGGGGGTCTCCTGTACAGGAAACGTCGGGTACCTACATATATCTGGTATCGTTGTACTCGGAGTATCTGAGCTTTTAGAAACAGTAAGATTTTTGTGTGTAACCTTAAGAACTATAAGTAAAAATGGGAAAAATCCATGAAAATTTGCAAATTTTTCATTTTTTTTACAATTTACCCATAATTCCAGTAAAATTTCCAGAAAAGTTACAAAATTTTGTTACCATTAAAGTAGACTTTGTGCTGAAAAAAACAATGTAAATATTCCTGATTTACTGCAAGGTTTCCTACTGTAAAATTAGTCTAAAGCGATTAAGGACAAATCCTGAAATTCTTCTGGCAGTTACGCAAAAAAAATGAAAATCTCCTGGCAGTGAAAGGGTTATGTTTACATACTTACTGTCTTTGTTTACATTGTAACATTTCAGGTAGCAAGGACCGTTGTCTCCCAGGAAAGACAGCCGGCGTTTGGACGCGGGGCAGAAAGCGTGGTACTGGAGACTAGTGTCAGTGCCGGCGAAAGACACGGACGGGTTTTTTTTCCATTGTCTTATGTTAGTGATGGCTTATGGCCCTGTTTCGACCATGGAGGCCATTCCGTTCGAGACAGAATCCCTACAAACTGTTCTGGTTGACACAGGGTTTCAGGTGACCATCTCCTGGACCCTTCTGCTGCAGTTTGAAAATGGCTTGCCCATTGGGCACCTGGGCTTCGGCGGTCCCTCTCAGCAGTTGTCTTTGCGGGGTCCCGCCTGACCTGCTTGTCAAACCTTCTTTCTCCATCTCTTCAAACTTTCTTTATCCTCTGAACGTGACACTGAGAGCATTGAAGGTGTGCAACCACATCAGCAGTGGATTTGGTCTTCAGCCTATTGAAATCAACACTTTAGTCTACGTGTGTATCTTAGGCATGTTTGCAAGAGGTCTATTTGCAGTTGTGAAGTCTGGTGTACTGGGGTTCTTTTATACACATCTGACATCTCAATTGATCCATTACTAGTCATCAAGTGAAGCCCATATGACAGCGATAACACTTATGTCTTTGCAAAATTGAACTCCCATGGGCTTTACCAAGCTGTGAATATTAGAATCCTTTTGGTAGTTTCTTTGCATTGAAACTTATTAGAAAACTGCTTGGGGTAAAATTAACAATTTCTTGAAACAAAAGTTGCATTAGAATTTTGTTATCGGCACTCCAGGTCAATTTGTTACACACGCGCCAAGACTTTGTCAGAAACCTGTAGTTCCTGGTCTTGTTTCTGTGATCTATGGAAATTTAGATATGTTGTTGGCTGCATTTAAGGTCCTTACACGAGAATTCTTGGGTAATGCAGCAGAGAAAAGAGTCAGATACATGTTGCTGGTCTGGGCTCTTTTCGTTGCTTTTAGATCTGGATGCGATCGGGGCTGGAACAGGTTGGGCACTCTCTGATTTTGGATCCTGTGTGTTCTTACTGTTTTACACGTATACAAAACAAAGAGCTGCACTGTGTCAGTCGAATACAGAACCCGTTATTATATACTATTCATAGCAAGAAATATAAAACCATTTAAAAACATATACATCCCAAAGTAAGCACCCCCCCCCTGTAATTTATATTAAGTGCAAGTACATAGTAACATAGTAACATAGTAATTAGGTTGAAAAAGACGTTCGTCCTCAAGTCCACCATTCCCTTTTTTTTTTTTTTTATTTTTTTTTTTTTAACCCTACCTAACAGTTGATCAGAGGAAGGCCAAAAACCCCAAGCTAAAAAAGGGGGGAAAAAATTCCTTCCTGACTCCAACGCATATCGAAGTATCCTGATCAACCAGATCATATCATTAATACCATGTATTCTCAATATTTTTTAGTTTTAGAAACTTATCCGAGGGCCCCTTTTTTAAGTTATTCAATGAACCTTGCCATTACCCACCTCTGCTGGAAGACGTGTCCACAGTTTCCTCATCACCACATCACCGTCTCACTGTAAAAAAACCCTCTCCTCACTTGAAGATTAAACTTCTTTTTCTATCGTTCTTCCAACCTTAAAGGATGTTCCACAGTCCTCTGATATGACCTATTGTGAACAATGCCGCAGAGAGTTCCTGTAATGGCCATTAATATATTTGTATCAGGTTAATCATGTCCCCCCGCAACCGCAGTGGGCAAGTATCACAAATTATAGGCAATTCAATATATATAGACTGCAACAATGTACACCATTAACAGGGTATATAAAGGAACCCATGGTTCCTACTGGAGAATAAAGGCTTAGCAATAATATAGATTATGTACAATTCCAGATGTAAAGCAATAGTGTAACAATCACAATTGGTATGGTATACAGTTGTTTCCAATGATTCACCCCCATGCCTGTTAAGGTAGAGGGAATTCATTGTACTTTGTATGTGTTCAGAATGAAATCTTACAAGGACTTTTTAAGAACCAAATGCAAAACTAAAATTACATTACTTATTTTTGTAATAACAGTATTGAATGTTTTTTTTTGTATTTCGTGTCTTTCTTCATTGACACATTATTCAACCCCTGAAAGACTACCACTCTTAAGACAGAGGTTCATTCAAGTGTTTTGACAGGTATTGAAAAAACGTGTTGAGGTCAATGAGCAGCAATCAAGCAGATAAGCCACAATTATGCAATTTGAAAATATTGTATAATTAGCTCCTTCTAGACATTTATGGTGTGTTTACACAAACATGAATGAAGTCAAGAGAATGGTCCAGGAAGACAAGAGAAGTGGTGATTTCTCTTCACAGGCAAGGGCAAGGCTTATAAGAAGATTGTAAGATGTTAACATATACCAAGGACACCATTGGAACAATCATTCACAGTTCATCCACAAAATTCAAGGCAAGGGCAACTGTTAAAAGCTACCTGGTCGTGGCAGAAAGAAGATGCTGACTTCGACTGGCTGTGCGCATACCTGAAAGCGCAAGTGGAGAAAAGTCCCCTGTGTGACTGCTGAGAACTGAAAATAGATTTTTCAGATCTTGTACTGAAGTTTCAGCTCAGACCATATGCGCACACTGGTAATGAAGGCCTCCATGCCAGAACTCCCAGGCTCACCCCCTTGCTTCGTCCAAATATAGAAGAGTCCGACTGCGTATGCAAAACGCCATGTGGACAAACCACAAAAGTTTTGGGATAGTGTTCTGTGGACTGATGAAACAAAATTAGAATGTTTGGGCCGCATGGATCAACGCCTATGAGAAAAGAACACCTTGCCTACTGAGAAGCGTGGTGGGGGGTCAATCATCTTTGTGCTGTTTTAACTTCTGCAGGTACAAGGACTTCAGCGTGTGTCAAATTACCATGAAATCTCTTCCAGTAACAGGAGATATTGGAAAAAAATTTTGATGGCAGTCCGTCACCAACTGTGGCTTAAGATACATTGTACCTTTCAACAGGGCAATGATCCAAGCATACCTCCAATCCACTAGAGCATGGTCGCAATTAAGTCTGGACATTTTGGAGTGGAGTGGTCCTATACCTTCAATCCGATTGAGAACCTCTGGTGGACTTAAAGAAAGCAGTTGGTAGTGTGCCAGCCTAGACTTGGACTGAACTGAGGCTTTTGCCCATGAGAATGGGCTAAGATATACCCTAGATCGCTGCAAGACACGTTTGTCGCTATGGCTTCAGGTTTAAAAAGCTTTTATACACTGAAAATCGATGTTGTAACTAAGTACTAAGAATGAATGTCACTTGGTTTAATAAACTGATAATGAGGTGAGCAAGAAACAGACATTTGTGGTTATTTCATTATCAATGTTAGTTTATTTGTACTGACTTACAAGTGGTCTCTTTGATTTAAACATTGTAACAAAGATGACTGAAATGATCAAAATCAATGCAACTGGCCAAAACAAACCTCAATTTCAGTGGGGTTTGAATATTTTGAACACAACTGTAATACTTATCTATCCCTCGTATAAGCCATACTTCAGACCCATAGGTGACCCCAAACAGATACCACAGGCACCTGTACAAAGGCATACACGGGGGAGCGCCCCACTGGATACAGCCAGACACGTTTCCCTGCACTACATGTGAGCCTTTGTCAATGATGGTGAGGATGCCAAATCCCCGCGTTGTCAAGTAGAAGCCCCAAATCCTCACAAGATTGGCATTGCAGTAAGCAACGCGCACATGCTGTTTTGGATACGTCACACAGAAAGGTAGAATCGGGGCACAGCAGCGCCATTGGGTGCACTGGCATATAAAGCAATCACTGCATGAAAAACTTTATATCAAGGGTATAAGCCGTAGTTACATTTCACTGAATATCAGTACAGTCATCCAATTTATCAAAGTTAAAGAAAGCTAGCATACATCAATATAGAAAATAACTTTTCATTAAGTAATTATAATATAATAAATATCCATGTCCATAAATGATAGAGAATCCCAAAATGGATAATCACAAATTACAAGTTTCTCTAACTGTTTTATTTAGCAAACATTACGAGTGGTGGGTATTACTTTTACTCAGACTGATTGATTCAACTTTTTTTTTTCCTTTTGGATTTCCCGGGCATGACAATCTTCTCATCCTTAACAGCAGTATGTGGTACATCAGAAAATCATTGGGAACCCCTATAAACTGTATTGGGGCCCCATAACGTTTTCCGTGGTGGAAATCTGTTTTCTGTGGCCCAGACATAAGCAGGATAAGAGCAACGTCTATTTAGAAACATTGTGATAGTTGTAACCCGAAATAACAAACTACAGCTTAACTGGGGTAATAGTATATAAACAGTATGGAAGGTTGGATTTAAGATGACATGTAGAGTGAGGTTTGGGTTTAAACAAAAAAAAAGGAACATAGCACCATATGAGCCCTCCTTTTTAAACAGACACAAATTCTGACCGAAACAATTGGATCCAGGAACCGCTGAAAGTTCAAGGTTGAAGGGGAAACCAATTATTCCATGGCTTCATAATGGCATTTGGAAGAATCTATGGTCAACAAAAATTTGTGATGCATTAAACACAGACGCAAGCTTACTTGACTTTGATGCCATATAATCACTTTGTAACAGTACAGCATTGAGGGAGCACTTCGGTAAAACCGTGAAAGAGCGAAGGGTTCACTCCCAATTTTTTCCCAAAGTTAAAAAAAGTGGGGGGGAAAAAAAAAAATGTAACTTTATAATGCATTGAATGCATTGCGCAATGTCCACACTAACCTACATTACATTGGTACCGCAGATTTTGGCAATTTTTTAGGGCAGGAAGTTTACTGCATCTCCTCATTTGCTACAAATCGCAGTAACATTGAATATTCTTTAATCTAAGCCCTTTCCAGGAAACTACTCCAAGAATCTGCCATTACCACATCTACTCAAATATATATTTCCTTGTTATATTAAAGGGGAACTATGGTCTTTAGTAAAAGAAAACTTTCTAATCTAACTAACCTTTAATTGACGTCCAGGATCTTCTTCCCAATGGAGAAAAATTCCATTTTTAAAAATATGTGTACGGGTTTTTTTCCTGTGTGGATCTTGGTAATTGTATGGGAGTGTCCACGACCTGTGCAGACAAACCAACCTGGAGTGAAATCGCTGGCAATGTCTGCCTTCCCTTCCTGCTCTTGACTTGTCTATTGAGCACTGGAGGTAAGAACATAGCTTTTTACCTCCCGTTCATCAATTAACCTGAAAAAGTCCTGTACGGTCCGAGATAACCCTTTAAAAGGGTACATGTCCACCATTCTTAAACTTTGGGGTTAATTTCAATAAAGTTTCTTATCTTTTAAAATGGTGCTAAATTTTGCCACCAACCCATCATCAGATGTTAGCTTTCAAATGTTACATAAGTTTCTGATTGGTTGTGGCCAAATTAGCAACCATTTTAAACCGATACGACTTTTATTGAATCTCCCTGTTTAACTGAAGACGGGGGGAAAAATGAGCTATTCCTCTACCTCCCTGTCTTCTGTAAAACTTGTAGAAAGAGAAGGCAGACTTACAAGTGAACGGCAGTGGGGGATGCGGCAGAGTTTCATGTGTAAGTTCTCTTCTGCCTTCTTCTCCTGCAGTTTCATTGTAGAACGTGTGTAAGACATAGCTACCTACCCTTTAATATATATTTTTATTTACATTTGAATAACATGTTTTTCTTCCTTCAATGAGGTTTTAATTATATAGCATTCATGGCTTACTGTTTTCTGTTTTTACAACTAAGCAACAATGTTGTATATATATTACGTAACCCAGGATTCACCTATAGTGCTTTGACCCCAATACTTTTACATAATTTGTTTTATAATGAAGCCTCATCTAATGTTTTATCAAATTGAATACTAACTACACTGAACTATTAATGTTTTGTTGTTCCACTCTATCACAGGCAAATGGCCACTGATCAGAACCTTCTTCGTATACGTCAACGCTAACGTTTATATGGATTGGTTGAGTTCTGATGCAGGGGAATACTTCCCACCATGCAGTACTCTTGACAACTGCCTAGTATGCATACTCTGTTTCACAATCCATGATGACATTATTAAGGAAATTGTTATGTGGAAATGTTCCAATTTAATAAATTTTTGCACATTACTAAAATGAATGCTTTCCTCAGTTTTCCCTTTGGCCTCCCTGGCCTTTATTGTTATGGTAACTTCAAGTTTTTATCTCCTGTAAGTTTTACTTTTCTAACTATAATCTCCTTACAATTCTACTCTAATAAATACTGCTGTACCATCTTCAGCTAATTATCTGCCCCTTACCTGTGTGAAACTCCTTTAATTCATCCAATCTGCTTTTAAATGCATAGAATCTGTGTAGATTCATACAAATGATTTTAAAGTTGTTTTTTTCCAGTTAGTATGCTGGAGAAATACTTTTCATACAGGATATTCAATAAAATTCTTGTCATTTAAAATGGTGCTAAATTTGCCCCAACCAATCGGATCTTATTTAACATTTGAAAGCTAACACCTATTGGTTGGGGCACAAGTAGCACCATTTTAAATTTAAGAACTTTGAATACCCATATTCACTAAAATGTATCTTAGATTTTCCTCACAGTCACCCTTCCTTTCTTTGAGAATACACGGATATTTTTGTTTGATTTATTCAAAGCTGAAAAAGGCAACATATTGTAGATGGAAATTTCCCTTTGTAACCAAATGTTAAAAATAGATCATAATTTATAGAAAACCGTGGAGAATATACACATGCTGTGCTCTACCTATATTTTTTTATTATTTTTAATCATTGCCTTTCACTTTAATGAGATTTATTTTCATGCAAACCTTTTAAAAAAATGAATTGTACACTTAAGCCATCGTACACACATTTCTAAATCTCGTTTGAATATTTCTTTGACTGGGATTTAAGTAGTGCAGAGCTGCGCAGCGTTTCCACCTCTATGGGGAGGGTGGCGATAGGGAGCCTCTCATGTTGTAGTAGAACACTGCCCCCGCTCCTAGATATTGTTGAAAGATTCTGCAGGAAGGAGTTTTAAGATGTCCGCAGTTGCCTCCACATACATTAAATTGTGATGCACTAAACATTCTGATAAAAATGCAATGCAACCTATCACTCCTAAAGGAAACAGTATTTATCATCATTACACTATAACGGAGACCGGTGAATAGTTTAGTTATTAGTTTATTTATAAAGCGCGCCGCAGCACTGTACAATAACAAAATACAGAAAGTCTACAAGGGACAAATAAATGAGGTATTTCAGTATTAAATATATAAATAAATATAACTACTAGAACCTTTGCCTCTACAAAGAGAGTATAGGTGCAGAGTGAGACTTGCATGTACTGTGCTGGTTAACAGATAGGTTTGGATGAAGGGTAGATTTTAAACCTGCTAATTTGAGGTTAGCCAGTAAACAAAAGTCTGCACAGAAAGTCAGTCCAAGAATCAGCTTATGGTGGTCATAGACCATGCGATGCCTATTGCGTTATACCGACAGATCACATTGTTGTCTGTCGGGCACATGCGGTGGGGACGTCACACCCTGACCCAACCAATCGTCCCCCACACGGTATGGGGACAGTCAGCCTGTGTCTATAGATGGCCGATAGTATCGGCTACTTTACTTAAAGTACAAACCGAGACCGACACATACTGCCGATACTGGGTAAATCACGTTTGTCCCCGATGGGATTTACCTATTATTGTTGATGTATATGGCATGTATATGACATGTATATACGATATGACGTTTATATTATTATTCCGTTTGAATTGATGTAACTTTTAGGAGAGTAGAGTTCTGAGGACAGTACCACTGTTAGCTGCCTGCCTTCCCACAGGAGAAGTGTAAAGTTTTAGTTGGTCGTCGCTTTGGTGAAGAAGGTAAAAAAATACTTTTAACATTTTTATAGTTTTTAATTTTTTTGATTAGTTATCTGACGTTTGGAAGAAAAAAGAAAAAAACAGACTACCTTTCGGAACAACCATGCTGTCCATTGGAAAATTTTCACAATTGGCTAATTTATAGACAGTTCAATCTAATTTTGTTTGTCCATGGTTCCATCACACTGAAAATTACCAACAATAATGTGATACAGCTCGTAAGTGATCGCTTCTTCTGCATTTGTTCCCCATACACACTGTGGCATTCACATAAAGGAATCGTTCATGGAAAGACCCGACTGGTTTCCAGTTTCTGTGCAACTACAGTGCCCATGCATGATCATTTCTTCCATCTTCGTTCCTGCTCCATAAAAATTGGAACGGGAGGTAAGGCATAGTTCCTTACCTCCCGGTCTTCAATCAATGTATTAAAGGAATTGTTCACTTTTCCAGTAAACTTTAAAGTAAATTTCCACTCCCAAAACTACATTTAACCCCATACTGGCCTCACTTTGTAGTTTAAAACATCCTTACTTACATCTCTGCTCCTTATAGTTGTCCTGCTGTGTGTGTCCAGGACGTCCAGGAAGTGAACAGTAGGAGCTGTCTTCCTGTCCAAAGTCTCTGCCCCCTGTCTTTCTTGCCCTCCAGGAGGGATGGTGACATAGCAGGGAGCTCGTTTCCCTTCCCCCTCCCTCCCACCATCCGGATCCATCCTTTGCAGCCATTGCATGCTAGCATGAATCCTTTTAATATGTTTAAGCTAACCCTACCCACCCCCAACCGCGTGCCGATCATACTTACAGCCCTTTTTTCCCATGGTGTCTCCATTGCTGCAGCCAAGTCTGTGATTGTCTGCCTCTCAGCCATCACAGACTGGCTGCCGGTTCGGGGTCCCTGTTTGCAACTTTCTGCAAATTGAGCTGGGACAGTTTGGTGCTGTGGGTGAGTGAAGGCTGTAATTATGAATCAGCTTTTTTTTTAAAGAACTAATGCAGTGGTTGGGGTGGGCAGTATATCAGAATTTGGCATCAGAATTCATCTATAAATTGAGGCGATTTCAGCCCTACACATCCCTATCTATTTCTGTATATAGATGTGCAGTTTTTATATTTTTTATAGGGTGTGTACATCTTATTGATCGTTTGCATATCATTTGCATATAACCAGAAATATTTTCCCTATATATAAGCACATTCACCACAAAATATAAAAAGCTGTGTCCTCACCTCTCCATTTGCTATGATTAATTGTGTATAGGTTTGAACCTGTTAACCACGCTGTTTTCCAAATCATTGTCTTTAGAGCTTCCAAAACTAATACAATACCGGGACTTTCATATTGGTGTGGAGACCTCTGTATAGAAAACCTGTGCACAGAACAGTGAAATAGTGGGGTTATGGGGTGTGTCCAATAGGTGTAGTCCTGCTCACAGGTCTTTGAAGACAACATAGGCTTGTGAGTTGTTACTGCAACAACATGGAAACCTTCTTAGTTACAAATTCTATTTCTTACATGTACGTAATGCAGCTGGTCAAAAAGCTTAAACCTTACATTTAAAATAGTTTTATTCTCCTAATATACTACCTTTGAGTGTTAGATCAGTTTCTTTCTAAATAAACAATTACATTTCGAGGTTAAAAGAGGCAGAGTTAAAAAAAAAAGCATGATATATAATAGAAACTGCCAGATGTATGATCATATAGTCCAAGTAAAGTAAATAATTGAGGTTTGTAAAAATAAATTGGATTTTAAGTGCAGTTTTCCTTAAGTTGAAAGTGTGATATGCTGCAATACATCTTGCCAGCACACTCTTGGATCATAATAATTATGTGTAAAATGTTGCTGTCTGTATGTTTGCACAATATGGATTTTCTTTTTCTTGTTGATTTTTATTTTAGATATCCCGAGCTAGCAGCCTGTTTGCAGAAACCCTGGCACTTTCATACCTTATCCTGGAGCTGAAGCTGCTACATTTGGAAGAAGGTCCTTGGCGATATCAATCCCCATATGCACTCATCATAATAGATGGAACCTGGAGTCAAGCCACAAGATATTTTCTACAAAAACTCCCTTTTTCGGTGCCAAAACAGGTAGCTGTAAACGTAAATTTTTTTGAAAAGGTATATGTATATACCTTTTTGAATAAAAATATGCAAGGATATTTTAAAGTAATCATAATAGATGAATGCAAGGAGTAATTGACAGATTATTGTATGTTTTTAAAGGCTTCTGGCTTGCACACCTTCCGACCCATGTACTACGTAGTGTGGAATTTTTAAAAGCCTGCCATTAAATACTCAGTGTCAAAGCGACAAACTGATCCTCCAATTAATGTTATTTTTAAATTATAGTTTACTCTCTCATCGAACCATGTTGAAAATTTACCCAATTTATCGCTTGGCTAATATTCTTATATTAAATTCAAGCTATTTTGAGGCTTGTATGGTTGTTGGTTGTTAATGAGTGCACACTGTTAATATGTAATACTTTACTTGTGCGAGGGTACCAGCACGATCAGCAATTTGCCTTTAACACAGCATGACTGAGAATGGTGAGATTGTGGTTATAAATATGTAGGTATATACACTGAGGGAAAATGGCTATCTTTCACGATGTGTTAAAAATTTAGTTTTTATGTTCTGGAAAGAGAAAAGGTTCAAGGTACAACTAAACATTTGTGGCTGGGTTTTAAGTTTGACAAGCCAAGGAGACATGGTTCATCTTCCTAAAGTTTAAAACAGCTGGTGTGTCTGTCAGCTTTCCCCTTTGTGTATGTTGAGGCAAGCCTTTTGAAGTATCATCAGCTAGGAAACACTGTTAAAAGCAAGTGAGGAATCTATGAACTGCTGAACATAATGTTTTGTTACTGTTCTGTGATGTTTTTTATTCCTAGTATCTCTGTAGGGGGTCCAGGTAGAGAGAGAATCTTACATCAAAAACACTATGCAAAGATGAGCAGCATAGCTGGAAGAATAAAATAATGGTAATGTCTGAAGAAAGACTGTTATGTAATCAGATAAACAGTGTAGAACTCTAGCGGGCATTCCTATCTTATAAATTATAATTTTAACACTACAGCCTAGTTCCCACATGCAGATTTTGAATACAGATTTTGGACCTTAAAAGTACTTTGCACCTATTTAAAAGTATCACAAAAGAAATCAGTGAAATAGCAGTCTAACATGTTTCACATAAAACATTTTACATTAAAAAGGTGCATAGGGCTCAAGTTACAAATGTCATTAACAATATAGATTTTATATGATATACAGAATATTTGTTTCAATTTGAAAATATACATTAAATTTAATGTAAATGCTATTTTGTCTTTTTTCAAATGCTATAACTCCTCTACTCTACATCTTGAAACAGGTCCACCTTAATACTAGGGTATACCTAGGCTGTCAGTCAACCACAATTCCCTCTGTGAAAGCTTTTTAAAGGGCATGTCCCACACCTCAAACTAAACAATTTACCAACTACTGTCCCCACTGGAAAAAAAAAAATCCTTACTTACATCCTGCCCTTTGGTTCTCCTGTATTCTCTTCAAAGGCAGGAAACTGCTGGTAGGAGCTGTCAGTGCCTCATCCTATGCCCGTAGCTTGGCTAACAACTCATCAATGTATGGGCATGCTCAGTAGAGCCCTTTCCATCCTCCTCCTCCCTCCTTCCCCATTCCCTCTGTGCTGGCAGTTATGTCGCTTTAAATGCTTGTGCACCATGCAGGGATACTCACTCCCACCCCTAACAGCTAGTCATAATTCAGAATCGCTTCCCTTCTTCACATACACCTCCTCGTTCCATCGCCGTTTTCATTATGGCAGCAGCGGCTGTGATTGGCTGCCTCTCAGCCAATCACAGCCGCAGCTCCGGTCCGGCCCCTCTTGCAGTCCTGGCAGGCAGGGGAGCTAGACCAGATCAGCGCAGGATCGAGGAGGTTAAGTAAAAGAAGGGAAGCGATTTTGAAGTTGTGAATATAGCAGTTTGGGTGGTGGGGGTTATTTTGTTTCTTTTAATCACTTCTACTTTATGCCAATGTAATTGTTTGGTATTTTTTTTTAATTTCTAAGACTGTACCCAGGATTTTACAGTTTGCAAGTTTGATTATATAACGAAGTGGATTTACATTATAATTGGCTTATAAAGGGGTGATTTTACTTTTTTGTTATTTTAACTTCTTACCCTAAATAGAAACTGCCAACACAAAAATTGAAACTGCTAACAAAAAATCTGTAGGTTTTTTTGTTCCTGTATGATTGTTCACATATTGAACCTGTAATTACCAACCCCTACATTAATGAATATTCTTACATGAGTAGATTAATAGCTTTATTTCTAGGTTCTTTATTGTTCATTATTTATTTCTCTTTTTGATCTGAAGCTTTTTACCATCTGAAAAATACAGTTTTTATCTTCCTTGGGCAACTAAGGTTGCCAGAAAATGTAGGAGGCTCAGGGTTTTCCAATATCACAGCTCACAAGCCAATGCAGCCCAAGGCTGCTAATGGATGCAAATGTAGAACTGGACTCAAGAAAGGAACAGAGATTTATATGGCAGTCCATTTTTTAATATATGAGGTTTGTACCTGTAACTAGGATAGAACAAAGTTTACAATTATGACATTTACATTATACATACCTACCTATACTTCGTGCTGTTATATGGTTATTGAACCCTTGGTACTTCTAATATACCGTAACTTTATTTTATAATAAAGAGGACAATTATTCAAGAAGCAGAAATCTATAGGGAAGAAATTATAAATATGTATACTTTAAAGGGTAACTGCAAGATCCTACTTCTTCAAACTTTTTTTCAGATTTTAAATCTATCTGTATATTATGAGAATCATCATTTGAAATCACAGTATTTACAGGGAAGACCTATCACTCCAGATAAATTATAATATGTGCTCCATTTTACCTCTTACTAGGATCTTTGGTTTGCCTGCCAGCACACTTTCTGCAACAATTAAAACATCAGCAGAGAAAGAAGGCGGGGGAGAGGTGTAAGCACTAAAGAGGCAGTAAAGAGGGAGAGTTGAGGCAATTAGGAGCACTCATAAACATTATTAGTTAATAACAAAGCAAGCACGATAAATATGTGAATACCACCATTTTACTTATTTCAAATTGTAGTTTGAGATAATGTAAAGTTTTTTTGAGTGATTATAGTGACCTTTAACAAGAGGGTGCTTTAAATAGAGGGTTGTGCAGGCGAAATTGTGATGCGGACAGGGATGGGACAGTTCCCATAGCTCTTTTTTTGCATGCCACACACATTTTCGTTAAAGGACAATTTATACTTACCATTTCCCCGATCCATTCCTGCAAAGTACCTAGTGTGAGGACCTAAAACGCTAACTCCTCACCTCCGGGTACTTTACAAAAGTCCTGCACTACTTACTTGTATCTCCCTCGTCGCTCTGGTCAGATCCTCCCCACTGGCTGCCTCCCGGACTGTCAGTGACAGTCCGAAGGCAGCCAATGGGAAGACACCCTCCTTGCAGATCGCGTCTTCCCATTGGCTGCCTCGTGACCTGTCACTCAAAGTGCCAGTGGGGGATCAGACCGGAGCGACGAAGGAGATTACAAGTAAGTAGTGGCAGGACTTTTGTAAAGTACCCGGAGGTGAGGACTTAGCATTTTAGGTCCTCACCCTAGGTACTTTGCAGGATGGGGAAAGGAACAAGGGGAGTAAGTATAATTGTCCTTTAAAGGGCATGTCCACCCCCAAAGCTATAATCCCCCCAACTACTACGCCCCACCATGTAGTGTAGTTTAATCCTACCTCACATCCCAGCTCCATAGGGTTCTCCTGTAAACCCCCCCAAAGTCTCAAACTAACCACCAGGAGGATAGCAGTCTCTGCCTGCTATCTAGCCTCCGGTAGATATTTGCATGCGCGCACTGCAGCCCTTCTCCCCCCTCCCTCCCCCTCCCTCCCGTTCTACTGTCCCTCCCCCCTAGCGTTAAACCCCCTTAATATGCTGCTCCCCCATGTCCCCCAGCCCCCAACCGCATGTTTTTTTTTTTCCAAAAGCTCCCCAAACTCTACTTACCTCTCCGCTTCCCTCCGCTGCACTGATAAGACCGGCAGCCGCGTCCGTGATTGGCTGCCGCTCAGCCAATCACAGACCGACTGCCGTCCCGCCCCTCTGCTTGCATTCTCGCAAGCAGAGGGGCGGCAGTGCGGCGGAGGATCGAGGGAGAGTAAGTAAGAGTTGGGGAGCTTTTTGAAAAAAACAACATGCGGTTGGGGCTGGGGGACATGGGGAGCAGAATATTAAAAGTGTATTTTAGGGTGGACATACCCTTTAAAAGATTCCCTTTAATTTGCTTGTATTGTGCAGTTCTAACGAGTCAGTGAACAACATTTAATTCTATTAATGAAAAAGACCATTATTTTGGAGAGAAATAAATAGAAATATCATTTTAAAATTCAGTTTAAAATTGGGAATGACTGATCAAAGAGATTGAAAAAAATAACAAATATCATGTGTTTTTTATAGGTTTGAATACACAATTTTCCCCAGAAACACTGACTATTATGCTTGGTTTAGTCCTTATTTAATGCATTTTAATATTAAACAAAACTATGCAAATCCACATAAAATGATTTTTTTTATTTTACCCCAGAAGACTCTCAGTAAAAATACTAATGGCTTGTTTCCCATAGATAGAAATAATTGTGTTTTACTTTGCAATGTTTTTACTAGCTAGACACATTTTGGTCTAAATATTTATGTTCATTTACAGGACGATCTCTTTGTTTTTATTGTTTATGAATTGCACTGTAGTGTATCATTCAGTGGTTGCTGAATTGTTGATCGTACATTTTTTAAAACTTTGCTATAAAGATTCTATTTCAGTAAATAGCAGACTTTGTCTTATATACTTGTAAATGCTGAATATAAGGTTAGTGTATGCTCACTTAAATTAGTTTTTCAAAGCAATCTGTGAATTCAGGAATAATACTTTCATTGGGTCCTACCATTAGGATAATAATGTTAGAGGTATGGGATTAAAATTTGTTTAATTGTTGCAGAGATGTAAAGAAAAGAAAGTATGTATAATATAGTATAATTTGGAAATTTACTATAGTAACTTTCTGCATATGCTTGTGAAGGTTTCTCATTCATCCAGGTCATGGTATATCTGTTGTATTCAATTAGATCAACTGGACTTGAAATGTAGTTCTTGAAGACTTTTCGCTAGTCATCCGACTGGCTTTCTCAATTCAGAATGACTTGTACAGAATCTGTGGCAATTATGTACCCTGGAAAATCCCAATTAGCATATCACAGCCAGGTGTTAAGGGTGTGATTAGATAGTGGCTAAGAGGTGTTATAGGAACGCCCAGAGTAAGGTGTTAAAACAGCATTGTACATGGCAACAGTTGGTGTCGAACCCCCCACCTCTATTTAGGCTTGTTTTCTTTAAAATCCACCAGAAGGAAGTACAACTTCACAGAACACATTAAGCGGTGGACCAAAACATTAAATTCACAGGGAAGAGGTACAAAACAACAAACTGGCTTTCTTGGACTGCTTGGTAGAAGTTAAGAAAATGGTAAACTGGAAGTAGAGGTTTACAGACCAACCACACCATCAGTATTTGATGTTTGACTCCCACCAACCCTTTAGATCACAAGCTGGGGGTCATCAGAACCCTGCACCACAGAGCCGAGAACATCCCCACTAGCACGAGCGAAGGCAAAAGAAATGAAACATCTCAGAGGAGCCCTTAAACTTGTGGATATCCAGACTGGGGCCTTTGTCAAAAGAAGTAAAGGAAAAAAAGAACACAATACCAACAGTGAAGGGAAAAGCAAGACAGGAGGAAGAACATGGTCATCCCATATGTAGCAGGGTCTCCGAGAAATTAAGAGAAATTTTCAAAAAACATCGTATCCCTGTCTGCTTTAAAACCGAACAACCAACTGAGGCAGCAATTGGTACATCAGAAAGACCCAATACCAAAACACAAGAAAAGCGACATCATATATGCAGTGCATGTGCAGTGAGAATGCTCTGATTTGTATTGGGGGAGACCAAACAGCAACTGCATCAACATATGGCCCAGCACAGAAGAGCCAATTCCTCGGGTCAGGACTCAGCCGTCTATCTGCATCTCAAGGATAAAGGACATACCTTTGAAGATTGTAATGTTAACATACTGGCGAAGGAACGTGACTGGTTCAAGAGAGGTGTTAAGGAGGCCATTTATGTAAAATAAAGAAACCAAGCCTAAATAGAGGTGGGGGGGTTCGACACCAACTGTCTGCCATGTACAATGCTGTTTTAACACCTTACTCTGGGCGTTCCTATAACACCTCTTAGCCACTATCTAATCACACCCTTAACACCTGGCTGTGATATGCTAATTGGGATTTTACAGGGTACATAATTGCCACAGATTCTTGTACAAGTCATTCTGAATTGAGAAAGCCAGTCGGAATGACTAGCGAAACGTCTTCAAGAACTACATTTCAAGTCCAGTTGATCTAATTGAATACAACAGATATAACTTTCTGCATAGTTTGTAACAACATTTAACAGGCCATATGATCAATATAGACAAGTGGATGGCAAATCCATACAGAAAAAATATTTTATTTCTTGTTTTCATTAAAAAAATAAAACACCAGGCATGTAGGCTTCTAACTAGAGATGGCCGACATATAAAGTTTGGTCCATTTTCAAACATTTGAATAGTCTGGGTGATTTACAGAATAAACTAACATTGGTACTTTACTGTAAATGGTTGTGGCACCTGGGAAATGGTCTGGGGAACATGTCACTATAACCAAAACTTGTTAAACCCATTGTTAAACACGAGCGAACAACTGTCGGGGTTTTGTGCAAGCTACATTCGAGGGTTATGGCCAATTCAAGGGTTACCAATGATATTTTCGAGGGTTGTGAAATAGAACAAAAATTCGAAGGTTTCCAAAACTGAATGATACTTTTGAGGATTATCGAAAACAAACGCTACTTTCGAGGGTTACTGAAAATCGAAGGCTACATTCGAGGGTTAGCGAACTATACATTCTAAGGTTAGCGAAAATGATCTGTACATTCAAGGTTTACCGAAAACGAACAATACATTCAAGTGTTTTCAAACCTAACATTCTAGGGTTAACGAGCGGTCTGTAAATTAGATAATTATCGAAATACAGATGCGAGTCTGGAAAAACAAACTAGTTCGAATAGTTCGGTTTGAGTTTGGTTTTGGGTCCATCTCTACTCCTAAAATGTTTGGGCATATGTAGGGAACTATTTTGCTCAACCAAAAATGTTTGTAAACACAATTCTGCCTTAATGAGATTTGTGTTAAAAAGAGCACTCAGTATATTGTACATGTGTTTAGGAAACAGACATAGATGATTAACCTTGCACCTGCAGTCCTTGGAAAGAGAACCTTTTCCTAATGCTGTACGGTTGCAACACAGAAATGTTTGCACACATTTGCTGACTTCCCAGGTTGCTGACTGTTTTGCTATTAACCCTTTCACTGCCAGGAGATTTTCATTTTTTTTTGCGTTAACTGCCAGAAGAATTTTCAGGATTTTGCCCTCATCGCTTTAGACTAATTTTACAGTAGGAAACCTTGCAGTAAATCAGATATTATACATTGTTTTTTTCAGCACAAAGTCTACTTTACATGGTAACAGAATTTTGTAACTTTTCTGGAAATTTTACTGGAATTATGGGTAAATATGTAAAAAAAAAAAAATTTGCAAATTTTCATGGATTTTTTCCCATTTTTACTTATAGTTATCTTAAGGTTACACACAAAAACTCACTGTTTCTAAAAGCTTAGATACTCCCGAGTACAACGATACCAGATATATGTAGGTACCCGACTTTTCCTGTACAGGAGACCCCCCCAAACTAAAACTGCACCTTCAAGAATATTACACCAAATTAAAATATATAACCACTACTGACAGTTAACATAGAATATCTTCCAATTAACTAAATATCCCCACAAGTGAGATATTTTTAGAAACTACACACCGCAGGATTTTATGAGTGAGGTTAGTTTCGATCAAAATGCAGATACCCGGACCGAGCAGCTCTTCGTCCAATTGTAAGTTATTTTTTCTCACATTTTCCTTTTTTTTCCTCAACTGTAAAATCAGAGACAAAATCAAATGCGAATTTCAGCTAAAAACTGTGGAGGAAAGTTCAAACACATCTCAAATATGAAAGCCTAACCCCTCCCGAATAAAACGGTATGCCACATTCATGGTGTACCCAGAGACATGGCTACCAACTAACCCAGAGCGTGACCAGTGCCAAATGTCAGTAGCAGCAAAAAAAATTAGCCAGTTTTGTATTTGACAGCCCTGCAGTTTTTCCACAACAAACACCCCCCCCAACTCAGAAATACCCCCCACAAACTATATATTCCTGAAATCTACACACCTTCAGCTATGTACACGCTGTAGTTCGTTCATTCATGCCATCAATGGTGTGGGCGCAGTTCTTCGTAGAAGTTTGCACTTTAACCAGGAAAAAAAAAAATGAACATCAAACAACATTCAAAAGGTAGAAATCATGCCAAACCCCATGGAATGTAAAAAAAGTTACCAAATATCAATCTCCCAAATGTCCTGAATCAAACGGTATGCCATATGTGTGGTTACACACGCGGATGTGGAAGCGAAAAGCCACAAAGTGAGACAATGCACCATGGCTCGAAACGGCAAAATATTTAGCCAACTCCGAATTTGGACAGTCCTGCAGTTTTTTCAACAAAACACCCCACCCCGTAACTTAGAAATAACCCCCACAAACTATATATTCCTGAAATCTACACACCTTCAGCTATGTACACTGTAGTTTGTTCATTCATACCATCAATGGCGTGGGCGCAATTCTTCGTAGAAGTTCGCATTTGTCTGAAAAATGACAAAAAAACAACTTCAAAAGGTAAAATACATGCCAAAACCTCATGGAATCTAAAAAAAAGTTACTAAATATCTCTGTTGTATTCAATTAGATCGACTGGACTTGAAATGTATTCTTGAAGGACGTTTCGCTAGTCATCCGACTGGCTTTCTCAATTCAGAATGACTTGTACAAGAATCTGTGGCTATTATGTACCCTGGAAATCCAATTAGCATATCACAGCCAGGTTTTAAGGGTGTGATTAGATAGTGGCTAAGAGGTGTTATAGAACGCCCAGAGTAAGGTGTTAAAACAGCATTGTACATGGCAGACAGTTGGTGTCGAACCCCCCCACCTCTATTTAGGCTTGGTTTCTTTATTTCACATAAATGGCCTCCTTAACACCTCTCTTGAACCAGTCACGTTCCTTCGCCAGTATTTTAACATTACAATCTTCAAAGGTATGTCCTTTATCCTTAAGATGCAGATACCGGCAAAGCCAGTCGGATGACTAGCGACAACGTCTTCAAGAACTACATTTCAAGTCCAGTTGATCTATTGAATACAACATACCATGACCTGGATGAATGAGAACCTTCACAAGCATGTCTAATATCAATCTCCCAAATGTCCTGAATCAAACGGTATGCCATATGTGTGGTTACACACGCGGACGTGGAAGCGAAAAGCCACAAAGTGAGACAATGCACGATGGCTCAGAAACAGCGAAAATATTTAGTCAACTCCGAATTTGGACAGTCTACAGTTTTTTTCCACAAACACCCCCTGTAACTTAGAATAACCCCCACAAACTAATATTCCTGAATTTACACCTTCAGCTATGTACACAGTAGCTTGTTCATTCATACCATCAATGGTGTGGGCGCAATTCTTCGTAGAAGTTCGCATTTGTCTGAAAAAATGAACAAAAAACAACTTACTTACAAAGGTAAAATCATGCCAAAAACTTCATGGAATGTAAAAAAAAGTTACTAAATATCATCATCTCCAAATGTCCTGAATCAAACGGTATGCCATAGTGTGGTTACACACGTGGACGTGGAAGGCAAAAGCACAAAGTGAAACAATGCACGATGGCTCAGAACAGCAAATATTCAGCCAAATCTGAATTTGAACAGTCTGCAATTTTTCCCCACAAAACAACCCCACAAACCATATATTTCTCAAATCCACACACCTTTATCTACGGAATTCTGTAGTTTGTTCATTCCGTACCATCAATGGTGTGGGCGCAGTTCTTCGTAGAAGTTCACAGTTTTAGCAGATTTTCTAAAAAATGTGGAAAAAAACTCTCAAAGGTAGAAATCATGCCAAAATCCCAATAATGTAAAAAAAAGTTACCAAATATCAATCTCCCAAATGTCCTGAATCAAACGGTATGCCCTATGTATGGTTACAACACGCAAACGTGGAATCAACTAGCCACAAATGAGCCAATGAACATGGCCCATTACAGCAACTTTTCAGATTTGTCAGACTAACACCCCCTCTATTTAGAAATACCCCCCCCAACCTATATATTTTTGGAATCTACACATCTTCAGCTACACAATGGTGTGATTCTTTATGCATACCACCAGGTATGAGCGCAGTTTCATGTAAATTTTCGCTTTTTTACCAGATTTTCAGGAAATTTTATAAAAATAACAAAGTTAAAAATCATGGCAAATTTCCATGTCATGTAAAAAAACTTGTCAATTATCAATCTTCCAAATGCCCTGAATCAACGGTATGCCATATGCGTGGATGTACACAGGACATGGCCACCAACTTGCTCAAATGGGACACATGCACAAGTGTAATTACAAGAAAAAATCAAAGTGCTCTGTAATTTCAAACAGCCCCAAAACTTGGAAATGCCCCCACAAATAAACCCTCAACTAATTAATCTCCCACATGTTCTGAATCAACGTTATGCCATATGCGTGGATGCACACAGAGACGTGGCCACCAACTAGCTCAAATGGGCCATGCACAAATGCAATTACAAGAAAGAATCAAAGTGCTCTGTAATTTGAACAGCCTACACTTTTTCTAAGAAAACGTCCCAAACATGGAAATTCTCCCCACAAACTATATATTTTTGGAATCTACACACCTTCAGCTACGTTACGATGCCATGCTTTCATACATACATGAGAATTCCAGACCCACTGATCCAAAGAAGTCCATGTTTTTACGAGGTATTGTGAAAATAAATAGATGATTCAAGGGTTGAAATCCTACCTAAACCCTTTTGACAAGCAAAAAAACCCGTAAATGTCAATCTCCCACATATCCCATCAAAACGGTATGCCATATGTGTGGGTGCACACAGAGACTGGCCACCACTAGCTCAAATTGGACGCATGCACAAGTCCAATTACAGAAAAAATCAAAGTGTTCTGTAATTTGAACAGCCTAATCACTTGGAAATACCCCCCACAAACTATATATTTTTGGAAGCTACACACCTTCAGCTACGTGATGGTATCATGCTTTCGTATACATGAAGAATTCCAGGCGCTGTTATCCATAAAACCTGTGCTTTTAGAGATTTTGTGAAAAATAAAATAAGAGGACTCAATGGTTGAAATCCTACCTAAACCCACTCGGCAAGTAAAAACCCACTAAACGGCAATCTCCCACATGTCCTAATCAAACGGTATCCATAAGGTGGGTGCAAACAGAGACGGGCCACCACTGCTCAAATGGGATCCATGCGCAATTGCAATTACAAGAAAAAATTAAAAAATGCCACATACCCCCCCCACCCCTATCCCCACTCCCCCTTTTAGTGGAAAACCAGTTTAGTACGGAGAGTCCACACAAGTTTTTGCACACTTTACTGATCCTAAAAAATCAATACGGTCTTTTTTTGGTACCTCTGCAAAATTTCCTACTAAAATAGGCTTAGTTTCCTTGAAATCCAACAATATATGATCCCGCGTTTACTTTACCGATATCACCGGGGACATTGGGAAGCTTGGAGAGACAACGTTTTTTGCTAATTTATAGTTTTAGGGTAAAAAAAAAAAAGGTGTGTGTATCACTTTAAGATTATTTGTTGTGCATTTCCCCTTTTTTTTTGGGGATCATTCCCAAAGATGATCATCAAATCATCTTAGGGAATGATACCGAACTGGAATACGGGCATAAATGCCCGTTTTCCAATTCGAAATCCGATCGGAAAAATCACTTCCCGGAAATCATTTTCCATAGTGATTTTTCATTCATTGGCAAAGATCAATAATTTGGTGATCATAAGTGATCACCAAATTTTGATCTCTGTCCCCATTTGCTAAGTAGCAAAGACTTAGAAAAAATCCTATTTGTGAATGGAACTTTGAGTTCCATTCACAAATGTATAGTAAAAGCTGTCAGCTTGACAGCTTTTACTATACAGGTACGCAGCATGATCTAAATGGAGATCAAGCTGCAGTACCTCCACTAGACACCAGGGCACCTCTTACCACTTTCAAGGAAGACCCCGGTGAGGAGGAAGTCTCGCGAAGTCACCGGGTCTTCCTTTCCGATCCGGACAAGCTCCACGTGGGACCAGCCATCTCCCTATACGGTCACGGCAAAAGGTACCGTAACTCCCGATCCCCCCCTCGGATTTGGACGCAACCGAGGGGGATCGAGGGGCTAGGGGGCAGTTGAATGCTGCCCCCCGATCGCCCCTAGCGGGGCCAATTTTTTTTTAGGTGAAGGGAAGCCACAGATCGTATATTCACGATCTGTGGCAGTTAAAGCATTCTCTGCACAGATCGTGAATATACGATCTGTGGCAGGGAAAGGGTTAATGGGGCAAAACGAAGCAAGGGAACAAGTGCAAATATGGGTTACATCTGAAATCTGTATGGTTAAGTTTATATGATGGGATGAAATAGATGCATGGCCTTAAAAATGATTTTGATAACATGTTAAAGGGCATGTCCACCCTTAATTTACATTTTTAGTATATAATAGTAAATGTGCCCCCAGCCCCAGCCGCTATAATATTTTCCTTAGAAAGTCCTCAGATAGTTACTTACCATGCCTCGCTCCTTCGCTGCACTGCCCCGGCCCTCTGCTTGCACTAAAATGCAAGCAGGAGGCGGGACCGGCTGCCTGCTTCTCAGTGCGGCGAAGGAGCGAGACATGGTAACAAGTAACTATCTGGGAACTTTCTAAGAAAATAATTATAGCGGTTGGGGCTGGGGGCACATTTACTATTATATACATAAAGGGATTAACGCTAGGGGGAGGGAGACCAGAGCGGGTGAGAGAGGGAGGGGGAGAAGTGCTGCACTGCGTATGGCAAAATTCTCCCGAGAGCAGAAAGGAGGCAGAGTCCTATATGAACTCTGCTCTCCTCCTGTGTGGCCACTTTTTTGGACTTGGGGGGGGGGGGGGTTATTGGGAACCACTTGGAGCTGGGATGTAAGGTAAGGATTTTATCGCACTACACATTGGGGCCAGTAGTGGGGGGGGTGTTTATAGTTTTGGGGGTGGACATGCCCTTTAAACATAACTTGTTTATGCAAAATGTATGCACAATTCCAAACCACTATTAAAACCTTTAATTTTGTATATTTCTGTCGATAAAATTCCAAGTGATTGTTGTGGAACTAGCATTATTTATGTATAAACTGAATGAAAAATATTTAAAACTGTGAAAAAATGTTTACGTGTTGTCAGAATTAACCTGCCAAATGAATTTCCAATTTTCATTGATGCGCATTAAACAAACATGTTCTAACAAAGAATTGTAAGTAGAAAATTCACTGCATTGTAAATTGTAAAGATAAAAATATACAAGGAAAAACTGATATTTTAAAAATCTTAATAATCGCTTACAATTATAATTCGGTATTTGCTGAAGAACTTGTCCTTTTGTTTTCTATAGACCCCTATCCTAAGCATAGGGAACCAATAGCAGCAACTTTCCAACTGAACAGAACATCGGTACTCGCCGTGTACACAGATCTGTAGCCAATGACTGACTGCCATTGGCTATAAATCTGTATGTGTGCCCAGCTTTAACCATGTTTCAGTCATTGCTTTTGCCATTCCTTAAAGGAACACTAAACCCCACAAAAATAGTATTTGCCATTTGTTTATATAATTCACAGGGAGGGGAGAATGCTCCCTGTGAATAATATTACGCTTGGGGGACCGGGAACTTACCTTACCACCGCTCCACTCGCAGCCGCTTCTCTCACAGAACAGCTGTTCTCTCCCGATCGCGCGCCCTATCTTTTGTATTGGCACGCATGCGCCTAAGATAGGGCACGCAGTCGGGACAGAGCGGCTGTCAGTGAAGAAGCGGATGCGAGTGGATCGCGGTAAGGTAAGTTCCAGGTCCCCCAAGCGTAATATTATTCACAGGAGGTGAGAATAAGCGTTCTCACCTCCTGTGAATAATAAAAATGAATGGCAAATACTTATTTTTTGGGTTTAGTGTTCCTTTAATACCCTTCTTCTGTAAAGGGGATTTCTTTTGGATTGAGTCATTTACAACTAGATCAGGATTTGATGTAGCATCAAGGAGAGAACACCTGACTGCCTTACATTTTAAACTTGCTATACACATGGTTCCATTGGTTGCCTCACAACCGCAATCAGACTTCTTTGATAAAAACATTCTCTTTATTTGCACCTTTTAAAAAGCCTTGCCATGGCCAGGAACGGTTTAACAGATATGTCCTACGTGTTCAGGCTGGGCCCTTAGTCATGGACACTTCCTGTTCTCTCGGGATTCCCCCCCTTTTAAAGGGAAATGACCAATTAAAACAAATTCTATTAACAAGTGCATTAACCCTTCGTTTCCCACAACGTACCATAAATTGAAATAACATAAAACATGCTTTTGTAGAGTTCAATATACATAAATTATCTTATGAATAATCCTAAAACTTACTCTCCCTGGAGTCATTGATATTATTAACATTCTCATTGGAAATCATTCATTATAAATTGAACAATCAGGTATCCAGCCTGGTATCCAACTTGGAACATATTTTCATAAAGTTACAATACACATAAGTTGCCATATGAATGATTATAAAGCATACCCCTCCTAGAGTCTTATATATTAGTGAATATTTACATTGGAATTTTTTCATTATAAATTAGGCAATCAGGTATCCAACCTGTTAAACAACAATAGGGAGAGATAGGGAATCCATTTTATCCGGGATTCTACTGGTGAAAGTACAGTTAGACTAATTTGTGTATCCAGTGAGCTTTAAGTTTATTAAGGGCTTCCAATGTATCCCCTCAGTCTATTTTTTACTCAATCTATACATTTTATTATACAGTGGGGTATACCTTCCCCCTTTACACTGATTAAAGTGTCTACCGACTGGTGACTTTGTATCTGCCCTAGAGATATTATTAAGATGTTCTCTGATTCGCTCTTTAAGGGGGCGTGTAGTTCGTCCTACATACTGTTTATTACATCTGCTACAAGTGAGCAGATAACTACCCCCCGGGTGTTGCAATTTATATGTCCATATTTTATACGTTTTACCAGCGGTAGTAGATATTATAGTTTTGCCAACCTTTATTACTACACAAGTTTTTACACCGTGCCACATTTATGGGTGCCAGTAGTGGATAGCCAAGTTTTATTTTTGTTTTTATTCTTTTTCCTATCCCCCAACACAAACTACTGTGTCCCCCATAGTTCTTCCTCTCCTAGCCACCATCCGGAGTATTCTATTAGTTTCTTAAAAGTAAAAAATCCAGCTAGGTAAAGGATTCATATTATAACTGTTTATTAATTAGATGAAATTAGGGTGGGTAACTATGAACTAGTATTTTTAACAATTAACTAATAAACCGAGTTAAGGAAATATCTCAGTTTTTTTGTGAAATAGACCTTGTAGTCTGTTGAATATACTTTTAAATATTCAATATACAAAATGCAACATGTGAACGAACATACATTAAGCTCTCAAGGTACCCGTGTAAGAACAATATGGGCCCATTCTTGGCTGAGGAACGCCTACCCACCTGCCTGTTTACATTTGAGCGTATTGTTTTTGTTAGAGAGCTCTGCCACCGCCACACACAAGCCCCAGTCTGCCCCAAGTCAAGAAATGGTCAAACATTGTCTCAAAGCTAGTCTGCTGGACATCCCATGCACGTTGTCTCAAACCCCATTTTAAGCTTTAATTTTAACTTTACCCAATTCAGCTTGAGGGGTGGTCCTGAATGGTAAGCATTACTTACCTAAACTTCTGTTGACTGCTCCAGTACCTTTTGCTTTTTCACTTGGCCAATAGGAAGACGTAGTTCTTTAGATGAGCGTCTTCTTATTGGTCTCATTTCCAACAGCCAGAGAGGCATAGAGGACCAGAGCAGCAAAGGAAAGTTTAGGTAATTATTTACCGTCTTTGTTTACATATTTACTGTCTTTTTTTACATATTTACCGCCTTGTTTTACATATTAACCGTTTTGTTTACATACTTACTGTCTTTGTTTACATTGTAACATTTCGGTAGCAAGGACCGTTGTCTCCCAGGAAAGACAGCCTTTGGGCACAATTTAACACACAAACAGGCAACAGTCTTTGGATTGATTTTCAACTGACCTCAGTCAGTTTATTTGGGGTATTAGCTCACACAATAAATAATAATCCTATGTGCCCACACTGGCCTTACTAAACACAATAATGTCCCTGAGTTTGAACACTCACATCCCAGTACTCACCACCAGCTCTTGTGTCTCTCCCGGAGAATTAGCTGTTGGACCAGTCTCCTAATGGGTTTACAACTCTGACATCAGAGGTACTGGTCTGCCTGCTTGCAGACCCACAGGCTCCTTGCCGATCAAAACTCTTGGAGAATTAGCTGTGTTTGTACCCAGTCTCCACCTATGGGGTTTACAACTCTGACACTCGAGGGTACTGGGTCTGCCTGCTTGCAGACCCACAGGCTCTTGCCTGATCAAAACTCCTTGGAGAATTAGATGGTTGTACCCAGGCTTCTACTGGGGTTACAACTCTGACACTCCAGAGCGTAACTGGTCTGCCTGCTTGCAGACCCACAGGCTCCTTGCCTGATCAAAACTCTTCTAAAGCAGGCTACACCTGCCCTTTTAATTAGTGAGCTCCAGCCACAGGGAATTAATTGATCTAAACTGGACTGGACCAGCACTGAAACCATTTACCATTAGTGTCTTGGGCCACAGTAAAGCAAATTATATCACAATTTACATCATTTTATGACTTTCTTAAATTTACACCTTTACAACATATTTACCATCGTTTACATATTTCCTGTTTTTGTTTACATTTTTATTGTAGTTGTTTACATTTTTACCATCTTTGTTGACATATTTTTTTTACCATTTTTGTTTACTTGTTTGCCGTCTCTACTTACATTTTACTGTCTTTACATATTTACTGTTTTTGTTTACATATTTATAGTTTTTGTTTACTTGTTTACCGCCTTTGTTTACATATTTACCATTTCTGTATACACATTTACCATCTTTGTTTACATATTTTTCGTCTGTTTACATATTTCCTGTTTTTGTTTACTTGTTTAACTGTCATTGTTTACATAGTTACCATTTTAGTTTACACATTTACTGTCTTTGTTTACATAACCGTTTTTGTTTAACCCTTTCCCTGCCACAGATCGTATATTCACGATCTGTGCAGAGAATGCTTTAACTGCCACAGATCGTGAATATACGATCTGTGGCTTCCCCCCTGCAAAAAAAAATTTCCCCCCTGCTAGGGCCGATCGGGGGGCAGCATTCAACTGCCCCCCTAGCCCCCTCGATCCCCCCTCGGTGTGATCCAAATCCGAGGGGGGGATCGGAAGATACACTCACCTTTAGCCGGGTCCCGCGATGTGCAGCCGGTCCCACGTGGAGGAGGCGGAAAGGGGAGACCCCGGTGACGTCACGGAGCTTCCTCCTTCACCGGGTCTCCCTTGAAGTGGTAGGAGGAATGCCCCTGGTGGTCTAGTTGAGGTACTGCAGCTGATCTCAATTTGATCATGCTGCAGTACCTAGTATAGAAAAGCTGTCAAGCTGCCAGCTTTGTCTATACATTTGTGAATGGAACTCAAAGTTCCATTCACAAATAGGATTTTTTCTAAGTCTTTGCTACTTAGCGAAGACTTAGAAAAAAAATGGGACGAGATCAATTTTGGTGATCACTTCTGATCACCAAATATTGATCTTTGCCAATGATAAAATCACTTGCCTGGAAATGATTTCCGGGAAGTGATTTTTCCGATCGGATTCGATTTGGAAAACGGGCATTTATGCCGTATTCCAAGTTCGGTATCATTCCCTAAGATGATCTGATGATTATCTTTGGAATGACGGGGCAAAAAGGGGAAATACACCCAAAAAAAATTCTTAAGTGATACCACACACCCTTTTTTTTTTTTACCCTAAAAACTATAATTAAAAAAAAGTTGTCTTCTCCAAGCTCCCCAATGTCCCCAGTGATATGGTAAAGTAAGAGGATACTATTGTTGCGATTTCAAGGGAAACTAAGCCTATATTTTTATAAGGAAATTTGCAGAGTACCAAATAAAGACCGTTTAATTTTAGGATCAGTAAAGTGTGCAAAAACGTGGTGGACTCTCCATACTAACCGACTTCACAAAATACCACTAAAAGGGGGAGAGTGGTGTGTGTGGGGGGTGGGTTTGTGGCGTTTTTAAAAATTTTCTTGTAACTGCACTTCTAAATGCGTCGCCATTTGAGCTAGTTGGTGGCCTCGTCTCTGTTTGCACCCACGCAAATGGCACACCTGTTTGATTCAGGACATGTGGGAGATTGCTATTTAGTGGTTTTTTGTCTTGTCAAGTGGGTTTAGGTAGGATTTCAACCCTTGAATCATCTCATTTTATTTTTCACAAAATCTCGTAAAACACCGAGTTCTTTGGATCGCTGGGGTCTGGAATTCTTCATGTATGCATGAAAGCATGGCACCGTCGTAACGTAGCTGAAGGTGTGAGATTCCAAAAATATATAGTTTGTGGGGGGGGGAATCTCCATGTTTTGGGACTGTTTCCTTAGAAAAAGGGTAGGCTGTTCAAATTACAGAGACATTTTTTTTTCTGTAATTGCATTTGTGCATGCGTCCCATTTGAGCTAGTTGGTGGCCACGTCTCTGTGTGCATCCACGCATATGGCATACCGTTTGATTCAGAACATGTGGGAGTGATGTATTTAGTGGGGGGTTTATTTGCGGGGGGGCATTTCAAGTTTTGGGGCTGTTTGAAATTACAGAGCACTTTGATATTTTTCTTGTAATTACACTGGTGCATGCGTCCCTTTGAGCTAGTTGGTGGCCACGTCCCTGTGTGCATCCACGCATATGGCATACCGTTTGATTCAGGGCATTTGGAAGATGATAATTGACAAGTTTTTTTTACATGACATGGAAATTTGCCATGATTTTTAACTTTGAATGTTATTTTTATAAATTTTCCTGAAAATCTGGTAAGAAGCGAAATTGTACACAAAACTGCCACCCACAATTGGTGGTATGCATTAAAAGAATCACACCATTGTGTTACTGAGGTGTTGTAGAGTCCAAGAAATATATAGTTTTGGGTGGGATTTTAATTAGAGGGGGTGTTTAGTCTGGACAAATCTGAAAAGTTGCTGTTAATTGGGCCACTGTTCATTGGCTCACTTTGTGGCTAGTTGATTCCACGTCTGCGTGTGTGTAACCATACAAGGGCATACCGTTGATTCAGAACATTTGGGAGATTGATATTTGGTAACTTTTTTTTACATTACTTGGGATTTTGGCATGTTTTCCTTTGAGAGTGTTTTTTTTTATTTTTTGAAAATCTGCTAAAGCTGTGAACTTCTACGAGAAACTGCGCCCACACCATTGATGGTACGAATGAACAAACTACAGAATTTCGTAGATAAAGGTGTGGAGTCGAGAAATATATGGTTTGTGGGGGTTGTTTTGGGGGAAATTGCAGACTGTTCAAATTCAGATTTGACTGAATATTTTGCTGTTTCTGAGCCATTGTGATTGTTTCACTTTGTGTCTTTTGGCTTCCACGTCCACGTGTGTGTAACCCACCTATGG
This sequence comes from Hymenochirus boettgeri, assembly GCA_019447015.1. NCBI lineage: Eukaryota > Metazoa > Chordata > Amphibia > Anura > Pipidae > Hymenochirus > Hymenochirus boettgeri. The sequence continues at coordinate 328,370,252 of CM033469.1, forward strand.
CATACCGTTTGATTCAGGACATTTGGGAGATTGATATTTAGTAGCTTTTTTTTACCTTCCTTGGGGTTTTGGCATGATTTCTACCTTTCCTGAAGTTGTTTTTGTTCATTTTTTCAGACAAATGCGAATTCTACGAAGAACTGCGCCCACACACCATTGATTGTTGAATGAACAAATCACAGCGTTACGTAGCTGAAGGTAGTGTAGATTCTGAGAATATATAGTTTTGCGGGGTATTTCAAGTAGAGGGGTGTTCAGTTTGGAAATCTGGGGAAAATGCTGTTATTGCTCACTGCGCATTGTTTTACATTTTGACTAGTCGCTTCCACGTCAGGTGTGTAAAACCACACATATGGCACACTGTTTGATTCAGGACATTTAGGAGATTGATATTTGGTAAGTTTTTTTTACATTACATGGGGTTTTGGTGTGATTTTGTAACTTTGAAATGTATTTTTCTCTATTTTTCCAAGAAAATTGTGTAGAAATGCGAAATCTACGAAGAACTGCGCCCACACCATTGAGTATGAATGAACGAACTACAGTGCTACATAGCTGAAGGTGTTAGATTTCAGGAATATAAGTTTGTGGGGGGTATTTCTGAGTATCAGGGTGTTTTGTGGAAAAAACTGCAGACTGTCCAAATTCGGAGTTGGTAAATATTTTCGCGGTGTCTGAGCATCCGTGCATTGTCTCACTTTGTGGCTTTTCGCTTCCACGTCCGCATGTGTAACCACACATATGGCATACCGTTGATTCAGGACATTTGGGAGATTGATATTTAGTAACTTTTTTTTAGATTCCATCAGGTTTTGGCATGATTTCTACCTTTTGAAGTTGTTTTTGTGTTCATTTTTTCAGAAAAGTGCAAACTTCTACAAAGAACTCGCCCACACCATTGATGGTATGAATGAACAAACTACAGCGGTTACATAGCTGAAGGTGTGTAGATTTCAGGAATATATAGTTTGTGGGGGTATTTCTAAGTACGGGGGTGTTTTGTGGAAAAAACTGCAGACTGTCCAAATTCGAGTTGGCTAATATTTTCGCTGTTTCTAGCCATCGTGCTTGTCTCCACTTGTGGCTTTGCTTCCACGTCGCGTGTGGACCACACATATGGCATACGTTTGATTCAGGATTTGGGAGATTGATATTTAGTAACTTTTTTTTAGATTCCATCAGGTTTTGGCATGATTTCTACCTTTTGAAGTGTTTTTGTGTCATTTTTTCAGAAAAGTGCGAACTTCTACGAAGGAACTGCGCCCACACCATTGATGGTGATGAATGAACAACTAAAGCGGTACATAGCTGAAGTGTGTAGATTTCAGGAATATATAGTTGTGGGGGTTATTTCTAAGTTAGGGGGTGTTTTGTGGAAAAAACTGCAGACTGTCCAAAATCGGAGTTGGCTAAATATTTCGCTGTTCTGAGCCATCGTGCATTGTCTCACTGTGTGGCTTTTCGCTTCAGTCCGCGTGTGTAACCACACATATGGCATACCGTTTGATTCAGGACATTTGGGAGATTGTATTTGGTACCTTTTTTTTACATTCCATGGGGTTTGACAGTGTTTGACCTTTTTGAACGTTGTTTGATGTTCATTTTTTTTAAATAAGGTAAAGTGCAAACTTCTACGAAGAAATGCGCCCACAACATGATGGTATGAATGAACGAACTACAGGTTAATAGCTGAAGGTGTGTAGATTTCAGGAATATATAGTTTGTGGGGGGTATTTTTGAGTTGAGGGGGTGTTTTGTGGAAAAACTGCAGACTGTTCAAATACAAAACTGGCTAATTTTTTTTTGCTGCTACTGACATTTGCAATGGTCACGCTCTGGGTTAGTTGGTAGCCCTGTCTCTGGGTACACCATGAATGTGGCATACCGTTTTATTCGGAGGGGTTAGGCTTTCATATTTGAGATGCGTTTGAACTTTCCTCCACAGTTTTTAGCTGAAATTGCATTTGATTTTGTCTCTGATTTTTACAGTTGAGGAAAAAAAAGGAAAATGTGAGAAAGTAACTTACAATTTGACGAGAGCTGCGTCCGGGTATCTGCATTTTGATCGAAACTAACCTCACTCGTAAAATCCTGCGAGTGTGTAGTTTCTAAAAATATCCTTGGGGGGATAGTTTAGATAATTTGGTAGATATTCTATGTTAACTGTCAGTAGTGGTACACATTTTAATTTGGTGTAATATTCTAGGAGGTGCAGTTTTAGTTTGGGGGGGTCTCCTGTACAGGAAACGTCGGGTACCTACATATACTGGTATCGTTGTACTCGGGAGTATCTGAGCTTTTAGAAACAGTAAGATTTTTGTGTGAACCTTAAGAACTATAAGTAAAAATGGGAAAAATCCATGAAAATTGCAAATTTTTCATTTTTTTTACAAATTTTACCATAATTCCAGTAAAATTTCCAGAAAAGTTACAAAATTTTTACCAATATTAAAGTAGACTTTGTGCTGAAAAAAACAATGTATAATTATCTGATTTACTGCAAGGTTTCCTACTGTAAAATTAGTCTAAAGCGATTAAGGACAAAATCCTGAAAATTCTTCTGGCAGTTAACGCAAAAAAAAATGAAAATCTCCTGGCAGTGAAAGGGTTAAATTTTTACCGTCATTGTTGACATATTTACCATTTTTGTTTACTGTCTTTGTTTACGTTTTACCATCTTTGTTTACATATTTACTGTTTTTTTTATTGTTTACCGTATTTGTTTACATATTTACCATTTTTGTATACACATTTACTATCTTTGTTTACATATTTCCCAACTTTGTTTACATTTTTACCATTTTTTTACTTGTTTACCGTCTTTGTGTACACATTTGCCGTTTTTGTTTACATGTCTTTACATTTTTACCATCTTTGTTAACATGTTTACCGTTTTGTTTACATATTTACTGCCTTTGTTTCCACATTTATCGCTTTTGTTTACCGTACTTATTTACCATCTTTTTTTTACATTTTTACCATCATTATTTGCATATTTACCATCTTTGTTAACACATTTACCATCTGTTTACACATTTACCATTTTTGTTTACTTGTTTACCGTCTATTCCCACTAAATATTGATCTTCTATATGTCCCAAGTAAATCCGTATCCTACATGTAGGGAGTAACGCATAACATTGGGGCTGAGCATACTTGCATTTTTTAGACTAAACAACCCTTTAACTGGAAAACAATTCCATTAAATATATATTTTTGGAATGTACACACCTTTAGCTACATAACAAGGCCATTTTTTCACACCTATGCATATAATTCCTTCACGCATTTAGGAAATTTCAGGAAAAGAAACTGTGTGCAATTTACATTATATGAAACAGAAAGAGACAAACATACCCATAGAGATAGATGGATAAATACTGTAGAAAAAGGAAACACAGATTTTCACCAATTAATGATGCCGGTATAGCAAACTGGGATTTTTGATACAGGTACAGCATACTTGGATTATTGATACATGTACAGAGTACTGGGGCTATTGATACAGGTACAGCAAACTGGGATTGTTGATACAGGGACAGCATACTGGGATTATTGATAAATGTACAGCGTACTGGGGCTATTGATACAAGTACAGATACAGGTACAGCAAACTGGGATTATTGATACCGTGACAGCTTGCTGGGAATATACATACAGGTACAGCAAACTGGGATTATTGATACAGGTAGAAAGTACTGGGATTTTTGATATTGATGCGATCTCCACCTCCCCCATACACCTCTCTGCTCTGGTTCAAAATGATTTATTCACATATCCAGCTGCCTGCTGCACTTACAATCGCTAGTGCACAGCAGTGAGAGCCAGAGAAGGAGTTTGAATCTCCTGCTCACTCTGCACGCGCAATTGGGGTAGAGGGAGGGAGTGCACTGGCTCTGAACACAGCGACGCTACTGCCATTTCTATCTTCTCTGCTCTCTTGCACATGGTTACCACATAATGCTGGTGCAAGAGGATTTGTCACATGCTTTGCAGGGCACCTGATTGGTGTGGAGCTTTCCTTGCATTTCTTTACAGTAAGAGGTACGTGCTGTGTCTTAGGGTCATGGTAGGCTTATGCAACTGGCGCTGGTAATAGTTAAAATACGCTGGTCTGCAGCCGTTCTCCAAGTCAGAGAAAATGGGGGATTTGCTGTTTTCTAAGCAGAAGGGGAGATTCTGGGCACCGGTTATCTCCATCTAAACACGCCACTGACACTAATATTTTCTGTTTTTCAGATTTCTTAATCCTATGTATTTATATTTTTTTTGTGTGTGAAAAATAGTTAAGTTCTTTTTTTGCCATTTTTGTTTGACAACCTTGTTTCTAAAAGGTCTGATTCTTCAACAATACCAGAAATGTATGGGTACCTCACACTTCCTATCCAGGAGGCCCCCCAAGACTAAAATAGCACTTGAAGAATTTTACATCAAATTAAAAGCCCTTCTAACAGTCTAGAATAACTACCATAATATTCCCACAAGTCAGTGGCATAACTAATGGGCCCGCGATCAGCTGTTTTTAAGAGCTGATCGCAGTGCTGCTGGGGGTGGAGTGTTGGGATCCTGCCACCAAACTTGCAGGGGAGCCTGGGCCCTTCCAGTTTCACAACTGCCACACAAGTGAGGGAATTTTAGAAACTACATACATTTTGATAAGTGGTATAATTTTTAATCAGAATGCAGATCCCGGGACACAGCTGTTAAGCAAAAGTTTTTTTTTTATTATATTTTCCTTAAAATATAAAATCATCAACAAAGTCAAAGATGAATTTCACAAAAGATAACCTTTGGGAATGACAAAGAAATTGAAATACGGGCCATCGGAAAAACCACTTTCCAGCACAGATTAATACTTTGGGATCAGAACTGATCACCTAGTATTAATCAGTGCCCCCACTTTCTTCTAAGTTTTTGCTCACTAGCAAATGGATCTCAGTCAGTGCTATAGCAGGAACTGAACTGAAATCTGACTGGAGATCACATTTCAGTACATTCCCTTCCACTGGACCGCCAGGGGAGACAGGGGAAGACCCTGGTTCAGAGATGAAGTCCTCTGACGTCACCAGGGTCTTCTTTATATTGCACTACTGCATATCTCCATAATTTTGGCTTTCCTATATGATCCAGCTTTTGGAGGGTTAATTTCCCTGGATCCACACATCAGGGTGTAGGGTGGCCCCTAGAATGTGCCCTCTAACCCCTGCTGGCAGCATTTAAAAAAATATTAATTAAATAGCAAGTATGTATCGGATACCTACAATTGTATAGTGTTCCACTTCTAACTATGCCACCATCCAATAGCACAAACATTTCACACATAACTAATAATACTGTTGGCAGCAAAAACAGGCGATCAGGCAGAATAACTGCTTAATTTACTTTTAATCCATGTGCTTCCAACATGTTTTGGGCCACACAGGACCCTTTCTCAAGTACTTAAATGGCATGTCCAGTGGGAAAAAAACCTTTAGCTTTAAATGCAGAGGGGCCCCCCAACCTAGGTTTCTTACCTGACCCGGCCACTTGCCGCTTCTCCTCTGCTCTGCGACACACTTCTTGGTTGCGGTTGTCAGTAAAAGAGCAACATTACGTCATGCCCAATTGCCTGACAGCCACGATAAGGAAATAGAGCGACTGTCAGTGCGAAACAGGAGCAGGGGGCGGCCTAGGTGGTGAGGGAAATATTGATAATGCAAACCTAGGTTTAAGGGGGTCCTCTACATTTATAGCTTTATAAGTTTTTTTTCACTAAACATGCCCAGATGCTTTTCGTCTGCAGTTTAGGAAGAGTGGTCCTCATTTTCACCTTTAGCAGAATTTCAGAATTTGCTTACGATAATTCAGATCATTCTGTTGTTCCAAATTCCCGTTTTTTAATAAGTTTGCTTCTTTGCTTAACTTTATTCCCAAAACAGAGCTCCTGACTTTTCACTCTCGATTAGCCACACTTAAAGAAAATGTTGATTAGAAATCTTTTCTTTCTCAGGCCCACTGATTATTTTCTGCTCCATCTTTGCCTGTTATTACTGACGACGAGGAGAATAATGAGGTTGATACAGTTTTGCATTCCATGAGGTCAGGTGTGCAGTAAAGATATTTGTTTAAATAGAAAGGTGACCATTTAATGTCATGCAGAAGGGAGGTCGCTGGGTTGCAGATGACAGGCTGCATGCTCTAATAAATTGTAATCCATGACATGCTGGGTGCTTAAGGGACATTGGGACAATATCCTATGCAGATGCTCATCAACTTTTCCCCCCCTACTTTTGGAGCTTATGCAGCCATGCTTCTGAAGTTCTGTCAATGACGTTTTGTCCTGTGTCCAGTTAAGTCAGAAGATGGTGATGGTGTTTCCTTTGGGATTGGGATTGATATACATCAATCCCTGGCTCCCAGAGTCTGAAGCTCAACTGCATTCAGATACCACCCACTCCCATGCTTACTCTGGGCTAGATGCTCCAAGAAGATCACAGTCTGTTTTTTAACACTATTGCATACATGACAGAAAACCTACTAGTGTTGGAGTCACTACATTCCATTAGCACTGGAATTATTTTAGAGGGAGGAGAGGGTGCTATTGATATAGGCAGGTTGTCTAAAATATAGCTAGCAGCTAGTGTCAAATAAATAAATGCAAATAAACATATTGACATACGCTTTGATTGTTTGCATAAATTTACATCTAGGCGGTGTGATATCTTGGTTTTGTTCCAAATAGCCTTCTTTTAAAGAGTCGCAGTACCATAATTATACCAAACCTAAGCGTAAGAAATCCCAAAACCTGATTCTATCAAGAAATGAATGAGATGAAAAGGGATAACTCATGTTTCTGCTAAATTGCAGAAGTACAAGACCATATGAAACCTGACTCTTTATCACTGCTTAATTTAGTTCCTTTTTTAAAATATTGCTTGCTTGTTAATGTTTGTGCTTTATATTGTACTTTGCACAAATGTGATTTTTGTTTACTTGTCTACCCATATATAGATATATATTTTAGATTTTGACTGTTATATTTTAACTTTTAAATTCAAGAGGTACTATTGGGTAACATATCCGTGTTTCAGAGGACCATAAAGGTACATGTCAGATGTGTCTTTTAATCTTTAATGAAATAGCTAACATTTCTTGTATGGATGGCTACAAATAAGCATCAAACATTTGCTTTTTGGCTTTAAGCCTTAATATAGATTTATGCAAAACTGGTTTGGAAGCTGTATATTGAATATATACTAATCTACATAAGGTAATTGGTCCTTTGCATGCTCACCACTTTATTTTTTATTTTGAAAATCATTTCATTGGAAAATCTTATTGCTTTTTAAAGCATATGTGTTGTGGAACATTATTGATGTTCAGCAGTTAAAGTCCAAAACACTATAATTTGTAAATTTACATTGATGATTTCAATAATGTTTTTACTCACTTTATGGTTGTTCTTTAGCTTGGGTAAAAAACTGCTCTGATCACAGTTAGGCAATGCTGGTGGCTATTTTAAGGGAAAATGTATTTTAACTAGAATTGTCAACCATTTTTACACAGTACTTAGGGCTAGGCCACACTGCTGCGTTTTTGTGCATTTGCGCATGCGTTTATGCTTGCGGTTTTTTCAGATCATTGAAAACGTGGCAATGCACTGTAAACGCGCATTTTCAGGTGCGTTGCGCAAGCACATGCGTTTTCCTATACCTAATGAAGAAAACGCATGTGCAAACGCAACGTGCCCTTACACATTTGTTATTTTCAGATTGCAAAACTTGTTGATAAAATAATCGAACAAACATATTTCCGGTCTAATAATTAGTATGCTCCCATTTTGTGCACTGGCTACCTCTTACACCAGCCCCATCATTAATTCTACCATGTCAATTAAATGCAAAATCTTGTTTATTCCAATGCAAGGGTCTTAAAAATGGCCTTGTAACCAATCATAATAAAGTATATGTTGCCAAAGCATTGTTCTATTATGTGTCGGCATTATTTTGCAATACCTGTACCTGAGCTTTAATGGAATTCCCGAAAGATAATTTTGAGGAAATATATCTCCAGGACATCTCATTTTTGTTTCTGTGAAAATTTATTTGCTTATTATCCAAGGGCAAATGACTTCCCAGCATGCTCCCACCCATGTCTTTTTCAGTCAACATCTTTCAAATCTCTCTGTTAGTCTTTTGATCAAACTTTTTATCCCTGCAATTTTTATTCATTTGATTTGTAGGAAGATTATGTATAATGCTGTTAACAAATACCTCATAGTTTTAGGTCCAGTGTGTATTTGTATATGTTTAACGTTATTTAGTTAACTACTACATTATGGTTCCAGAAAGTGGTAAAACGTAAGTGACAATAGAGCTAAAGTGCAATTTTTTCACCATTCGACCAATACACTGAACTGTCGGTTGATTGGGCTGAAAAATTGCATGGTGTGTACACAGCCTTAGCTTATCAATTGATATTGAGAGGATCCATGTCAGAGAAAAGAGATACCTGTTCAGACTACACATTAGGGAGCTAAGTTTCAACATTTAGTTACAAAAACACTGTAGTTTTCCTTCACCTGAGTGTTGATAACACTTTCTTTTACCCCCATAGCAAATGATGGTTCTTCCTTTCAGGACTTGAGGCCCTACACATAATAATAAAATTGCACGATACTCATCTTCTGGTGGCCATTGGCCAATGATAAAATCGCACTGACAAAAACAAACTGTTTATTTAATTGCTAAGAATATTATTTGTATAATCCCCTTACAAAGCATTCAAAGTCCAGATCACAATGCCGTTCTAGTCTCACAGTTAGTAAATGGGAAGAGCTTTAGATGGCATTGCGATCAGTACTTGGTGAAGGCTTTCAGTCCAATTTCTGACAAACCCAGGGGTTTAGGTACTCACCCTGGGTATTTTTAAGGGGGAGAGAGGGGTTTCGGGTGCTACAGTTGTACTTTATTGCGTTGTGCACAAACTGAACTTGCATTATTAATCACCCTACTGAACTTTGAAATGAAATAAGAATACAATCCTGAGTATTGTGCTATGAGGTAGCACAAAACTTACCAAACCAGGTATTGTATTGGGTGCCATTTCCAAAAACTAGTGTAAAACCCACGTTAACCCAATATTACGTAGGATTGCCTGGATTTTAGCACTTTTTTTATTGAATCTCCTTGTTAGAGTCTTACTCAATAAGAGGCACTAATATTTGTATGTTTTCTTGATCTGCAGCAACCTTTTCGTTTTTAGCAAACGTAAGCAAACTGCAGATAACCAGTTAAAAGGTATAATCTGATTGGTTAGCAGTTTTAGCAAATGTTTGTATTATTATTATTGAATAAAGGTGTTACACTGTAAACCTTTAAAGCCAAATTAAAGTTCAGAGCAACATTTAATGCTGAATTACAAAAGTCAAAAGTTTGGCCATAGCAGACATGGGCATTAAAGAACATGAGAAATTCCTCCTGCCAGGGAAAGAAAAAGCTATTCTATTACTGTAGCTTTACGTCTTTGAAATATAGGGCATCTTTCCCTTGGTCAGAAAGAGGCAGTATTGACAGTAGCTAGGAAATTAACCACCTCTGGCAGAAGAAAGCAAGATTCATCGGAGCAACTAAGCAATTTGAAAACATCTAAAGAACATTTTGGATTGAAGTAAAAATACCAACAAATGCTATTACAAGGTTGACAGTGTGAAATTGCGAACAGTAAAAGAACTTTTATCTTCAGAGAACCAAATGGTTTCCTGACATGATGTATGCTGAGTGAGAATATATATGTTTATGATTAAATACATTACAAAGGGACCCGATAGGCATAGCTATATCTGTACATTTTTCATTTATAATATGAAATGTATTCATTTTGTATTACCTGAAATTCTGTGTGGCCATTTCCTAGGCAGCTTTAAAATGTTTATAAAAAGATTGTAACTATGAAAACATAACATTGTTGTAAACTATTAAATCAAGATTAAGATATTGCTAGCACTGCTTAAAAGTGATAGGTCTTGGTTTTGTGGTTCTGGAAATGTACTTGTAAGTTAATTGCCTGTGGTGGTTCCTTCTAGAAACCTACTAACCACCAGAACTACCCCATTACTATTATCAGTAGGGTTGGTTTAGGATTAATGTATATTGATTCATGTGCAAGAATTTTATAAATGTCTATATTTTTGGCACTGTTAGAAGTTGTGGGTAACGCAAGTTAACCACCCAGTGATATAAGGGATATTATATACCCTAAACTGCAAACTGTTGCAGGGCTTTATAATGCTGTTATAATGCGTACATATAATGCTGTTGTTAATGGTTAATCTCTATTTTGTGATGCACAGAGAGACACTGTCTGTATATAACATTGCTAGTGCGATTGCTCCAGAGAGCTGATGTCTCTCCCCGCATTGTAAGGATCCACCATACTACAGTGGTGCTTTTTACAGTGGGTTGCAATGCAGTTTTTTTTATTTTTCGTTCACACTGTTAAGCGTTTTGGTGCATCACACCAAAACGCTCGCAGCACATAGGAGTGAACGGCCATATGTGCTGCGATACTGTGCATTGCATGCATTGAAAATGTCCACTGTTATGTGTTAAAACAGCAGAACATTGGACTAAATCACTAGCGCTAAGTTCAGTTTCGGTAAAGAATCTGAAAACATGAACGTAGCCGTAGTCATTTCCGGTTTTCCATCCCTTTCACTGACATGAAAATGTGAATGGTCCACACTATTGCACATAATGGTAATAGAATGATGTGATTTCTAAACTAACAGCTTGAAAAAGCCTACAGAAACATGTAAAGAGGGGCCTCTAAGCCTCAGTGCAGACAGTTTAAGACCCTTATTTACATTTATGCAGTTGCAATTTTAGCAGACTTATATGCTAATTTACCCAGAGGTGCTGGGCTTAATTCTTGTTTTAAAGTTGCGTTAGCCTATCTAATATAGGCTTTGCAGTGGCTACATTGGTTTCCGGAAGTGAACCATGCAGCTGCTGCAACCCTATTCAATATGGGAACTGCTTAGATTTTTTTGTGAAAATCTAACACTAGCCTCAAGGCTGGTGATAAACTTTCATGCACAGAACCTGATTTACTGAGAGACAATAGTACATAGCACTGCTCTTAGCGATAGTGGCTCTCGGTAAATGAGGCCATTAATGTTTTGCTAGTTATTATACTTTTGTTTATTTCAAGGGCATATATTTGTTTATAAATTCCAAATGCATTGTAATGTGTTATGACCTTGCACCACCTCTGCAGTTTTCTGTTAAATTTAGTTTTAATACTGCTGACCTTTCTACAAGGTTATATAAAATGTAATAAAGATCATATTGTATACTTTAATGTAGCTGCCTCCATAGTATAGCGGTAACTAGGTACTTAACCTTCTAATATTTAAGTTGAATGATACTATCTTTAGAACAATTTCACTTATACTATTCAATGCTAATATAAAGCCTGAATGAAGAATGCCTTTCTCCTTAGGGTTTTATTGTAACAAAGGAAAATTAGAAGGTCATTTATTGAAAAAGATCAGATCAATCCTACTGCTGCTTCCAATCTAACAATTTAATTTCCATTCGTTGCATAGAATTATGATCTTAAAAGCAAAATTAAAAAAAAAAAATAATTACACATGACTACACATTAAATACCACATATGCAGTCCTGACTGATCCCTATACGTGGTATTGGAATTGGTTGGCTGTGCACCCACACATACGAAGGAACTTATCGTCCGATACTGAATTTTTTTTTACCTTTATACTCTGGAGGTTGGTGTTGGTGAGTTGATTATCACTACAATTAGTCATAAGGGTTAAGTGACTGAGCAAAAAAGAAAGATGGGGGGTTATAAGGGCATATTTATAAAGCAGTGTTGTACTTTTTTTTTTTTTTACCAGACTTTGCCACACATTTTCCAACTTTTTTTTTTTTAGCAAACAGCATGCTTATTGATTAACACCACATAACCCATGCAATGTACAACCTACAGTACCTGTAATTAACATAATTGTTATTAGTTGCAAGAAATGTACACACACACACACAGGTTTTGTGTGAATTGTGCTGGAATGAATGTTAACAGCCTCGGGCTTTTTCAATACAAAAATAGATTAACAGTAGCTACAAGAATAGAGGTTCACTCACTACCTACAGACACTTGTGTACAAACAAAAACAGCCTGAAACCTAGTTACTTAATGGAAATTTCCCAGGTGGAGAACACAATAAATGGTCAAAATGAGAAGTGTTTTTTCTAAATGTGTGCTAGAAAGTTGAACTTTGGGGAGAGGAGTTTCTGCACCTTAAATGACTTAAACAAGGTTTTAGAGAAATACTGAGGAAATGTCACGCAGCTCATACAGAAGTCTCACTCTAAATAGTTGCCTCTGGCCCACTAATGGGAATGCAGCAAACTGTGATGGACCTCTAGCATTTTGGATCATTTTCCAATCTCAAAAGGTAAGTACATATTTAAAACACATCCTTAAATAGATTAAGGCCATGTATGTTGGTCGTATCTTTGCCACATTTCCTCAAATAGGCCTAACATAACAAGTAGGACCATGGCTAAAAAAAGCAACATAAATGCTGAAATTATTTAAAGCCATGTATAAAGTTTAAAAGCAAAAAATTTTTAAATTATAGCATGGGTGTCCACAACATGGGGAAGCACCTTACAGTAATGAGGAAACTATAGTTCTCCTTTAAAGGGTATGTCCAGCGAAAAATTTACAGGGTTATTCTATAAAAGTTCGTTGAAAATGGTGCTAATTTTTCCCCAACCAATCAGATGTTAGCTTTCAAATGGTACATAATATCTGATTGGTGGGGGCAAAATTAGCACCATTTTTAACAATAAGAACTTTTATTGAATCTCCCTGTTAGTTTGTTTCTAACTGATTTACTGAAGAACAGGAGGTAAATGGACCCGCTCCAGCGCTGACTTCACTGACAGTCTCCGACGCGCCCTTGCTCCCTCGCACTGTGCCCGTGGGTAAGTGTCTCCTCCTCTCCTGTAAGATTTACTGAAAAACGGGAGGTAAGAGATTGTGCATTTACCTCCTGTTCTTCAGTAAATCAGTTAGAAACAAACTACAATTTTTGCTGGACATACCCTTTAAGTTTCATTCTCATAGTTGCTACCTTGCTTTTAGCCAATATGCTCACTGTTCATTTTTTATAATTGTTAGTTAATTAATGTTTGTTGTAAAAGGCCTGGTAACTGTCACTTTAAAGGACCTGTAAACTCCAATACTTCTTAAAAATGACTAAGTGCCATTCGTTTCTATTATTCACGGGAGGTGAGAACGCTTATTCTCACCTCCCTGTCAATATAGGACGCTCGGGGGACCAGGAACTTACCTTACCCGCCGCTCCACTCGCAGCCGCTCAGTCTCTGACAGCCGCTCTGTCCCGACCACGCGCCCTATCTTAGGCGCATGCGTGCCAATTCAAAAGATAGGGCGCACGATCGGACAGAACAGCTGTTCAGAGACTGAGCGGCTCGAGTGGAGCGGCGGTAAGGTAAGTTCCGGTCCCCCGAGCATCCTATTATTCACAGGGAGGTGAAATAACGTTCTCACCTCCGCTGTGAATAATAGAAACGAATGGCACTTAGTCATTTTTATGTGTTTAGTGTTCCTTTAAGAACAAGGGTGTATGTGTGCTTTTATTCCCAACTTCCATTCCGGAGGTTCTGTGTGCATCATTTGTCAATTTGTTTGTATATGAAAAATGCAATGAGCAGTTTGATAGATAGACAATTTGCTTTTTTTGATATAGATTTTTTGTCATTGTGCATTTAATGCTGATCCTTAGCAGTTACGCCCTTAGAAAATATAAAACCGCATTGCTAAATATGTCAGTTTACATTATAGGCATTACGGAAAATATTGGATTTATTTTAATTTCTGTAATGTAATTTTTATACTTCACACTCACGCTCGTTTTGTATCCTAGGTAGATATTTTAATGAAAGATTGTATTTTTTAATTCATAGCACCAATTGTATACAAATGGTATGGTGAATGCTTTTTATGAAGTTGGATATATGTCCAATATATCTAACTTGAACCATGAAAATATAATATAGTTCGACTTTTAGTATATATATATATCCCTTATATTATATAAATATATTTATATCTTCATAGAAGATTGCGATTGAGTTTTTAGGGAGATACCAATGTGGGGGGGGTTATAGGATATTACATATAGGAAAGTTGTATATGTATGTGTGTACTATCTCACTATTACATTTAAATGACCATCAATAAATGTATATAAAGTATAGTAGTAAAAAGTAGAGTACTGTGATACTTTTAATGGACTAACAGTATAGTAGACAAAATTTCAAGGGATCAACCCTCTCACAGTACTTTTTACTACATATATTGGACTAATACAGCAAGTATAAAGTATAGTACTGACTTATATTAGGTACAAGACAAAATATACAAAATACATAAACTTAGCTGAGATCCCTATTTCAAAATGGAATGGTCAAATGGCAGCTTAAATCACACCCCTGTGTCTGCTCCATGTGAAAGGAAGTGTAATCCAAAAAAAGTTTCTGTCTGCTACACAGGATGTGATGTGTATTGTAATGGACATATACACCAAGGTTCCTCATATACAACCTCCAGCCTGCAGGTGGGGTCAGTGAGGGATAAAAGACAAGACATCCCTGCTCTCTATGGCTAGGAGAAGAGAAAGTGAAAGTAGACTGGTGTGTGCTTTGGAGAGATATTGAATGCAACACAAGATCCTGTTACCACCTGTTGGGAGGACAGATTATTGGACAGACAATTTACCTTATTGGATACAAACTCTGAGGCAACAGATAACTGTGTGCCATGCTACCCATAATCCTTCCATAAAGCAGTGATCCGGTACAAATTGGTGGAAGCAGTGCTGGTAATACCATTTATTCTCCCTGTTTTCTCTGTATATTCTCTATATTAAGCTATGGAGGCTGCTACTGATAGTATTGATTTAAATCCTCCTGTCCTTGTATCTGCAGATGAAATCCCCCAATTAGACTGAGTAGCTCTACCAGGCCCAATTGCCAAACCTAGGGAGTGGACTGATTGGCTAGAACAATTTGAATTGGTAGCCACTATTAATGGTTGGGATGAAGGTGCTCACTTGCAAGTCCTTAGCCTTTTGGTTAGTGGTAAAGCCAGGCAGGTATACCAAGGATTTAATGTAATACCGAAATAAAAAGCAGTTATCAGTTATTAAAAATGTAAGCAATTTTTTTTCAATAAGATCTGTAGAAAAGAGTATATAAAGGATAAATCCATTTCTTTAGGTAAACTGGAAATGAGAAATGTTTGTTTATACATTAGATTATTAGGGCAATGCTATTATAATAACATGATGCAGTGAGGTACCTTCTGTTATAATATATGAGGTTTCACAATTTGTAGTAAGGCGCACTCCTTTATCACTAGCATGTGCTCTTGTGTATCCAGTGGTGCTGGTATCCTGGACGTCCAGCTACGTCTCCAAGGTAAGTTTCAAAGAAAGAAATTCGGAACCGCACACACTTCTGCTGTTTGGGTCCTTAACCCATTTATTTAGTGGATATACAACAGTGTAACGTTTCGGGGGAACTCAGCCACCCATAATCTGATGAAGGGTGTCTGAGATCCCCCGAAACATTACACGGTAGTATATCCACTAAATAAATGGGTTAAGGACCCAAACAGCAGAAGTGTGTGCGGTTCCGAATTTCTTTCTTTGCTAATATATGAGGTACCATCACCACTTGCCGTGGTCTACTCAGAATTAATCTATTTGGTTCCTCTGGAAGCCGGTGACTGAGTAACAGTTTAAAATATACCTGTGTAAAAATTCTATATCCACACATAGCAAAACATACACACACATAATTTCCATTGTGCATTAATGGTCACACTTTTGCTAGTATATATATATGTATATAATATATGTATATATATATATATATATATATATCTCTCTATATCCAGGGCACTCACAGGACTTATCCACAATGTCAATGCAGCAGTGTTGGAACTGCGACCAACGTGTTTCAGCCATTATGTCGGCTGTCCTCAGGATCGTTTTATATATATATATATATATATATAGAGAGAGAAATTGTGACTACAGGGCCCTCTGTTAGTTTTAGCAGCCTAACAATTGTTTATATGTATTTTTTGATTTTTTTTTCCAATGAGTATGTGCATATTTAATTTTATGGGAGGGATTAGCAAGTACTGCCTCATTCTTCATTAGATGCAGAGCAATTTGTGATGTAATATCCCTTTACTGGTGATGTAATATCCTTATACTGGTGATGTAATATCCTTATACTGGTGATGTAATATCCTTATAATAGAAAGGGTTTATTAGATGTGTTTTCTTGAAGTCTGATCTGTGTAACATGTAGAAACACAGGGAAATATCATTCTAAGCAAGAGAAGATAAATTTTCCTCTTAATTTATGTAATCAAATTTATTGCAGTCTTTCCAACAAACCACTTTGCAAAGTGCAGGTGCATTACACCCCCACATTCACACTTAATTTTCCTGCTTTTGATTTTCTGTCTCATCTCCCTTGATGATAATAATTTCTGGACAGGACCTCCTTCCTATGGAGTCATAAATTTTCTCCACTTGTAAATGGCATTCAGATAAATATACTGAACAACTGTATACAATTTTATTGTAGTGAGTAGTATCCTTGTGGTATTATCACCAAAAGTGCATATTTTTTATCTTTAATAATGGTAGGTTAATTTAGGAAAAATACAGTTTTAGAGCAGTAAGGTAAAATGTATAATAAAATAAGTATTGTATTTGAGAAAATATAATTAAAATAGAAACAATTATTATAAAATCTGCATCCTATTCACTTCTCAACCATTCTCAGTCCTAAAACTGAACAAAAACTGTAAAGCTGGCCATACATTAGACAATGTACCACCCATCATTTCTGCATCATTCTGACATTTTCCTGGGCTGATCATTTTACGATTGTCTTTCTATTGCAAAATAAATGGGCTAGTGCGGGGAATTCCACGGGATGAGGTATTACCGCTACTCTGGGTGATATTAGAATGAATCTACAGTCAAATCTAATATTTATTTAGTATAAGGACAACATAAGTCTTCAATGTCATCACTTACATGGAGCTGGAAAAGCACTCAATTGCATTTACTCGATTGTAAGCACTATGGGGCAGGTACCTAATTTCCTTTTGTGGCAAGGCTCTAGCACTTCTATTTATATATAGAAGTATATATAGTATAGTATAATATATAATGTACTGAACTATTTATGTATTTGTTCCCCTTGTGTGACCTCCCCTTGTATTTTGTTACTGTACAGCGCTGCATCCAAATGGCATTCGCAAAATGATTGGGCCAGTTTTTAGAATTTTGGGAGGGAAATTGGCTGATGTATGGGAACCATTAGCATAATGATTAGTAGAATAATTTCAGGTTCAAAATTATAGCACTATGAAAATACTGTAATGTTCATTGAGTTTCCTTTCAATAGGCTATAAGCACTTATTTATTTTGAATGACCCATGATTTATTAAAGCATTCATGGGGCTAACCTTTCATAAAAGAATCCCTGAAAGCAGTATAGGTTAATACCTTTTTTTTGCTCATGTTGCATAATTTGTGGCGCCAGACTCGAGTCTGTAAGCTATAATAGTGTGAAAGCTTACAAATCACCTGTTGTAGTCGCTAATCTTATGACTAGAGATGTACTGTGGGTTCTAATAGAACCCAGTTTCGAATCGAATCCGAGAGTTTTGTCCCGACTAAACTTTTAGAACTCCCGGAATTTATGAAACCCGAATTTTCAGAGTTTTTGATTTTTATTGAAAATTCGATAATTATCAAAACCGAAAGTAGATGAGTATCGAAATCGAAAGTAGATGATTATCAAAAGTAGATGATTATCAAAAGTAGATGATTATCAAAAGTAGATGATTATCAAAAGTAGATGATTATCGAAAGTAGATGATTATCGAAATCGAAAGTAGATGATTATCGAAATCGAAAGTAGATGATTATCAAAATCGAAAGTAGATGATTATCGAAATCGAAAGTAGATGATTTGCGAAAATTGAAAATAGACTATTTTCGAAAATCAAACGTAGAATATTTTCGAAACTCGAAACATCTCTACTTATGACAACTACAAAAAGTTACCAACATGCCATTCTGATTGACATTTTTAATACAGTCTCCAGGTTTTTCACATTGTAACATGTAAAAGGTTTGATAAATGCATTCATTCAGAGCACATAGTTAAGATTCAGTAATGATCCTAAACATATAATTGTTTGGAATTAATAACTAAAATAAGATTATTGGGTAGGTAAGAACACGGGGAGTAAAGTGTTTAGAAGAACCTAAAACCCTTTGTTTTGGGTGTGATTATCTACAAATGTTTCTAATATTGCTTTAAAAGTTTACAATTATACAATAGCCACAAGTATATAAACTACAGCATTAATAAACCATTAGTTTGGTGGGGCAAGAGACTATAATGTGAATTAGTTAATATAAAAATTTTTCTTACACTTCTTACAATGTACCATTTTAAAGGAACATTAAACATACAACTCCAAGGCTTCTATAATTGCTGATAATACAAAAGCAGTGATTTTTACTTTTTCATTTATTGGAGCTGGGCTGGTGATACACTGCAGCAGACAGCCCTCTGCAGCTATAAATAAATGAGTAGATAGAGATAATATCTCAAAAATGGTGTGGATTACTGCTTTCAAGCATTTAAAGAATCCTGTGGGGGATGTAGTGATTTACATTTAATTATCATTTAAATGTTAAGAAAATATTTAAATGGAATATTATAGATAACTCAGACTGTCAATATACAGATGAATGTATGAAGCTAGTTTTATTATTATTAATAGGTATCTCCACCCTAAAAAACAACTTTTAATATGATGTAGATGACCCTAGCCCACCCCCAACTGCCTGGTTTGTTTGTTAAAAAAAAGCATAAAAATGGTACTTACATGCCATCATTTCCCCGACACTCTGATCATGCCAGAACTGCAAGCAGGAGCCCAGACCGGCAGCCTTTTCTGTGATTGGCTGAGAGACCAACCTCAGATGCGGCTGCCGGCAATGCAGAATGCTGGGGAAACGAAGGACTGTTAGTACAGTTCTGATCCTTTTTTTAACAAACAGACTTAGTGGTTGGGGGTGGGCTAGGGTTCCCTACACTACAGAAGACCGTTTGGAGCAGAGATGTAAGGTAAGGATTTCTTAAAACTACACAGTGGGGCCAGTAGTGGGTTAAATTTTAGTTTTGGGGGTGGACATGCCTTTAAAGAATTATCTCTAGAATTATCTATAGTTGGGTGAATAAGGTAAGTAGGGATTTGTATTGTTGGGGTGGACTTGCCCTTTATGGGATGAGGAGTACAGAAGCTTTAGAAAAACATAGCTTGATGTTTAGAATCTATGAAAAGTCTTCCCGGGATTTCTGTTATAGAGTTACAATATTTGTAATATTGATTGATTGTTTTATTTTACAGGTGCAGATAAAAACCACAATATCAAGTCAATATGTTATCCGAACTCAGCCTACCAATACATGCCTTTCTTCCCTGGAATGTGCGGCAGTAGCTCTGTCTGTTATGGAAAAAAATGATAACATTCAGGAGGTTAGTCTATGTGTATCTGTATGGTTGTTTGCACAATAATATCAAACCACTAATTATTGTATTCATTTGAACACATGCTTTTTCTGTCCCTTAAAGGAGAAAAAAAGGGTTTAATCCATCCCCTTCATCATCTCTATCAAACCCCCCCAGTCAACTCAACATAGTCAACATAAATTACATTCATTTTACCTCTGGATAAACATACTTAAAGGAAGGCCCCAGACAACATTGCCCCAATAGAAAGGGCACATTCACAAAGATACCAAAGGACTTTCCCTTTGCTGTGGCTGCTGGGTGATTTATGAAATGATCCTGTGGGTACTAGGGGTCAGCTCCAATCATCCACCTTAGCTGGGTACACCCAGCTAAGTGTACACAGTACACGTAACAGAACGCTGCAGCCCTGCTTCTTGAAAACTGACAGCCAATCATGTTACAGCTCACAAATCATCTCTCCCTCTGACACAGAAAACAGATTTCAGTGCAGTTTTTGAATAAACTAAAATGAAGTCTGGGAAATTAAGTCTGGGGAATCAAACCTGTAAATGTGTACCACTAGCCCACAAGAGGCATCTCGGTGGAATGTAAGTACAAGTTGAATCTTTATATTTTGCTAGAAACATAATAGGAAAAAAAGAAGTAAGCTTGGATCACCCAATGGTCTCTGTGTTTCTAAGGCCAACACTTTAGCAGTTAGCCACCACTGCACATGCAGAAAATGTAGGTAAATTTAGAATCTTTACCTTTTGCTAGGAAACAAATTCAGTAAAATCAGTTCACTATTTTTTAGCTCTAGGAAGGCTGTCAGCAATTCAAGCTGGTTGGTAAATAAGAGTGGCTATATATATAAAGCTTGTATGTATGTGTGTATATATATATTACTGCAGAAGGAAATCTTTTGGATTAAAAAACTGGACACTATACAACCGAGAGGTCTAAACGAACAATATTCGCTAAAATGTTTTCTTAAAGAAAGATAATTTGGTGATCCTGTTCATTTAAAACATTGTAACGTATAAAATAGATTTTAGATGATTTTAAACATACACACCATTTACTAGTTACACAGGAATAAGATCACAGATGGTTTTATACTACTGATGTTTTTATATTTGATGTTTCATATATACACGGTTTGAGTATTAGCTGCACTAGCTGCACTAGCTAGTTAATTAGTGAACCTTTTGAATATTCAGGGTGTTACATTGGTCCACTCATGATGATGTCACTTAAATTAGGGGAGTACCTTAGTATTTTTAAGGTGAGCTTGGTGTGATTCACATAGGCTTGATAAAGGTCTTAGTTCACAGACCGAAACGTTGCTGATTGCACATGCTGCACTGATTGTTGCACTTTACGATGCACATATATTGAATCCAAGTTTAAAGCTGGGAGTTGTAGTTTCCAAACATCTTGAATGCCACCCTCACTTGGCTTCTAGATGTTTTGGAAACTACAACTCCGCAGCTTGCTTATTACTGGGAGTTGTAGTTTCCAAACATCTTGAATGCCAAGTGAGGGTGCATTCAAGATGTTTGGAAACTACAACTCCCAGCATGCTTTATTGGTGGGAGTTTGTAGTTTCCAAACATCTGAATGCCACCCTCACTTGCATTCAAGATGTTTGGAAACTACAACTCCCAGCTAATAAAGCATGCTGGGAGTTGTAGTTTCCAAAACATCTTGAATGCCACCCTCACCCTCCCACCCAGTCAGTTTGTACCTGTGGGCCTCTTCATCCAGGATCTGTGGGCTCTCCTAAATCCAAGGGCTTCCTGGGACTGTGTGCTGGTAAGGTCCTCTCCATTCCGGCAGCCGCACGATCAGTCCATGTACTGGCGCACTGGCTGGCGTCACTATTGGCCCGGGCATGATGTCGGCCGGCGCGCCAGTACATGGACTGATCTGGCGGCTGCCGGAATGAGAGGAAGCTGGCTGCCAGAATGAGAGGACGCTGATCTTCAATGGTGAGTGACTCGAGATAAACCGGTCCGAGTTTTCAGGCTGATTTTCAGCCTGAAAAACTCGGTTTATACTCGAGTATATACGGTATAATTATTTATATATTATATGTATATATATGTATAATATAGTATATGTTATATATAATGTATATATATGTATATATAGATATATAAATGTATATGTATATATATATATATGTATATATTAGTTTCTATGATATATCTATACATGTATACTGTATACTATAATCTGTATATGTGTATAGATCCATGTATATGTCTCTCTCGTATATATATATGTATATATGTATATATATATATGTGTATATATGTATGTATATATGTATGTATATATATGGGCAAGTTAGTGGTGGGGGTTATAGTGTTGGGGTGGACATGCCCTTTAAACATAAACTTGTTTAGCAAAATGTATGCACAATTCCAACCACGATTAAAACCTTTAATCTGGTAATATCGTCTATATAAATTCCAAGTGATTTGTTGTGGAACTGCATTATTATGTATGAAAACTGAATGAAAAATATTTAAAAAAAAAACTGTGCAAAATTGTTACGTGTTGTCAGAATTAACCTGCCAAATGAAATTTCCAAATTTTCATTGATGCGCATTTCATTAAAACCCAAACATGTTCTAACAAAGAATTTGAAGTAGAAAATCATGCATTGTAAATGTAAAGATAAAAATATAAAGAAAAACTGATATTTTAAAAATCTTAATAATCGCTTAAATATAATTCGGTATTTGATGAAGAACTGTCCTGTGTTTCTATAGACCCCTATACCTTAAGCATAGGGAAACCAATAGCAGAAACTTTCCAAACGGAACAAGGAAATCGGTACTGCGTGTACAAGATCTGTAGCAATGACTGACTGCATTGGCGTATAATCTGTTATGTGTGCCCAGCTTAACAATGTTCAGTCATTGCTTTTGCCATTCCTAAAGGGAACACAAACACCAAAAATAAGTATTGCCATTTGTTTATATAATTCACAGGGGAGGGGAAGAAGGCTCCCTGTGAATAATATTCGATTGCGGGGACCGGGAACTTACTACCACCGCTCACTCGCAGCCGCTTCTAAAGAACAGCTGTTCTCTCGATCGCGCGCCTCATCTTTTGTATTGGGCACGCATGCGCTAGATAGGGCACGCAGCGGGACCAGGCGGCTGTCAGTTGAAAGAAGCGGATGCGAGGGGATCGCGGTTAAGGTAAGTTCCAGGTCCCCCAAGCGTAATATATTCAAGGAGGTGAGCATATAAGCGTTTCTCACATCCCTGTGAATAATACAACGAATGGGCAAATACTTATTTTGGCGTTAGTTTCCTTAATTACCCTTCTTCTGTAAAGGGGATTTCTTTTGGAGATCATTACAACTAGACAGGATTTGATGTACATCAAGGGAGGAAGAAAAACACCTGACTGCCTTAATTTTAAACTGCATACAACAGTGCGTACCATTGTTGCCTCACAAAACGCAATCAGCTTCTTTGAATAAAACATTCTCTATTTGCATCCTTTTAAAAAAGCCTTGCCATGGACAGGAACGGTTTTAACAGTATGTTCCTACGTGTTCAGGCTGGGGCCCTTAGCATGGACATTCCTGTTACTCGGGATTCCCCCATTTTGAAAGGGGAAATGACCAATTAAAACAAATTCTATTAACAAGTGCATTACCCTTCGTTTCCCACAAAGTACCATAAATGAAATACATAAAACATGTTTGTAGTAGAGTGACAATAGACATAAATTATCTTTATGAATAATCAAAACTTCCTCTCCCTGGAGTTCAATGATATTATGAAAAATTCTCATGGAAATCATTCATTATAAATTGAACAATCAGGTATCCACCTTGGTATCCAACTTGGAACATATTTCATAAAGTTACAATACACATAAGTGCCATAATGAATGATTTTATAAAGCATACCCCTCCTAGAGTCTGATAATATAGGGAATATTTACATTGGAACTTTTCATTATAAATTAGGCAATCAGTTATCCAACTGTTAAAACACACATAGGAGAGAGATAGGGAATCCTTTATACCGGGAGTCTACTGTAGTGTAAGTACAGTTAGGACTAATTTGTGTATCCAGTGCGCTTAAAGTTTATTAAGGCTTCAATGATCCCTCAGTCTATTTTTTACTTCAATCTATACATTTTATTTATTACAGTGGGTATACCTTCCCTTTACCACTGATTAAAGGGTCACCGACTGGTGATTTGTTTGCCTAGGAGATAGATAAGATGTTCTCTGATTCGCTCTTGAAGGGGCGGTAGTTCGTCATACCTACTGTCTTATTACATCTGCTACAGTGAGCAGATAAATACCCGGGTGTTGCAATGATATAGTCACATATTTATACGTTACCAGCGGTAGTAGATATTATAGTTTTGCCAACCTTTATTACTACACAAGTTTTTACACCGTGCCCCACACATTTATGGGTGCCCAGGTAGGGGATAGCAAGTTTTATTTTGTTTTTATTCTTTTTCTATCTCAAACACAAACTACTGTGTCCCCAATGTTCTCCTCTCTAGCCACATCCGGAGGATTCTATTAGTTTCTTAAAAGTAAAAAATCAGCTAGGGTAAAGGATTCATATTATAACGGTTTATTAATTAGATGAAATTAGGGGGGTAACTATGAACTAGTATTTTTAACAATAAACTAAAAAACCGAGTTAAGAAATATCTAGTTTTTTTGTGAAAATAGACGGTAGGTCTGTGGATATACATTTTAAATATTCATATTACAAAAAGGCAACATGTGAACGAACATACATTAAGCTCTCAAGGTACCGTGTTTGGTAAGAAACAATATGGGCCAATTCTTGGATGAGGAACGCTTACCCACCTTGCCGGTTTACATATTGAGCGATATTGTATTTGTTGAGAGAGCTCGCCACCGCCCGACACAAAGCCCCAGTCGGCCCCAAGGTCAGAAAGGTCAAACATTGTCTCAAAGCTAGTCTTGCGGAATACCATGCACGTTGTATCAAAACCCATTGTAAGCTTTAATTTTAATTTTACCCAATCGCTTAGAGGGGTGGTCCTGAATGGTAAGCAGTAATACCTAAAATCTGTTGAGCTTCCAGTACCTTTTGCTTTTTCACAATGTGGCCCATAGGAAGAGTAGTCTGAGATGAGCGTCTTCTTATGGTTCATTTCCAACAGCCAGAGAAGGGCATAGAGGACCAGAGCAGCAAAGGAAGTTTAGGTAAATATTTACCGTCTTTTGTTTACATATTGTTACTGTCTTATTGTACATATTACCGCCTTGTTTACATTTAACCGTTTTTTTGTTACATGTTTTGTTTTACTTACTGTTTGTTTACATTGTAAACATTTCAGGTAGTAAGGGGACCGTTGTCTCCCAGGACAAGACAGCCTTTGGGCACAAATTAACACAACAAACAGGCCAACAGTCTTGGATTGATTCAACTGACCTCAGTCAGGTTTATTGGGGTATAGCTCACACAAGTAAAATAATAAATCCATGCCACACTGCCTTACTAATACCACAATAGGTCCCTGACTGTTTGAACACTCCACAGTCCAGTACTCACACAGCTCTGTGTCTCTCCTGGAGAATTAGCTTGTTGGAGGGCGGGGTACCAGTCTCCTACTGGGGTTTTTTACAACTCTGACACTCAGAGGTACTGTCGCCTGCTTCAGACCCAAAGGCCCTCCTTGCCTGATCAAAACTCCTTGGAGAATTAGCTGGTTTACCCAGTCTCATACTGGGGTTACAACTATGACCACTCAGAGGTACTGGTATGCCTGCTGCAGACCCACAGGCTCCTTGCCTGATCAACACTCTTGGCGAATTAGCTGGTTGTACCCCAGTCTTACTATGGGGTTACAACTCGACACGTCAGAGGTACTGGTCTGCCTGCTTGCCGACCACAGGCTCCGTGCCTGATCAAAACTTTCTAAAGCAGGCTACACATGCCCTTTTTAATTAGTGAGCTCAGCCACAGGGAATTTAATGATCTAAATGGGGACTGGAACCAGCACTGAGTGAAACCATTACCATTAGTGTCTTGGGCCACAGTAAGCAAATTATATCACAATTTACATCATTTTCTGACTTCTTAAAATTTACCACCTTTACAACATATTTACCATCGCCATTTACAGGATTTCTGTTTTTGTTACATTGTTATTGTAGTGTTACATTTACCACTTTGTTGGACAGCTTTTTTATTACCCATTTTGTTTACTTGTTTGTCTTTTTTTTTCCGTTCTCTACTTACATTTACTGTTTTACTATTTATGTTTTGTTTACTATTAAGTTTTTGTTTACATGTTTACCGCCTTGTTTAATATTTACCATTTCTGTAACACATTTACATCTTTGACATATTTTCGTTTTCTGTTACATATTTACCTGTTTTTGTTGACTTGTTTAACTGTCATTGTTTACATAGTTACCCATTTAGTTTAAAACTGCTACTGTCTTTTTTACATAACCGTTTTTGTTACTTTTTACCGTCATGTTGACATATTTACATTTTTTTACTGTCTTTGTTACGTTTTACCATCTTGTTACATCTTACTGTTTTTTTTATTGTTGACCGATTGGTTTACATATTTACATTTTTGTATACCATTTACTATCTTTGTTAACATATTTCCCACTTTGTTTACATTTTTACCAGTTTTTTACTTGTTACGTCTTGTGTACAAATTTGCCGTTTTGTTTACGGTCTTACAGTTTACATCTTTGTTACATGTTTAAGTTTGTTTACATATTTACTGCCTTTGTTTCCACATTTACGCTTTGTTTCCCGTACTGAGTTACCATCTTTTTTACATTTTACCATCAATCTTTGAATATTTACATACTTTGTTCAACACATTACATCTGTTTACAACATTACCATTTTGTTTACTTGTTTACCGTCTATTCCATCAATATTGTTAATCTTCTATATTGTCCCAAGAAATCCGTATCCTACATGTAGGAGTACGCATAACATTGGGGATGAGCATACTTGCATTTTTTAGGACTAACCAACCCTTTAACTGAAACAATCCATTAAATATATATTTTGGAGATACACACCTTGAGCTACTACAGGCCCATTTTTTCACTATGCATATTAATCCTTCCACGCATTAGGAAATTTCAGGAAAAGAAACTGGTGCATTTAGCATTATATGAAACAGAAAGAGACAGGGACAGCCCAATAGAGATAGATGGATAAAACTGTTATAGAAAAAGGGAAAACACAGATTTTCACCAATTAATGATGCGGATAGCAAACTGGGATTTTTGATACAGGTACAGCATGTACTTGGATTCTTGATTACATGATAAAGAGTATGGGGCTATGATACAGGTACAAGCAAACTGGGATGGTTGAGACAGGGACAGCATCATACTGGGATATGATAAGGTACAGCGTACTGGGGGCTATGATACAATAGTACAGATACGGTACGCCAATGGGATATTGATAACCGTGACACGCTGCTGGAATATACATACAGGAACAGCAAACTGGGATTATTAGACAGGAGAAAGTACTGGGATTTTGATATTGAGCGATCTCCACCTCCCCCAACACCTCTCTGCTCGGTCAAAATGATTTATTCACATATTCAGTGCTGCTGCACTTAAAATCGCTAGTGCAAACAGAAGGAGAGCCAGAGAAGGAGTTTGAAATTCTCCTGCTCACTTGCAGCGCAAGGGGGTAGAGGGAGGGAGTTGGTGCATGGCTTGAACACAGCGACGCTACTCCATTTCTATTCTCTGCTCTCTGCACATGGTACCACATAATGCGGGTGCAAGAGATTGTCACATGCGTTGGCAGGGCACCTGATTGTGTGGAGTTACTTGATTTCTTTACAGTAGAGGTACGTGCTGTGTCTTAGAGTATGGTGCTTATGCAACTGGCGTGGGAATAGTTAAAATACGCTGGTCTGCAGCTGTTCTCCAAGTCAGAGAAAAATGGGGATGGGATTTGCTGTTTTCTAAGCAGAAGGGGAGATTCGGCACCGGTTCGTTAATCTCCATCGTAAAAAACACGCCACTGACCACTAATATTTTCTGTTTTTCAGATTTCTTTAATCCTATGTAGTTATATTTTTGTGTGTGTGAAAAATAGTTAAGTTCTTTTTGCCATTTTGTTTGACAACCTGTTTCTAAAAGGGTCTGATTCTTCAAACAATACCCAGAAATGTATGGGACCTCACACTTCCGATCAGGAGGCACCCCAAGACTAAAATAGCCACTTTGAAGATTTACATCAAAATTTAAAGCCTTCTAACCGTCTAGAATAACTACCATAATATTCCCACAAGTCAGTGGCATAACTATGGGCCCGCGATCAGCTGTTTTTAAGAGTGATGCAGTGTGCTGGGGGTGGAGAGTGTTGGGATCTCCTGACACCAAACTTGCAGGGGAGCTGGGACCCTTCCAGTTTCCACAACTGCCACACAGTGAGGGCACATTGTAGGAAAACAACTAACCATTACATTTGATAAGTGGTAGTAATTTTAATCAGAATGCAGATCCGGGGACACAGCTGTTAAGCAAAAGTTTTTTTTTTATATTTTCCTTAAACTGAGTAAAATCTCAACAAGTCAAAGATGACTTTCACAAAAAGATAACCTTTGGGAATGACAAAGAAGAAATGAAATACGGGCCATCGGAAAAACCATTTCCAGCACAGATAATACTTTGGGATAAGAACTGATCACCTAGTATTAATCAGTGCCCACTTTCTTCATAAGTTTTGCCTCACTAGCAAATGGATCTCAGTCAGTTGATATAGAAGAAACTGAACTGAAATCTGAATGGAGATCACAGTTCAGTACATTACCTTCCACTGGACCGCAAGGGGAGGACAGGGAAAAAGACCCTGGTTCAGAGAATGAGTCCTCTGACGTCACCAGGGTCTTCTTTATATGCATACTGCATATCTCCATAATTTTGGCTTCCGTATATGATCCAGCTTTGGAGGGTTAATTTCCCTGGATCCACAGATAGGGTGTAGGGTGCCCTAGCATGTGCCCTTAACACCTGTGCCAGCATTTCAAAAAATAATTAATTAATAGCAAGTATGATCGGATACAACAATTGTATAGTGTTCCACTTCTAACTATGCCACTCAATCCATAGCACACAAACATTTCACACATAAAATAATACTGTGGCAGCAAAAACAGGCGATCAGGCCAGGGATATGTTAATTTACTGTAATCATGTGCTGTCCAACAATGTTTTGGGCCACACAGGGACCCTTTCCAAGTACTAAATGGCATGTCTCAGTGGGAAAAAAAACTTAGCTTTAAATGCAGAGGGCCCCCTCAACATAGGTTCTACCTGACCGGCCACTTGCCGCTTCTCCTCTGCTTGCGACACACTTCTTCTTGGTGCGGTTGATCAGTAACAAGAGCAACCATTACGTCAGGGCCCAATTGACTGACAGCACGATCAGGAAATAGAGCGACTGTCAGTGCGAAACAGGAGGAGCAGGGCGGCATAGGGGGTGAGGAAATTGATAATGCAACCGAGGGTTTAAGGGAGGTCCTCTACATTTATAGCTTTATTAAGTTTTTTTTCACTAACATGCCAGATGACTTTCGTCTGCAGGTTAGGAAGAGTGGTCCTCATTTCACCTTTAGCAGAATTCAGAATTTGATACGATAAGTCAGATCATTGGTTGTTCCCAAATTCCCGTTTTTTAATATGAAGTTTGCTTCTTTGTTAACGTTATTCCCCAAAAAGAGCTCTGAACTTTTTCACTTCGAGATTAGCCACACTTAAAGAAATGTTGAGTAGAAATCTTTTTTCATCAGCCCACTGATATTCTGCTCCATCTTTGCTGTTATTACCTGACGACGAGGAGAATAATGAGGTTGATACAGTTTGCATGCCATGAGGTCAGTGTGCAGTTAAGATGATTTTGTTAAATAGAAAGGTGACATTTAATGTCATGCAGAAGGGAGGTCGCTGGGTTTGCAGATGAAGGCTGCATGCTTTAAATCATTGTAATCCATGACAGATGGGTGCGAGGGAAATTGGGACATATCCTAGCAGATGCTCATCACTTTTTCCCCCCCTACTTTTGGGCTTATGCAGCCATGCTTCTGAAGTTCTGTCAATGACGTTTTGTCTGTGTCCAGTTAAGTAAGAAGAAAGATGGTGATGGTGTTTTTTTTTCTGTTTCCTTGGGATTGAGGATTTGATATACATTCAATCCTGGCTCCCAGAGTCTGAAAGCTCAACTGCATTCAGATACCACCCCCCTCCATGCTTACTCGGGCTAGAGCTCCAAGAGAGCACGTCTGTTTTAACACGATTGCATACATGACAGAAAACCTACTAGTGGTTGCGAGTCCACTACAGTCCATTAGCACTTGAATTAGTTTTAGAGGAGGAGAGGGTGCTATGGATATAGAAGGTTGCTCTAAAATATAGCTAGCAGCTAGTGTCAAATAAATAAATGCAAAATAAACATATTGACATACGCTTCGATGTTTGCATAAATTACATAGCTAGGCGGTGTGTGATATCTTGGTTTTCGTTCCAAATAGCCTTCTTTAAAGAGTCGAAGTAGTACCATAATCTATACCAAACCTAAGCGTAGAAATACCAAAACCTGATCTATCAAGAAATGAATGAGATGAAACGGGATAACTCATGTTTCTGCTAAAATTGCAGAAGTACAAGACCATATGAATCCTGACTCTTTATCACTGCTTATTTAGTTCCTTTTTTTTAAAATATTGCTTGCTTGTTACTGTTTGTGCTTATATTGTACTTTGCACAAATGTGATTTTTGTTACTTGTCTACCCATATATAGATATTTATTTTAGAATTTTGACGTATACTTTTAACTTTTAATCAAGAGGGTTACTATTGGGTAACATATCCGTGTTCAGAGGACAATAAAGGTACATGTCAGATGTGTCGTTTTAATCTTTAATGACATTAGCTAAACATTCTTGTATGGATGGATACAAATAAAGCATCACACATTTGCTTTTTGGCTTTAAGCCTTAAATAGATTTATGCAAAACGGGTTGGGAAGCTGTATATTGCATATATATAATCACATATAGGTAAATGGTCCTTTGCATGCCTCACCACTTTATTTTTTATTTGAAAATAATTTCATTGGAAAATCTTATTGCTTTTTAAAGCATATGTTTGTGGAAGGGAAAGTATTTATGTTCAGCAGGTTAAAGTTCCAAAACACTATAATTTGTAAATTTAAATTGGATTTCAATAATGTTTTACTCCACTTTAGGTTGTTCTTAGGGGGAAAAAACTGCTTGATCACAGTTAGGCAATGCTGGTGGCTATTTTAAGGGAAAATGTATTTTAACTAGAAGTGTCAACCATTGTCCACATACTTAGGGCTAGGCCACCACTGCTTGCGTTTTTGTGATTTGCGCATTGCGTTTATGCTTGCGGTTTTTTCAGATCATTGAAAACGTGGGCAATGCACTGTAAACGCGCATTTTTCAGGTGCGTTGCGTCAAGCACTGCGTTTTCTATACTAATGAAGAAAACGCAGTGCAAACGCAACGTGCCCTTACACATGTTATTTTCAGATTGACAAAGAACTTGTTGATTAAACTAATCGAACAAACATATTTCCGGTTTCTAATAATTAGTATGCTCCCATTTTGTGCACGTGGCTACCTCTACACAGCCCCTCATTAATTCTACCATGTCAATTATAAATGCAAAATCTGGTTATTCAATGCAAGGGTCTAAAAATGGCCTTGTAACCAATCATAATAAAGATATTGTGCCAAGCATTGTTCTATTATGTGTGGGCATTATTTTGCAATTACCTGTACCTGAGCTTTAATGGAATTCCCGAAAGATAATTTTGAGGAAATGGAAATAGGCTCAGGACCATCTCATTTTGTTCTGTGAAAATTTATTTTGCATTATCCAAGGCAAAGGACTTCCCAAGGCAATGCTCCCACCATGTCTTTTCAGTCAACCTCTTTAAATCTCTCTGTTTTAAGGTTCTTTGGATCAAACTTTTTATCCCTCACATTTTATTCATTTGATTTGTAGGAAGATTATGTATACTGTGTTAACAAATACCTCATAGTTTTAGGTCCAGTGTGTCTTGGATATGTTAACGTTTATTAGTTAACTCGACATTAGGTTCCAGAAAGTGGTAAACCGTAAGTGACATAGAGCTTAACAGTGCAATTTTTCACATTCGACCCAATACACTGAACTGTCGGTTGATTGGGCTGAAAAAATTGCATGTTTACACAGCCTTTAGCTTCAATTGATATGAGAGGATCCAGGTCAGAGAAGAATAAGAGATACCTGTTCAGACTACAATTAGGGAGCTAAAAGTTCAACATTAGTTAACAAAACACTGTAGTTTCTTCACCTCAGTTTGATACCACTTTCTTTTACCCCATGCAAATGATGGTTCTGTCCTTTCAGGACTTGAGGCCCTGACAATATAATAAAATGCCCACGATATCATCTTCTGGTGGCCAGGCCAATGATAAATCGCACTGACAAAAACAAACTGTTTATTTAATGATAAGAATATATTTGTATAATCCCCTTACAAAGCATTCAAAAGTCCAGAGATCACAATGCCGTTCTATCGTCTCACAGTTAGTAAATGGGGAGGAGCTTGAGATGCATGCGATCAGTACTTGGTGAAGGCTTTCAGTCCAAGTTATGACAAACACAGGGGTTTAGGTACTCACACTGTATTTTTAAGGGAGAGAGGGGTTTCGGATGCTTACAGTTGCTGACTTATTGCGCTGTGCACAAACTAGAAATTGCATTATTAACACCATACGAACTTGAATGAAATAAGACATACAAATCCTGAGTATTTGTGCTATGAGGGGTGGGTAGCACAAAACTTACCAACAAGGTATTGTATTGGGTGCATTCCAAAAAAACTAGTGGATTGTAAAACCCACGGTGTGACCCATTATACGTTAGGGTTGCCTGGATTTTAGCATTTTTTTATTGAATCTCCTTGTGTAGAGTTTAATCAATAAGAGGCACTAATATTGTATGTTTTCTTTGATCTTGCCGCAAACCTTTTCGTTTTAGCAAACGTAAGCAAACTGCA
This sequence comes from Hymenochirus boettgeri, assembly GCA_019447015.1. Taxonomy (NCBI): domain Eukaryota; kingdom Metazoa; phylum Chordata; class Amphibia; order Anura; family Pipidae; genus Hymenochirus; species Hymenochirus boettgeri. The sequence goes on from CM033469.1 coordinate 328,403,013, forward strand.
GATTAACCAGTTAAAGTTATAATTGATTGTGTTAGCAGTTTAGAAATGTTTGTATTATTATTATTGACTAAAGTGTTCAATGTAAACCTTGAAGCCAGATTAAAGTTCAGAGCAAAATTTAATGCTGAATTACAAAAGTCAAAAGTTTGGCCATAGCAGACATGGGCATTTAAAGAAACATGAGAAAGTCATAAGGCCAGGGAAAGAAACAGCTATCTATACTGTAGCTTTACGTCTTTGAAATTAGGGCATCTTTACCTTGGTCAGAAAGAGGCAGTATGGCAGTAGCTAGGAAATTAACCACCTATGGGCAGAAGAAAGCAAGATTCAATCGGAGCAACTAAGCAATTTTGAAAATCTAAAGAACATTTTGGATTGAAGTAAAAATACCAACAAAGCTTTACAAGGTTGACAGGTGAAATTGCGAAACCAGTAAAAGAAGCTTTTATCTTCAGCAACCAAATGGTTTCCTGACCTGAGTATGTGAGTGAGAATATATATGTTTATGATTAAATACATTACAAAGGACCCGATTAGGCATAGCTATATCTGTACATTTTTTCATTTATAATATGAAAGGTATTCATTTTGTATTACCTGAAAATTCTGTGTGGCCATTTCCTAGGCAGCTTTGTAAAATGTTTATAAAAAAGATGGTAACTATGAAAACCATAACATTTGTAAATATTAAATCAAGATTAAAGATATTGCTAGCACTGCTAAAGTGATAGTAGGTCTTGGTTTTGCTGTTTGGAAAATGTACTTGTAAGTTAATGCCTGTGGTGGTTCCTTCTAGAACCTACTAACACCAGAACTACCCATTACTTACAGTAGGGTGGTTAGGATTAATGTATATTGATCCATGTGCAAGAATTGATAAATGTTATATTTTGCACTGTTTAGAAGTTGGGTGTAACGCAAGTTACCACCAGTGATATAAGGGATGGGGGATATTATATACCCTAAACTGCAAACGGTGCAGGGCTTTATGCTGTATAAATGAGTACATATAATGCTGTTGTCAATGGTTAATCTCTATTTTGGGATGCACAGAGAGACATGTTTGTTATATAAACATTTGCTAGTGCGATTGCTCCAGAGAGCTGAGTTCTCTCCCCGCATTGTAAAGGATCCACCATACTTAAAGTGGTGCTTTTTACAGTGCGGTTGCCAATGCCGTTTTTTTATTTTTCGTTCACACTGTTAAGCTTTTGGTGCATCACACCCAAAACGCTCGCCAGCACAAGGAGTGGTGAACGGCAATATGGCTGCCGATACTGTGATTGCATGCATGAAAATGGTCACTGTATGTGTTTAAAACAGCAGCAAACATTGGACCTAAATCACTAGCTGCTAAGTCATTTCGTAAAGAATCTGAAAACATGAAGTAGCCGTTAGTATTTCCGGTTTTCCATCCCTTTCATGACATGAAATGTGAATGGTCCCACTATTGCAACATAATGGTAATAGGAATGATGTGATTTCTAAACTAACAGCTGAAAAAAGCCTCCTACAGACACATGTTAAAGAGGGGCATCTACGCCTCAGTGCAGACAGTTTAAGACCCTTATGTACATTGAGGCAGTTGGCATTTTGCAGACTTAGATGCTAATTTACCAGAGGTGCTGGGCTTAATTCTGTTTAAAGTTGCGTTAGCCTATCTAATATAGGAATGCAGTGGCTAATTGGTTTCAGGAAGTGAAACCATGCAGCTGCTGCAAACCCTTATTCAAATATTGGGAACTGCTTCTTAGATTTTTGTGAAAATCTAAACTAGCCTCAAGGTGGTGATAACTTTATGCACAGAACCTGATTACTGAGAGGGACAATAAGTACATAGCACTGCTCTTAGCGCTTAGTGGCTCTCGGAAATGAGGCCATTAATGTTTTGGCTAGTTATTATGACTTTTGTTTATGTCAAGGGCAGATATTTGTTTATAAATCCAATGCATTGTAATGTGTTATGACCTTGCAAATCACCTCTGCAGTTCTGTAAATTTAGTTTTAATACTGCTGACCTTTAAAGGTTATATAAAAATGTAATAAAGATCATATTGTATACTTTAATGTACTGCTTCCATAGTATAGAGGAACTAGGTACTTAACCTGCAATATTGAAGTGAATGATACTTTCTTTGAACATTTCACTTATACGATTAAATGCTAATATAAAGCCTGAATGAAGAATGCCTTTCTCCTTAGGGTTTTTTATTGTAACAAAGGAAATTCAGGTCCATTTATTGTGAAAAGATCAGATCAATCTACTGCTTGCTTCAATCTAACAATTTAATTTCCAGTCGTTGCCATAGAATTATGATCTTAAAAGCAAAATTAAAAAAATAAATAATTAAACATGGACTACACATTAAATACCACATATGCAAGGCCGACTGATCCCTAGACGTGGATGTGAAGGTGGCTGTGCACCCACAACACATTACGAAGGAACTTATCGTCCGATTACTGAATTTTTTTTTACCTTTATACTCTGGAGGTTGGTGTTGTGTGAGTTGATTATCACTACAATTAGTCATAAAGGGTTAAGTGACTGAGGCAAAAAAGAAGATGGGGGGTTATAAGGGCATATTTTATAAAGCAGTGTTGTACTTTTTTTTTTGTTTTTACACAGACTTTGCCACACATTTCCATTTTTTTTTTTTAGCAAAACAGCATGCTTATTGATAACCACCCCATAAACCCATGCAATGTACAACCCTACAGTACCTGTAATTAACAGAATTGTTATTAGTTGCAAGAAAGGTACCACACACACACAGGTTTTGTGTGAATTGTGCTGGAATGAATGTTTAACCGCCTCGGGCTTTGTCAATACAAAAATAGATTAACAGTAGCTACAAGAATAGAGGTTCACTCACTACTACAGGAAACTTGTGTACAAACCAAAAACAAGCTGAAACCTAGGCCTTATGGAATTTCCCAGGGGAGAACACAATAAATGGTCAAATGAGAAGTGTTTTTTAAATGTGTGCTAGAAAAGTGAAAACGTTTGGGGGAGAGGAGTTTCGCCCTTAAATGACTTCTTAACAAGGTTTTAGAGAAATACTGAGGAAATGTCACGCAGTCATACAGAAGTCTCACTCTAAATAGTTGCATCTGCGCCCATAATGGGAATGACAGAAAGTGATGGCCCTCTAGCATTTGGCTCATTTTCCAATCTACAAAGGTAAGTAACATATTTAAAAACACATGCCTTAAATGATTAAGGCCATGTAGGTGGTCGTATCTTTGCCACATTTTCAAATAGGCCTAACATTAACAAGTCGGACATGGCTAAAAAGCAACATAAATGATGAAATTATTTAAAGCCAGTATTAAAGTTTTTTTTATTAATAAAAGAAAAAAAATTTTTTAAAATTTAGCATGGGTGTCCACAACATGGGAAGCACCTTACAGTAATGAGGAAACTATAGGCTCCTTTAAAGGGTATGTCCAGCGAAAAATTTACGGGTTATTCTTAAAAATCGTTGGAAAAAATGTGTGATAATTTTGCCCCAACCAATCAGAGTTAGCTTTCAAATGGTACATAATATCTGATTGGTGGGGGCAAAAATTAGCACCATTTTAACAATAGAAACGTTTATGAATCTCCCTGTAGTTTGTTCTAACTGATTTACTGAGGAACAGGAGGTAAATGGACCCGCTCGCGCTGACTTCACTGAAGTCTCCGACGCCGCCCTTGCTCCATCGCACTGTGCACGGGGGTACAGAGTCTCCTCCTCTCCTGTAAGATTTACTGAAAAACGGGAGGTAAGAGATTGTGCTTTACCCTGTTCTTCAGTAAACCAGTTAGAAACAAACACAATTTTTGCGCGACAGACCCTAAGTCCTTCTCATAGTGCTACCTGCTTTAGCCCAATATGCTCCACTGTCATTTTATAATTGTTAATTAAGTTGTTGTAAAAAGGCCTGGTAACTGCACTTTAAGGACTGTAAACTCCGAATACTTCTAAAAATGGACTTAGTGCCATTCGTTTCATATTCACAGGGAGGTGAGAAAAGCTCTTCTCACCTCCCTGTCAAAATAGGACGTCGGGGGACCAGGAAATACCACCCGACGCTCCACTCGCAGCCGCTCAGTCTTGACAGCCGCTCGTCCCGACCACGCGCCCTATCTAGGCGCAAGCGTGCCAGATTAAAAAGATAGGGCGCACGATCGGGACAGAACAGCTGTTCAGAGGACGAGCGGCTGCGAAGTGGAGCGGCGGGTAAGGTAAGTCCTGCGTCCCCGAGCATCCTATTTTAGTCACAGGGAGGTGGAATAAGCGTTCTAACCTCCCTGTGAATAATAGAAAAGGATGGCACTAGTCATTTATGGGTTTAGTGTCCTTTAAGAACAAGGGGGTATGTGTGCTTTATTCCCCAACTTCCATTCCGGAGGTTCTGTGTGCATCCATTGTCATTGTTTGTATATGACAAAAATGCAATGAGCAGTTGATAGATAGACAATTGCTTTTTTTGAATAGATTTTTTGTCATTGTGCATTATGCTGATCCTTAGAGTTCGCCCTTAGAAAATATAAAACCGCATTGCTAATTGTCAGTTTACATTATAGGCATACGGAATATATTGGATTTATTTAAGTTCTGTAATGGTATTTTTTATCACTACCTCACGCTCGTTTTGTATCCTAGGTAGATATTTTAATGAAATATTGCTTTTTAATTCATAGCACCAATGTATACAAATGTATGGTAATGCGGTTATGAAGTGGATATATGGTCCAATATATCTAACTTGAACCAGTGAAAATATATATAGTTTCACTTTTAGTATTATATATATATCCCTTATATTATATAAATATTTTGATCTGCATAGGAGATGCATTGCGTTTTTAGGAGCTACAATGTGGGGGGGGTATAGGATAGTACATATAGGAAAGTGTATATGTATGTGTTTCTACTATCTCCCTATTACATTTATGACCATCAATAAATGTAGATAAAGTATAGTGAAAATAGAGTAATGTGATACTTTTAATGACTAAAGCTAGTAGACAAAAATTTCAAGGGAATCAACCCCTCTCACGAGTACTTTTTACTACCTAATTGGACGAATACAGCAAGTATAAAGTATAGTACTGACTTATAGTAGGTACAAGACAAAATATACAAAATACCTAAACATTAGCTGAAGTCCCTATTTCAAAATGGATGGTCAAATGGCAGCTTAAACACACCCCTGTGTCTGTCCATGTTGAAAGGAAGTGTAATCAAAAAAGTTTCTGTCTGTGCCTAAACAGGAGCTGTGCTGTGTTATTGTAATGGACATATACAACAAGGTTCCTCATATACAACCTCCAGCCTGCAGTGGGGTCAGTGAGGGATAAAGGACAAGAACATCTGCTCTCTATGGCTAGGAGAAGAGAAAGTGAAAGTAGATGGTGTGTGACTTTGGAGAGATATTGAATGCAACACAAGATCCTGTTACAACCTGTTGGAGAAGATATTGGACAGACAATACATTATTGGATACAAAACTCGGAGGCAACAGAAAATGTGGCCTAGGCACACCATAATCCTTCCCTAAAGCAGTGATCCGGTACAAATTGGTTGGTGTGGAAGCAGCAGTGCTTGCTGGTAATAACCATTTATCTCCCTGTTTCTCTGTATATTCTCTAGATTAAGCTATGGAGTCTGCATGATTAGTATGGATTTAATCCTCCTGTCCTTGTAACTGCAGATGAAATCCCCCAAATTCGACTGAGTAGCCTTCTACCAGGCCAATTGCCAACCTAGGGAGGGGTATGATTGGCTAGAACAATTGAATGGTAGCCACTTATTAATGGTTGGGATGAAGGTGCCACTGCAAGTCTTAGCCTTTGGTTAGTGGTAAGCCAGGCGGTAATACCAAGGCTTTAATGTAAATACCGAATTAAAAGACAGTTATCCAGTTATTAAAAGGTAAGCAATTTTTTTTTTTCAATAAGATTTTCGAAAAGAGTATATAAAGGATAAATCCATCTTTAGGTAAACTGGAAATGAGAAATGTTTTGTTTATACATGAGATTATTAGGGCAATGCTATTTAATAACATGATGCAGTGACGTACCTTTCGGTTATAATATATGAGGTTTCACAATTTGTGTAAGGCGCACTCTCTTTATCACTAGCATGTGCTCTTGTGTATACAGTGGTGCTGGTACCTGACGTCAGCCACGGCCAAGGTTAAGTTTCAAAGAAATAAATTCGGAAACGCCCCACACTTCTGCTGTTTGGGTCCCTTAACCCATTTATTTAGGGATATACAACAGTTGTAACGTTTCGGGGGGAACTCAGCCACCCACATTGAGGAAGGGTGTCTGAGATCCCCGAAACATGACACGGTAGTATACCACTAAGTAAAGGGGTTAAGGACCCAAACAGCAGAGTGTGTGCGGTTCCTTTTCTTTCTTTGCTAAATATGAGGTACCCTAAAACCACTTGCCGTGGTTCTACTCAGAATTAATCTATTTGGTCCTCTGGAGCCGTGGACTGAGTAACTGAGTAACAGTTAAAATATACCTGTGTAAAAAATTCTATATCCACATCGCAAAAAACATACACACCCCATAATTTCCATTGTGCATTAATGGTTCACACTTTTGCTAGTATATATATATTGTATATAATATATGTATATTATGATATATATATATCTAGATCCAGGGCAACTCAAAGGACTTATCCACAATGTCATGCAGCAGTGTTGGAACTGCTGACCAACGTGTTTTCAGCCAGTATGTCGGTGTCCTGGATCGTTTATATTATAATATTATATATATATATATATCGATATATATATATATATATAGATATAAACAAAACCAAGGTTTGCTAAATCGTAGATTCTGATAGATTTTATGATGGATTTTTCTTTCTCAATACATTAAACGGAGTACTTTATTCAGTGTTTTGTACATTATGTGGAGTTTATTAACATCATGCTGGTTAATTGCTTACCGGAGAGAAATTGGGACTACAGGGCTCGTTAGGGTTAGCAGGCCTAACAATGTTATATGTATTTTTTGCTTTTTTTTCCAAGGAGTTGTGAATATTAATTTATGGGAGGGATTAGCAAGTACTGCCTCATTCTTCATTAGATGCAGAGCCAATTTGTGATGAAATCCCTTTCTGGTGTGATTTGTAATATCCTTATACTGGTGATGTAATATCCTTCTATAATAAAAAGGGTTATTAGATGTGTTTTCTTGAAGTCTGATCTGGGTAAATGTAGAAAAAAGGGAGGGGAAATATCATTCTAAGCAAGAGAGATAAATTTCCTCTTAATTTATGTAATCAAAGTTATTCAGTTCTTTCAACAAACACTTGCAAAGTGCAGGTGCATTACACCCCCACATACACACTAAATTTTCCTGCTTTTGAGTTTCTGTCTCATCTTCCCGTGATGATAATAAATTTCTGGACGGACCCTCCTTCTTGGAGTCATAAATTTTCTCCACTTGTAAATGGCATCAGATAAATTATACTGAACAAACCGGATACAATTTTATTGTAATTAGAGATGAGTAGTACCTTTGGTTATCACAAAGGCAATTTTTTATCTTTAATAAATGGTAGGTTAATTTAGGAAAAATACAGTTTTAGAGCAGTAAGAAGAGTAAGAGTAAGGTTAAAATGTATACTAAATAAGTTTGTATTGGAGAAAAGATAATTTTAAGAAAATAGAAAACAATTATTATAAAATCTGCATCCTAGGCACTTCTCAAACAATCTCATGCCTAAAAACGAACAAAAAACTGTTAAAGCTGGCCAACATTAGACAAGTACCACCCCTCATTTCTGAATCTTCTGACATTCCTGGCTGATCATTTTACGAATTGTCTTTCATTGCAAAATAAAGGGGCTAGTTGCGGGGAATTCCACGGGATGAGGTATTACCGCTACTTGGGTGATATTAGAATGGATCTACAGTCAAATCTAATATTATTTAGTATAAGGACAACATAGTCTTCAATGTCATCACTTACTGGAGGGAGATGGAAAAGCACTCAATGCATTTACTCGATTGTAAGCACTATGGGGAAGGAGGTCGGTTACCTTAATTTCCTTTTGTGGAAGGCTCTAGGACACTTCTATTTATATATAGACGTATATAAGTATAGTATAATATATAATGTTACTGAACTATTTATGATTTGTTCCTGTGTGACTCCCTTGTATTTTGTTACTGTACAGCGCGGCATCCACAAGTGCATTCGCAAAATGATGCGGCCAGTTTTGAGAATTTTGGGAGGGAAAATTGGCTGATGTATGGGAACCATTAGCATTAATGATTAGTAGAATAATTTCAGGTTCAAAATTATAGCACTATATGAAAATACTGTAATGTTCCTTGAGTTTCCTGTCATAGGCTATCAGCACTTATTTATTTGAATGACCCTGTTTATTAAGCATTCAGGGGAGTAACTTTTCATAAAGAATCCTGAAAGCAGTAGTATAGGTTAATAACGTTTTTTTGCCTCATGTTGCATAATTTGGGCGCCCAGACTCGAGTTCTGTGTAAGCTATCATAGTGTGAAAGCTTACCAAATCACCTGTTGTGTAGGCGTAATCTTATGACTAGAGATGTCTGGGGTTCTAATAGAACCCCGTTTCGATCGAAAATCGAGAGTTTTGTCCCGACTAACTTTTAGAACTCCCGGGAATTTAGGAAACCCGAATTTCAGAGTTTTTGATTTTATTGTTGAAAAATCGTAATTATCAAAACCGAAAGTAGAGAGTATCGAAATCGAAAGTAGATTGATTATCAAAAGTAGATGATTATCAAAAAGTAGATGATATCGAAAGTAGGATGATTAGCGAAATCGAAAGTAGGGATTATCGAATCAGAAAGTAGATGATTATCCAAAATCGAAAAGTAGATGATTATCGATAATCGAAAGTAGATGATTTGCGAAAAATTGAAAATTAGACTATTTTCGAAAAAATCAAAAGTAGAATATTTTCGAGACTCGAAAACATCTCTATTATGACAACTACAAAAAGTTACCCAACATGCCATTCGATTGCATTTTTAATACAGTTCTCCAGGTTTTTCACATTGCTACATGTAAAAGGTTTGATAAATGATTCATTCAGAGCACTAGTTAAGATTCAGTAATGATTCCTAAACATATAATTGGTTTGGAAAAATTTTTTGAAATAACTAAAATAGATTTATTGGGTAGGTAAGAACCAAGGGAGTAAAGTGTTGAAGAACTAAAACCCTTTTGTTTTGGTGTGATTATCTACAAATGTTTCTAATATTGCTTTAAAAGTTTACAATTATACCAATAGACACAAGTTATATAACTTACAGCATTATTATAAACCATTAGTTTGGTGGGGCAAAGAGACTATACTGTGAATAGTTATTATAAAAATTTCTTACACTCTTACAATGACCATTTAAAGGAACATGAAAACATACACCTCCAAGGCTTCTAAATTGCTGATAATACAAAAGCAGTGATTTTTCTTTTCATTTATTGGAGCTGGGCTGGTGATACAAGCAGCAGACAGCCCTCTGCAGCTATAAATAAATGATAGATAGAGATAAATATCTAAAAATGGTTGTGGATTACTGCTTTCAAGCATTTAAAGAAGTCCTGTGGGGGATTGTAGTGATTTACCATTTAATTATCCATTAAATGTTAAGAAATATTTAATGGAATATTAGTAGATAACTAGACTGTCACTAGACAGATGAAGTATGAAGTAGTTATTATTATAAATAGGTATCTCCCCCTAAAAAACAACTGTTAATAGATGTAGATGACCTAGCCCACCCCCAACTGCCTGGTTGTTTGTAAAAAAAGCATAAAATGGTACTTACATGCCATCATCCCCGACACTTGAGTCATGCCAGAACTGCAAGCAGGAGCCCGACCGGGCAGCCTTTTCTGTGATTGGCTGAGAAGAGGACCAAACCTCAGATGCGGGCTGCCGGCAAGGCAGAATGCTGGGGAGGAAACGAAGGACTGTTAGTACAGTTCTGATCCTGTTTTAACAAACAGACTTAGTGTTTGGAGGGGTGGGCTAGGGTTTCCCCTACCACTACAGAAGAACCGCCGGCACGCAGCAGAAGAAAGAAACCGTTTGGAGCAGCGATGTAAGTAAGGATTCTTTAAAACTCACATGTGGGGCCAGTAGTGGGTTTAAATTTTAGTTTTGGGGGTGGACAGCTTTAAAGAATGATCTCTAGAAATTATCTATGTGGTGAATAAGGTAAGAGGGATTGTATTGTTGGGGTGGACTTGCCCTTTAGGGATGAGGACGAGTGACAGAAGCTTTAGAAAAACATGCTGATGTTAGAAATCTATGAAAAGTCTTCCGGGATTCTGTTATAGAGTTTACAATATATGTAATTTGATTGATGTTTTATTTTACAGTGCAGATAAAAACCACAATATCAAGTCAATATGTTATCGAACCAACCGACAGCCTACCAAACATGCTTTCTTCCCTGAATGTGACGGCAGTAAGTAGATCTGTCGGTTATGGAAAAAAATGATAACATGAGGAGGTTTAGTCTATGTGTAGCTGTTCTGGTTGTTGCCACACTAATATCAAAACCACTTATTATTTATTCATTTGAACACATGCTTTTCTGTTCCCTGAAAGGAGAAAACAGGGTTTAATCCATCGCCTCATCATCTCTATCAAACCCCCCAGTCAACTCCAACATAGTCAACATTAAATTACATTCATTTTACCTCTGTAAACATACGTAAAGAAGGCCCCCAGACAACATTGCCCCAATAGAAAGGCACATGGGCACAAATACCAAAGGACTTTCCCTTTGCTGTGCTGTGGGTGATTTATGAAATGAATCCTGTGTGCGGTACTAAGGGTCTCAGCTCCAATCATCCACTTAGCGGGTACACCAGCTAAGTGTACACGGTACACGTAACAGACACGCTGCAGCCCTGCTTCTTGGAAAAACTGCCAGCCAATCATGTTACAGCTCACAAATCATCTTCCCTCTGACAACAGAGAAAACAGATTTCAGTGCAGTTTTTGATTATAACATATTGAAACATCTGGGAATTAAGTCTGGGAATCAAAACCTGTAAACTGTGTACCACTAGCCCCAAGAGCATCGCGGTGGAAGTAAGTACAAGTTGAATTTTATATTTTGCTAGAAACATAATAGGAAAAAAAGAAGTTATAAGTAGCTTGGATTCACCCAAATGGTCTATGGGTGCTAAGGCCAACACTTAGCAGTTAGCCACAACTGCAACATGCAGAAAAGTAGGTAAATTTAGACTCTGTACCTTTTGCTAGGAAAAAACTTCGTAAATCAGGTTCACTAGTTTTAGCCTCTAGGAAGGCTGTCAGCAATTTCAAAGCTGGCTGGTTGGTAAATAAGAGTGGCTATATATAGAAAGCTTGTATGTATGTGTGTATATATATATTACGCAGAAGGAAATTCTTTTGGATTTAAAAAAAATGGACACTATACAACAGAGAGGTCTAAACGAACAATAGTCGCTTAAAAGTTTTCTTAAAGAAAGATAATTTGGTGATCCTGTTCATTTAAAACATTTTGTAAAGTATAAAATAGATTTTAGATGATTTAACATAACACCATTTACTAGTACACAGGAATCAGATCACAGAGGTTTTATACTACTGATGTGTTATATTTGAGTCATATATACACGGTTGAGTATTAGCTGCACTAGCTGCATAGCTAGTTAATTAGTGAACCTTTGATACTATTCAGGGGTTACTTGGCCACTCATGATGATGTCACTTAAATTAGGGGGAGTACCAGTACTTTTAAGGTGAGCTTGGTGTGATTCACATAGGCTTGATAAAGGTCTTAGTTCACCGACCGAAACGTTGCGCTGGATTGCACTGCTGCCACGATTGTTGCACTTTACGATGCACATAATTGAATAAAAGTTGATGAAAAGCTGGGAGTTGTCGTTTTGCCGAACATCTTGAATGCCACCCTCACTTGGCTTATAGATGTTTTGTAAAATCACAACTCCCAGCAGCTTATAGCTGGGCGTTGTCGTTTCCAAACATTTTGAAGCCAAGTGAGGGGCATTCAAGATGGTGGAAAAATACAACTCCCAGAATGCTTTTAGGTGGGGAGTTGTAGTGTCCAAACATCTGAAGGCCACCTCACTTGGCATTCAGATGTTGGAAACTACAACTCCCAGCTAATAACGCATGCTGCGGAGTTGTTATGTAGTTTACAAAACATCTTGAATGCCCCTCACCCTCCCACCCAGTCAGTTGTACCTGTGGGCTCTCTTCATACAGGATTGGTGGGCTCTCATAAATCCAAGGGCTTCCTGGGGAGCTGTGTGCTGGTAAGGTCCCTCATTCCGCAGCCGCGATCAGTCCATGTACTGTTAGCGCACTGGCTGGCGTCACTAATTGGCGCCGGGCAGGTGATGTCGGCGGCGCGCCAGTACATGGACTGATAGTGCGGCCTGCCGGATAAGTGGAGTAGGAAGCTGCTGCCAGAATCAGAATGGAAATGAGGACGCTGAATCTCAATGGTTGAGTGACTCGAGTATAAAACGAGTCCGAGTTTCAGGCTGATTTTACAGCCTGAAAAACTCGGTTTATACTCGGAGGTATATACGGTATATATTGTATATAGGATGTATATGTATATATATGTATAGATATGTATATGTATATATATATGTATATATAGGATTATATGTATATATTGGGATATGTATATATATGATATCTTATATATGTATATATGTATATGTAATATATATGTAGATCCTTATATATATAATGTTATGTGTATCATATATATGTATATGTGTATATTATATGTATAGGATTGTATTCGAATATCTGTATATGTGTATATTCTATGTATAGTGTAATATATATGTAATATATGTATATGTCGATATTATATGTTATATATAGGTATATAGGTATATATATTTTATATGTTATATATGTATAAGGTATATACTGATATTGTATATATAGGGTATATATTATATAGATATGTATTATAATGTATATATATATATATATATATATATATATGTATATATATATGTATATATGTATATGTACATGTGATATGTATATATATATGTATATGTGTAATATAATATTATGTGTGTATATGTGTATATAGAGATGTGTGTATATGGTATATATATATATGGTTATATATATGTATATATATATATGTAGATGTGTTAATATATATATGTATATAATATGTATTAAATATGTATTATAATATGATATATGTATATAAATAGTATTCTATGTATATATGAATAGTATATAGGTATTCTATAGATATGTATGTATATATGTATATCTGTATATATATATATGTATGTATATATGTATGATATGTTATATATATATATGATATATATATTATATATGTATTATTATATATATAATGTATAATGTATTATATATAGGATATATGTATATATATTATGTATATATTGTATATATATATGTATAATGTGTATTATATATAGTATATATATATGTGTATATAGATGGTAATATATATGTCATATATATGTAATATGTATATATGTATATGGTATAATAATATATGATGTATATAATATGTATATGTGTAATTTTGTATATAATATATGTATATGTGTATATATATTATGTGTTATATATATCTATATAATGTATATGTGTATATATATGTGTATATAAATATATATAGATTATATATGTGTATATTATATATATTATGTGTATATATATTGTATATCTGTAGATGTGTATATATCTATATATGTATTAGATATATATATGTATATATGTATATATATATGATATATGTTATATATACTATTGTTATTGTTATATATAGTTATATTATGTGTATATATATATATGTATATATATATGGGTATATATATGTATATATATATGTATAGTATATATGTATGTTGATATATATATATATGTATGTATATAATATGTATATGGGTATGGATATCTATATGTATGTGTATATTATATTATATGTGGCTATATATATCTAGAAGGTTATATGTGTATATTTATATAGTTTTTTTTATTTGTGTATATATAGGTAATATGTATTATGTGTATAGATATATATGATATAGATATATGTAGGTATATGTGATATAGGTATATGTGTATATATATAGGTGTTATATATATATTGTAAATATATATATATGTATATAACTGTATATATTATATATATATGTATATTGTTATATATATGTATTATATGTATATATATATTATATATGTTATATATGTGTATATATATATATGTATAGATTATATATGTATTATATATGTAATGTGTATATTAGTTTCTTTGTTGTTAGGTTATAATATATTGTATATATATATATGTTATATATGTATATATGTATATGTATTATATGTATAGAATATGTATATATATATATATGTTGTATATATAATGTGTATGTAAGACATATTATATGTGTATTATATAATGTATAATAATGTATATATGACCTACCTATATGTATATATTGTCTATATATTATGCCTATATGTATATATAGTATCTATGTCGATATATATATGTATAATATGTATATATGTATATATGTATATATAGATAGTTATATATGTAGAATGTATTATATAATATGTATATATATGTAATATCATGTATATATATGTTAATATATGTATGCTAGTAAATATATATATATGTATAATATATATATTAACTATGTATACATAATGTATATATGTATATATATATGTATATATTGTATATATATAGTATGTATTATATATTATATGTATATATATATGTATATATATATAGTATATATAATATATGTATATATATATGTATATAATATATGTATATATATATGTATATATGTAGATATATATATTGTTATATAATGTATATATGTATATATATATGTATAGTGTATATATGTATATATATGTATATATTGTATATTATATGTATATATGTATATATATATATGTAATATGTATATGTATATATGTATATATGTGTATATGTCTTATGTATATATTATATATATATTATGTATATATGTATATGTATCTGTATTATATGTATATATATATATTGTATATATGTATATATATATATATATATGTTATAGATGTATAGGTTATATGTCTATATATATATATGCGGATTATTGTACTATGTAGATGTATATATTTGATATATATATATGTATAATGTATAGTATATATGTATAGATTATATATATGTATCTATGTTTTTTTTTATATATATATATATATGTATATATGTATATAGATATATGTTATATGATAATCTATATGTATATATGATATATATATATAGGTATATATTTTATGTATATATTATATGTAGATTTATATATGTATATATATATAGTATTATATATGTATATATGTATATATATATAGTATATATTGTGTAGAGGTATATGTATATATTATATATATATATATGTATATATGTATATACATATATGAACATAATATATATATATATAATGTAATATGTATAGATGTATATATAATATTGTATATATATATATGTGTATATGTATATATGTATCTTATATATGTATATATGTGTTATATATGTATATATGTGTAATATATATATGTATATATGTATATATATAATGTATATATGTAGATATATGTATATAATATGTATATATGTATATAGGTATATATATATGTATATTGATATATGTATATATATATATATGTATATATATATGTGTATATATGTATATATGTTATATATGTTATATAGGTATATATGTATATTATGTTATAAGATATATGTATATATGTATATATGTATATATATATATATCTGTATATAATAGAGTAAATATGTATATATATATATATGATATATGTATATATGTATATATGTATATTATGTATATATGTAGATTGTATATATGTAATATGTATATATGTATATATGTATATCTATATATGTATATATATATATATGTATATGTATATTATGTATATATGTATATATATATATATGTTATATATGTATATATATATATATGTATATATATAATAGATATGTAGAGAGTGTATATATGTATATATGTATTAGTATATATATATATATATGTATATACGTATATAATGTATATATGTATATATATGTATATATGTATAATGGTATATAGTAATATATGTATATATGTATAATGTAGCTTATGTAATTGTATATATGTATATATGTATATGTATATATGTAATATGTATATATATAGCTGTATATATATGTAATTATATATGTATTATATATATCTATATATATGTATATATTATAAGGTATATATATGTATTTATATGTATATATATGGATAAAGTATATATCTAGATATATGGAGATATTGTATATATATATGTATATATGTATATAAATATGTGTATATGTATCATATATCTCTATATATGTCTATATGTATATATTGTATATAAATATGTATATAGTATGGTCCTACTATTGAATAAACCGGAATTTAAGGGTTGTTAAGTCCTTGGAGTGCTCTGGGCCCCAGCGGTTGTATATAGTGTAGTGTATATAGTATATAGATAGGTAGGTAGTATATAGAGATGAGAGATGGAGAGAGAGAGATAGAGCGAGGGAGTAGAGAGATGAGGAGAGGGAGATAGGAGAGAGAGAGAGGTTATTATTCTATATGTATGAATATATATATGTATGTCTATATATATTATGTATATATATATGTATGTATATATATATATATATGTCTATATATATTATGTATGTTAATATATATGTAGTATATATGTTGTATGATATATGGTATATAGTCTATCTATATATGTATGTATAGATATATGTATGTATATATATGTATGTATATATATATATGTATATATATGTAGTATATATCATATTGTAATATAATTGTATATATATAGATTGTATATATATGTATGTTATGTATGTATGTATATGTATGTATATATATGTATGTAATTATATATATATGTATATATATGTATGTATATAGATATATTATATATATATAGGTAGATATATGTATATATATAGTATATATATGTATATATAATATATATATGTATTATATTTTAATATAGTAATAATGTAAATATGGATATAATATGTATATGTATATATATGTATATATACTGTAATGTTATATATGTTATATATATGGTATATGGATAATATCATGTATAATATGGAGATATATATATATAATAGAGTATATTATATGTATAGATATGTATATATTATATATATAGATATGTAATATATGTATATATGTAGTAAGATTGTGTATTTATTATATAGGTATTAGATATATATGTAATTATATGTGTATATATATATATGTATATATGTATATATTGGATAATGTATATATAGATAGGTATATATATATATTGTAATATATTATATATATATATGTATATATATATATGTATATGTATATATGTATGTGTATATATATATATATATGTATGTGTATATATATGTATGTATATATGTATGTATATATGTATATGTATATATATGTATATATGTATATATATATATGTGTATATATGTATGTATAGAGTATGTGTATAATATAGTTAAATAAAGCCACATCCACGATTGCACTCCATCCATCAAATACTTGTCCCGCTGTTCTGTCCCAATTGTACAGTATAAAATATTGAAAGAAGCACGACGCACACCAGGTCTTGTAACAAAGTACAAACAGCAATTTATTTTGTCAACATGTTTCAACCTCTATCAGGCCGTCATCAGGACTAATACTAACCACCAGCCACCCAGATTAAATAGCCACCCAATCACCACCCCCTTAAAAAACACCCCAGCAACAGTTATATAAAAACCAAACACCCAAACAGATACATATAAATCATAATAAGAACAATATATGTCCTAAAAAAAAACAACACACTATCACATACCAGATTGGTAATTCACCTTACTGTCAGGCAGTCCACCAAATACGATAGAGGAAACGTCCAGCATAGCTTAGAAAAAGGTAAGATACCGGGCAGACTCCACTTCCGGGGACCGTCAGCACGCACCAGCAGCCAGTGGACGATATCATATGATGCTCCCAGCGGCAGTGCATCTTATGGCAACAAATCAACACACAGCAAACCCGGAAGTTAGTTCCTAAATGGCGAGAGCGAAGGCAAGCCACATCTCCACCCGACTACGAACACAGAACTACCATTAAACATAAAACCACAGGGAAGCATATATCAAAGGATACATCTTAAAAAGGGTCAAAACAGCGCTGGTATTAGATAGAGAATATATAATAATTAGAAAATCAAAAACCATACAGAAACTAAAACCAACCCACTCTAACTCCTTATTATATAGATATTAGGAAAGTAATATAACAATAAATAGCATAAATAGCAATAGAAACCATCTCGTGCATAGCAGAAACGACCATGTAACTGCGGTAACACCAGTAATATCCCTATTCAATGGGGTATATAAAAGCAGCTCAGATATGATTTCATTAAGCCCATAGGTGTGTTACAGTTTGTAGTCTTGAAATCCAACGAGCTCCAAACGTAGAGAAGGTCTCTTAGGCTCTATCACCCTCCATCGAGGAGGAACACAGTCTATAAGCATGCACTTTAATGTAGAAACCCAGTCCCTTGGATTTAAAGTGTCTTGCACAGGTGATCCCCAAATTTGCTCATCTTTGTTTCAAATACTTGGCTCGACAAAGCCGCTCTATCGAGCTCCGATGATGGCAAATCTATCACGAAAGGAAGTGGTGGTCTTTCCAATGTATAGAAAACCACAGGGAACATGTCAAAAAGTAGATAGAATGACAAACGAGCTGGTACAGTCAATCTATGAACAATAGGGATCCTCTTACCGGTGTGGATGAGGAAAACTGTCCCTGTCATCATATATCCACAGGGTGGTAAAATTGGGACATTTAAGCATCCTTGCTTAGGAGCACACCCAGGGTAAATTTGTTTTGGGTTTAACATCCCTATTCAAATTCTGTCTTGACTAGTAGGTTGGGAGGGTTTTCCTCTACGGTGAGCAAATCTATTCCTCTGTTGTTGAAAAGGCAGAGATCCGTCACTTTCAATAATTTCCACAGTTCATTCGCTTTAGCCTTTATGGATGGACTCAAGATAGAAAAATCCATTGGAAAAGTCACATAGTGATTTCACTTGTTTTTTTACAGTGTTCTGTTGTGTAAATGCCAATAGTGCTTCGTTAGTTGTGTGTTTTAACACTTGGGTATTAATCCCCCGTTCACAGAAACGGCAAAGGTCATTTCTTAAGTTGACTTCGCACGCGCACCCCTCGTGTTATTCCTAAGTTAACCCTTAAAATATGAGTTTAGGTAATGCCTTAATCAAGGCAGGTGGATGAAAGTGGTCGCATGAAAATGTATTTCCGATCAGTATCCTTACATACAAGACGTACCCAGCAACATCACCTGTCTTGAGAAAAAAAAGAGCACCCAAAAACTCATTTCACATTGTTTGATGTTAAATGTCAATTTATTAGGTGAATCCAGGGGCATTTAACCGGGCTAATTTTCTCGTAACTGCATGCTTCATCCCTTCCCAAATAAGGAAGGATATCGTCTATGTACTTTTGAAAGACACAAGCCCCCCCACCCAGTATTCGTTAAGAGGTGCGTCTGTTCAAAACCATTGCATATAAGGGTGGTGGCAACGATGGGCCACATTGGGACCACATGGCAGTGCCACATCGTTGAATAATAATAAATACCGTCCAAGGTAAGCAAGGAAATGATTTTTGGGACAATTATGAATCCAGAAGTTCCATCAAAACTCCCCGGTGGGAGGGTATTAAATGTGCGGGGGGGGGGGCGCCCCCTGCTCAATAACGCTTGTCTACAGGACTGTATTCCCATCCTTTTGTGGATGCACTGTATAGAGGAACTATTTTTTTTGAAAACATCAATAGTGACAATAGTTTATCCCTCATCGCCATATTCATTTGGGACAAGATGTCAATTAACGTGACCACTGTCACAACAATAGGAACTATCCCTTTAACCACAGGCTGCAGAAAAAACACTAAATTGGGCTAGTGGTTTTAGTAGGGAACCATGCGAGGTGACTATGGGGGCGACCGGAGGTGAATCAATATCTTATTATTTTTGGAAAGAGTATAAATTACTGGACAAATTGGTGGTCCGTAATAAGAACTGTGCACTACTTGTCCGAAATCCATCCTGCATTTACTCCTATAGTGGTTCAAGAGGGTCATTTAACTTCTTGACCTCATACATCGGATTTACCTACAACACAATATACATCAGTATTGTTTATTGGGACAACAATTCGTTAAATAATAGTTTACCGATCCAGCAACACAATTGCCCCACCTTTATCAGCGGGACGTATAATCAAAAACAAAGTGATAATCACTATGTGACTTTTCCAATGGATTTTTCTATCTTGAGTCCATCCATAAAGGCTAAAGCGAATGAACTGTGGAAAATTATTGAAAGTGACGGATCTCTGCCTTTTCAACAACAGAGGATAAGATTTGCTCACCGTAGAGGGAAAACCCTCCACAACCTACTAGTCAAGACAGATTTGAATAGGGATGTTAAACCCAAAACGAAATTACCCTGGGGTGCTCCTAAGCAAGGATGCTTTAAATGTCCCAATTGTACCACCTGTGGATATATGATGACAGGGACAAGTTTTCCTCATCCACGAACCGGTAAGAGGATCCCTATTGTTCATAGATTGACTTGTACCAGCTCGTTTGTCATCTACTTTTTGACATGTCCCTGTGGTTTGCTATACATTGGAAAGACCACCACTTCCTTTCGTGAGAGATTTGCCAATCATCGGAGCTCGATAAGAGCGGCTTTGTCGAGCCAAGTATTTGAAACAAAGATGAGCAAATTTGGGGATCAACCTGTGGCAAGACACTTTAAATCCAAGGGACATGGGTTATCTACATTAAAGTGCATGCTTATAGACTGTGTTCCTCCGATGGAGGGTGATAGAGCTAAGAGCCTTCTACGTTTGGAGGCTCGTTGGATTTCAAGACTACAAACTGTAACACCCTATGGGCTTAATGAAATCAATAATCTGAGCTGCTATTTATAATACCCCATTGATATAGGGGATATTACTGTGTTACAGCATTATAACATGGTCGTTTGCTGCTATGCACGAGATGGTTTCTATTATGCTATTTATGCTATTTATTGTTATTTATTACTTTCCTATATATCTATATAATAATGGAGTTAGAGTGTTGGTTTTAGTTTCTGTATGGTTTTTGATTTCTTAATTATTATATTCTCTATCTATACCAGCGCTAGTTGTTGACCCATTTTTAAGATGTATCCTTTTGATATATGCTTCCCTGTGGTTTATGTTTATATGGTAGTTCTAGTTCGTAGTCGGGTGGAGATGTGGCTGCCTTCGCTCTCGCCATTTAGGAGACTACACTTCCGGGTTTGCTGGTGTTTAGATTTGTTGCCATAGAGATGCACTGCCGCTGGGGAGCATCATATGATCTGTCCACGTGGCTGCTGGTGCGTGCTGACGGTCCCGGAAGTGGAGTCTGCCCGGTATCTACCTTTTCTAAGCTATGCTGGACGATTTTCCTCTATCGTATTTGGTGGACTCGCCTGACAGTAAGGTGAATTACAATCTGGTATTGTGATAGTGGTGTTGTTTTTAGGACATATATTGTTCTTATTATGGATTTAATATGGTATCGTGTTTGGGGTGTTTGGTTTTAATATACACTGTTGCTGGGGTGTTTTTAAGGGGGTGGTGATTGGGTGGCTATTTAATCTGGGTGGCTGGTGTGTTATATTAGTCCTGATGACGGCCTGATAGAGGTTGAAACATGTTGACAAAATAAATTGCTGTTTGTACATTTGTTATCAAGACCTGTGAGTGCGTCGTGCTTCTTTCAATATTTTATGTATATATATATGTATATATGTATTATATGTACAATAACCAGGTTGGAGCGGCACTCCTAATCCATTTAAATCAACTGCCCGGGGTGCTTCCATAACCAACTATACGTACACCTATAACCAAAGAAAATAGGAGCACTCCAGGGTCTCTTCAAAAGTGCAATTTTTATTTGCACGTCTATCGACGCGTGAGGACAGCCGATGTAATGGCTGAAACGCGTTGATCGCAGTTCCGACAGTGTTGTATGATATTTGGTACAAGTCCCGTGAGTGCCCTGGGTTCTGATTGTTTTATATATATATATATATATATATATATATATCAATATAAATTTCTCTTTTTATCTATATATATATATATATATATATATACATACAGAAGTGTAAGCTCGTCCGCACTCCGTTCATATGCAAGTGCCCGGGTGCTACCGAATAGGTGTACACAAAGGGAAGAAAGAGCGGAGCACTCCTGGGTCTTCTAATGGGATTAATAGACAAAGGTGGGCAGACAACCTACGCATTTCAGCCCATGTCCAAAGGGCCGTCCTCTTATACAATATATATTGTATTTTACAATACTCAGGCATTAGATTATTTTTTAAACCTTGAACCTGTGTCTTCTGTGTCTGTGTGTTTCTAAAAACATGGCATTTATATGTTGTTTCGCCAGAACAATGATTTAGAAATTTTCATCTTTCGCTGGAAATAGAAGTTAGAAACTCTGTGCATAGAGACAGTGAATATTAGGGTCAAGGGGCGTGGCTCTATGAAGCCTACATGGGCTTAGAGTTGTACTGGCAACAACATGAACACCTTTGTTAGAGAATCTGCTACGGAAGATGCTGGCGCTGTATAAATCCACAATAATAATAATAATATTACATACATGTACTAAATGCAACTTACTAGAGAAGAATCGTACAATGTATAGGTGTTCTGGGGAGAAAAGCTTTCACACTAGGATTAAAAAAAATAAGTTTAGTTCTCCTTTAAGTATAATATGAGCTGTAGGAAGTCCTGCATTGGCTTGGTCCAGGTGCCGTCTCCTTACTTGGTAGCCCAGCAAACCAAAAGCTGAAGGAGGGAAAATACAACATGACTACAAAGCAAGATGGCAGACTGGCTGAATTTTCTACAGCTTATATTTCATATTAGGATGTTCATCCAGGGGTAAATTCATTATATTTAGGTTGCTTGCAAGGTTACATCTGACTGGGGGGGTATTGTGGTTTAAAC
Source organism: Hymenochirus boettgeri (assembly GCA_019447015.1). NCBI lineage: Eukaryota > Metazoa > Chordata > Amphibia > Anura > Pipidae > Hymenochirus > Hymenochirus boettgeri. The sequence goes on from CM033469.1 coordinate 328,426,255, forward strand.
CTTTCGTTCTCCTTTAATATTGGAACTTTTCCCCAATCAATTTAGCCAGTAGAAATTATACATTTTTATAGTATTTTATGTACTTTTATTTTATTCATACTTGTTGTCATATTTGGTGTCTTTTTATATATATATTATATTGGATCTTTGCCTGGCCTCCTTTTTTATGTGTATTTCATCATAAATATGATTGAAAAGTGCAGATAAAAAAAAAAAACAGATAATCAGGTGTATCTATATTCAGGGAAACCAATTAACTACAAATATGTAGTTGTTTATTTAATTTTATGAAAACAAAGCAAATATCTAGGATTTTTTTTTGTATATTTGAGTTTCCCTCTGGAGGACCAGTGGAACTGAATCTAGGTTAATAGTATTAATAAATTAACCCAAAGGGTGAGTAGCTGAGGTAAAGCTGTCTCAACTGGATTTGCTTGCAAAATTGATAGACTTTAGTAAACTAATCAGATTGGAGTGAAGTGTAAGTGATACACTTTGAATAAGTAAAACATGGGCAATCCACAATGTAAGGTAGCTTTCATTTCTTTTACATTTCTGGATAAAAAGTGAAGCATTCTTTAAAAAGCAGTTTAAAATGCCTTTTCTGGTTATGCCTTACTACTCAAAAATAATTATATGACTTAAACGTCCTGTAAATAACAGCAAAACAGCAATATTTTGTAAGCATTATGTAAGTGGAACAGAAAGTGCACAAAATAAAAAGTCCTAAGGTTTCTCCTTATTGTTAACGTTATTGATTGGTTGTATGTGTTTTGTTCTGTGATTTCTTTTACAGACTATTCTCCGTCCTCTCCATGCACTGTGCTCTTTTCAGCTACAACATGGTGCTCAGATTCATCACAGCAAGGAACATTTACTTAAAAGTGGCCTATATAAAAAACCAATGCCAAAAAATAAACGCAAACTCAAGAAGATGGAACTACTGGTTAACAATGTTAAAATTTGAAAACCATTTTTACCAGTTCAAAAAAGATTTTTTGAAAAACAGACTGGGACAGAGATATAGGACTGATAATTCCTACCTCCCAATGTTGTTTCTGTGGGGAGCACCAGACCAAATAAAACTGATTCTCCCAGTCTTCCTCCTTGCTTCAGCACCTTTCTTTAATATAGGTCCAGGACTAATTAATAATAGTCCAGGAATAACCTGGCAATCAAAATCGTGCTGTAGCTCCTCAACGAAACAATATTGTGAGGAAGGAATAATCAACTCTACCTCTTTGCCTAAGGTACTTTCTATTTCTAATTAGTTAATTTCTAGAGTATAGTTATCTTTTAAATTACACTGACTGTCATGGAAAGGTATATGGTATGTAAGTTTTATAGCTGGGATATTGAAAAATTTCAGAGATTTAGCCACATTAGAGAATTCAGTAAACATTTTTTATGTAGTTCCTAATTTATGATTTTGATTGTTTTGGAATTTATTTAGTAAATTACAATCAGTAGAAGAGGTGATTTAAATGGTAACTGTGGTCTTCATACCTTTATTAAAAAGAGATGTCTCATACCTTTTAAACAAGCTTATGAAGATGTATCTAACTAGGCTAAGTCTGCACTGTCTCTGTGATGGGCATGTTTTATAAGCTGTGCTATAAGCCCCACCCCCGAAAATATATCTTTTCTTGAAGCTGGTTACAGGCTTACAATCAATATTACAATCAATATCTGTGATTTCTCTACCTATGGGCACCTTATGGAGAGAGGAAAAAAAAGGAAAAAAATATTATAAAAAAGTTTGATGCAACTGATGATTCAAGTGGGCATTCTCAAGTGACCTAAGACTCCCAGCTGTTGCCCCCCTGTTAATGCAATCTGTGCGGTCACACAGGTTGCCCATATCAAAGACCGGCCCTGGCAGCAGGAATCGGTACCCTGGAGGCAATTGACCTGGTCTTGTTAGTATGGATAGCTGCATCTTTGGGGAAGGTAACTGGGGTTTGGGGGGGTCCTGCACCTATATTTAAAATTTTAATTTATGGGTGGACATGCCCTTTAAAGATCTACAATGTATTCAGAGTCTTCTGTACCTTTACCAGCAATGCTTGATGAGCTGCTGAAAAGCAGTTAATGCAATATCGGTTAGCACGACTTTAATTCCTTACTTGTGACCTCAGTCACTGCGAGTGATGTTATATGCCGATAGCACCGCAATGGTTAACACTACCAATATATAACATTAGTGGTGCAATTGCACCGGATAACCAATATTTTGGCTCTTGGTGCATCGCCCTGGTAATATCTGATAGATCAATAGGAAAAGTATGTATTTATATATTGGCCATATGAAAAAGTACGATTGTGAGAAGAAAGTACTATTGTGAGAGGCTATTTCTGTTATATGTTATTAAGTGTATATTCTAGACAAATAAATAATGTTTGATCTTTTAACAATGTGCATTAATGTTTGATCAATTAAAATTCCAGAGAAAGTTCTAAACATAGCACCAATAAGATTACATTACAAGATAACATTAAATGTGGCCATACACTACAAAAGTTATTGCGATCGTAATTACGATCGGAAATCGTCCGATACTTTAATAGACAGATGTACATAGTAATCAATTTGTTTTGTGATTAATGTCGTCTATTGTGAGGTTACATTTCATTTACATTTAATCAAAACTTCAGAAAATACTACAATCACTTAAACAAACGACTTTCCCGATCGTAATAACATTCAATATTACGATCTAATTTCGCATGATAAGATCGGGAAAATGTACAATTTTTCAGCCAATCAATGGAATTCTCGGATTGTATGATGGATTGTTGCCTTAATCCTAATGGAATCACGAGTTAATTAAAAAGTCATGTAGCAACATTAATAATACAAATAGACAGTCTCATCCACTAGTGCCTGGATTAATAAATGTAAAACACCTACTCCAAGTAATGGTAGGACCAGGTGGGTAGACCCCCGGTCCTAGTCGCTACTGTTGAACAAGTAGAATTCACCCAACACAATCAGCAGGAATTAAGATACAGCAGCTACTCACCGCATTGATCAGTGGCCCGGGTGCATCCATGCACCCGTGGATGTATCACATGTAGACCTTAATAAACTTGAGTTTTTATTTTTCAGGACTGTTTCGTGTCTTTCCCAGGGGGCTCCGCATGCTTCCCTATTGTTAATTAAATAGTCAACCTTTTTATTTGCTACTGTTCTTGAAATCTTTGAAGAAAACTTTTTGCAAGTTTCTGCCCCTTAACTGGCTTGATTATGCACAGGAAAGGTGCCCATATAATACCAAGAGATTAGATAGATTAGACATTCGACTATTGACAATGGTGATATATCTATCCACTTTCTGGCGGTCCCGTCTGGCCCATTCATTTTGTAATCACATCAGCCGCAAAAAATAATGGGTTTGGCGGTTCCTTCAGAATTGCCTTGAAAGTCATGGAAACACTGGAAGGTGAGTTCGAATGTATGGGCACCTTAACTATGTTCTGTGCCAATAAAGCAGCCACTTTATAAAAATAACTGTTTATTCCTGTTACAAGAGCATATTCCAAGGCACTGTAAACATGTAGGTAAGATAATGTAGGAAGAGGTTTGTAATGTGATTTACTGATCTTTGCAGATCAGTTTTTTTTAAGAGCATGACCACCCCTAAACAAAAATTTGCTCCACTTACTGGCCTCTCTGTGCAGTGTAAAAAAATCCTTTCAAAAATATTTAGGAAAGAAATTCCTGTCAATCTACCTAAAGTCATTTTTAGACCAGAGTTACCCTTTAACAGTCAACTTAAATACTTAAATAAAAAAACAAGAAAACTTTACCTTATCTTAATCTTTAAATTAGGTGAAAAAGATGATATACAACATACATAAAGAAGAAAACCTATGGCACTCTAACACAGTATGTATAAAACCCCTTTATTGATAACTAGAGATGGCCGAACTATATGGAAAGTTCAAAAAGGACCCATTAAAGTCAATGGGAGTCAAATAGTTAGAAAAGTTCTAATGAAATACAAATAAAATATTAATGGTAACTTAATGTAAATGGCTATGGGACCTGGGAAAACATGGTCGAATATCCAGGACATTGGAAAAATGCTCGCGTATAGGTTTTAATGGACACTTTAAACATCTAAGAAATCCCAAAGAACCATAGTCCTGTTTCCCCAACAGTATCAGGTAATGTATCCGGAGTAAAGTGCAAATAGACTGAAAGTATATCAAAATAGGATTCAAACGAACAATATATCATTTTGGATTGTGTGGGTTACACCTATTACCTCTGGGGCTAGTGCATTATACCCTGATATATATATATATATATATCTTGAATTCCATTTCATTGGGAATTGATATCACTATCACTTTGCACTTTATACATACGATATAATATATTTATCTTTCGTTTGAATCCTATTTTGATATACTTTCAGCGTATTTGCACTTTACTCCGGATAAATTACCTGATACTGTTGGGGAAACAGGACTATGGTTCTTTGGGATTTCTTAGATGTTTTTAGTATGTATTTTTTCTGCCCATAAGAGTTATCAATAAAGGGTTTTTATACATACTGTGATATAGTGCCATAGGTTTTCTTCTTTGTGTATGTTATATATCATCTTTTTCACCTATAGAGCACCTAGTATACTTCCATGACATTTCTATCTAGTGCCCTAACAATTTTCTATTATAGATGTATGTGTTGGTGCATACCCTCAATCCAGTACTTGATTTGCTCAGTGTTCCCCCTTCCTTCCTTAACCGACATCTCCTTTTATCTGACCAGACTTTCTATATGGGGAAGCATGCTAAGTAATCACTATGAGACAGCATTTAAAAAGGGAATTTTCCATCGCATACCAACTGTCACCATTCCAGTTAACAGCACTTGAAAAAAGGGTCCATGTAGCCCGAAACATGTCAGTTGAACATTATTAAAGGGACACTAAAGTGAAAAAAATGACTTGTCTTTTGCCTTTTCTATATTTTTAGTGCTGCCAGGAACTTGATTACGTTTTGCTCTCAGTGCTCCCTGTCACTAGATCTCATGTCCTGTTCAGCTCACTTCTAGTTAATATGCATTTCTCTACTCATTGCGGGCAAGGCCACACTGCGCCTCTCACGCAATTCCATACGCAATCGCATAAAAATGCAGATTGCACATCTGTTTTATGAATTGCAAACGCATTTTCATTTGCAGGATAATGCTTTTTCGTTTTCCTGATCTTAATGCTGAATCAATTAGCCACTCAGTGACTGAGAACTAAGCTTTACTTTTATAGAATGGATAGTTTTACATGTAGTGTGCCAGGGGGAGGTGCTGGGTGATTGATAGTTCTTTATTGACTAGTTGTGCCCTGCTCTCTTTAAAAAGTAAAACTACCAGAGGTAAACAAAAAGAGATAGGAAGATCGGATAAGAAAAAAAAGATTTAAGATTGGTGGTAATTAATCCTTATTACTGTGTGATGAGTTAAAAAATGATATGGCACAGTCAAGTTAAGCAGTTATTCTACTTGATCACCTGTTATATTATATCACCTGTTACAATATTATTAGTTATATGTCCAGTTAACAACAAATCTGAACAAACCAGAAGAATTTATGATAATAAGGCATTTGACTGACATCTAAAATGTAAGACGATAAATCTGAACAAATAAGGGACAGATCAACAAATAAATGGTACATTGATACTTGGGAAGAATTATAGTTTGCATTAATGGGCAATTGTTTCCTTAAAAAATGTTTTTTTTCAGTATAGATGCCATTTTAGATTAACTTTTTTTATTAAAGGGCAAGTCCACCCCTAAAACTATTTTGTATATGTTAATGGCCATGATTGTACCTTTAAAACAAGCTATCTCCCATTAAAATCAGTTCAGCCAAACTGAAGATAACATACATTTTTGTAGCATGCTTTTTGCAGACCAGGAACATCTCAACTGTAATCCATGCTGGCTGAAATCACCTCAACCCGTGCCTTTTCCGGGCCTGCAGCCTCCCTTGGCGAATCCCCCCCACCACCATCCGGATCCATCCTTGGTTTCCCTGCATCCTATCTTGAAATGCTTTTAAGGCATGGTAGATGCCCCCTGCCCTGACTTTTTAAAAAGAAAAATAATCCTAACTATACTTACAGCCCTTCGTTCCTGCGGTGGGGTAGACTTGCCCTTTACAGACAGAGATTTAACTGAAATAAATTGCAAACAATGTTTATTAAGGATTATTGCTCTTTTTTGTCTGGATTGTTAGGTGGATTTGACAGTAGTCACACACTCATTCTGAAAATATTGCATAGTTTCTAAATGTAGCTTTCCTCTCTTAAATCTTCTCTATGAACTATTCAGTCAGCCTTCTGTCCTTTTTTTCAAATAGAGTGTTGCTATTAAAATACTAATAGGCATAGTTTGTAAAAGCCATAAATGGTATATTAATAAATAGAATGTCATAGGGCTACTGGGTTGTTGGGCATATGAACACCCATCTGACATTTATGTTTAGATATAATGTTTTGAATTTTCTTGTATACATCAAACAATGTAATTAACATTATTTTTTTGTTTTGTAATATTTTATTATTACAAGCCATGTAAAGTTATGCCTTTCAGTCATTGAAAATCATAAAACATAAAATTAAATAACTGCACCATTAATCATATATTTTCTTTGTACTGGATTTTGCCATATATTCAAATAAAGTTAGCTATACCTGGATCAAGTCTTCAATTTTCATCAACCTGTTAAGGGCCCGTTCACACTAGAAACTGACAGAAATGCACAGCATGTGTTTCTGTGAGTTTGTATCCATTTTTTGCATACATTTATATCCATTTTTTCACAATGTGTATTCCATAGATTTATATAGAAAATGCATGAAAAAAAAGGACAGGAATGCTGCATGCAGTGCGTTTTTTAAACGGATTGGAACTGAACGGATTATAACACAGAAAGTTCCCTAAGGACCCAAGAAAGTATTTTACCTAAACTTTATTGATATTAACCTTATTAAATTGTGTCTAAACCATACCCTCAGTTAACGAAAGTGCAATTGCATCCTTTATATTATTATTGCTATTATACTCTGATATTTTACTTGGATGTTCTATAGTGTATACACATTTTCCAACTTCATCATCTCACTTCTCTCAAAATGATTTAGGGTTAGGCTTGCTTTGTTCAGCTATCCTTTACATTATTTATTTTAGCTAGCTTAATTGCTTTCTTACAATTCTTGTTGCAGTTTTTATAGTTCTTAAAGTTCTGTTTCCTCTGACTTAAAGTTACTCACAAAAGTGCCTTAGATTTTTTTCAGTTTAATTGAAAAACGGGAGGTAAAGGAGCTGTGTCTTACCTCCCGTTCTTCAATGAAACCATCAGGAAAGTTAAAATACTTACTTGCGATTGTGCTTCTTTGGCAGGTCCCGACGGAGCTTGCACTGTGCGTGAATGCGTATAACATATGCAAGTTCCGTTGGGACCTGTCAAAGAAGCCATCTCTGGAGTAGAGACCTGCGTGGGTCTAATTTTCCATACCTGCACCCAACCCGCAACCCGCTTTTCTACCGGCTTCATACCTGTGGCCCGACTCGCAAGTTGAACCCGAAACCCGACCCAAAACCACTTTTATTTTTCTTCCTAAAATTTGTACAGGGAAGTTTTAAAAAAGTCTAAAATGTTTTATTCATAACCAAAAACTGCAACTGCAACTCCCAGCATTCTTTGTTGGCACTCTGCTGTTGTACAATGCTTGGAAGTTTTTAATATCATCTGGAGGTCCACATATCTGCTGTAGTTATAGCTGAACCTCATCAAGTGGTAGATTGTAAGAGGCTAGGAACTTTTGCATCTAGGTATATTTTCCTTTATCTGCCATAGTGTGACACAGGGACAGCAATGTAACGTCAGGTACAAACCCAGTAATTGCAGTTTTAGCAAACTTTGAACCATATAGTAGTCGAATACGCTAATTTTAAAACATACTGTACTGTAATTTATTATTACAAGCCATGTAAAGTTATGCCTTTCAGTCATTGAAAATCATAAAACATAAAATTAAATAACTGCACCATTAATCATATATTTTCAGTATTGTACTTTTAGATGTCAGAATGTTATCTTGCAGTAAAAACAATAATTGTAGGTCTGTTTTTGATCATGTATTCTGATGTATGCTGTGCTTCAAACATCCATCCATTAACATAATGTATGCCGTACTCTGCCAGTGGCACTCCATTTAAAAGAAAAGTAATACCACCACTTTACTGCTTTATTTTCCAAAAAAGATATCATTGTAAGGTAGACTTCACTTTAATATTTAGCTGCACCGCAGGTTGTGTAAACAGTAAATATTAGTTCTGCTCCATGATACTGTTATTGCTTACCCAGGGTTTCTACAACTGCATAAAACACCTTAAATCTTTTTTTTTTTTTTTTATCTCCCACTTCTGCATTTAATTGTCCAACCTGTTATTCTTTCATCTTCTGAAGCACACTGTATTCTATTCCCTCATATTTGGCTTTCCTACACCCTGTGAGAATGGGGGCCGAGCCTCTGACCCACCCCACCCAACCCCCCCCCCCCGTTTAAAGACAGCTGATCGTGTGCATGAATGAATCATGTGTGCGATCAGCTGTGGGCTTGTGGCTGGCCCTTCTACTTTTTGGGGGTGAGGGGCGGTAGTTACGCCACTGTTTCCCACCTTTCTTGCTCTTGCTAAGAAACACAGAAGAGCAGATGAGGTTACAAGAAAGTGTTGCCTGTGTTCCTGGGTTTCCGTCTCTTATGAGCATTGTTTGTAATCTTATTTTATTATTTTTAATTCCCTCCTGTGGGAGGAACTTTATTATGGTAAGACAGATCATCTCCACTGCACATGCTGCACATTCTAGCTGAGCCTTCACATTCAAAGCTTTTGGGCTTTGAGTTTACTTTACATTTAAAAAAAATGTTGGCTAACCCGCTAATATCTGCCTTATATCTATTTTATATTGTTAGTAGTAGAGATGGGATCTGGGTCCGATATGGAACCTCTCGGTTCCGAAACCCGAATGATCCGTCTGAATCCGGACAGATCATTTTTCAAAGATTTTCGAATGTACGGAGCTATTTTGCTACTTTTCTAAAATAGATTTGAACGTTTGAAAACCTTTAAAAAAAGGATCGGAAACTTGAAAGTGGTCTCCGACCATATTTGCTAAGATTTTTGAACGTTCAAATCTATTTTTGAAAATTATCAAAAATAGCTCCATACATTTCGAAAATCTTCGAAAATTTGTTCAGTTTTCGGATCCTCGGGATTTTCGCGAGATTCGGGAATCCGAAAACTGAACAAAACTAGTATATTATAGTATAGTATTTGAGGTTAAATAAAGACATATGTCCATCCAGTCCAACACATCTAGCAATATCCTTATTTCCAAGTGGCAATCGGAAATTTCCCTGGATCAACTCTACTTTATGAATCAATACCTGTAACTTGCAACATTCCTTGTTTGCAGAAACTATTGAGTTTCGGCCATCTCTAGTTAGCAGTAGTGTACATGAAAATTGGTAACAGGACGGGGGTCATTCACATACTGTAAATTTCTCTTTTCTAGAATTCTGGAATTCCTTCAGTTTTTGGTAAGGATCTTTGGTCTATGCATCATCTATGTCTATGCCCTGCTGTCATGGACATTTTCCTTTTTAGTTTTAATAACATCAGCTGTGTTTGAGATTACAGCCTATTAACATAGAGCTGTCTATAGTTATTTTTTTCCTGTCTAATATCTCATAAACTGCTGAATAAAATGATTAATCCTTTGCCTTTCTAAGCAATTTTGAACTAAAAATATCATTTTAGGAAGTACATTACATTTTATTTCTCCCCTTATAAACCCCTGGAGGTTTGTCAGGAAAGCACTTAGGAATGTAAGTCATTGTTTTATTCTGCCATTGATGGGCAACAAGTCAAAAGATGATTTTAACCCTAGATTAACTGAAGTTTTTATTTTAAACATTTGATCTTTCTTTAAATATTTGTCTGTCACCTCTTAAGCTGGGTACACACATTACAGATATAGGTCAATCCCATCAGTACCGATGGAATTGGCTCTACATCGCTAATGTGTGTGCAGCTGAAACAATCGTTTTTGACACAGACAAATGTTCCACGACAGTGTCGGGAACAATAGTTTCATACAGAAAATTTCCCTCAGCCCCCTATACTAAAGTATAGGGAGTTGGCCACAGTTGTAGGGTGTATGGCAGTCACAAAAGTCTCCCTATACATTAAATAGGGAAAACAATCATGATTGTGTGTTCTGCCATCTGCAAACAATCTTGCAGATTCTGTCTGTCAATTTGACACATTGTTGCTGTGTGCCAATCCATTGTTTATTACAGGATAACTTGTTTTGATGTGCTATTTCACACCTAATATGACAATAAAAACTTAATCGAAGTTTGATTGCACAAGTTTGTCCTATATGCTGCTACAGAAAAACCCTCTCCCTTCCCTATAAATATATAGGCAGGGAATGCCTAAAGTTGTAGTTAAGCTCTGTACAGACAGTCAATTCCATGCTCAATGAATGAACAAGTGGAGTGGGTGTGTTAAATGGACTTTCAGGTCGATAATCGCACGCGTAACCATTCAGTCAGGCGTTGTTGGGGATCCAACCCGGCAGATCAACAAACAATGCCCGCTTACACATCTACCCAATCTTCAAAGGTATGTCCTTTATCCTTAAGATCGATAAAGGACATACCTTTGAAGATTGTAATGTTAACATATTGGCAAAGGAACATAACTGGTTCAAGGAGGCCATTTATGTGAAAATAAAGAAACCAAGCCTAAATAGAGGTGGGGGGATTCGACAATAACTGTCTGCCATGTACAATGCTGTTTTGACACCTTACTCTGGGCGTTCCTATAACACCTCTTAGCCACTATCCAATCACGCCCTTAACACCTGGCTGTGATATGCTAATTGGGATTTTCCAGGGTACATAATTGCCACAGATTCTTGTACAAGTCATTCTGAATTGAGAAAGCCATTTGGACGACTAGCGAAACGTCTTCAAGAACTAAACTTCAAGTCCAGTTGATCTAATTGAATACAACAGATATACCATGACTTGGATGAATGAGAACCTTCACAAGCAGTGCTTGTAATAGTATTTTCAAAATTCTGCCTAGTGAACTTTGTGCTCGTAGCTACCAATTATGTTTAAGGGAATACAGTAGAAATATCTAACATTATGAGCTTCAGAAAGCAGTTCATAATCATTTACTGGTTACTTAGTATCACCAAAGAGCAATCGCATTAAAGCATGTCACTAGCATTTTGTCACATGTTCAGATTAAAAAAAACTTGAGGTTTAACAGTTGATATATTTGTGTCTTAAACTGGTTTCTTTATTAACTTGTTAAGCGTATAATTCAAATGCTCTGTTGAAATAAATGTATGTATTCACTTTGTATTTGTCCTTTAATTTCCTCAAAGGCTTTGTGGGTCATTAATAGATCTACCACTGCTTTTAAATCCCCATTTTATTTCTTTTTTAATTGCTTATTGTATGTTACCTTACATTATGCATTAATGTAACTTTTATGCTTTGGTTTGTTGCTGACTCAGGATTGGTTTTGTTTTAATTGGTTTCAACTCTTAGAACTACTATTAGTGATTGTAAAATAAGCAGAATTTGCCATTATCTGTTGCACTTATTATCTTCCTACAGATGGTGTTGGGTTATTATATTTCTCCGTTTTCCTAGTGAGAGCATTTTGTAGTCTTCGATAGCTTTTTAATCATCTCATGAATATACAGTATTTTTCTTACTTTTTATTATAACACTTAAAGCAAAGTTGTCTAAAATGTGTGTTCGAAAACTGTGAAATTTAGTGACAAATATACTTTATGCGGCTGGAATTAATTCTCACTACAGCTAAAATCAGTAAGTGATAGAATAGAAGATATTGAGAGATTAAATTTGGGATTTAATCATTATTACTGCACTCCACTCATTTTTGTGATAAATTTAAAGGATTTGACAGAATTGTTTTTTATCCCTCAAAATCAGCGGGAGTGAAGAAGTAACCAGACAGCACCACTAGATATCATGCTGCAATTCGGTTTTGATTGCACCATGTACAGAAAGAAGGAGATGACCTTTATAAAACCTCTCCGTGGTGAGAGCAGGATTAGAAGACAACTAACTGCATTTTTAACTGCTCCTAAAGATTGGAGGGAATTACACCAAGCACTTTATTTGGAACATGTCTTTGAGATTCTGGCCCATATTGATGTAATTCATTTTGAATCTGTCCAGCTTTGGTAGTTTGTGCACACTGTACTGTCAGCTTACTGTTTCTGGAACTTAAAGGGTATCTCCACTGGAAATAAAATTTGGCATTTAGTTTTATTGAAGAACAGGAGGTAAGGGAGCTGTGTCTTACCTCCCGTACTCCTATAAAACCTGCAGGAGCCGGGAGCGTAGGTAAGGTACTTACCCGATCGCTCGCTCCTCCGCTACGTAGTCTGACAGGTTCTGATGGACTCTGTCTTACTGTATATGCGCATCACTTAATTCTGCCTATGCATAAACATGCTATAGGCAGAATTAAGCTGGCACTACACTACACAATGTCTCCCAACTTTATTGCGATGTTTAAACAATATTCCTAAAACTGCCTGGGCCGATTATTTTTGCCAATGACTTTTTGTTGCAAATGAATGGGCAGGACGGGAAACATTGCAGGAAGATTGCATGGTTGAACATGGAATCTATCAAATGTCTGAATAGATTATGGCCAGTATTTTTCCAAAAAAACATAACCCATATACACTTCTGTGGCTTCCAAATCGTGGTGCAGACCATACTGCCAAAAATTCCCTTAATGTCCAATCAATATCAACAGGAATATACAGTTGAAAAGTGTGAACATTTTCTGTTTTATTCACCCATTTGAATACAACAAATGGCAACGTTTCAGGCAAGACTTTGCCCTTTTCTCAAGCTTGATATTGTATTCAAGGGTGAATAAAACATACGTTTTTTACACTTTTCTATGTTCCTGTAAATATTGATTGGACATAAATTATGGCCAGCATTAACGAGGCACACTTCACCCTATTTTAGTGTATGGAGTTACTTTTGCAGGCAAAAATATTTTACTTCCACATAATTACAGTTAACCTAATTTTGCATGTTTGAATCAGAATATATTTTTAAAATTAGAATAATTATTATATTTCATCCATAGGAAAGACCTATAAACATGCAAGTAATAGAAAATATAATCATTTAAAGCAGGAGACTGTGAAATGGCACAATGAATTTCTGATTACCATGGAAAGATTTTCAAAATCCACACTTTAATCACTCATTCGGACTTTTTGCTCTGTCTGGGTCTAAGACTTTAATTAGTTTTAAGAAAGCTTGTTTAATCCGTTGCACTAATCATATTAATATTCTAGCAATGCAGGAATGTCAGCTGCCAGTGGTATGGGGAAGATGGAGTAAATCCTTAAAGTAATTGAAAACCTTAAAACGTCACCCAGTAAGTGATACATTGTTTAACAAAAATGGAGGGCTTATATACACTGAATGATTGCATTGTGGAAATTAAAATAGCAAATAACTATACATTTTTGCATACTTTATTAAATCATATACCCCGATTCTTTACTTCAGACCTAAACAAATGAATTGCCAGAAATGTTTATACTGAATAAGTCAGACATCCATAGTGATGGAAAAAATGTAAGGTGTATAATATTTTATTAAGGAACAGAGACTTCTGGGTAATTTCAATGTTTCCATGGTTAGCCCTTTAGGAAATGCCAAGAGGTTTTAACAGCATTCCACAAGCTAAATGCAAAACCAGAGAGCCAGCTACATATCAGCTTTATTTAGCCACCATTAATGTAACGTAGGCCCCTGGTTTTGCAATGTGACAGACATCACTAAGAAATTAAGTAAGGTAGGGAGATTATAAGGCATTAGAGTTCCCCTTCACTCATATGTAAATAAGGAACAGAGACTTCTGGCTAGCTTCCATTTTTCCATGGTAGCCCTTTAAAATGCCACACCTTCTATGAGGCTTTAACAGCATTCCACAAACTGAGGGTGAGGCCACACTAGCGCGTTTTCGCACTTGTGATTTTTGCTATGCAAATCGCAGGAACGCGAAAATTCCCTCAATTTCCGATGCGATTGCGCGTCTGTTTGCGTTATGGTAACGCATGCGTTTACCTTTTTGGTGCATTAACACATGCGTTTCCGTAACACAAAACGTCAAAACCGCACTCGCAAAATGCACAAGAATCGCGCACACAATCGTGTGCGATAATGCTCGTGATTTGTTGTGCGATTCCTGTGCGTTGCAGTTTGGCCTCACCCTTAATATAAAACCAGAGAGCCTGCTACATTCTAGTTTCTGCTTTATTGGGCTAGCGATCACTTTAATTATAAAATAGGTTATAGAAGTCCATATGTCATTGATCCATTTTTCAATTGACTATAAAAAAAAAATGGTGCAGTGATATTCGAGAAGAATGATAGTTTCCAGTAATGCACAATTTAAAAAACAAATTTCCCATATGTACATACCCTTAAAAGTTCATGGAATGATAAGACAGAGAATTAAAGTAATTTCAAATTTATAGGACTCTGGAAGAATGTGTGACCATCTTTCCATCATGGAACAGCAATGGGTGATATCGGAATGAGCAGAACACATTTAATATTATTGCTAAAAATGAGAAGAATGCATATAGCAAAGCTGTAAAATCAGACTGCTTTAACCAAAAAAAAGAAGTAATACGCATTTACATTATTAGTTCAGAAGGGTGCAAAGTTGTGAAACCATGTACCACTACATGGAAAAAGTAAATAGAAAAAAATGAATTCACAAGTGCACAGCTTAAGGTGAACTGCATAGCTTTATTGTAAAAATTGCATTTGGTGCTCCAGAACTCCAATTAAATCTCATCCAATATACTGTAGCTAGCAATCTATTGGTCAGAGAGCCACACTACCCAAAGGAATGCCAAAACACCAAATCAAAAACTAAAAATTAAAAATTTACTGTTTTGTGTATAAACTTATAATCATTTGTTTTCAATAGATGGTGGTGAATAATTAGAATAAAGAGTATAGTGTGTTGCTTGTATATATTCCCTTTTAATGGGCTCACATTAGCATGTTAAATTGCTCAGGCTAATCTCAGGTGCTTCAGTTCAGACATCCCGCTTGCTTTATACCTCAACGGACACAGTTTCCCCAGAGTTTAAAAGCACAATGCATGTGAACTGAGGCCTGGAACACCCAAGAGTTAACTTAAGCATACAGATACAGAAATAAAATTGGACAAGACAGAGAATAGGTAATTGGAGCACAGACACTAGAAGAGGGAGGCAGAATAGTAGTCAACAAATGGAACCAAGGTCCAGAAAACCACTGTGGATTAAGCCTGTATAGGGTCCCCATCATAGTTTGCAGGGGACCTCAGTGATTCCTAGTTACACCACTGTGTGCAAGTAAGGTTATTAAAGTAAACAAGGTAAAAAGTTAGGACCTTCCAGACTGGGGTTACCTTGACGTGGTTCAAAGTCTTTTTATTCATGTGATCACAGTAATGTGTACTAAAACCCCTTTGTTTATAATGTATGCAAGTTTACAGATAATATGATATAGTATAGGGGCCCAGGAATGTGCATTGATTATCTTTTCTACGTTTGTTTAAATGATTGACCAGATCAATAGCACTTCCGCAAAATGTAATTGTAATTTAGGAGTGTTCCCACAGTCCTATTCTATTGTATCTATTGCTGGTTATACAGAATTAAAGGGCATGTCCACCCCCAAAACTATTATTTAACCCACTACTGGCCCCACTCTGTAGTGCATAAAAATCCTTACCTTACATCCCAGCTCCAAATGGCTGCCCTGCAATGTTCCCCCAAAGTCCAAAAAACTGTTCACCAGGAGCATAGCAGAGTCCATATAGTACTCTGCCTCCTGTCTCTCCTCTGGGAGAATTTTGCCATGCGCAGAGCAGCCCTCCCTCTCCCACCCGTTTTGGTCTCCCTCCCCCTAGCACAAAACCCATTTGTAATATTGTAGGGCTTCCTCCCCCAACTCAGTTTCAGTTATTACAGACAGATCTCTGTTCATAGACAGGAAAAAACTTTTTTTTTTTTTTAAGACTGGAATTGATCTACCCGACTCGCGGTTCTCATTACTCGAACCTGACCCGCAACCAATTCAAACTCAATGGGGGTTACCCGAACCAAACCTGCAAATTGGGTAACCCATGGGTACCCGAACCGATGCAGGGCTCTATTGTGGTGTTTATTATAATATGCACCATTGATGACTGTCCGAGACAACACTAAGGTCTATATGTGCATTGTTTCTTAAAACAACAGACTGTTTCTTAAAACAACCTTGTACATTTTATGATTTTATTCACAGCATGGTTCAATTCACATTTACTTTAAAAAGTTGATGCTCTAACCTTTTGTTCTGCAAGGTTTTATTAATAGCCATTGAAGAGGTATGCATTGATGTGTTACTTTTAGCTCTTGCAAATCAAGACTATACTTGACAAATGATCTCCCCTTGTATTTTCACACCAAGGTTGCAAAAATATGCTCATGCATTTTTATTGTTTAGGAAACAGCATTAGAAAGAATATGTAAGGGGGAAGGTTGGCATACATTGTAATTTATATGTAGCTGGAGAAATTTTCAAGATATGATAGTTGCAGGATTTGAATCTCTATTGAAGATAGAGATTTGACCTTAGCTTCATTGCTTAATATGCAGATATGTCTCAAAAAGAGAAGACTTCTGGGTAATTTAACAGTTTCCATAGCTCTACATAAGCTTGTGACATACTCAAAAAGCTCAGTAGATGAATTATTACCTTATTCTTAGAAAATATTTTGCTTGCTTCAAGGACTGTCTTGTCTGATTGGATACTTACAGTAACCAAAAGAAATTCAGAAACATGTAGTGAAAAATGCACCCTAGTTGATGACATTGCTAAGAACCACTTAAAAGGAAATAATTTACAGGATAGTCATTGCTCTTGTATTATAAGCTATTAATGCAAGATGATCTCAGGATTTTGATTCTCAAATTGTGCATTGAAATTTCAAACAAATGCCAGCAGAAGTTGCTGCCATGTGAATATCTTGGCTGATGATCTAATATGTACGTCCTCATGCCAACATTGTTAAGGGAATTCTCTAAATCACTCCCCTGTTCATTTAAACAGATAAGGCTGCTCGATCACTACCGAGCAGCCTGTCTGAACAGAATTCTTTAGCTAGTCTTAAAATCATTGTTCCAAAGATACAGTAATTGTCTAATGTCTGTACATAGCTTTATAATGAACAGTAATGGAAAGAAATGCACTATAAGGATTTTTTCCCTTTTTATATCTGAATGGTTAGCAATCTGTTTTTCCTTCATGACATAGTAACATAGTAATTAAGGTTGAATAAAGACATACGTCCATCAAGTCCAACCTATTCACCCTCTTTTTTTTTTTTTTATTATTATTAACCCTACCTAACAGTTGATCCAGAGGAAGGCAAAAAACCCCAGCTAAAAAGGGGGGAAAAAATTCCTTCCTGACTCCAAATGGCAATCGGAAAGTATCCCTGGATCATCCAGATCTATATGTATTAATACCAGTAATTCTCATTATTTTTTAGTTTTAGAAACTTATCCAGGGCTTTTTTAAAGCTATTTAATGAACTTTCCATTACCACATCTGCTGGAAGACAGTTCCACAGTTTCACCGTTCTCACTGTAAAGAAACCTTTCCTAACCTGAAGATGAAACTTCTTTTCTTCCAACCTTAAAGGATGTCCACGAGTCCTCTGATATGACCTATTAGTAAACAATGCACCAAAGAGTTCATTATATGGCCCATTAATATATTTGTAAAAGGTTATCATGTCCCCACGCAAACGTCGCTTCTCCAATGTAAACAGCCCTAACTTGTCTAATCTGCCTGCAAACAATGGAACCAAGGTCCAGAAAACCACTGTGGATAAGCCTGTATAGGGTCCCCATCATTGTTGCAGGGGCCTCAGTGATTCCTAGTTTACAACCTGTGTGCAGTAAGGTTATTAAAGTAAACAAGGTAAAAAGTTAGGACCTTCCAGACTGGGGTACCTTGACGTGGTTCAAAGTCTTTTTATTCATGTGATCACAGTAATGTGTACTAAAACCCCTTTGTTTATAATGTATGCAAGTTTACAGATAATATGATATAGTATAGGGGCCCAGGAATGTGCATTGATTATCTTTTCTACGTTGTTTAAATGATTGACCAGATCAATAGCACTTCCGCAAAATGTAATTGTAATTAGGAGTGTTCCCACAGTCCTATTATTGTATCTTTGCTGGTATTACAGAATAAAGGGCATGTCCACCCCCAAAACTATAATTTAACCCACTACTGGCCCCACTCTGTAGTGCATAAAAATCCTTACCTTACATCCCAGCTCCAAATGGCTGCCCTGCAATGTTCCCCCAAAGTCCAAAAAAAGTTCACCAGGAGCATAGCAGAGTCCATATAGTACTCTGCCTCCTGTCTCTCCTCTGGGAGAATTTTGCCATGCGCAGAGCAGCCCTCCCTCTCCCACCCGTTTGGTCTCCCTCCCCCTAGCACAAAACCCATTTGTAATATTGTAGGGCTTCCCCCCCAACTCAGTTCAGTTATTACAGACAGATCTCTGTTCATAGACAGGAAAAAACTTTTTTTTTTTTTTAAGACTGGAATTGATCTACCCGATCGCGGTTCTCATTACTCGAACCTGACCCGCAACCAATTCAAACTCAATGGGGGTTACCCGAACCAAACCTGCAAAATGGGTAACCCATGGGTACCCGAACCGATGCAGGGCTCTATTGTGGTGTTTATATAATATGCCACATGATGACTGTCCGAGACAACACTAAGGTCTATATGTGCATTGTTTCTTAAAACAACAGACTGTTTCTTAAAACAACCTTTTACATTTTTGATTTATTCACAGCATGGTTCAATTCACATTTACTTTAAAAAGTTGATGCTCTAACCTTTTGTTCTGCAAGGTTTTATTAATAGCCATTGAAGAGGTATGCATTGATGTGTTACTTTAGCTCTTGCAAATCAAGACTATACTTGACAAATGATCTCCCCTTGTATTTTCACACCAAGGTTGCAAAAATAGCTCATGCATTTTTATTGGTTAGGAAACAGCATTAGAAAGAATTAGTAAGGGGGAAGGTTGGCATACATTGTATTATATGTGTGGAGAAATTTCAAGATATGATAGTTGCAGGATTTGAATCTCTATTGAAGATAGAGATTTGACCTTAGCTTCATTGCTTAATATGCAGATATGTCTCAAAAAGAGAAGACTTCTGGGTAATTTAAACGTTTCCATAGCTCTACATAAGCTTGTGACATACTCAAAAAGCTCAGTAGATGAATTATTACCTTATTCTTAGAAAATATTTTGCTTGCTCAAGGACTGTCTTTTCTGATTGGATACTTACAGTAAACAAAAGAAATTCAGAAAAGTAGTGAAAAATGCACCCTAGTTGATGACATTGTAAGAACCACTTAAAAGGAAATATTTACAGGATAGTCATTGCTCTTGTATTATAAGCATATATAATGCAAGATGATCTCAGGATTTTGATTCTCAAATTGTGGCATTGAAATTTCAAACAAATGCCAGCAGAAGTTGCGTCATGTGAATATTTTGGCTGATGATCTAATATGTACGTGCTCATGCCAACATTGTTAAGGGAATTCTCTAAACACTCCCCTGTTCATTTAAACAGATAGGCTGCTCGATCACTACCGAGCAGCCGTCTGAACAGAATTCTTTAGCTAGTCTTAAAATCATTGTTCCAAAGATACAGTAATGTCTAATGTCTGTACATAGCTTTATAATGAACAGTAATGGAAAGAAATGCACTATAAAGATTTTTTCCCTTTTTATATCTGAATGGTTAGCAATCTGTTTTTCCTTCATGACATAGTAACATAGTAATTAAGGTTGAATAAAGACATACGTCCATCAAGTCCAACCTATTCACCCCTCTTTTTTTTTTTTTATTATTATTAACCCTACCTAACAGTTGATCCAGAGGAAGGCAAAAAAACCCCAGCTAAAAAGGGGGGAAAAAATTCCTTCCTGACTCCAAATGGCAATCGGAAAGTATCCTGGATCATCCAGATCTATTGTATTAATACCAGTAATTCTCATTATTTTTTAGTTTTAGAAACTTATCCAGGGCTTTTTTAAAGCTATTAATGAACTTTCCATTACCACATCTGCTGGAAGACAGTTCACAGTTTCACCGTTCTCACTGTAAAGAAACCTTTCCTAACCTGAAGATGAAACTTCTTTCTTCCAACCTTAAAGGATGTCCACGAGTCCTCTGATATGACCTATTAGTAAACAATGCACCAAAGAGTTCATTATATGGCCCATTAATATATTGTAAAAGGTTATCATGTCCCCACGCAAACGTCGCTTCTCCAATGTAAAAAGCCCTAACTTGTTAATCTGCCTGCATATTCAAGCCCCTCCATTCCCCATATTAATTTAGTTGCCTTCTGAACTGCCTCAATTTCCAAGATGTCCCTTTTGTATATGGGATTCCAAAACTGCACCGCATATTCCAAATGTGCCTACCAGTGCCTTGTAAGAGGGAGAATAATATTTTCTCTCTTGAATCTATTCCTCTCTTTATACAAGACAATATCTTGCTAGCTCTAGCCGTTGCTACCTGGCATTGTTTGCTATAGCTAAGTCTGTCATCAACCAGAACCCCCAAATATTTTTCCATTACAGATGCACTTAACACAGAGTTATTTATGGTGTAGGTGGCACAGGGATTATTAAATCCCAAATACATCAACTTACATTTATCAACATTAAATCTCATTTGCCATTCTGCTGCCCTTTTTGATAATCTATCTAGGTCTGCTTGCAGCACTTGCACATCACTTGAAGTTTCCAAAGCTCTGCTTAGTTTAGTGTCATCAGCAAACACTGAGACACTGCTCTCAATGCCCCCTTCTAAGTCATTTATAAACAGATTAAACAGAAGCAGCCCCAGTACAGACCTGAGGCACCGCTTAGAACTTTAGCCCACATAGATGTAGCTCCATTTACCACCACTCTCTGTTTGCGATCCAATAACAGTTCTCTATCCATGAACAAATGTTTCTTCAAGGACAACAGTCCTCAGTTTATACATTAGTCGCCTATGTGGCACAGTATCAAAAGCTTTTGCAAAATCCAAATATACCACATCCACTGCTGTGCCTGAATCTAACTTTACTTGCTTCTCATAAAAACCAATTAAATTTTCTGGCATGATCTATTTCTCATAAATCCATGCTGACTACTAATAAGATGATCTCTGGAGACAAAGTCAAGGATATGATCCCGTAACAAAGTTTCAGCACCTTCCTACCACTGATGTTAGGCTTACAGGTCTATAGTCACAGGCTGTGAACGACTACCTATTTTGAATATGGTATTACATATGGCTTTTTTCCAATCCAGCGGCACATCCCCAGACCAAAGCGAATCTGAAAAGATGAGAAACAGTGGTCTAGATAGAACTGAACTAAGCTCTTTTAAAATCCGAGAATGCAATCCATCATGTCCTGGGGCTTTATTGATATTAACTTTGTTAATTGTTTCCGTACCATATCCTCTGTTAGCCAATGTGAATACTCTTCATTTTCCTGCATATTATTACAATCCCTACTGTAAGGACAAGTAAAAACCGATGTAAAAAAACGGTTTAGCAGTTAGCCTTTTCGGCATCCTCTACAACCACTCAGCCTCATTATTTAATGGTCCCACATTCTCAGTCCTCATCTTTTTCCATTTATATACTTAAAAAACATTTTGGGGTTGGATTGCTTTGTTCGGCAATCCATATTTCATTTTCTATTTTAGCTAGTTAATTGCTTTCTTGCACTCTTTTTACAGCTTTTGTACTCCCTGTAAGCCTGTTCTGTCCCTCTGTTTTCAACATTTTAAATGCCTTTTTCTTTTTTATTTCCCTTTTACTTGAGCATTAAGCCATGCAGGAGTGGACCTAATTTTTTTACACTTGTTCCCTAAAGATACAAATTTAGAAATGTAATAGTTTAATATCCTTTAAAAGTGGTCCACATCTGCTCTGTATCTTTACCTAGAAACAATTCCCACCAGTCTATGAGCAGGAGTGATTCCTTAACAGCATAAAGTTGCTTTCCTAAAGTTAAAAGTTTTTGTTAACCCAGTGCACTTAGTTTTTTGCAACCTATATTAAATTACACTATATCATGGTCACTATTCCCTAAGCTTCCAATTACCTTCATCTCCAAAATGAGCTCAGGGTTATTGATATCACCAGATCAAACAACGCATTCTGTCTAGTGGGAACTTTTACCATCTGTGAAAGAAAATGAGTCATAGTATAGGAAATTTAAGAACTTTCAGGGTTATTCAATAAAAGTTCTTATTGTTTAAAATGGTGCTAATTTTGCCCCAGCCTGCATATTCAAGCCCCTCCATTCCCCAATTAATTTAGTTGCCTTCTGAACTGCCTCAATTCCAAGATGTCCCTTTTGTATATGGGATTCCAAAACTGCACCGCATATTCCAAATGTGGCCTACCAGTGCCTTGTAAAGAGGGAGAATATTTTTTCTCTCTTGAATCTATTCCTCTCTTTATACAAGACAATATCTTGCTAGCTCTAGCCGTTGCTACCTGGCATTGTTTGCTATAGCTAGTCTGTCATCAACCAGAACCCCCAAATATTTTTCCATTACAGATGCACTTAACACCGAGTTATTATGGTGTAGGTGGCACAGGGATATTTAATCCCAAATACATCAACTTACATTTATCAACATTAAACTCATTTGCCATTCTGCTGCCCTTTGTATAACTACTAGGTCTGCTTGCAGCACTTGCACATCACTTGAAGTTTCAAAGCTCTGCTTAGTTTAGTGTCATCAGCAAACAGAGACCTTGCTCTCAATGCCCCTCTAAGTCATTTATAAACAGATTAAACAGAAGCAGCCCCAGTACAAACCCTGAGGCACTTCGCTTAGAACTTAGCCCACATAGATGTAGCTCCATTTACCACCACTCTGTTTGCGATCCAATAACTCAGTTCTCTATCCATGAACAAATGTTTCTTCAAGGACAACAGTCCTCAGTTTATACATTATCCCTATGTGGCACAGTATCAAAAGCTTTTGCAAAATCCAAATATAACACATCCACTGCTGTGCCTGAATCTAACTTCTTACTTGCTTCTTCATAAAAACCAATTAATTTTCTTTTGGCATGATCTATTTCTCATAAATCCATGCTGACTACTACTAATAAGATGATCTCTGGGACAAAGTCAGATATGATCCGTAACAAAGTTTCCAGCACCTTCCCTACCACTGATGTTAGGCTTACAGGTCTATAGTCACCAGGCTGTGAACGACTACCTATTTTGAATATGGTATTACATGGCTTTTTTCCAATCCAGCGGCACATCCCCAGACCAAAGCGAATCTGAAAAGATGAGAAACAGTGGTCTAGATAGAACTGAACTAAGCTCTTTAAAATCCGAGAATGCAATCCATCATGTCCTGGGGCTTTATTGATATAACTTTGTCTTAATGTTGTTTCCGTACAATCTTCGTTAGCAAGTGTAACTCTCATTTTTCCCTGCATTATTATTACAATCCCACTGTAAGGACAAGTAAAAACCGATGTAAAAAAACGGTGTAGCAGTTAGCGCTTTTCGGCACCTCTTACAACCACACTCAGCCTCATTATTTAATGTCCCACATTCTCAGTCCTCATCTTTTACCATTTATATAAAAAATATTTTGGGGTTGGACTTGCTTTGTTCGGCAATCCATATTTTCATTTTATTTTAGCAGTTTAATTGCTTTCTTGACTCTTTATACAGCTTTGTTACTCCCTGTAAGCCTGTTCTGTTCCCTCTGTTTTCAACATTTTAAATGCCTTTTTCTTTTTTCCATTTCCCTTTTTACTTGAGCATTAAGCCATGCAGGAGTGGACCTATTTTTCTTACACTGCCCTTCCTAAAGATACAAATTTAGAAATGTATAGTTTAAATCCCTTTAAAAGTGGTCCACATCTGCTCTGTATCTTTACCTAGAAACAATTCCCACCAGTCTATGAGCAGGAGTGATTCCTTAACAGCATAAAGTTAGCTTTCCTAAAGTTAAAAGTTTTGTTAACCCAGTGCACTAGTTTTTTGCAACCTATATTAAATTAACAATATCATGGTCACTATTCCCTAAGCTTTCCAATACCTTTCATCTCCAAAATGAGCTCAGGGTTATCTAGATATCACCAGATCAAACAAAACGCATTTCTGTCTAGTGGGAACTTTTACCATAGTGTGAAAAGAAAATGGGTCATATAGGAAATTAAGAACTTCAGGGGTATCAATAAAGTTCTTATCGTTTAAAATGGTGCTAATTTGCCCCAACCAATCAGATTGTAAGCTTTCAAATGTACATAAGTTCTGATTGGTTGGGGCAAAATTAGCACCATTTTAAACAATAAGAACTTTTTGAATTCCCTGTTTATACCTTTTGAGGTGCTGGCAGTTCCTTACTCCAATCTATGTCAGGGTAGTTAAAATTCCCCATAACCAGAACATGCAAATCAAAAGAAAAGAAAAAACCTGTGGCACTCAAATTGTAGTATATAATAATAAAAAACCCTTTATAATACTTATTCATGGGGCAGAAAGAATATATAAAAAACAGTATTATATCTAACATACACTTAGTCCCATGATAATATGAAATAATACATATAAACAATCAGCTAGTGTGTCATAATGTATATACAGTTAGATCCCAAAAAGGGTATACAAGCCTAGTAGTCCACTAAAATGTCACACATCTATATGTAGAGCCACAGGAATATAATAGTGATGATGCTAACCAATTAATAGTAGCAAAACAGAATCTACATCTAGTACTTAAATAATGCTAGATGAATATGTCATATACTCATCTATAGCAGTCAAAAAACCCCGATAAACGCAAGACTTCCTGCAGACTCTAAAGGCAAGACAGCAGTGGCAGAAGACATAAGTGTGAACAATCCCATTGGGATCAGAATGAGGACTAAGAGGCAGAGCCCGCCAGACGCATTTCGTTATGGGATAGAGCTTTCTCAATGGTTGGGGAACGATGATCGAAGCCCGGATCCTATTCAATATTTACAAAATCCGCGAGAGCTCAGGACGCTAAGGCGTCCAGGCTTGCGCACAAACTCAGGCCCCGATTGACGTCCATTCAGCTATAAGTATTAGTCGCCGGGGCCTTAATACCTGTGCGCCACTTTCTGGTTTGGTGAAAGGACAAACCAAGTGACTTATCTTTCAGCCTACTACCAGTTATCTAAAGGGAATCGCTTATACTATTGTCAATAACGTATGTTAATCGACCTAGGGAGATACATTCGAATATAGACACAGTAGAGATCTAAATCCAGGATAACCCAACACACCAAATCACTCAAATAAAACAAAGTAGCTAACCAAACCACATCCCCTTTCTAGATTATCCAATTATCCGTGTATATAATATGTTATACATGTCTACCTTGTATGTATTTCATTTTTCCCCTCCCCCCCCCCCTCCCTCTCTCTTTTTTTCCCCCCTTTTTTTCTGATATACTCATGATCTCGGACCATCTATGCTTACCCCACATCTATTTAGACATATAGTCAGCACGTCAACTGAAGACTATGCACCTAGCAAATAAGAGAATAACACATCCAGTAGAGTATAGGAAAACCTGCCGATTTATTATGGACATCCGACATTTTTACCAGGATGACCGTATTCTAACACAAAACAAGGTCTCAATATATATAAGCGACTGCTTTAAAGAGGTTGATGTAAATGCGTGAGACCGTAGTATATTGTGCATTTGGTGAATATTAAAATAGCGTACTCCAAAAAGGTGTACTTCCAGTACGTATATATTCTCAGCACCTGGTGAAGCATTAAGTATAGTATCAGCCCCTCTCACCCAGTCTCACATTATACTGCTCCCCTTCCCAAAAGCGATTCATCTCTTGCATATGAAACGGTGAGGTACCCCCGTGTATCCTCCACAATAGGTGAATCAAAGGCAACGTATTATCACCAATTCTAGTACTCATGCCCCCAAGTGTGTCGAAAAAGCCCGGTTCTACAGCCCACGAGTATTGATTCTACTTTGTGATAAATATCACGCCTAAAAAAACTGCACCATAATAAATCTTCCCCCTCAGTTAAAACCACGGATTCGTGGTTTGTGTTTGCCATTGTAAAAAAGGAAGTTTATGCATCCCATCACCCACGTTTCTGCCCGCTTCCGAATTAATCGGCTGAGACGCCTCCTTATTATTAATTATTCCATGTTCATATTGACATGTGGAAGGTTAACTTCCACATGTACGATTTATTTTACACATTTTACGCTGTGCTCTTTGTAAAACAGACAGGTATCCAACCAAAGCATATATCATAAGTATTGAAGTTGAATGACTCCATTGTAGCATTTTTACGATGCTATAGCAGGACGGATTCCAAAAGCTATTAATTCTATAAGTATTTGGTCAACCTATATACTCATCATTAGTGACCACGAAATACTACACACTACAAAGTGTCTTCTTACTCAAAACGCGTGATCGGTAAGTAACATTATCTGATAGGTCTATTCGATACTGCAAAAAAGTATTGCTGTGTAACACACTCATGATGTATCATGAGTCCTGCACATCTCCTAAACCTTATTTTGCCAGCAACTTTTTAGAGGAAAAGTAAAATGTATAAACAAATGAATAAAAAAGTCAAATGAATAGAAGTCCAAGTCAAGCTCTTCATAAGTCCTTTGGGAGATAGAGTGCCTAAACGGAATATCAACTTAGCTTCCCTTTTGCAAAGTCTGACCAGTATTACCTCCTCTTAGATTCGGACTTGACACAATCAAGACCACAAAGCTTGAGCCCGAGTATTTGCCCACCAGTGATTGTATGCAGGAAACGAAGACTAAGTCTAGAGATCGTCTTTGTTACCGAAAAATGTCCTGTCTAATATAGACAGAGTTGGAACCAACTACCTATTTCTAATTGCATCTCTGTTCATCTTGTTAGGGCACCCCCAATCACTTGTTGTCAAATCATTTTTGACCCCAATTTTTGGGACCCCCGCCGCATAACACTAGCTGACCAGGAGGCGATTACAGTTCTCCCCTACCACAACCCATGTCCCGTACCCGTAATATCTAAATGCACGTTTATTAGAGCAGCTACAATATTAATGATGGTCTCTCTAAGCCTTATAGGTGCAGAACCTTAACACCCCCACAGGGAGCTGCATCTTGGCGTGTTCGATTCATAGAATGGAGACCCTTCAAAACCTTCCCCCCCCTATGTCGTCATATGGGCGTAACTCTGTTTCTAGCACCTTTCTCTTTTTGTGGTTTGTTTGACTTTGGGTGCCTTTGGTCCCCGTGTAGTTGTTTGCTTTTGTGTTTTCTAACATCCATGTTTTTTGTCTTCCATACACCCAGTATCGTTTTGCTTTTGTTTTACCCCTTAATTTCACATCCCCTCAAGTCATACCCCATATATCTACCCTTTTTGTTTTTGTGTCGTTTGTGTCCCCTCTTTTTTTTGTTGTTGGTGTCACTTGACCAAAACCACTTTTACCCCTACACCCCTCCCTCCCCTCCTGACAACCCTAAATTTTTATCCTTTTACTTTTTTTGCCCCCCTTTTTCCTGTTCCACCCCGTTTTGACCACTTCACTTTCATTCCCTTTTTTTTCCTTTTCTCTCCACGATGATGGAAAATGACGGATACAAGATATCTCTTAATATTCTTCTACTCCCCCTTTTTCCCCCCTTCCCTCCCCCCCTTTTCTGCTGTATTTGGGGAAATTTATCTCGAAATGAAAGTAGAATAGTAGGTATTATCCTATTTATTGTGTAGGAATGACATTTTTTTTTTGAAAATTCTAGTATTTCTGGAAATTCCTCATTGAATCTTTCGGTAATTAACAACCTCCGATGGCTGAATCCTTGTCCTCTTTGATACCTCGGCTACCAACATCTCTCATTATGTTCCCCCCTGCATTAGACTTGTCGACCCGATCTTTTATGTCTCTTGAATGTAAATCGTGGGCATACGACCCCTTTATGGCCCCGAAACTCCTTATTCCGGAGTCTTAGTCCATGTGCGTATTTGTCTTTGTATATGTATCCCCTTTCTTCTACGTGCCGTCTACAGTCTAATTCTGCTGTATTTCCGCTTCCTTTACGGTTCCCTGCAATACTTTTTTTACAGGTTAGAATCAAATTGTGCACATGGTATGAATGACTATGTACATCCAATGGTTAGAGGTTCGGTTTGCTGAGTTCGGTTCATCAAAGGACGTCAGCAAGAAGACCCCATCCCCCCCCCCACACACTGTTCGACCTTTAGCCCGAACGGAGTGATATTTACAAGAAAAGTCACATAACAGTCGTGTCTGATATTACATGAAGTAAAGGAAAAGATTTAACCTGTGATATTGTTCCCCTAATTCCAATCTTTTTTACATGAAGTCCTCAGCTACCCCTGAACTAGGATTTCCCAGCCATTACTTAAGATGAACCAACTTGTCCCATCTACCCCCGTATGAGCCGACGACACCTAGGGTCCAACACATCCGGCGACCCCCCCTCCCCCCTCCTCTCCGGTAATTGCGTCCAATCTCATAGAGTTCCTTTGTAAGACTACCATTTTTTTCTCTTCTCCCACCTATTCATAGAAATAAATTGGACCTATGAGGTTTGCGCCTCCTTTCTTTTCCCCCATTCGGCTTCCCCCATAGCCCCTCCTTGTGTACACTTCCATGTCATAGTTAGTAAAGTTTGAGTTCGAAGATATATAAGATACTTATGTTGTGTGTAAGTTTATTGTTGCTCAAAAAATGCCTTGGCAGCAATTTTATATTCCGTGTGTCTCTATTCCTCGTCTGTATTGATTCCCCATATGAAAAAGGACGCTACAAGCTATATCCCTAGTCCATATTTTCATCTTCTGTTCAATAGTGTCTGTATCAAGGACTCGTACTCACATGTGATAAGCAGGCAGGCTCTTCACTTTCGCTCGGCTTCCTCTCTGGTATTGATACATTCTTTCCCGGTGTAATGAAATTCAGAGCGAATCAAGAACATCAGGGACCACTGAGTTGTACCCCTCCCTACCAACAAAAACAGTTGTAACGTTTATCAGAAATCAATGATTTTTAACCAAGGTCTCACTATAGGTCTTCCCAGATGCTTTCGACTTTAATTTTAGGCACCCACCTCGGCGTGCCCCTCCCTGCCGAACGAATTTTTACTGGATCTTTGGGTTTTAACAGGTATTATAGGGTGTGTATGTTAGCCCTTGGATGAATTCAATATAAAGGTAAGCTGCTTCTGTAGAATAATGCATGTGGCGATGCCATCATCTAACAGCTTTGTCTCAAAGAGCTCGGATAGGATCGTGTGGGATCTGAGGGTAAACGTTTGGTTGACAACTCGGTATCACTTTATCTTACTACACGTTGTTCTATCAACGCTCCTTCAGATGACACCACCTATCCGTAGGCCCAATATGACACCCCAGTATCATGATCGGTCTATATCCGACGTATTGAACCCCACTATGTTGATCGTGCTTTTGCTAGTGTCTTGACCGTGTCTTTGTATCCCATTTCTACTTGTAGTTCAATGGGCTTATGTCTTCTTCCTTGGGGGATCTGACTCCAAATTTTCCTTTTAACATACTATGTGCCTATAAATTATCACTTCAATAGGGATAATCTCTGGAAATGAAGGACAACCCTAACCGTATTGTCCGCTCCCGCGCCTGGTACTGTACGGCCCAGTTATGAACAGACATCAATTCACCCCATTGCAGCACGTTTCGCTCCAACCCTATGCAGTAAATTTTTTTGCCAAAGACAAATCTTTATAATCACTCCGGTATTTACCCAATTTTGCATATGGCCCATTGTTGGCACCCCCTTGATAGTCTATAAATAAAAGTGAAGAAATGTGCATTGGGTTGTTTATCAAACTTCTCTTAGTGCAGAATTTTTTCCAAAACCCAAGAACTCAGGTGCCCACAAAAAACTGTGAGGTTAAAGGGTAACCAGTGCTATAAAAGTGCCATCTGTTGTACAAAGAGCCCCTTATCTATCTTACCTTTCAAACAAGCCTGCATCTTTGGATGTCTTAGGTCTATTAGGCCTTCTTGTATCAGTTTCTCCGACTGTCCCATGTCTCTGTGGACACAGTCATTATAAGCTGTATCATAAGCCTAACCTCAAAAAATTTCACTCTTTTATTGTTCATGATCTCCGATATTTTTAGTTCCCACATCACATTCCGCAAATCCATTTCTGTCATCCTTCTCTTCACACTTATGGGCACCTTTCCAATGATACGCCCTTTTCCACACCCCTAGGCTTAGCTTTTAATATAATGCACCTATTAAGAAAGTTCTAGTTGTCGGTGGGGCTTATGATGCAGCTGGATATGCTCGTTCCCAAAAGTGGTTGGCCATTTGCTCACCAAAAACTTTCCGGGGCGAACATGAGCAGTGGTGCCCCATCGTCGTCCTTCCCTTTTTGTGTGTCCACATGCCCCTCAATTCAGGTGGTCTTGTAGCAGTTGAATTTCAACTCCTAACCCCTCCCTCTTTTAGTCATGCTGTGCTCTGTGTTGCGTGTAGGACTTGAAGCCCCAGGTAATAATTGGTCTGATCAAGCTCACTTTGTTAAAGACAGGAGTGTGGCCTTTGAATTTTGGTAGCACAGCACGTTCCTCATTCCCAAATCTGCGGTTGTTTATACAGCTGGTCGCCGCAGACTCATACTAACCTTATTTGGATATGTGCAGTCCCTGTACTGAAAATCTGTGTAAAACACTGCTATAATATATAAGCAAGTTAAATGAAATCATATACAGGATCTATATGTGAATTATACAGTAAGTAGTAAACATTAAAACATGATAATTTATCCCATAACTGAAAAATAAATGTCCCCTTCTGTCATTGGGCATAAGCATGGATCTTGTAACTATCCCTTTTGCAGTTGGCTGTCTTAATCAGACCTGTCCGACTTAGTCAATTACTACCATCTACACAAAAAATGCGCCTCATCCCGGATATAAATCGAACTGCCGTAAAGCACTCTGCAGTCGGCCCTATTCCTACCCCACATGTGTGAAGTCGTGAAAGCTAACCACATCCTGATTGGTTTGGGGCAAACATGTCCCCAGCACCATGTTCTTCCTTTATTTACACTATAATGGACTTCTATTGATATATACTCAATAGCATATTAAACATTACGTGACGCAGAGGGTTCAAATTGTTTCAAAAAAACTTGAATGGCTGGACACTGCCGGACATAGTTTCATTTTTAGGTCCTCTTCCTGGATATGAGTGCCTACTACTAATGCCTTAGGTTCTCTTTTAATAGGTAGATGTAAATGCTAAGAATAAATTCATATTGGCGCCGCATTACCTTTCCTCATGGTAATTAATTTAATTTACACCCCGTACCATTTTTGCTTTACCCAGTGGTGGCTCGTTTTGATGCTTCTTTCCCTTTGGCTAGTCACCACGTCCATGCGCCATGGGTCTATGCGAATTATCTTGTTGAATCATACTTACTATTTCCGCCATTGTATTTTGACACCCAAGCGCAGTTACAGCCGTAAAGGAGGGTAATTTCTTACTCTCAGGTTTTTCACCCAGAGCCTTCTACAGGCGGAGATATGCAAAAATGCTTATATAACATGGAGCATTGTTTCACATGCTGTCTCATGCTATTTCATTTACAGCTGTTGTCAAACAAACAACCATCATATGTTTACCCCAAGGGCATGTCCATCCCACAAACCTTTATCATCTTTGTACACCCCATATCTGGCATACCATGTGATGTGTGGTCAATTTACTCGTTACCTTACATCCCTACGCTCACCCAAACAGCTGCCTGCACAGTTCAGCTCTGTCAAAGTCTCCCCAATACAACAGCGAAGAGAGGTGCCGTGCTTGCCCTGTTTTCTATCATTACAGGTCCTCTTGCCTTCTGGCAATCCGTTTAAGCTTTTCAATTACGTACAATAAAACCAGCGAACGAGCAGGTGACTGCACTGGCCTCAACTAAAGGTTTCCCTCTGATCTTTGTATGTTCTCCTTTGCGTAGAGTGTTTCGGCATCTGTACCACCCCCCACCTCGCCACGCCCTCTCCCCCACTCCATAAACCACCCTTTTTATTTGTAGTGTAGGGGCTCCCCCGTCTCCTCCACACCCCGCTGTATTAGTTGTAAAAACACAACGCACCTTTCAACTCTACACCACACGCCATGTTTTCCCACCGGGGTTATGCTACGCCGGAAGCACCGCCCCGTTCAGTGTTATTATGGCTTGCTTTCTCAAGCTAATCACGTGATTCGCTGCAGTCAGTGCCCCGGCTGCAGTGCTTAATTGCATAGCACGAGGGCCGTGCTTTCCCCCCCCAGTGAATCGCTGTTTTTTCTGGCAACAATGCCCGTTTGTAGGTAAAAGGTCAAGTTTCCGGCGTGGTGGGCAGAGTGTGAATGCCCCTCTATACCTACAGTGAATATATATTGGGAAATCATTACTTCCAAAATATTGTAACCCCTATTTAATTCCGATCACCTCTTCGATGTGTATGTTAACCAAAAACTACGATACTTTGAGGTGTTACAATTAACGATACATTATGGGTTAGTGAATGTAATATGGTTATACGTACATTAGACCCGCCTGATACTTGGTAAGGAAATTTTCACATATTCCTCCCGTCTCCGAGGGTTATGCAAATCTAATACATTCTTAGGTGTTTACGATTGTATGGTTCGTTACCAATCCTCCACACCTGTTCTGCCGCATCCCTCCCCCTTGACTACAAACCCATTGCCAAATAATAGTTGCATATCTAGCACCACAACACATTAAAAGATCCCTGTGTAGAAAGTCCCGATACGATTCGTTACCTTACCCTTTCCCCCTTCACCCATTTTACGACACAAAGTCTGGCCCTCTGATTGCATGTATCGAACTGCTTAATCCTGAGATTGGCAGCCACCCATCATCCGGCATCCGGCTGCTGGCTTGCACCAGAACGCCCGGGGGAGATAGAGGGTATTAGTCCCTAACCCACCTACTATCGGGGGACCTTGCTCTTACCACCCAATCTCTTATTAGTCGGCTTGGTGCGCCCTGGGGAGGACCTTTGAGCGGATACACTGTTATTTATTGGGAAAGGTGCGTTTGGTTCCCCTGCTTTGTATGATCCTAGGGGGAGGGTATCCGCACTTCAAACTGGAGGGAGACGCCGACGGGGCCGGCAGATACGGAAGTGGGAGAATGTCGCTACATTATGTGCGCATTGCCAAAACTTATTCACAAGGGGGGCCGAGACACGCGTTATCTTGGCAGATGCTCCAACCTATATGGCAACTCTGCCACCTACTCATAGTGGGCAGTTTTTTTGTGAACTTTCCTTGGGGGGATCACTGAGAACCCATGTTTGGAGCGGCGACAGGTAAACGCCTAAGACACTTTTATTTCACCTACTGAGTGACCCCCCTTCCCTTTAGTGGGGCCAGTAGTGGGAGAAATTATAGGTTCGGTGGTTTCCCCCGTGGAATGCCTCTTGCAAACAGTGTTCATGATAATATGTCATTATTTATATTTTTAGTCGGTGCGGTGTTCTTCTGTGTATATCGTTAGTGGTTGGGCCCCTCCCCTCTTGGGGATGCTACCAAGGGCCACCATTTTCTTTCAGCCGCTATCTTAGGCACATGAACATGTGTAATTATCCTGTTCCTACCCCCCTTCCAGAGTTAATTCGCCGCTTTAGTGTTCTTTGCCCATTTCCTGATACAATTTTCCTTGATACGATTTTTGCCACTCTAGAACATAGACACAACCGTTTTTGATTTCATGGTTCTTTAGGGTTCCGAATCTTTGTTCAGTATTTTACAATACCAATGGTAAACGCAAGACAGGAAGGACAGGAATTCAGTAATGCATCGTGTATAGGGGTTGATGTCTTATGGATTTATGTACCTCAAGATTTTTCTATTCGTATTAATCTACAACACTTGACACCCCCCCCCCGCTATGCGATGCAATTGCAACCTTCTACTTTAATACCCCAATTCGTTTTGGTTTTCCGAAAAATGTTGTATAAAATCATATGCCCAGTGTGCCATTCCCATAATTAATTTTCATTGCCTCGCCCACCTGTGCACTACAACCGTGTTTGAATTTATTTTAAGTAAATTATCTCCAGAGATCTCCCAATGCTGTCTATCGACGCCTCTTGCTGTTCACAATTTAGTCCTCTGTTCCCTGTGGCCAGCAAAGCCGATACCCCTACATATTTACCCTTTAGCCTGACGAACAATGGTCCTGTGTGCCATTTTGTATGTTTTTTCTTTTAACTGTACCCTATAAACATGTGTGCCTTCTTTGATTAAAATTGTGTGTTTACACTATTGCTAGCTCTGTTTATAGCATATAAGACCAGCGTTGAGATACTTAATCAACGTATCCCTTACCAATAATTATACCATCGGTGGAAAATTTATTGAAGTTTAAAACGGGATAAGTGAATTTACTCAGTATTGACATATTTCTATTATTTGGAAGAATATTAAAGAAGGCCAGTGATTTATTTAGGTTAATGTTCTTTTTTGGTAGATAATTGCAGGCATAAATCCGACGAAGAATCAGCTGTTTTGTACTAACTGACCATACCCGAACTTCCAGTTAGTTCCAGAAGTTCAGGTCTTGTATTTAAATCGCGCCATACGTTTCTATCTATATTTTCGCACCAGATCCCAGTATCCGTCTTCAACAGGAGCCCCCGTTTTGTGGCTTGTGGCGGACTCTTCTGCTACCGTTTTTTCCCTAGCGGTGCCCCCCTGCGTCGTCACTGAGGGTTCGGTCTATTGGGGAAGTGTAGTATTAGTAGGTTAGTTACCATTAACACGGTATAGTTTAGTTCTGTAATTTCGAACTATTTAATTACATAGTGATTAACCTTTTTAGATCATATTTCAACAATTCATGCCTTTGGTTGTGACTATTTAGTTCATGGTCTAGACGCCCCCTGGAAGCAACTGTTTTACCATAACCCCCGCGTTGCACGATCAAAATAAGCAAACTGTCATTGAGGCCTTACCAGTGCTTTGTAAAGAGGGAGAATAATATCTTTCTCCCTTGAATCTATTCCCCTCTTTATACAAGACAATATCTTGCTAGCTCTAGCCGTATGATACCGGCATTGTTTGCTATAGCTAAGTTGTCATCAACCAGAACCCCCAAATATTTTTCCATTACAGATGCACTAACACAGAGTTATTATGGTGTAGGTGGCACAGGGATTATTAATCCCAAATACATCACCTTACATTTATCAACATTAATCTCATTTGCCATTCTGCTGCCCTTTTTGATAATCATCTAGGTCTGTTGCACACTTGCACATCACTTGAAGTTTTCCAAAGCTCTGCTAGTTTAGTGTCATCAGCAAAACTGAGACCTTGCTCTCAATGCCCCCTTCTAGTATTATAAACAGATTAACAGAAGCAGCCCCAGTACAGAACCCTGAGGCACTCGCTTAGAACTTTAGCCCACATAGATGTAGCTCCATTTACCACCACTTGTTTGCGATCCAATAACCAGTTCTCTATCCATGAACAAATGTTTTCTTCAAGGCCACAAGGCCCCCTCAGTTTATACATTAGTCGCCTATGTGGCACAGTATCAAAAGCTTTTGCAAAATCCAAATATACCACATCCACTGCTGTGCCTGAATCTAACTTCTTACTTGCTTCTTCATAAAAACCAATTATATTTTTCTGGCATGATCTATTTCTCATAAATCCATGCTGACTACTACTAATAAGATGATCTCTGGAGACAAAGTCAAGGATATGATCCCGTAACAAAGTTTCCAGCACCTTCCCTACCACTGATGTTAGGCTTACAGGTCTATAGTCAACAGGCTGTGAACGACTACCTTTTTTGAATATTGGTATTACATTGGCTTTTTTCCAATCCAGCGGCACATCCCCAGACCAAAGCGAATCTGAAAAGATGAGAAACAGTGGTCTAGATAAGAAATGAACTAAGATCTTTTAAATCGAGAATGCAATCCATCTTGTCCTGGGGCTTTATTGATATTAACTTTGTCTAATTGTTTCCGTACCATATCCTCTGTTAGCCAATGTGAATACTCTTCATTTCTTCCCTGCATATTATTACAATCCCTACTGTAAGGACAAGTAAAAACCGATGTAAAAAAACGGTTTAGCAGATTAGCCTTTTCGGCATCCTCTACAACCACCTCAGCCTCATTATTTAATGGTCCCACATTCTCAGTCCTCATCTTTTTACCATTTATATACTTAAAAAACATTTTGGGGTTGGACTTGCTTTGTTCGGCAATCCATATTTCATTTTCTATTTTAGCTAGTTTAATTGCTTTCTTGCACTCTTTATTACAGCTTTTGTACTCCCTGTAAGCCTGTTCTGTTCCCTCTGTTTTCAACATTTTAAATGCCTTTTTCTTTTTTTCCATTTCCCTTTTTACTTGAGCATTAAGCCATGCAGGAGTGGACCTAATTTTTTTACACTTGTTCCCTAAAGATACAAATTTAGAAATGTAATAGTTTAATATCCCTTTAAAAGTGGTCCACATCTGCTCTGTATCTTTACCTAGAAACAATTCCCACCAGTCTATGAGCAGGAGTGATTCCTTTAACAGCATAAAGTTAGCTTTCCTAAAGTTAAAAGTTTTTGTTAACCCAGTGCACTTTAGTTTTTTGCAACCTATATTAAATTACACTATATCATGGTCACTATTCCCTAAGCTTCCAATTACCTTCATCTCCAAAATGAGCTCAGGGTTATTAGATATCACCAGATCAAACAACGCATTCTGTCTAGTGGGAACTTTTACCATCTGTGAAAGAAAATGGTCATATAGGAAATTTAAGAACTTTCAGGGTTATTCAATAAAAGTTCTTATCGTTTAAAATGGTGCTAATTTTGCCCCAACCAATCAGATGTAAGCTTTCAAATGTTACATAAGTTCTGATTGGTTGGGGCAAAATTAGCACCATTTTAAACAATAAGAATTTATTGAATCTCCTGTTTATACCTTTTGAGGTGCTGGCAGTTCCCTTACTCCAATCTATGTCAGGGTAGTTAAAATCTCCCCATAACCAGAACAAGCAAATCAAGAAAAGAAAACCTGTGGCACTCAAATGTAGTATATAATAATAAAAAACCCTTATTAATACTTATTCATGGGCAGAAAAGAATATATAAAAAAAGTATATTATCTAACATACCCTTAGTCCCATGATAATATGAATAAAAATACATATAACAATCCAGTAGTGTGTCATATGTATATACAGTTAGATCCCAAAAAGGGTATACAAGCCTAGTAGTCCACTAAACTGCACACATCTATATGTAGAGCCACGGAATATAATAGTGATGATGCTAACAAATAATAGTAGCAAAACAGTATCTACATCTAGTACTTAAATAATGCTAGATGATATGTCATATACTCATCTATAAGCAGTCAAAACCCCGATAAAGCAAGACTTCTGCAGACTCTAAAGGCAAGACAGCAGTGGCAGAAGACATAAGTGTGAACAATGCCATGGGATCAGAGACTGAGGAGAAGAGCAGAGCCCGCCAGACGCATTTCGCTTATGGGATAGAGCTTTCTCAATGGTTGTGAGAACGCGATCTACCGCGCGATCCTATTTCAATATTTACAAATCTCGCGAGAGCTCAGGACGCTAAGCGTCAGGCTTGCGCCCCGGATGACGTCATTCAGATAATGTATTAGCGCGGGGCCAACGGCGCCATGTTGGTAAATGGAAAAAAAAGTGACATCAGCCCCATAACAGTATCTAAAGGGAATCGCTAAACATCCAATATACGTAGTATATATAGTATCTATTCGCCACGACAAGTGAGATCTAAACAGGAAACCCAACACACCAAATCATCAAACAAAAATTATCAAACAAAAATATATATCAATATGTGGATATATATATGTATACATTCTACTTATATCCCATATATATAGATCTAGGACCACATGTACATATTTATACAAATCATAATCATGAAGAATGCACATAGCAAATAAGAGTAATAAATATAGTAGATATAGTAAAAATGGACATGGAATACCAGGATGAGATATCTACAAACAAGTCAATATTAAGGAATGCTTTAAAGAGGTTGATAAAGCTGAGAGTAGTAATGTGCATGTGATATAAAATACGTCTCAAAAGTACGTATAATCCTCAGAGGTGAATCAAAAGTAAGTATCATCCTCAAGTTCAAAGCTCATTCCAAAAGGATCTCATCCTTGCCTATGAAACGGGGGTACGTGTCATCCTCAAAGGTGAATCAAAGGTAAGTATCATCCACCAATTCTAGATACTCATTCCAATGGAAAAAGGGTCTATCCACGAGTATGATTCTATTTGTGATAAATATCAGCCTTAAAAAGACCATAATAAATCTCCCCAGTAAATACAGATCGGTGTTTTTCTTGAAAAAGGAAGTATCCCAAGTGTCCAAAGTTGATGATCCCAATAATATCCAGTAATATAAGTGAATGACTCCAATTGTAAGCATTTTACAACATTTTACGATGCTGTAACAGACGGTATCCAAAGCATATATCATAAGTAGTGTAAGTTGAAGACTCCAATTGTAAGCATTTTACGATGCTATAGCGACGGTATCCAAAGCTATATATCATAAGTATTGGTCAATATATATCACATATGACCATCGAAATATACACATACAAATTTCCACCTCAAAACGGGATTGAAGTAACTCGATAGTCCCGATTACTGCAAAAGATGCTGGAACCATACATGATTGTATATGAGTTTGCAACTCCTAAACCAGGAGCACTAGAGGAAAAGAAAATGAAAATCAAATGAATAAATAAAGTCAAATGAATAGAGTCAAGTCCAGCTCTTCATTAAGTCCTTTGGGAGATAGAGTGCCTAAACGGAATATCCACTTAGCTTCCTTTTTAGCAAAGTCTGCTCAGTATTACCTCCTCTTAGATCGGATTGACACAATCAAGACCAAAGCATTAAGCCCTGAGTATTGCCACCGTGAGTCTGCAGGAAATGCATCGCTAAGCTAGAGATCGTCTTGTTACGAAACAATGTGCCCTTCTAATATTAGACAGATGTTGGCAACCTATTTTAATCATCTCTGTAGTCTTGCCCCCACATACATTTTTTGACAAGGGCACCGGATCACATAGATGACATTGCGTGTATTACAGTTAAAATATGTCGTAATATTAAACTCGTGTTATTAGAGAGAGTCAACTAATGATGTCTCTCTAAGCATATAGGGACAGAACCTACACTTCCCATCGGGTATGTGCCTCTGGTTAATCCCCGCGAAGTGTCCTCGTTTCCGATGAAAATGACTGGACACAAGTACATCCGCAAAATGTAATTGATTTAGGAGTGTTCCCACAGTCATTTCTATATCTATTGTCTGGTTATACAGAATTAAAGGGCATGTCCACCCCCAAAACTATAATTTAACCCACTACTGGCCCCACTCTGTAGTGCATATAAAATCCTTACCTTACATCCCAGCTCCAAATGGCTGCCCTGCAATGTTCCCCCAAGTCCAAAAACTGTTCACCAGGAGCATAGCAGAGTCATATAGTACTCTGCCTCCTGTCTCTCCTTGGAGAATTTTGCCATGCGCAGAGCAGCCCTCCCTCTCCCACCCGTTTTGGTCTCCCCCCCCTAGCACAAAAACCATTTGTAATATTGTAGGGCTTCCTCCCCAACTCCGTTTCAGTTTTAGTATTACAGACAGATCTCTGTTCATAGACAGGAAAAAACTTTTTTTTTTTTTTAAGACTGGAATTGATCTACCCGACTCGCGGTTCTCATTACTCGAACCTGACCCGCAACCAATTCAAACTCAATGGGGGTTACCCGAACCAAACCTGCAAATTGGGTAACCCATGGGTACCCGAACCGATGCAGGGCTCTATTGTGGTTGTTATTATAATATGCACCATTGATGACTGTCCGAGACAACACTAAGGTCTATATGTGCATGTTTCTTAAAACAACAGACTGTTTCTTAAAACAACCTTGTACATTTTATGATTTTATTCACAGCATGGTTCAATTCACATTTACTTTAAAAAGTTGATGCTCTAACCTTTTGTTCTGCAAGGTTTTATTAATAGCCATTGAAGAGGTATGCATTGATGTGTTACTTTTAGCTCTTGCAAATCAAGACTATACTTGACAAATGATCTCCTTGTATTTTCACACCAAGGTTGCAAAAATATGCTCATGCATTTTTATTGTTTAGGAAACAGCATTAGAAAGAATATGTAGGGGGAAGGTTGGCATACATTGTAGTTTATATGTAGCTGGAGAGAATTTCAAGATATGATAGTTGCAGGATTTGAATCTCTATTGAAGATAGAGATTGACCTTAGCTTCATTGCTTAATATGCAGATATGTCTCAAAAAGAGAAGACTTCTGGGTAATTTAACAGTTTCCATAGCTCTACATAAGCTTGTGACATACTCAAAAAGCTCAGTAGAATTATTACCTTATTCTTAGAAAATATTTTGTGCTTCAAGGACTGTCTTGTCGATTGGATACTTACAGTAAACAAAAGAAATTCAGAAACGTAGTGAAAAATGCACCTAGTTGATGACATTGCTAAGAACCACTTAAAAGGAAAAAATTTACAGGATAGTCATTGCTCTTGTATTATAAGCTATATTAATGCAAGATGATTCAGGATTTTGATTCTCAAAGTGGCATTGAAATTTCAAACAAATGCCAGCAGAAGTTGCGTCATGTGAATATTTGGCTGATGATCTAATATGTACGTGCTCATGCCAACATTGTTAAGGGAATTCTCTAAATCACTCCCCTGTTATTTAAACAGATAAGGTGCTCGATCACTACCGAGCAGCCTGTCTGAACAGAATTCTTTAGCTGTCTTAAAATCATTGTTCCAAAGATACAGTAATTGTCTAATGTCTGTACATAGCTTTATAATGAACAGTAATGGAAAGAAATGCACTATAAAGATTTTTTCCCTTTTTATATCTGAATGGTTAGCAATCTGTTTTTCCTTCATGACATAGTAACATAGTAATTAAGGTTGAATAAAGACATACGTCCATCAAGTCCAACCTATTCACCCTCTTTTTTTTTTTTATTATTTATTAACCCTACCACAGTTGATCCAGAGGAAGGCAAAAAAACCCAGCTAAAAAGGGGGGAAAAAATTCCTTCCTGACTCCAAATGGCAATCGGAAAGTATCCCTGGATCATCCAGATCTATATGTATTAATACCAGTAATTCTCATTATTTTTTAGTGTTAGAAACTTATCCAGGGCTTTTTTAAGCTATTTAATGACTTTCCATTACCACATCTGCTGGGAGACAGTTCCACAGTTTCACCGTTCTCAATGTAAAGAACCTTTCCTAACCTGAAGATGAAACTTTTCTTCCAACCTTAAAGGATGTCCACGAGTCCTCTGAATGACCTATTAGTAAACAATGCAACAAAGAGTTCTTATATGGCCCATTAATATATTTGTAAAAGGTTATCATGTCCCCACGCAAACGTCGCTTCTCCAATGTAAACAGCCCTAACTTGTCTAATCTGCCTGCATATTCAAGCCCCTCCATTCCATATTAATTTAGTTGCCTTCTGAACTGCCTCAATTTCCAAGATGTCCCTTTTGTATATGGGATTCCAAAACTGCACCGCATATTCCAAATGTGCCTTACCAGTGCCTTGTAAAGAGGGAGAATAATTTTTCTCTCTTGATCTATTCCTCTCTTTATACAAGACAATATCTTGCTAGCTCTAGCCGTTGCTACCTGGCATGTTTTGCTATAGCTAAGTCTGTCATCAACCAGAACCCCCAAATATTTTCCATTACAGATGCACTTAACACAGAGTTATTTATGGTGTAGGTGGCACAGGGATTATTAAATCCAAATACATCAACTTACATTTTCAACATTAAATCTCATTTGCCATTCTGCTGCCCTTTTTGATAATCTATCTAGGTTGCTTGCAGCACTTGCACATCACTTGAAGTTTCCAAAGCTCTGCTTAGTTTAGTGTCATCAGCAAACACTGAGACCTTGCTCTCAATGCCCCCTTCTAAGTCATTTATAAACAGATTAAACAGAAGCAGCCCCAGTACAGCACTGAGGCACTTCGCTTAGAACTTTAGCCCACATAGATGTAGCTCCATTTACCACCACTCTTGTTTGCGATCCAATAACTAGTTCTCTATCCATGAACAAATGTTTTCTTCAAGGACAACAGTCCTCCGTTTATACATTAGTCGCCTATGTGGCACAGTATCAAAAGCTTTTGCAAAAACCAAATTACCACATCCACTGCTGTGCCTGAATCTAACTTCTTACTTGCTTCTTCATAAAAACAATATAAATTTTCTGTGGCATGATCTATTTCTCATAAATCCATGCTGACTACTACTAATAAGATGATCTCTGGAGACAAAAGTCAAGGATATGATCCCGTAACAAAGTTTCCAGCACCTTCCCTACCACTGATGTTAGGGTTACAGGTCTATAGTCACCAGGCTTGGAACGACTACCTATTTTGAATATTGGTATTACATGGCTTTTTTCCAATCCAGCGGCACATCCCCAGACCAAGCGAATCTGAAAAGATGAGAAACAGGGTCTAGATAGAACTGAACTAAGCTCTTTTAAAATCCGAGAATGCAATCCATCATGTCCTGGGGCTTTATGATATTAACTTTGTCTAATTGTTTCCGTACCATATCCTCTGTTAGCCAATGTGAATACTCTTCATTTCTTCCCTGCATATTATTACAATCCCTACTGTAAGGACAAGTAAAAACCGATGTAAAAAAACGGTTAGCAGATTAGCCTTTTCGGCATCCTTAAACCACCCTCGCCTCATTATTTAATGGTCCCACATTCAGTCCTCATCTTTTACCATTTATATACTTAAAAAACATTTTGGGGTTGGACTTGCTTTGTTCGGCAATCCATATTTCATTTTCTATTTTAGCTAGTTTAATTGCTTTCTTGCACTCTTTATTACAGCTTTTGTACTCCCTGTAAGCCTGTTCTGTTCCCTCTGTTTTCAACATTTAAATGCCTTTTTCTTTTTTTCCATTTCCTTTTACTTGAGCATTAAGCCATGCAGGAGTGGACCTAATTTTTTTACACTTGTTCCCTAAAGATACAAATTTAGAAATGTATAGTTTAATATCCCTTTAAAAGTGGTCCACATCTGCTCTGTATCTTTACCTAGAAACAATTCCCACCAGTCTATGAGCAGGAGTGATTCCTTTAACAGCATAAAGTTAGCTTTCCTAAAGTTAAAAGTTTTTGTTAACCCAGTGCACTTAGTTTTTTGCAACCTATATTAAATTACACTATATCATGGTCACTATTCCCTAAGCTTCCAATTACCTTCATCTCCAAATGAGCTCAGGGTTATTGATATCACCAGATCAAACAACGCATTCTGTCTAGTGGGAACTTTTACCATCTTGTGAAAGAAAAGGTCATAGGAAATTAAGAACTTTCAGGGTTATTCAATAAAAGTTCTTATCGTTTAAAATGGTGCTAATTTTGCCCCAACCAATCAGATGTAAGCTTTCAAATGTACATAAGTTCTGATTGGTTGGGGCAAAATTAGCACCATTTTAAACAATAAGAACTTTTATTGAATCTCCCTGTTTATACCTTTTGAGGTGCTGGCAGTTCCCTTACTCCAATCTATGTCAGGGTAGTTAAAATCCCCCATAACCAGAACATGCAAATCAAAAGAAAAGAAAACCTGTGGCACTCAAATTGTAGTATATAATAATAAAAACCCTTTATTAATACTTATTCATGGGCAGAAAAGAATATATAAAAACAGTATATTATCTAACATACCCTTAGTCCCATGATAAGATGAATATAAAAATAAATACATATAAAAATCCATAGTGTGTCACTAATGTATATACAGTTAGATCCCAAAAAGGGGGATACAAGCCTAGTAGTCCACTAAACTGTCACACATC
The DNA here is from genome assembly GCA_019447015.1 of Hymenochirus boettgeri. Lineage (NCBI taxonomy): Eukaryota > Metazoa > Chordata > Amphibia > Anura > Pipidae > Hymenochirus > Hymenochirus boettgeri. The sequence continues at coordinate 328,470,549 of CM033469.1, forward strand.
TATATGTAGAGCCACAGAATATAATAGTGATGATGCTAACAAATAATAGTAGCAAAACAGTATCTACATCTAGTACTTAAATAATGCTAGATGATATGTCCTATACTCATCTATAAGCAGTCAAAACCCCGATAAAGCAGACTTCCTGCAGACTCTAAGGCACGCAGCGTGGCAGAAGACATAAGTGTGAACAATGCCATGGGATCAGACTGAGGACTAAGAGGCAGAGCCCGCCAGACGCATTTCGCTCTATGGGATAGAGCTTTCTCAATGGTGTGAGAACGCCGATCTACCGCGCGATCCTATTTCAATATTTACAAATCTCGCGAGAGCTCAGGACGCTAAGCGTCCCAGGCTTGCGCAACCGGATGACGTCATTCAGATAATGTATTAGGCGCGGGGCCAACGGCGCCATGTTGGTAAATGGAAAAACGTGACATCAGCCCATACCAGTATCTAAAGGGAATCGCTAACATCCAATATACGTAGTATATATAGTATCTATTCGCACAGACAAGTAGAGATCTAAACAGGAAACCCAACACACCAAATCATCAAACAAAAATTATCAAACAAAAATTATATATCAATATGTGTATATATATATGTATACATTCTACTTATATCCCATATATATAGATCTAGGACCACATGTACATATTTATACAAATCATAATCAATGAAGAATGCACATAGCAAATAAGAGTAATAAATATAGTAGATATAGTAAAAATGGACATGGAATACCAGGATGAGATATCTACAAACAAGTCAATATATATAAGGAATGCTTTAAAGAGGTTGATAAAGCTGAGAGTAGTAATGTGCATGTGATATAAAATACGTCTCAAAAGTACGTATAATCCTCAGAGGTGAATCAAAAGTAAGTATCATCCTCAAGTTCAAATGCTCATTCCAAAAGGATCTCATCCTTGCCTATGAAACGGGGTACGTGTCATCCTCAAAGGTGAATCAAAGGTAAGTATCATCCACCAATTCTAGTACTCATTCCAATTGGAAAAAGGGTCTCATCCACGAGTATTGATTCTATTTGTGATAAATATCAGCCTTAAAAAAGACCATAATAAATCTCCCCAGTAAATACAGATCGGTGTTTTTCTTGAAAAAGGAAGTATCCAAAGTGTCCAAAGTTGAGATCCCAATAATATCCAGTAATATAAGTTGAATGACTCCAATTGTAAGCATTTTACAACATTTTACGATGCTGTAACAGACGGTATCCAAAGCTATATATCATAAGTAGTGTAAGTTGAATGACTCCAATTGTAAGCATTTTACGATGCTATAGCAGACGGTATCCAAAGCTATATATCATAAGTATTGGTCAATATATATCACATATGACCATCGAAATATACACATACAAATTTCCACCTCAAAACGGGATTGAAGTAACTCGATAGTCCCGATTACTGCAAAAGATGCTGGAACCATACATGATTGTATATGAGTTTGCAACTCCTAAACCAGGAGCACTAGAGGAAAAGAAAAATGAAAATCAAATGAATAAATAAAGTCAAATGAATAGAGTCAAGTCCAGCTCTTCATTAAGTCCTTTGGGAGATAGAGTGCCTAAACGGAATATCCACTTAGCTTCCCTTTTTAGCAAAGTCTGCTCAGTATTACCTCCTCTTAGATCGGACTTGACACAATCAAGACCAAAGCATTTTAAGCCCTGAGTATTGCCACCGTGAGTCTGCAGGAAATGCATCGCTAAGCTAGAGATCGTCTTGTTACGAACAATGTGCCCTTCTAATATTAGACAGATGTTGGCACAACCTATTTTTAATCATCTCTGTAGTCTTGCCCACATACATTTTTTGACAAGGGCACCGGATCACATAGATGACATTGCGTGTATTACAGTTAAAATATGTCGTAATATTAAACTGCTGTTTATTAGAGGAGTCAACTAATGATGTCTCTCTAAGCATATAGGGACAGAACCTACACTTCCCACATGGGTATGTGCCTCTTGGTTTAATCCCCCTGCGAAGTGTCCTCGTTTCCCGATGAAAATGACTGGACACAAGAATATCTCTTAAATTCCTACTCCTTTTTGCTGTCATTTGGGGAAAATCTGAAATGAAAGTAGAAAGAGTCTTATCTGATTGTAGGATATGCCAATTTTTTTGTAAAATTCTACGTATTTCTGGAAATTCCTCATTGAAGGTAATAACATACCTGATGGCTGAATCTTGCCTTTTTGATCTCGGTACCAACATCTCAAGCTGATTAGATTTGTCCGTAAGACTTTTATGTTTTTGAAGTAAATCGTTGGGATAGCCCCTATTGCGAAACCTCTGAGTCAGTTCATTTGCTTCTTTGTTGTATATTGTATCTTCACTGCAGTTACGTCTAACCTGCATGTATTGTCCTTTAGGTAAACTTTTCTTAAGGTTAGACAAATGTGCACTGTCATAATGAAGTAATCAATTGGTAGAGGTCGGTTTTCTGTATAAAGATGTCAGAAGACAATGTTCGCCTTTAGTAATAGTGATATCAAGAAAGTCAACAGTCGTGTCTGAAATACATGAAGTAAGGAAAATATTAAGTGAATTATCATTCAACTTTTTCATGAAGTCCTCAGCTAGTGACCTAGGACCCCGCCACAAGATGAAAATGTCATCTATGTAGCGGAGCCATAGGTCCACATGGGAGGTAAGGTCCAACATAGAGTCTATGAAGACTACTTCTCTCTCCCACCATCCAAGAAATAAATTTGGATATGAGGGCGCCCATTTGGCCCCCATAGCTGTACCTCTCAATTGCAAGTAGAAGCTTGAGTCGAAGATAAAATAATTATGTGTAAGTATGTTTCTCAAAAGCTGCAGAATCACATTGTGTCTATTCCTCTGTCTGAGATTCCCCATATTGAAAAAGTACTCACAAGCACTTAGTCCTAATTCATGTTCAATATTGCTGTATAAGTACTCGACGTCACATGTGATAAGCAGGCAGTCTTCATCGATCGGTGTATTGATAATCTTGGTAATGAAATCAGAGGAATCACGAACATAGGAACTGAGTCCTAAAACAAACAGTTGTAAAGTATCATCAACAAATGAACACATGTTCTCACATAGGTTACCATTGCCCGATATAATAGGCCTACCTGGCGGTGCAGAAGAATTTTTATGGATCTTGGGTAACAGGTAAAAGGTGGCTATCCTTGGATGATCAATATAAAGGTAAGCTGCTTCTGTAGAAGTAATTGCCATATTGGCGATGGCATCATCTAACAGCTGTCTCAAAGAGCTCTGATAGTATCGTGTGGGATCTGAGGGTAAACGTTGGTAATTACACTTATTACTCAATTGTCTCAAGGCCTCAGATACATACATATCCGTAGGCCACAATATTGCCCCCCTTATCAGATGGTTTAAAGACTATACCTTTGAGTGCTTGTAGTTCTTTGAGTGCTTGTAATTCTACTGTAGTAAGATTACTGCTCTTTCTTTCCCTGGGGATCTGCTCCAAATCTTTACACATACATTTATAAAACACTTCAATACTGGGATAATCTGTAAATGAAGGACAAAATGTAGGCTGCTGGTATGAGGCCAGAACATGCCTCATACCAGCAGCCTTCGCCAACTGCATGTAAATTTTTTTTGTCCAAAGCAAATTTAAAACTGCTTATAATTTGCAATGCCATTGTGACTTAATATAAATAAAAGGAGAAATGTCATGGGTTGAACCTCTCTGTGCAGTAATTTTTTCCAAAACAATTAACTCAGGTCCCACAAAAACTGGAGGTTAAAGGGTAACCAGTCTCTATAAAAGTGCCATCTGTTACAAAGAGCTCTCTCATACCTTTCAAACAAGCCTAGCATCTTTGGATCTTATGTTATAGGCTTGTTACAGTTCCCAGACTGCCCTGTCTCTGTGACAGTATTATAAGCTGTATCATAAGCCCAACCTCCAAAAATCTTTATTTTCTGATGCTAGTTACATACATGCAACCATTCTCTGTCCTTTCCTCACCCTATGGGCACCTTCAGGATAGTGGCTAGCTTTAAAAATGAATAAGAAGTTCAGGGGTGGGGCTTATGATGCAGCTGATGATGCTCTGTCCCAAAAGTGGGCATGCTCCAAAAACTTGGGGGCAGAGCAGTGGTGCTGGTTGTGTCACAGCTCACAGTGCTAGCAGGAAATAACTCCCTTTATACTGCTGTTGCTTTGGGTAGACTGCAGCTAGAAACATGGTCCTAAAGTCATTTAAAGACAGGAGTGTGGCCTTTTTAATGGAGCACAGCAGTTCCCCTTTAAATGTGTAATCAGCTGGTGCAGCAGATCATACTAATTATATTGGAATTGCAGTGAAATCTGTAAAACACTGCAAATAAAGCAGTAAATGAAATCACTATACAGGATCTATATGTAATTATACAGTTAGTAGTAAACATAAAACCTGATAATTTATCCCATAACTGAAAAATAAATGCCCCTTCTTTCATTGGGAAGCATTGATCTTGTAACTACCTTTTGCAGTTGGCTGTCTTAATACAGACCTGTCCGACATCAATTACAACAATTCAAAAAAATGTCACCGGATACAATGAACTGGTAAAGACCTGCAGGGTCTTATTTAACATTTGAAAGCTAACATCTGATTGGTTGGGGCAAAATTAGCACCATTTTTAACGATAAGAACTTTTATTGAATAACCCCAATAGCATATTAAACATCTGCCCATAGGGATAATTTGTCAAAAAATTGAATGGCTGTACACTGGGACATAGCATTTTAGGTCCTCTCCTTGGATAGGAGTGTATTAAAGCCTTAGGTTCTCTTTTAAAGGAGATGTAAATGCTAAGAATAAATTTCATATTGGCGATTCCTCATGTAATAAAAACCTAAATTATTTTACTGGTGGTGTTTGATGCTCTTTGGCATCACTTGCCATGCACTGGTCTATGCTAATTATCTGTGAAACTTATATTTTTCCATTTAGACAAGGCAGCTATACAGCTTAAGGAGAGTTAATTTCTTACTCTCAGGTTCCCCAGAGTAAGGGCGGAGATATGCAAAACTGCTTAATAACAGATAGCATTGTTTTCCAGCTTCTCCTCTTATTCCTAAGCTGTTGCAAACAACACCATTAATGATTGTTTAAAGGGCATGTCCATCCCCAAACCTACATTTTAACCCACTACTGGCTCCATTGTGTAGTGTTGATAATCCTTACCTTACATCCCTGCTCCAAATAGCTGCCCTGCAATGTCAGTTCAAAGTCCAAAAAAGCGAAGAGCAGGTGCCTGGCTGTGTCTATAAAGGTCTCTGCTCTTTGCAATGTCAGTTCAAAGTCCAAAAAAGCGAAGAGCAGGTGCCTGGCTGTGTCCATAAAGGTCTCTGCTCTTTGTATCTCCTCTGGTAGAAGTTTGGCATGCCCACTGAAGCCCTCTCCCCCTCCAAACCCCTTTTCTGTAGTGTAGGGCTCCCTTTCCCTCCCCCAACCGCTGTATTAGTTTGTAAAAAACAAAGCCAAACTCTACTTACACAGCCTAGTTCCCCCGGTGTTCTGTACTGCCGGAAGACGCGTCCGTGAATGGCTGCCTCTCAGCTAATCACGGATTCGCCTGCCAGTCAGGCCCCCTGCTTGCAGTTTCATGCAAGCAGAGGGCCGTGTCTGAACGCTGTTGGAACAAGCCTGTGTAAGTAAAGGTAAGTTGGGGGTGGGAGAGGGAGCCCTTAACTACAGAAAATAGTGAAACAACCAAAATAGAACCTTAAATTCGATACTTTCGAGGATTACCAAAAACTAACGATACTTTTGAGGGTTAGCAAACGATACATTCTAGGGTTAGTGAAAAGGATCCGTACATTCGAGGGATACTGGAAAGGAACAATATTTTGAGGGTTATTGAACAATACATTCTAGGGTTAGTGTATGGTTCGTAAATTCCCCCCCCTTTTTGCGATCCCTCCCCCTAGCTACAAACCCCTTTGCCAAATAATAGTTCTCCTAGCCCCAACCACTATAAAAGATTTGTTAGAAAGTCCGCCGATCTTTACTTACCTTCCCTCTATTTTCCGCCACACAGTCCTGGCCCTCTGCTTGCATGGAACTGCAACTGAGAGGCAGCCAATCACGGATGCGGCTGCTGGCTGCACAGAACGCCGGGGGAGAGAGGGAAGGTAAGTAACTATCGGGGGACTTTCTTACAAATCTTTTATAGTGGTTGGGGCTGGGGAGGATAACTATTATTTGGGAAAGGGGTTTGTAGCTAGGGGGAGGGATCGCAAAACGGGAGGGAGAGGAAGGGGGGAGAATGGCTACAGTGCGCATGCCAAACTTCTCCCAGGGGGGAGACAGGAGGCAGAGTCCTATATGGACTCTGCAGTACTCCTAGTGGGCAGTTTTTTGGAATTTGGGGGGGATTACTTGAGAACCATTTGGAGCTGGGATGTAAGTTAAGATTTTATTCACTACAGAAGTGGGGCCAGTAGTGGGGAAGAAATTATAGGTTTGGGGGTGGACATGCCCTTTAAACAGGTCATGAAATATCATTATAATATAGTCGGTTTGGGTTGTGGTCTATGTTAAGGGGGGGATGGTAAAGGGCACCATTTTTTCATGTCTTTAGGCACATGAAATGTGAATATGTCCCAGTAATTGCCAGTGCTTGATTCTTAGTAAATTTTCCTTGATAGATTGCAGTAACATAGACAGCGTTGCTTTCATGTTTCTTAGGTTTCCGAATTGCAGTATACAATACCAATGGTAAAACGCAGACAGGATATTACAGTAATGCATTGTAAGTGTGATCATGGATATGTACTCAAGATTTTTCCTTTATTAATCAAACTACATTAGAGCAATTGCATTTACTTAATACATTGTGGTAAAACATGTTTGTTCTAATAATCATATGTTAGTGTGCATCCAATAAAATCCTTGCTGCACCTGTGACTAAAGTGAATTTCATTCTAAGAAACTCCAGAAGATTCAATTGCTTATCGATTCTCTTTGCTGTTTCACAATCCTCTTGTGTGCAGAAGCATATATATAATTTACCTTTCAGCTGACGAATTCTGTTTCCATTTTCTAACTATATAAAATGTGTGCTTTTTAAAAAAGGGTTACACAATGCAGTGTAATGCAAAAGAAAGGTAAATCATAACGTAAAATAATATAATGGGAAATATTATGCATAAAACGGGATAAGTGAATTTACTCAGTTATTTACAGTATTTCTATATTGGAAGAAATAAGGCAGTGATTTTATTTAGGTAATGTTCTTTTTGGTAGATAATCTGCATGTAAAATGAGAATCAGCTGTTTAAAAGACCATACCCGAACTTCCAGTTTAGTTCCAGAAGTTCAGGTCTGTTATTTTAAATCGCGCATACGTTTCATTCATTCGCACGATCAGCTGTTTCAAACAGGAGGTTTTGGGCTTGTGGCGGGCCCTCCTACCGTCCAGGGCCCCCCGCGGTCATGAGGGTGGCAGGGGCAGTAGTTACACCACAGGTTACGTTATTCTGTTAATGAACATTTAATAACACATAACTTTTAGACATATTTCATTATGCGGTGTTAACTTAGCATGTCTAGACGGTGCATGCAATGTACCAAATGTTTAGATCAAAAATACCTGATCCTAAATAGGTGCCATCTCATAAGGGCAAATTCATAGGGTGAGCCAAATAAATGGCCAGGCCTAGCCAGCCTGGCAAAAAAATGTTCCCCTCTCCATTGGGGAGATTCCCCCCCAACCTAAGGGTTCTGGATCCCCCTTCTGTGATAAGAACAGATACTACACTTGATCGTAGTGATACTGATGTCCTGTTTACAGGACCACTAATAGGGTTTGTTATAGTCTCAATCCCTGGCTTGACTCAGTTGCTACAGTAGGAAATACGCATGATAAATCAAAGAGAATAGACCAGTTATTTATGCTGCAGGAATTGAAATATAAGCAAAGGAAGAATAATCAGGCTTTTAAAGATACTATAACAGATGTATAGTGACATTATTTCATAATTAAATATTATTAAAGGGGAACTGTGGTCTCCAAACAAGTTGAGTTTAAATGAAAGGCCAGTTTCCTACCTTTAAAACGAGCCATCAACCACCTCTTTACGTGCTCCACAGCCCAAGATTAAAGAAATGACTGGCCAGAAAGTTAATGGGTGGGAGGCTGACATGTGACATTCCTAAGGCTTCTCCTGCACAGTGCCCACGGCGGAGCACAGGCCTCAGTGTGTGAGGGAGACAGGAAGTCCCTCCTCCTCTGTGCTGTGTGAAGGACCTGTCAGAGTGGCCCACAGCACCTGTGAGCGGGCGGGGCTTAGGCACCCGTGAGTGGGTGGGGCCTAGGCACCCGTGAGTGGGCAGGGCCTAGGCACCCGTGAGTGGGCGGGGCCACATGGGAATGTAAGGGAATGGGCCAAGATTGACTGACAGGTTTCAGAGCAGGAAGCAGGAAGTGCAGGGGACCTGGTGATGCTGCTGCCATATCACACACAAAAATGTAAATATCTTCTATGCAAAATAAAAACTATGCAAAATAAACAATGGAAATAAATTGCAAAAACTCTCAGGAGAGCAATTACTATCAATTTACCTAAAGTCATTTTTGGACCACAGTTCCTCTTTAAATAATGTCAGAAAAATTAGGTGCATTGTATAAAAACACGCAAAGTTATACAACTGAAAATCGAAAATGTTTCTAATGTGAAATGAATAGCGAATGTGATTTATGCATGTTCTCTATGATAGCAACTCCTTTTTGCCTGCTTAGTGTACCAAGACATTTAGCAAGTGATTCTGGGTAACTGATTTTTTAGGTTAACTGTTTTTAAAACTTGTAATAAAAATAGTGATGCAGTTACTTGCAAACCATTTTAGTGATTGGGAAAATTCTAATGTATTTCTAATATGAAGGGCCCTTGAATAAAATTCTACATATTTGGTATGAAACTTCTTGGCAATTTTTAGATTCTGACAGTCATTTTCTTATATTGCAAATAAATTCTCTGGGACATCTGATTTCCAAAGCTGTTTGATACATTGTAGTTACCTTACAGCAAGGCATACAGTGATCATAGCAAGGGTTTTGTAATAATCGAAATCTATTTATGTGCAATATCAATATATCTTGAAGATTTTACAGCATTTGTACCTAAATCCCTATAATTTACCCAGCGCTACAAATTCTTGTCTCTGGAGTCTGGACTATTGAATATCAACTGTCACACACAAAAGTTTTCACATTTTTCAAGATATATTTATATATTGGTAAAAACAATAAATTACTTTTTTTTCACATATTGTGCTTTTTGACATTTAGCAGCCTACATTTATAAAATTCAAGGTCTTGGCAGGTGGGGGTGTTAACATTTATTCTTTAGTTTGTATAACTTAGCAAACTATACTGCTTCGAAAATTTCCTATGATGCTCCATAATCCATAATCGTATTTCTTTCATTTTTCTTGTGCACATTGGAGCTTCATGTTTTGAGTTAAGGTGGCCATACACTAGGTTAGGTTACTAGGAAAAGGTTATTACGATCGTAATTACGATCTTAAACCCACTGATACTTTGATAGACAAATGTACAATGTCAATTGTTCATAGATGTACCATACGCATTCAATTCGTTTCATGGTTAATATGGAATGTCGTCTATTGTGAGGCTACATAACATTTGCATTTAATCAGAATTTAGAAAACACTACAATTATTTTACCGTTCGACTTAAAAAAACTACTTTCCCGATCATAATTACAATCGATATTACTATCTAATGCTGCATAATAAGATTGGGAAAATGTACAACGTTTCAAACATTCAATGGAAATGTCGGATTGTATGTCAGATTGCACATACAATCGGCCTAATGTGTGGTCGCCTTTAGTCACTCCCAACATATAGTTTTCTTTGGTGAACAAAAATTGTTTCCCTCCTAAAATAATAGAAGACTAAATTCCAAAAAGTCAGAAATTCTTTTGGCAAAGTGGACCACAAGTTTACTAATCCAACCAGCACTAAAAGGGTTAAATAGCTGTTGGGACCATCAATGAGAATAAACTCTTGTTGACATGTTATTTGACTTCTAGTTTTATAAGGAAATGAATCTTCATCCTGAAGGATTTTATGCTATAGGCATTAATGAGGATTCTGAAGAGCCCACCCAAGTTTGAGGCTTTTTTGTGCATTTTACTGAAGATCTTTGTATTTTACCAATTGAAATTCATGGTGTGTAATCTACTTTGCTTTCAACCTTCCCAAATGCAAAGAATGTATCTCTTTTAACAGGACTGATAAGTTCTGTCTTATTTCTGTGTTCATCTTTTCAGCCACCGTGCTTAGTGCCCACAGTCTGAATGACCATGCTGTCTATGGCCAATCTGTATAGCAACCAAACTGCATCTCAGATACCAATGTGTCTGTGCATTTTCATTCACTAACATCCTCTATTTTTTCCCACCAAAGTTAACTGATGTATATGAAAAACATCACACACCATAAATAGGTTTATGTTTGGCTCATAAACTCTTGGCCATTCCCAAAAGATGCTTAAGAATTTGTGTCTAGTTTAATGCCCCATAGTGTTTTGCTGCAATAATATGGTTGTTTTTTTCTTTTTCTTCTTTTTCAAATTACGAATTTTATTTCCTTAGTTCACTCGAAAAGTTAACTATTCCTTTAATGTATTGATTGAAGCCTGGGAGGTTAAGGAGCTATGCCTTACCTTACCTTAAAGGAGAAGTGCACTGTAAAATCAAGTTATGTTCATTTGGAAGCTGCAGATTTAAAAATACCGTTGTCATATTTTTTTTTTTTACCTATGCCGTTCCAGAGCCTAGCTTTGTGCCTTGAAAGTTGCTGACATCTTGTTACTGGTTTGCTGAACGTTAAGCTTCGCCCCTCTGAGATTTCCTCTGCTTTCTCCTGCTTGAGCCTCAAACAGTAATGCTTGTGAGTTCCGTGCACTCTCCTGCTGAGCCTCAAACAGTAATGCCTGTGAGTTCCGTGCACTCTCCTGCTGAGCCTCAAACAGTAATGCCTGTGAGTTCCGTGCACGTGCATGTGCACGGAACTCACAAGCATTACTATTTGAGGCTCAAGCAGGAGAAAGCAGAGGAAATCTCAGAGGGGCGGAGCTTAATATTCAGCAAACCAGTAACAAGATGTCAGCAACTTCCAAGGCACAAAGCTAGGCTCTGCAGGGGCATAGGTAAAAAAAAATATGGCAACTGTATTTTTAAAGCTGCAGCTTCCAAATGAACATAACTTGAATTTACAGTGCACTTATCCTTTAAGTCCCAAAAACTGGCCACCAGGAGCATGCAGGGAGGGAAATTGTTTCTCTATGAGGCTTCCTCTCAGAGGTTTTTGGCTTGTTCAGAAAGTCCCCTGAACTCTACTTACCTTCCCTCTCTCCTCCAACGTTCTGAACTGCCGGCAGCTGCGTCCGTGATTGGCTGTCTCTCAGCCAATCACAGACGCGGCTGCTGGTCCGGCCCACTGCTTGCAGTTTCGGATGACTGGTCGAAATGTCTTCAAGAACTAAACTTCAAGTCCAGTTGATCTAATTGAATACAACAGATATACCATGACCTGGATGAATGAGAACCTTCACAAGCTTAGTGCATGTAAAGTTTTTTCAGAAACAGTTAAAATGAAAAGTACCAGGGTCAGGGAAGTAGGATTGGTACTTTCTTCACTGTGAGGGCAATAAGGTTGTGGAAATTTATGCCTGAAAATGTGTCAGATAAATCTCTGAACAAATTTAATGGGTGCTTGGATGTCTTTTTGGACAGCAGAATATACTAGTATACTTGTCTAGTTTGGTCTACTACATCATATGAATAAAGGAGACCGTGCTTTGTTTGAGTTTGGGGGGAGCTTAGGCTTTTTTGTGAAGGGGTTTGAACTATGTAGAATATATTGCTATATATATATATATTTACTTTTTTACAGTGATTCTTCTACAAATCTCCGTGTCTTTAAGGTTTTTCCTTCCGCGTTTGTATGAACTGTGGTATTATAATGAAGTGGGTATAGATCAATGCATGTTTAACAGATCTGCCAGTACCTGTATTGTTTAATATAATGTTCTTCCCAGATGTGCACCTCACGCTTTGTTTCTAAATGAACAAAACAGATGTACATGATGTAGAAGCAGCATCTATGTAGCCACCAGACACACAGTAAGATCACATCTTAGCTAGTGAAAACTTCACTTTAAACAGACTTCACAGAACTGGTTAACATTTCACATAATATATCATGATAAATGGGAAAGAGAATCTTAGAAAATTTGTTTACATTTCCTAGTTTTAAACCATTATAGAGATAAATACTGTCTCAATAAATTGCATAAAACAGAGTTGAGTCTCTTGGTAATGATGTAGTTTGTTTTAAATGATCTTGTTTTTGGGGATGTTATTTCCTGAAATGACAGTGGTTTTAATTACTTGGATCTTACAACAATTAAAACCATATTATGTAAAATGTTTTATAGTGGAAATTCTTGGAAGTATTTGTCCAGCAATTTTGCTACTATAATTTGCTTGGAAAAGTGCTTTATTATAATTAATGAATATTAAAGAATATTTAGACATTTTAATATGCTTTATTGTGGATTGAATAAATTGCCACAAAATGGAGGATAAACGCATGAATACATATTTATATTAGAGATATAAATATTATTATACATACAGTATTTGAACACCAAGCAGTGTACTTTGTACAGCTAGGCAGGACAGGTCTGCCTTTATGCAAATAACTAAACTTTACATTAGGTGTAATATGGCATCCTGGGACTGTGTACATTAAATCCCAATATACAATATCTCCAACTCCCAGATCTGCACTGCTGTAGATGATGCCCTGCATGTAGGCCAATGATCTAGGCAACAGCTCAGACACCACAAACGTATACAACAATTTTGGAATTGTTAGAATTGTTTTAATTTGTGGTGTTTGGCTCAATAAATATAGGCGCATCCTACTAGCAGCTAATGGGCGTGATGGACGTTTTGTCCCATTCTTTTGTGTAGATACTGACTTTTACCAAAACAATTCATAAGAGCTTTGCAGACAGGTTTGCTCCAGGCAAATCTCCCTTCAGCGATTCAATATCGTGTCCCCAAAAGGGGATTTACCGGCTAATAGTCGGCGTTATAATTCATGCAATAATAATTTGTGAGCGCAGTTTGTGTTGGTGTCTTATCTGAAACCTTTGCATCCGGCGCCAATATGGAGTTAAAGTCATGTTAACCGTTAGTGTACCAGTTAGTGCATATTATTGCCCAGCGGCTCTGGGTACATGTGCCACTAAGTCCATTAGAGTTTGGGACTAGTTAATGACAGGTTACATGGAACAACTGAGTGGTCTGTTCTAAATCAATTAAGATGCATTGATAAGTAAGGGTTTACATTGCATGCAAGGCTTTCATTGCATGTTGGAGTGCTGTAAAATGTTAAATTGTTCGCGTGTCATTGTTTTTCCATTTATCCATTGACTAAAATGCTTTTTCAAAACATATACATCCATTAATGTCAGACTTTTGAAGCTTCACATTAACAAAGGGCACATTAGTAACAATAGTCTATTCCCACAGCTCTGTGACTGATAAGGTTTTTCTAACATGAACTGCTAATGTACTGTCCTTTGCATTAACATTAATACGATTTTAGAGCCTGGCTGACAGCTCTTGTGGCTGTCACGTAATTCCATTTGATATATAGCCTCATGGTTTCCAAAGGCCATCCCTTTCTTTCTCCTTGACATTTCATGTGATAATTATTTTAGAGTTATAGATATAAAAAGTTTCCTGTCAAGGCCGACCTTATATTCTGTGCATCTTATTCAGTCTTCTATGGCTATTTAGACTTTGTATTTCATGCTATAAAATGGAAAATTAATTACTGTTATAGGTCATGATAGAGAAGCAATCACCTTTGAATAAAAAAGCAATTAAAAAGAAAACATTCAATTTATAGAAAGGGATTTCATTTACTTTTCTGTTTATTTGTGTTTTTAAACAATTCCTTTTTCTATCTGTAATGAATTCACAAGGTATTTGGGTGCCACTCGCTTGAGTCAAAATCGTTCGTCATTTTGTCCAGCAACTTTAGGAATTGCATTTTAAAATAAGTTTTGTAAAGGAGAACTAAAACCTGACAAATACTGTAGGGCTACAAAGTACAGTGTGCATAATACCTTATACCAATCTTACAGTAATACAAAGCCGCCCTTTGTTATATAATATTTATAATTTGAAAGTAGTTTGCTGCATGCCTCTGCATTTTCAGATACAAGCAGCTATACACACAGTGCAACTAGGTTTCTGCTGTTGGTTACTTGTGTATTGAGTAAGGTAGAGGGTGAGCTTCTGGACAAGCCACATGCAGGTTTTGACAGCTCAATGCTTGTGATAGCAACCACCCAAAGGAGTTAGGAGTACAATCTCCTACCTACCTGGGTAATGTACTTTGCAAAAAAAAGTTATATTTGCCTTTTAACATACCTACCGTAAGCATCATTTTTAGGTGTGTGCAAAAATCCCTTTTATCATATATGAGGTGCGTTATTGACATTAAAAGCTAAAGCTGTTAAATAGTTATAATGTAAAATAACCCACCAAACACAGAGCTACACAGGTAAGTTCTGTTATGCAGTAAAACTAATTACTAATCAGCCATAAAGATGAAATAGATTTAGTTTAGTAAAAGGGTTTTAGACATGGCTTCATAGAGCTTTGTTAGACTCTGCTGGTCGAACCAGGTGACAGCTGTTCAGACAAACTACTTCAGCCAATGAACTTTTGTGGTGGCTCGTGTGTCTGGACCATTAGAAATCATGCAAACTAAAAACTACAGAGCAAGATGTAAGGTTATAGATTTGCTGTCACCCCATTTCTATAACGGTTCTCTATAATTTCACAGAAAAGCAAAAGAAGAGTTGTGAGCAAACTTGGCTTGATATATTTAATATGGAAGGAGAAATCTGGAAGTATGTCATTGAACATAAGGAGTTTAATACTGAGTGATAGCCCCAGTTAATTCTACATGAAACACTTGATAAATAATTCAACCAGGACAGATGTGTGCACCTTGCTACAAGAGTCTATGAAGGAAAGTAAATTAGTACCAAAGTAAAATGCATGATAGCTGTAATGCTGTACTTTAAAGTTTAATAGTGACATTCTGCAGAGTAGAATTGGTTAGCAGTGTGTTATTTATTTTATTGACTGTGCAATATAAACCCCCTTTTCTCATTTTAACATATGGCTGTAAAACAGCTGGTCGAAAGCCAGCAAATTTTCTCCATAAGTAAATTCCCCACAGGAACTAATCAGGTGTCCTCCAGCTGTTGCTGATCCGACTACCAACTCTATATCAGACTGAGCTGTGAAATCCATTAGTCTGTAGCATTTATAGAAGAAATGTATTAAAACTCTATTATTGAGGAAATGTTTCTTTGCGATTGGTCATTTCGGAATAACCTGTATAGCGTTCATTTCGTTATAAATTTGCCCTGTAGGAAAGCAATATTCAGTATTTTATTGGGCAAGTAATAATGGGTAAATACATATCTTATATAGAACAGAAACTACTGCCACATCAAAAGGATGCATTATTAAGGGAATTCACAAAAAGGAACCAGGTTTTAGTAGACAGTTTCAGGTGCACGTATGACATTTCTATTTTTAATCAAAAAATATATAAACTGTCTATTTGTGTATCTGATTTGCTCTGTATAACCGTTCAAAAATCTAAAATAAAAGTGTTTTAAACGTATGCAATATATTAAACATTTCATATTCTCCTAACCTCGATGCCTTGCAGCACGGAATCCCTGTGCTTGAATCCTTCCTTGGACACATCTGCAAGGAGTTATGTTCTCCCTGTGTTTTGTGTAGGTTTCCTCTGGGCAGTCATAGGTTCTGTGTGAGAAATAAATTGCTTAGATTGTAAGTTAATACAATATTGTAATCTACATGGGGTACAGGTTACTTTCTAGATTCCAAGTGGATTTTTAACATACAGTACTGTTTCAAGCTTCTTAAATACAATACAATACATTAACATTTGTAAAGCGCTTTTCCCCTAAATGCTTCTGCACACAGGCAGCATCTGAAAATGAATCAAGGCTCACTCATACTTGACACGTTCTATAGCGTTTTTCTGAGTTTTTATGTGTTGTGAAAAAAAGGAAGGACATGAACATCATTGGAAAGTCATTTTACCTTTTACACTACTGCGTTTTTGTGGTTTGTATTTTTGTAACGCATGATAACACACTCAATAAAAATCTATGGGGAAGATAAAAAAAGCATAGAAATGAATAAAATCAAGCGATTTATGCGTTTTTTGCCATTTAACCCAAAAAAGCACCAAAACGCATGGCAAAAACACTTTGAATCGCTATGCAATTTATTGTGTTTTTTTTTTGACAATGCCTAAATTCTTTATCATCAGAAAGTTAAAATGATTTAATTGTCCATCTACAACGCCCTGAATATTTAGGTTTCATGAATCATCTTTATTCTTTTTTTTCCCATTAATTCTTGTCCTACCAAATCCCATATCTTGGATTTAACCAATCAGCATAAATATTTACTTTTAAATATTTAATAATGTATGAGTGGTCAAAATTATAATGGTAGCAACAGTGGAATACTTCCTACAGGAGGTAGCTGAGTGGCTATGTTAAAAACTTATATTCCACTGTTGGCCCTGTTATGATTTCTGATGCTGTCAAGGGAAAATTCTTTTTAAAAGCTTTCCACTCTAGGCCCTATTTATAAAAGATCGTTATCGTTACCCAAAAAATAATGATTGCTATCGTAAAATAACGACTGTTATTTTCCGATAATGCCCAGTATTTTACGATAACGACCGGTATTTCCCAATATCGGAAAATACCGGTCGTTATCGGAAAATACCGGTCGTTATTTTACGATATCGATTATTTTTTCGATAACGATCTTTTATAAATAGGGCCCTCTGTCACCTTGGTCACCCTACATGCCTTTATCTGGGCAGCTTTAGATTACACAGAGAGGTGTGCTTTATCCCTTATATTTTTCATTACAGGAACTGAACTTTTTCAATCTATAAATAAACTTAATTTAAACAGAAAGATGTGTTAATAAAATTGAATATACTGCAGATTGTGCATGGTTTTGTGTTGTGGATTTGAACATAATTCTTGTTTTCTTTAATTTAAAATGTAAGCCTATTCTTCCAATCGAGAAAATAAATTCTATCTTGCATAAAAACATGTCAGATTGTACTCTCTTTTATTACACTAGATGAAGAGAGAATCATGCTTCTGTGTAGCATTTCATCTAGTCTTTATTCTGTGACATCTAAGGTTTATGCAATACTGATACATCAGTCAGTTGAAGTCATAAATAACCAGGCAATTTTATTTAACTACACAAGTCAAAGAAAATGATTATCCCAAGAAAATACAGAGCTGGCAACTTTCTTCAAATCTGTAATTGATCAACTGCCGACAGCTACTCTGCTGACCTTCAATAACTTGTCGTCTTCTTGGTACCTAACTATGGAACCTAACTGCAAATATTTCTGGGGTCCTGTGGATTTAGTTGGTACACTACATACTGCACTGTTGGAACCACATAATATATTAAGCAGATAATGTTTTCAACACATGTCCAATCCAATTATATAATAATTAAGCATACTCAATCTGATTAAACTGGGAAATTATTCTGTGTAAATGTAAGAAACTGAGAAGACTATAATTTTTTGATGATATAAAGCTGCTTATTTGTACACATTACTTTGGATTTAACTGAATTTCTTTCAGTGGCACCCTTGCTTATGGCCAAAAAAGAGGCTGTTTTTGTGTGTTAATCTTTCAACCCCTAAAAAGCAAACAACATAAAAAAGTCCCTACAACCGTTTGTTGCTTTTGAACATCATTGAACAATAAAACACAAATTCAAAGTTCCAACATAGCAAAAAAGTCTGTAGCAATATATAGTGTATTTATGGAAAGTAACATCCCAATATATAGAGCTGATGCCTGTGATGCCATATCATTTTTACGTAGACATTGAGGCCATTTCCCTTCATTTTAATTAGGACGATTCTTGAGTATCGGGAGTCCGCAAAAATAGATTTCCCAGAAAAGTCAAGTCCTTCTTCGCTGTAAGAATAAAGCCCAGAGGGTAGTTGTTTCTCTAGTGTAATGTCCATTGGAGCTATTATAACAAGTTTATTTGAATGAAAAACCGTGTATCTATTTCCAGCTCTAGGATCTTAAAACTCAAAGTCATGTGCTTGGTTCATGAAATAAATTAGATATGTTATTAGGTTTGGTCATGAATTAGACCCAAATTAGTATATTAATAATATGCTTGTGCAGGTTCTCATTCATCCAGGTCATGGTACATCTGTGGTATTCAGTAAGATAAAGACATTTCACTAGTCATCCGACTGGCTATTCCATCAACATGTGTGTATCCAGATTTACTGACTTTATAGAGAGTTTATCTTTTGCCTCATACCTAACAATGTCTGTTGAAAATTAAACTGTAAATATACATTTAATGATTACAGCAGGTAACAAAAGAATAAGCTAAAGGGTAAACAAACTGTCAGACACACTTCACATAAAGTGTCAATTGAGGGTCTGGTATAAATGGGATTGGATGGTTTGGAGGAATTTAGCCTGATTCATTTTACCTTTCGGGCTGTGTCCTTTGCTGTAGAAATGTGCACCCACAGGGGCATCTCTTTTCTTGTTCTTAATTGTGAACCTATGTTCATTCTTTTTCAGGGTTTTTTTATGTTTCTCCTACATAGTCCCAAGGGGCACTAAGCACATAGAATCAGGTATACCACATAGATGTATGCTTGTGAAGGTTCTCATTCATCCAGGTCATGGTATATCTGTTGTATTCAATTAAATCAACTGGACTTGAAATGTAGTTCTTGAAGACGTTTCGCTAGTCATCCGACTGGTTTTCTCAATTCAGAATGACTTGTACAAGAATCTGTGGCAATTATGTACCCTGGAAAATCCCAATTAGCATATCACAGCCAGGTGTTAAGGGCGTGATTGCATAGTGGCTAAGAGGTGTTATAGGAACGCCCAGAGTAAGGTGTTAAAACAGCATTGTACATGGCAGACAGTTGGTGTCGAACCCCCCCACCTCTATTTAGGCTTGGTTTCTTTATTTTCACATAAATGGCCTCCTTAACACCTCTCTTGAACTAGTCACGTTCCTTCGCCAATATGTTAACATTACAATCTTCAAAGGTATGTCCTTTATCCTTAAGATGCAGGTACACGGCTGAGTCCTGACCCGAGGAATTGGCTCTTCTGTGCTGGGCCATACATTGATGCAGTTGCTGTTTGGTCTCCCCCACATACAAATCAGAGCATTCTTCACTGCACTGCACTGCGTATATGATGTCGCTTTTCTTGTGTTTCGGTATTGGGTCTTTCGGATGTACCAATTGCTGCCTCAGTGTGTTTTTCGGTTTAAAGCAGACAGGGGTACGATGTTTTCTGAAAATTCTTCTTAATTTCTCGGAGACCCCTGCTACATATGGGATGACCATGTTCTTCCTCCTGTCTTGCTTTTCCCCTTCACTGTTGGTATTTGTGTTCTTTTCTTTCCTTCTACTTCTTGGCGAAGGAACGTGACTGGTTCAAGAGAGGTGTTAAGGAGGCCATTTATGTGAAAATAAAGAAACCAAGCCTAAATAGAGGTGGGGGGGTTCGACACCAACTGTTTGCCATGTACAATGCTGTTTTAACACCTTACTCTGGGCGTTCCTATAACACCTCTTAGCCACTATCCAATCACACCCTTAACACCTGGCTGTGATATGCTAATTGGGATTTTCCAGGGTACATAATTGCCACAGATTCTTGTACAAGTCATTCTGAATTGAGAAAGCCAGTCGGATGACTAGCGAAACGTCTTCAAGAACTACATTTCAAGTCCAGTTGATTTAATTGAATACAACAGATATACCACATAGATGATTTGCAGTTTTGGAAACTTTACATTGGTATTCTGTCTCCAGTGTAGATCTACTTAAGTTTTACATTTTATCTGCAACCAGGGAGATGTAGCATTTTGTGCTTTGCTTGTTAGGGAATCTATGAACAAGTTGTATTCAATTGGAAGTTGATAAGATAAGATAGGGGGGTCTGGGAATATCTGATGTAATCTCTCATCCTTTAGCAGAATGGGTTGGAGTCTCTATTTTCCAAGATGTCTTTGCTTTCATCAATAACTAACACAGTACAATTCTCTTCTGGTATTATTTCCAGTTAAAGAAAATCAAATATCACATCCATGTTTCTCAAAAGATTTTCCAATTAACAGAAATAACAAAGATGAAAATACGTTACAGACCAATTTCCAAAGAACAGTTTAATACATATGTTATGTATGAGGCATTTGGCATGCTGAAATATGTGTTTCCTAATCTCAATGTGCCAACATGAAAAGGACACTTATCCTGATTACTATCCCATTACTAGATTCCTTTTCTTTGTATTTGCATGAAAGACATGCATGTTTTTAAATGGTTGCCTCCTAGTTAATTCTAAATTGCATGTCAGTGGGAAATAATACTGGAAGGTACAATTGTCAGGAAACAAGCAACATCTGAATACAATTAAATGGAGTATCAGTGCTTCATGATAAACACATGTAAAATGGTTAGCAAATAAATCAACACAGTTATGTTGCAGTTGTTAATTACTTTCTAGCCATTAAAAAGACTATGAAAATGGACCAAGGAAGATTTATACCTCCATTGCAGGTTGGCCGATAAGATATATGTAATATGTTGCAATCGAAAAGCATTGCATGAATAGAAAAGCATAAATGATAATAAGCATGCATGTTGAATAGATTTATTATGGACTTTTCACTATTTATGCACAGAATCAAATACCTACTGTCATTCAAAAAAAGTAAAAAAAAACGAACAGCTCATGTCTAACGCGTTTCGTGCCTGGCACTTTGCATGCCACGCCAGGCATGAAACGCGTTAGACATGAGCTGTTTGTTAGTATATATATGTGAGTAAAGGAATCTTTTACCCCACTACTTCTGAGTGAGACCAGTGTTTGGAAGATCGCTTGTGAGGGGTTTGGGGGTAGTCATTACCCCAACCCCCCGTTATGACCGGTGAGCCTGCTTTTACTTGCCTTAATTGTTTCTAATGTTTGGCCATTGATTGGTTTTCTACGCGCTTGAAGTGACTGCGCGCTGGTGTGTTTGGGTCCAGCGGTGTGTCCACCTGGCCCACCCCGTTGGTGCATGTAAGTTTTTTGCGTATTATTTTGAATATTACAGTTTATACTAAACCCCTTTAATGTTTCCACATCTAACGCTGCTTTACCTAAGAGTTGGACTTTAAGACTTTTTAATTAGATCTTTGTTCTTTATGTTAAATACTAATTGAGCCACTGGTATTCATAAGGGTTGGTCGGCACACTCTTATCACTTGTTTATTCAAAAAAAGCATACTTAGCAAAAACATCTAATATTCAGCAGCGAACTTACAGCTTCCATTTAAGAAGAATGGTGCATATTAAATGATTACTTTACAAGGTATTAAAAGCTGAAAGATGATATTCAAATTATTTACAGGGTGATGTAATAAAAGTTCTTACTGTTAAAAATGGTGTTAACTTTGCCCCAACAAATCAGATGTTAGTAACCATTTCAAAGCTAACATCTGATTGGTTGGGGAAAATTATCACTATTTTTAACTATAAGACCTTTTATTACATCTCCCTGTTATTTTCAAAACTGTCATTAAGTTTAAATGTTCCCAGCTACAACTTAAATCAATGACACTTTTCAATGTGTAGCTACTGGGTCAAGTGTATTGTCAAAATGTATACAGTTATCCAAGTTGTAAAATTATTGGTAAGTTAATATGTTAAGCCCCCTAAAAACCTGGTCTATATTATATCATATAGCAGGGTCCAGGATATATAAAGACAAAGATCCTTCACACTCCTCTTTTTTTTAGGCAACAGCCAATCCAATTGTAGCCTTGATATTGCTGGGTAGTCTAGAGAGAAAATAATTAGGGGTTCTACTGTACAATGTGTTGGCTAATTTAGACATTCAATTTTTATTCAGAGACATATATAAGATAATCAATATAAATTCTTGATTAAGCCTTTGGTTTTATTTTTGCTTTTGTTTTATACATAATTAAGTAAATATCTCATTAGCTTGCAGGTACTCATTGACTTGTTCAATGTAAAATAATATCAAGATGTATGAAAACTTAAATCTTCCAGCATTCTGTGCAGCCAG
Organism: Hymenochirus boettgeri; assembly: GCA_019447015.1. NCBI lineage: Eukaryota > Metazoa > Chordata > Amphibia > Anura > Pipidae > Hymenochirus > Hymenochirus boettgeri. Next base: position 328,492,875 of record CM033469.1, read on the forward strand.
GGAATTCTAGTTTTGAAACATTTTAAAAGTTCAACACCTATGCTCTATATCATTAGGCTGTATTTCATCTGAATACATCCATTAGCCAATAAACATACTTACTGCTTACTGATGGAAATTGTAGTTTTCTAATATGTAAAAGGTCACAAGTTCAACTTCCCTGCTCTATACCATTAGGCATTTTGACACATGCCTTAGCTACAGGACATTAAGAAGAAACTGCAAACAGAGAATGCTGGGAGTTATAGTTTTCCAACATGTGAAAGGTTCCAAGTTCAACACCCCTGCTCTATACCATTAGGCTGTATTGCATCTGGACACATGTATTAGCTACAGGGCATTAAGAAGAAACTTACTGGGGCAGCACGGTGGCTCAGTGGTTAGCACTGATGCCTTGCAGTGCTGATGTCATGAGTTTAAATCAACCCTTGGACACATCTGCAAGGAGTTTATTTGTTCTCCCCGTTCCAGCGTGGGTTTTCTCCGGGCACTCTGGTTTCCCCCACAATCATAAAGACATACTGATAGGTTGGTTGTGTCAAATAAACATGCTTAGATTGTAAGCTCTTCGAGGCAGGGCTTGGTGTGAATGTATACAGGTAAACAAGCTCTACGGAGTTCAACACCCCTGCACTATACCATTAGGCTCTATTGCATTTTGACACAAGCCTTAGCTACAGGACATTAAGAAAGTTACTGAAGAAACTTACTGCAAACAGAGAATGCTGGGAGTTGTAGTTTTCCAACATGTGAAAGGTTCCAAGTTCAACAGTCCTGCTCTATACCATTAGGCTGTATTGCATCTGGACACATGTATTAGCTACAGGACATTAAGAAGAAGCCTATTGCAAATAGAGAATGCTGGGAGTTGTAGTTTTCAAACATGTGAAAGGTCTCGTTTCAACACCCCTGCCCTATACCATTAGGCTGTATTACATGTGGACATGCATTAGCCACAGACTTTACATGAGATACTTTGCATGTCCCTGTCCATGTTTCTTGGTAAGCTGGGAGAGAGAAATATGTATTTATATGTTAGATTATTAATGCAATGCTATAATAATAACATGAAGCTGTCAGGTACCTTCTGTTATAAGAAAGCTCTATTTCATTTTACACTCTGTGGGGAGCGTTTAGCACTTTTAACCCCACCTCTCCTTCATCTATAAAGCTAATCAGTATGCTGTGCTCCCAAGTCCTGACATAAGCAGCTATAAATGTGGAACTTGCTGTGGTGTATACTAATTAGTATGAATCTAGCATGTAACTCTGGAGCCTGTTTAGAGTCTCAGGCCACCTAATGGTGCTGTTTAGTTTGAACCAAACATTGTGGCAGGATCGCCTGGTTCTATTCTCAGACCTTCAGGTTTATCCTATTTGGTTCCTCTACATGCTGATGAGTGTCGCAATAGAATGTCGCTTTCGGCATATAACATCACTTGCGGCAGCTGCGCAGTTAACTTTCGTATTAGCCACGCAGCCGCTGCAATGAAGGATTTAAAGTCACCCTAACAGATATAACATTGATTAGCATGACTTAAATTCCAGGACAGGAGCACTGCACCCTTATTGCCCTGTATGAGTTCTGATAACTTAATCAAAAACAGAAATCTCTATCTCCATCACTCATATCACATTGGAGAGAATGTGTAAGCCCAAATATTTGCATGATTCAGGCAGCACTGGAGAGATTTTCTAGGCAATTTACAGTGAGCTGCAGCAACTTGTCTTTAAGTCACACTAACCTGTTCACAAGTGTTTAACGTGACCTAAAGACAGGAGTTGCGATTGCTGCACGGGTATCGCAAAAGACCCCTGTGCATCTGCCGTTACTTATTTAATATAGTGGTTGTGTCTTTTTTTTCTATTAGCTGGCATTAGTGTCACTTTATAGTTATGAGGTATGGCCTAACCAGTGGAATCTCTTGTGGTGGTGCTGCCAAAGGTGATGGTGCATCCCCATTGAAGTCTATGGGATGTGGGATTCTGCTACATAAATTGACTGCCTTTGGTTGCATAACTGTAGAGATACACCTAGACTACATAAGTTCAGAATGGCGCCTTGCTTACTGGAACCTGCTCGGAGTTAATCCAGAGGCACCACCATTATATTAAAGTGATGGGAACCGAGTAATTGTGGTTCTGGGTAAATTCCCAGTTTTTAAGAACACAAATTATTCAACATAAAATGCAATAAATGTAATGCTTGTCGTCTAGAAGTTAGATTTTTATTTTGAGGGGAAAATACCCCAAACCTCTATCCCTTGCCCTTTATTAGAAAACAACAACAAAAATCTAAAGTTAAAATTATTATTAAAAAAAAGTATTTTCAATTTTAAAAAATTCTCTTTTTTTTTTGCAATGTGTGTTCATGACTTTACTGTTTATTTGTACTTTGCAAAGATTCCAGAAGGTGGCGCTTATACTATATCTTTCAACGTGAATTGCTGGCAGGAAATTCTGAGGGATGGATTTTAGTATCATTTTTAGAAGTACAATGTTTTAAAATAGATTTATTTCAAGAAAACCCAATCGTTTGCTATAAATGTTAAATTCACTTTTGTCAAGCTCTGGTTCGGTATTACTGGGTAAATCAGGCAGCAAATATTTAATTCCTAAATTTCAAAGTCTCATTGGCACAGCCATTGAACCATTTATTTTAGTATATTCCTTTCCACTGGGTTTAGTCTTGTTTCTCTTATATGAGTCTTGTTTGGTGTTGCAAAAATAATTCAACTTTATTGAATGTTTCTCTTTTTTGCGGGCAAGAAACAATACCTTTATTTACCAGTAGAGATGTAATGTGGGTTCGAATAGAACCTGGTTTCGAACCAAATCTGAGGGTTTCGAAGTCCCGCCGAAACTTTCGGAACTCCCGGATTTCATGGAATCCAAATTTTTCGAATTTACGATTTTTATCGTAGTAGACAATTATCGAAAATTGAAAGACTATTTTCGAAAATCGAAAGTAGACGATTTTTGAAAATCGAAAGTAGACGATTTTCAAAAATTGATGATTTTTCGAAGATCGAACTGTCGAAATTTCCGAAAATTTTGAAAATTCGAAAACGAAACGAAACTCAACAGTTTCGAACATCTCTATTTACCATGCTGAACTGTTTGGTACATTGAATTTCTTTTCACGTTGTGTAATTATTGGCCACACTACATTATGTCTTGAAAAAGCTATCCAAGTTAAATATTAAAGATCTGAACTTAAAAGATAGGGTAATGTGAAGGACAATGAAAAGGCAGGTTGGATTTCTGCATGCATAATTGGAATTTGTGCATAATACTGCATTGATGTTGTTAGGAAAAAGATAGACTTAACATTTTCTCATCTAACAAGATAGATGTATAATCCTTTTTATCTCTATGTACCAGAATAAATGACCTTAGCCAGATGATCTGAAAATAACAAATGTGTTCTACTACAAAGTTGAAAAATGACATTTCAAAGGACATTTTAAGCCCAAATCATACTTTACTTTTTGCTTATATTTTGTATTATTGAGCTAAAAGAAATGACTTTAGTCAGAATGAGGCAGAGACATTTTGGTTATGAATCTGATGGACCATGTGGACAGATCTTCAGTTATTTTCTTATTGGTTTGTACAATGCAGCGAATGTTCCAAAAATTTTTGCAAAAACATAAATCAACTATACAGAAGCCAAATGAGATGAAGTGAATGAAATGAACTATGAAAGCTACGTAATGCAATGAACGCACAAGGGGCATTTATAAAGGTTCGTTATTTTCGCGGCCGTTTTCGCTAACGCATAAATCGCGTTTAACGCGATTTATAAAAGTCCGAAAACGGCCGCGAAAAGTTAACGAAGCGTTAACCCTTCGCGGCGATACTTACCTGTTACCGCCGCTTCTATTTATAAAGCGGCGGTACTGGTTTCGCTCGGCTAGTATCGGCTGTTTTACTTCGCCACCTTGAAGGTGGCGAAGTCAGCCGATACTAGCCTCCCGCGGCGGGGATGGGCAGGCAACCCGCGGCGGGCCGGAGACCACCCGCCGCCGCTTCCCAGCAGCCCCTCCCAACCCGTTCCCCGCTCGTGGCAATCTCGGAACGGGAGGCTAGGAGGGGCTGCCGGGAAGGGGCCGCAGCAGGTGGTTGCGACCACCCGCCGTGCACCCCCTCCCCGGCAACCCCTCCAAGCCCCCCGGCCGCTCCCGGGGAGGGGAAGGGAGGGAGCCGTGGGGAGAGGTGATGGCTCCCTCCCTTCCCCCGCAGCTCGAACCGGGACCCCCCCTCCCCGGCCCTTGTAAGGGCCTTTGCGGCACTTACAAGTGCCCTTGCGGCTCTGACAAGAGCCTTTTGGGGCTTAAGGGGTCCCGCAGCTCGAACCGGGACCCCCCTCCCCGGCCCTTATAAGGGCCCTTGCGGCACTGACAAGTTCCCTTGCGGCACTGACAAGTGCCCTTGCGGCTCTAACAAGAGCCCTTTGGGGCTTAGGGGTCCCGCAGCTCGAAACAGGACCCCCTCCCCGGCCCTTATAAGGGCCCTTGCGGCACTGACAAGTGCCCTTGCGGCACTGACAAGTGCCTTTGGCGGGGGTCCCGCAGCTCGAACCGGGACCCCCAGTGTGCGGCTCTTAAAAGAGCCCTTGGGCGACGTCTTCGGGCTGGCGACACCAACCCCACTCAGGTCGCCGATGCCAGGCAGACTCACTGCGGCCGACAGTGAGCCCGCTGGCACCGCCGGCCTCAGCGGAGCTGATGTTGCCAGCCACTTCTTTCTTCTTTCTTCAGCCATCTACTGCGATGGCATCTGAGTTCTGCGGCGGAAAGCTCCTCTTTATATAGGTTTGCAGAAATCCATAATCCGTTTCTGATTGGTCAATTTTTAATACTTGCTTTACATTAACCAATCAGATTTCAGAACTTTCCAGAAATCTGATTGGTTAATGTAAAGCAGCACATCGCGGCCGCGATACATCGCGGGAATGGCGCTCGCCGTTATAAATATTTTCGCGGCCGCGATGTGCGGCGGTAATTTTTTGGCGCTATTTTCGGTGCTTTATAAATATGCCCCTAAGTAAAGCCTACAAATACATGCGATTCATTCACCCAACTAATGAGCGACTGATGATCACGTGTATGTGACCTGGGGGACAGACCACCAACATTGTCTGAATGTTTCTGCTATGCAAATGCCCCTGAGTGTTTGTTTTACAACACCTTGCAAATATTTAACTATTTGCACGGTGTTTGTTTAGCACTGTCTGTGATTTGTACCTTTATTGTTATGGGTGGCATTCCATGGGGAAGTGCTGCGAGAGGTGAAGTTGCATCCCCAAGTCTATGGGGTTTAAAGTGGTTTAATCGTTTGTCCTAGGAATAGAGAATCAACTTGAATGTAGTATAAAGACCCCCAAGAGGACAATTCAAAGACAGATTCTTTTTTTGTGTAGTCCTAAACCTTTGCAGAGGCTAACGCAGTGTGGCAGTGGTATGATCTGTGGGTAACTTAAGATTTGGAGCAGTTTCTGAATAGCACTGGTTCTGATAGGCTCTGCAGTAGGATCCATACTGCCAAATGTACAATGGTAAGTGCCTCTGATTGGATTATCAACATTTGCAAACTACACATATGAACGGAGAAACACCTTCTTATAACAGAAGGCATCTTGCAGTCTCATGCTATATGAATAGCATTGCCCACAAAATCTAAGAAACAAGAAGTAATTTCTTACTCCCATGTTCTCCATAGTAAGGGGCGGAGATATGCAAAATACTCCTTTATGTCCTTTTGGCCCCTCTCTCCCTAAGCTTTCTAGCTGCCTTGTCAAACTACACATAGAGACCCTTTGGAATGTATGACTCTAACTGCAGGACAAACTATGTTCAACTATGTTTATATCGTCTTTACTAGCAAGCAACACCTGCTGTTAAAAACTTTTTTGCACTAACTAGACTGTTCAAGTAGCAATTTTTAGTTTTGATTATCATCAAGATGAGTTTCATGGTGTGTAAAAAAAAATTTCATGGAAAAAGATAGTATGTCAAACTGGACAGCAAAGTGGCAGATGAGATTAATCCTTGTTCTGCTTATACTATATATAGTATATAATCTCTGCTAAAAATGTGCTGTCTATGAGAACTCCTAGGATCTTTATTAACAAACAGTACCAGGTGGCAGCCACAAAAGGTGTGCTGATTTCCAGCTTTAGATTAAAGGACAACTAAAGCCTCAGATAAAGGAAGAGTACCTTAATATAAAATCAGTATTCTGTGTCTCGCCTCTCATTTTGATGTGGTTGTTGGTAAATTTACCTTTCTAACATGGGGTTTGTGTTTTATTTCCCAACATCACAGTATCATACAGCGTGGTCACTGAATATTATGTTCTTTACACATGCTCAGTCATAAGACACTGCAAGTTGAGAAAGCTCCAGAGAGATAGAGGCGGAGCGAAACGCGTCCTAGCATGTGACGTTAAGACTTGAATTTTTAGCCCACTTTCTCTTCCTCGCACTGTGTTCCCATCATTGGTCGTAAGTAGGGTAACCCCCATGATGTAGACTGACTTGTACTACTACTACTATTTGACTGATTTTGGCTAATTAGCACTGATATTTATTTTGCACAGTTGTTAGGCATGTTTATTGATTATACTTTAAGAGGATACTGGGTAATTTTTTAAGTGTTTTTAATGAATTTATCCCTGTCTATTATAATAAAGGATTTTTAGCTTTATATATGATTTTGCCTCTTTCCATTTAGAGTGTTGCAGACCAGACCTTTCTTTCTTCTTTTGTTGTTCTTCATTGTTTTTTCTGTGTCTAGCACCTCCCTACATAGGTACATACATTTTCAGTGCCCTAATCGCTTGTTTCTTTTTCCCTAAGACACTGCAAGAACTTGTTACAGTTGGTCACACCCCCTAGAAACCTTTAGCCAATCCTTTTAAATGACAGTAAGCATGTGACTGAGATCAGGGGTGTGGCTAGTCACTGTATATTAAGAACTTTATTTTATCCAGTTCTCCATGGAGTTACAATTACTTTAATGTTATTTATTGTAGTGGAATTTTACAGTTTATAGTTAATTTTAGGGTGAATATTTTTAGATTTTTTAACATTTTTTTTCATTGGGTTCTCCTTTAACATATTTTCAGTGTTGTATAATGATAAATAGAGTTTTCTGATTTTACATAGTTACACAATTAATTTTCGGTTGAAAAGGGGCAACAGTCCACCAAGTTCAATCCCTCCACAAAAAGCAAACAAAGTCCAGCCCCCCAAACCCAGCAAAATAAAGCAGTCTTCTCCATTTCAACGAGGCATGCCCCTCAGTACATCAAACTAGACAAGCATAAAACCAAACAAGATGCACTCCCTAGTTTAACCTTGAATATATCAATTATTTTCCAATGCCATGTTTTTTTGGTGTGTTACTGCCCTTTTAATTATAATACTAGACAATAGATAAAATACAAAAATGAAATCCTTTCAATGTAGGGGTCCTTTAATTATACATTTTCTAGAGATTATAGTTTATGTATATTGTTACATAATGTATATATGTTATTAAATAGATTGGAATTATTAATAAAATACTTTTACTTTATTTTTAACTAACCAACTGAGCCATTCACATTTTGATTTGGTCATGTCTTTTGCAGAAATTGATATGATTGGGAAGAAAGATTTTATTTTTATTATTTATTTTGTTTTAACACATTGCAACACATTAGTTCTCCTTTAACACAGTGACCAATTTGTTTTTTTCTTTAAAGGAGGACTAAACCAATATTTTTTTTAGCACCATTACCTGAAAGCACCCCCCCCCCCAGAACACCAATATATTGTACCACCCCAGTAAATGGCACTAAAGCAAATATAATCCCCTGGATAAAATAACTGTGTGTGAGGGAGTCTGCCCGCGGCCCAACATGGCTCTGTTCCTAGAGTGCTGTGCACTCAGTTACCCCACACCGGTAACAGCATGAATCTAATTGGTGGTTCGGGACAAATATCCTGGCAGTACATACCCTCCTGACACCAGGAAAAAAATGGGTCCTCAATTCAAACCAGGGAAAGGAGATTTAACTGAATATTTTCCCAAGATAGATGGCGCATCTAAACAAGATGGCTTTGCCTCACCTTCGCAGACCATAACCTTTGTATTAAACAGGATTTGCAATTACTTAATGCTGATATAGAGAAAGCTCTACATATGGCAAAAGCCAAACTCCTGGCTGATATGAGAACAGAGACTGGAATATTGGGGGACAGGGTCGGGCACATGTATGTATGTATATGTTTATTTATATAGCGCCACTTGGGGAAGCAGCGCTTTACAGTATAAAATACCATAAAGTCATACAAGGAGGATAAATACATAGATAGTTCAGTACATAAATATATAACTTATATAAATAGAAGTGCTAGGGCTTTGCCACAAGAGGTAATGAGGTCCCTGCTCCGTAGAGCTTACAATCTAGTTAGGTGGGTAACACAGAGATACAATGGAATGGGTATAAGTGCTGGAGTGAGATGTATGCAGTGCAAATAAAACAATCATATACTGTGCTGGTTACCAGATAGGTAGGATGTAAGGGTAGATTTAAACCTGCTAATTGAGGTTTCTTGACGTAGAGAGAGGGGAATAGAATTCCAGAGGATGGGAACTACAAGAGAGAAAGGTTTAAGGTGAGAGGAAGCAGTCCGAGTGGGGGGTCTGTACAGGAGCTTGTTCTGCGATGATCAGAGGGTACGGGCAGGAACATATGGGGAGACTAGAGAGGAAATATAAGGAGGAGCAGCAGAGCGAAGGGATTTAAATGTTAGGAGAAGGATTTTGGATGTAATGTGATGTTTAACTGGGAGCCAGGTTGTTGTCCAGTACAGAGGAGATTTGGGATCCGGTAGAAGAGAAGATATCCACATAAAAGAGCAGCAGGACCATGTGGCTGCATATTGCCAGCAAGTAGACACGACTCTCTCTTCCTTTCATAACAGAATGGATGCCATAGGGCAAGCTCAAAATGACTTGGACAATAGATCCAGATGGACAATTCGTGTCTGAGAGGAGTACCGGAAACAATAACTTAGCTAGAGAACTTTGCCACTCGACTTTTTGGAGATATACTACCAGATTGGTCAGAGGATACATTTTTCAATTGATAGGATTCATAAAGCTCTTAGAGCTCCCCCACAAGAGGGTGAGCCACCCCTAGACATTATCCTCCGCCTATACTACTACCACACTAAGTAGGAAATATTAAAAGCTGTCAGAAATGCTTCCCTACAATCCATAGATAGTCAAAATATAACTATCAAGAAATCTCTCCAACAACCTTGGCCAGGGGATGAGAGATGAGATCTAGAATGAACATTCTTCATCGCCAGGACATCAAATATCGTTGGGGCTTTCCCTTTAAACTTACTGTGACAAAGAGCAGCAGAACCTTTACTTTACAACACATTGGAGACGCAGCATACTTTCTCCGGTGACTAGATATGTACGAACCATCTTCATTCCCAGATATGGACAGGATTGAACCTATTACATGCACCTGAGGAAGGGGGTAATCCCAAAACGTCGTGCTCACAGAATGTCACAATAAAAGCACTTAAACCTATGTTTGCGTGTCTCCCCGCTACCTAAAATATTGAATATCTGGAGTTGAGTCCCTCCCAAACCTCAACACATGGAAAAATCTATAATCTTATTCTCCTGGCATTTGGAACTGTATAACCATTAAAGTCAGACTCAGTCATGGGCATTTCTGGAAAACATCAGTGGTACTGTAGGGGCCAGATTTGTAAGCCATGTCCCTTTCTCCGCCACCAATTAACTCACACCCATTAGTCACTTGACAGATGGACAGACAGATGGATAGATAGAGAGATGAAGACAGATAGTGAGAGTGATGCAAAGACAGACAGACAGATAGACAGTTACACAGACAGAGATTGAGATATATTTTGGAGGTAGAGAGCAGAGAGAGACTGACAGATAGAAAGATCAATAGACAGATTTTGAGACAGAAAGAAAGACAGACAGACACACAGAGATTGATAGATTGATAGATAGATAGAGATATAGATAGATAGATAGATAGATACTAGTAGATAATCAAAAACAGGGAAAGAACAGACAACAAGATATGGAAAAAGAAAATTAAAAACAAAGCAAAGATAGTGAAAAGAAAAAGGCAGAGAAACAGAACCTGGCTAAACAAGGGGCTCAAAGCCCTCAAGGCACTCAAATCTGCATATAAGACACGAACATATATATAGGATTTGAGGACAGAAAAAATACCTCAAATAACTAAACAGCAGAAGGACCCCACGCTGGACACTGATTGCATACATGTATTGCTAATAGTACCAAAAAATACACCTTTATTATACAATTATATGTAAAAACACAACATATTCCCTCTGCAACTAAACAAAATGTATGCAACAACTCTACCCACCTGTTTTAGAAAATGTGGGGAACAAGCAGATAGTCTTCATTGTTAGTGGACATGTCCAGAAATACAAAATCGTTGGCCGGAATGCCAAGAGTGGTTATCGCAGATATTACATCTAAATACATCCAGGCTCTTGAGAAGCTCTTTTCAAATTACCAATAAAAGAGCTTCACAACAATGCCAGTATCGCTGGAGGAGTCCTTGACCCTTAATGAACGAGGTATTAAACAGCACATGCTATATCTATAAGAATGTATATCCTATTGCTACTCTACAGGACCAACTGTTGAATTTCTATGCTACTGTATATGGAAACCATGGATAACCCTGATGCAAATAACTGTGTGATATTGATAATAAGGGATTTCAAATCTTTTGTGACTCGGCCCTTGCTCTAAAATATAAAATATTTAAATTGAGGATAATAAAAGATGTCAATGAAAGCTATACTGGAAATCTTCTAAGGGTAAACAAATATAACTGGAAGGGAAAAGTATAAAGGCCACATTTTGGAAGGGAATGTGTGTGTTCGTGCTGCAGATTGTAAAACATAATAATGGCAATGTTGAGGACATTGTTCTTTTTTTACTTACCCTTAAAATATAGCTAACACAGCAATGAATGGGTCAGTTGGTGTGTACTTGTGGCAGGTTGGGGGATAAAAAACTAACTTTTTTGATGATTGGTCAAAATTATTTTTTTTTGCTTTAGTTACTCTTTAAGTATGGCTGCCACAGTAATGGAAGGGTAGGTCAATAGGTAGCAAAAGTGCGACCGTCCACCTTGTCTTAGTTGGTCTCTCTCCCACTGGACCGTCTGCCAGTATAATCATATATGTAGAAAAGTTAAATCTGCAAACGTTTATTGCTGCGACATGTTTCGAGCATCAGCGTGCCCTTTCTCAAGCATAAACTGACCCTCCCACATGGGAGTCAAATAGCATCACAACACCTGCCCCTTAACCTGATTGGTGCACTCAAAAGAATCCTATTGGTGCATGAAAAAACACAACCCCAGTGTATATAGTGTCCATTGTATGTTCAAGTCCAAATTGATGTTTTCAAGTCCATGTGATCACCACCACCTTGAAGATGTACCTGGGTAGGAAATAAAATATCTATATATATATACATATGTACATTATAATGGAACTGCATCTATTTATGCCTACTACCATTTATGCCTCTTCCTTCTTTTCTATATGTAGGTCAATAGGTGTTTGTACCTGTGTCACATTGGGGGTTAAAAAAAGTATGGCTGCCATGGAGATTGAAGGGTAGGTAATTAGCTGTGTGTACTTGTGTGAGGTTGGGGGTATGTGTTTTTGCTTGTATGACCATATAACTAACTTTTATTGACAATATATCAAAATTAGTTTTTTGAATTTATTTACCCTTTAAGTATGGCTGCAACAGGAATGTAAGGATAGGTCAGTAGGTGTGTGTACTCGTGTGAGGTTGGGGGTATGTGTTTTTGCATGTATGACCATAAAACTAACTTTTATTGATGATTGATCAAAATTAGTTTTTTGACTATAGTTACCCTTTAAGTGTAGCTTCCATGGGAATGGAGAGGTAAGTCAGTAGGTGGGTGTACCTGTGTCTGTGGGGGGGGTTGGGGGTATCAGTGTTTGTGTTTATGACCATGAAACAAACTGTTTTGCAATATTCACATTTGAGGATTGTTACCATTATAGTCCATGGGAAAAAATGTCCTGCAATTCGCGGAAAACGCCATAACGCTTACACGGATTTCTTAGCTAGGTAATAGCACACTTGTCCTAGCTCAAAAACTGTGGGAGGAGATACAGTCCAAAAGAAGAAGAAATAATTAAAAAAAGCCAAATTAAAGGATAACTATTGCCTATATGCAATTTTTTTAAATTTACTTTAACTAGAGTAAAGGTATGCAACCCTCCCCATTAATTTTCCTCCTGATTTCAAGCCTCTCTCTGCCTTCAATTAGCCATGCTGTAAAGGGGGCGTAACAATTTTGTCTGCCTGTAACAATCACTCAAAACTAGCATGTGAGAAAACACTACTCCATTCACCCTTGATCAGCTTGATTATGTAGGCTGTATCCTAGCAACAGAACATTTCAAGTTTGTTTAACTGGCAGAGGAGGAGGAGAGAGGTTGTAACAGACATTCCCACCAGCCAATGACAAGTGATATGTTAACCATGGCCCTGGGCCGTCTAGGAGGCAGGCTTTTAGCACTCATCTTTGCTGTGTGATATCTAAGGGAGGGCAGCACAGCTGTAAATGTGAGTAAGTGATTTCAGCTGCTGGAAGTGTGGACATGTAATGGGGGTGATGTTTTTTTTGTATTGTTATCCTTTAATAATAGCTGCTAAAACATCAAGATGCAACCCCCTCCCCTTCCTTGCTCCCCACCCCCTTCTGTTTCCTCTTTCGCTCTTCTTCCTTCCTCCCTATTTAGATATCTAGCGACACTATTTTATAGTATTTTAATATATACCTAAGTTCATACAGAACTTCCAGTAGGTTAGGATTGGGCATGTGCAAAGTACTCAATGGTCAGTGGCCACACTGTCTGATAATAGCATGCTGGGAAATAAAAAACAAACCTCATGTAAGAAATGTTACTTTCCCAGCACAGAGTATTGCTGTTATGTCAAGGTGATCTGCCTTCTGATTCAGTGTTGTTCTGAGGCTTTAGTTGCCCCTTAAAAAAGAATATTTGCTAAATTTTATCTTGTAGATTAATAGAAAGTCATGATTATTTTGCCCGAATAATGATTTTATTTCAGGCGATATTGTTGTCTATTTTGCATTAAAAACATATTTGTCCTGTGTAAAATTCTTTATGCTCCATCCCTTAACATTTCATTAATTTAGTATAGCCTAGTGAAAGACAGTAACTAGAGTAAAATGTGAACCAACGTGTCTCAAATGCATCTTTAACCATATGCTACTGTATACTGTATGTGAATAAAGTAAAGTCAAGTAACTAGAAGTTGTAGCTTAATTCACATTTTTTAATGGGCTTGACACTGCAAAAATGGAAATAAGTGTTTTTAGAAGACTAATTGAGAGAGTGATTTACTTTTACTTTGAAAATCTTTCCCATGGGCTATTCTCTACTTGGCATTTTACCTGACATAGCTTGTTTTAACTTTTTCAACACTAAATCAGATGTTTTGTCTGTTTTCATCTACTTCTCTTAAGCTGGGTACACACTTTAACAATAAAGGGACAATTCCTTTGGATCCAAAGGTGTGTACCGCAGTTCCATGCTTTCCCGAGGCAGACGAACAGCTGAAGGGAATGTGTCAGTCCCAAACCATCTCCCTATATTGTACTTTATATATAATTTATATAGGGAGAACGCTCAGTAATGTCTGTAGCCTGATCTTTAAAATATGACTGACATATATTTAAAGATTCTTTTTTTCATCTTTTATTATTAAAGTGTGTGTACTCAGCTTTAGAATTTGCAGGTGATCTTGAAATACTAACACTATTAACATCTTGGATGAATGCGCAATATGCTACTGTAAATGCATTCTTAGTAAAGTAACAAGTAGAGATGGCCGAAACTACATAGATTCCCGGATCTTGGGAAAACCCGAAGATCCAAAAACGGAACAAATTTTCGAAGATTTATGAATGCACGGAGCTTTTTTGAAAATGATCAAAAATAGCTCCGTACATCGAAAATCCTTGGAAATATGATCGGAGACCACTTTTGATTTTACAATCGTATTTATGAAGATTTTCAAATGTTTGAGGCTATTTTAGAAAATTATCGAAGATAGCCTCGAACGTTCTATTTTCAAAAATACGATTGGAAACTCGAAAGTGGTCTCCGATCGTATTTTCAAACATTCAAAGATATTTTTGAAAATTATTGAAAATAGCTCCGAACATTCGAAAATCTTTGAAAATTTGTTCCAAAGTCCCGAAATACAGAGGATCTGTCCTGATTCGGAAAGGAGGGGTTCCGTGTCCGATCCCATCTCTAGTCATAAGTAGTCATGAAATGTTCTAGAACAGTCCAGTTGTTGAATTACATAGTACTAGCAGAGACTTATTGTGTTGAAACTATAACTCTCATCCTCAGACCAAACAGAGCTTTCCCATCTCACCAGGTCAAAACCAGGTTGAGGGCTGCTGCCACTTACCATATACCACTTACCAGGCATATAAAATACTGCCACCACCCACTTATTAACAGCTGTGGGAATCAATACCATCCTTAATGGCTATAAATCTGAAACAATACTAAATATCTGTATCACTCACTGCCACACATAGGCAGGAATAATACCAGATAATATAACAAATATTAAATACAATGACTATAATGCATAGCGTCTCAGAGGACAGGATTCTTACTTAGTTCTATTAGAGGACTAGGAGAATAAGCTGAACAATTTTATGAAATATCGTTTAACAAAAGAAGAACAAAAACCGTGCAATAGTATTTACTAAAATAATTAACAAATAGGCATAAAAATTAGCAACAGTAAAACAAAGGGATAAAAGACAAAAATACTTGATATGATAGCCAAAGTCCATGTCCTTTAAAAGAATAAGTCTATAGATGAAAAGATGAGTTCCTGGCTCCAAAAAGGTAACTCGCTGTAATCCAAAGACCAAAACATGATGCGTCTACCATATGTACATTTTCAAAATAACCCACTATAAACTAAGGTCTAGAGGTATGGTGTTTGGGTCCCATGGGATTCTTCCATCCACCAGAATCCATTTTGGATGATATCATTATGGTAGCTGACCCACTAGCCAAAAACCTGCAGGGAAATTTAATAAAAGTTGTTATAGTTAAAAATGGTGCTAATTTTGCCCTAACCAATCAGATCTTATTTAACATTTGAAAGCTAACATCTGATTGGTTGGGGAAAAATTAGGCCTGCTGGTGTTTAAACTTTTGTCTCCAGTTTAACTGAAGGACAGGAGGTAAATGCGATATGTCTTACCTCCTGTACTTCAGTAAAACTTACAGGAGAGCAGAAGAAACTTACCGCGTATTGCTCCAGCGCTGCTGACAGCCTCCGACTACACTGACATTCCCCGACGGATCCACAGTCCTTTGCATTGTGAGCGTGTGCCCACACAGTGCATAGGAGCGTGAACGCGGCGGAGACTATCAGTGAAGCTGGTGCTGGAGTGATACACGGTTAGTTTCTTCTGCTCTCCTGTAAGTTTAACTGAAGGACACGAGGTAAGACATAGCGCATTTACCTTCTGTCCTTCAGTTAAACTGGAAACATAAAAGTTTAAAATAACTGTGGACATACCCTTTAATCTCTTCCAGAGTTAACACAGAGATCAATTTGTCCAGGGTTCTGAGGCCTCAAGTCTGCAGATATGCTACAGAACTCACTGTCTCCTACTGGGTTTATGGTTCCTAAATACAGAATGAAAGAGAAAATAAAAATGTACAAATATAATAAAACTAAGGGAATTCTACTATTACAAATAGTGTATAATTAATAAATACACTAGATGTGCTGGCAGCAGTTTCCTTATCATCACACTGGTAAGAAAGGTAAATTAAAAGGATATTGTGTCAAAACAATGTTTAATTCTTTTGCACCTTTTCTATTTTTTGCTGCCTGTTGACGAGGTACTATTTCCGCTTTGTATGTGAAGCCTTGTAAATCCATGTAAATAGAATTGTCTGCTCATCCCACTGCTAAATGTTATCCTATTCAATTATAAGATCTAATCTTCTGTACTCATTGTGAACTAACACAAACCATGATAACACTTTTTGTGACCTCCATGTAGCAGAACCACAACTCCCAGAACCCAGTAATACTCACCGATTGTTTACACACATCAAGCAGTGATGGTACAAGCCGTGTTTTAAGCTGGGTACACACAGTAAAGATTTTTGAAAGATGACAGACAGGATCTGCAAGATAATTTTTCAAAGATCAGTGAACGGCATAAGGAGGATGTTCGGGACTGTGGGCTTTCCAAGACTTTCCGACTCCGGTATAGGGAGACTAGGGCGTCCGAGGGAAATTTTATGTCTTTCCCTAACATCCATGAGTCTGACCCGAATGTTCAGCGGCCGCGCGTTCGTTCGAGAAGGATGCTGCACACACTGCCGATAAAGCCCCAAAAAGACGGATCCATCGGTATTGGGGGTTTATCGCTAGTGTTTAACCTTCTACACAATTTCCAAAAAAAGCAGCACTTGCAGTTGTCCAGTTTGCACATACAAATTAGAGATGAGATTCTACTCTCTGCAAAGGACAACATTGTCAGGTTTTAGCAAAGGTGACAAAGTGGTTAAACTGCATTCCTGATCAACATGATGATGTTTACTTACAGTATGATAATCATAGACTGAAACTGAATTTATATATATTTCACACTTCCTAGAGAGCTGCGTTGTTATTGCTCGATTTTGCAATTCATAACCAGAGATACCAGCCTCTTTTTCCAAGAGCCGCTATCAATATGATCAGCACTCTGTGTGCTGATTTAATAAATAATTAGCCTCTCACACAGGAATTACAGCTGTCAGTAAATTGCCTTTCTTTTAAGAAACCCGTGTCTTTTTGGAAACCACCGTAGCTGCTGCAAACCCTTAAAGTCGTGCTAAACTATTGATAATTAGATGATAATGAGTTAAATGAGGCTCTATGGCTTGCACTTGAGTTGGAATGCTAGCAATAGAATACTGTAATCATCTTTTGTAGATCATTGATCATTCATACTTTATAAGGTTGGGTACACACGGACCCATTATGACTGTCGGCCGACAGTGTGCACTACCAATCAAGTGGTCTCATAGGAAATCGCACAATTGGCCGTGATTTACCGACATGACCTCAGTCGCGACCGGCCACCCCACACCAGCAGATACCTGCTGCTGTGTACCCAGCCTTATATGAAGGATCCACTTGGACTCATTCAGTGCTTATGGGTTATAGGCCTAGCTGTTACTGTTGCTCAATACATTAATCCATGTGGGCTGAATTCTGGGTGCTAGCTGTTTGTTTCCCACCCTCTTATCACTGCCTGACAGACTGACCATATTGTATTCTGCCTACCGACTTCTGCCATACTGACCTTGCATGAACACTACATCCATTGACCCTGTGCTGTTTATTTTCCTTCTAATTTTGAGTTGCATTTTTCTTACATTAAAGGGCATGTCCACCCCCAAACTATAATTTAACACACTACTGGCCCCACTGTACAGTTTAGAAAAATCTTTACCTTACATCCCTGCTCCTTATGGTTGTCCTGCAGTGCTTGTCCAAAGTCCAGGAAACTGAAGGTTAGTGGCAGTCTTTCTGCTCAATTGTCTCTGCCTTCTGTGTTGCCTCCGGGAGAATAATGACATGCACTGTGGAGCCCTTTCCCCCCGCCTTCCCACCATCTGGATCCATCTGGATCCATCCATATCCATCCGTCTTCAGATTTACTCCTACCAGTAAATCCTTTTAAGGTATGATAGCTCCCCCCTGCCCACCTCTAACCACCATAATATTTATTTTGAAAAGCATTCAGATTGGTACTTACAGCCTTTCATTCCCACAACGCTTCCTGTGATGTCGGCTGCGTCTGTTATTGGCTGCGTCTTAATCACAGACACGGCTGACGGACCGGCCCCTTGCTTGCAAGTCCCGGCAAGTGGGAGTGAAGGGCTGTAAGTATCGATCTGAATCCTTTTTTAATGAAATAACATGGTGGTTGGGGGTGGGCAGGGGGGAGCTATCATACATTAAAAAGTTAATGTTTAAAGGGCATGTCCACCTTAAAAATAAACACTACAACAAGGTATTGTGATTGGGTGACAACATTCAGTTTAGTAAACAGATATTCAGTTGGTAAACTTTAATACCCTAAATTAATGTGCACAGTTGGAAGAAAAACTTTGACCACCCACTCTTGTGAACCATGCCTTAGGCCAGAAATCTTATGGTAATTATGGTTTAATAGAACTTTTTCTGTTTCTTTGCTTCTCTTTGTCTTCAGGCTGTCTCTGTGGTTTCCAGACTTAAACATGAATATTAATTTCAAAGTCTCATATATACCAGTATAATTATAACAGGAATATAGATGCTGGCTTGGGACTGAACTTCTGAAATACGAAGCTGCAATAATTTGAAAAGAAATAAAGGTTGAAAAAAAAAAGTTAATTGAAATGAATTGACTGTATTTGGATCTAACAAACTTTTCACTATTTTTATTTTATTAATAACTATGTAACAGAAATGGAACTGTACAATCGCATGTGTTATTCTTTCTGATCATTATGGTTAACTATAATTATATATATAATAACATTTTTAGAAATAAAGTAGAACGTACACCAGGGTCATGTACCAGCTGGGGGAATTGATACCATAACTCTCTTAGGGTTTCAGATATCAGGGATAGGATGAATATTTGATGCCCCCTACTTTACCCCCTACTGTACCCCCCCTACTGTACCCCCTACTGTACCTCCTACTGTACTTCACTGAATTGCATTTCACTATGGGGGACAGAAAGTCATTATGACTATTCCATGCATGTGGGCTCGATATATTTATGTGGTCTTGAAGAAGGCGGAAATATAAGTTAGATACAATCTGCACAGACATTTGTAATCCATCCAGGGCGTCTCTACGGGGACCAGAATTTAATTTTCTTCATATGAAGTATTCACTTTGTGACTGAAAAGTGCAAAAAAACCTTCTACATTTACTTTACAAACAAGGATGAAAAGAATATTTGCTTCATTGCTTTCTTTGTTTTGTTGCTAAGGTTTTTTTTGGCAAAATCTGCCCCTTTGCTTTCAGCACTTGTTGTTTCCCTGCTCTAATTCAATTCCCCATACTACTGTATGCGATGTGCGCAAGCCAAGACTATTTTAATTTGCAACATCTGCTACCTTCCACCATAACACCTGGAAAAAGCAGTTGTCCATGAAACACGGATCTTTTCCAGCTAGATTAATATTTTTGTTCTGAAAATAGAAGCCGAATCAAATGCTTGCCGGCACTGTTTATCATTTACCAGCATTTCTGTAAGATGTGTGTGCTGTCATAATAGGATATTGGATCTAAAAAGACAAGCTGCAGCCTAAAAATATTGTATAAATGTTGATTACGTCTAGAAAAAAAATCTTTCCTTAAATGTAGGGTTGCAAACAGGACAATGCAATATTGGGAGCTGTTGCCTAAAACCAGTGCAAAAGCCAAGCTACCCAATGAAATATTGGGTTAACGAAGGGGCTGCACTGATTGGATGGTGCCACCTCCATTTCCCAAGGCAATATATTTAAAGTTTTTTTTATACGCAAAATATATTTAAAATTGAAGCCTGTGTACATCTTGCAATGTGATAACAGCCATAAAATAATTAGTACATCATAGAAACAACCACTGTAACTCTTTAAACGAACAGTTTAAAGTAAAAAATCAGTTTGAAAAAAGCATCCTACCTGTCATTTGCAGGGAGGTAGGATTGAGTATTCATCTCTGAAACAGTTAAGGTCACTTGAAAGCTCCCTCTGCTTCCTGACAGACATAATCCTGCCTGCCATTCCTCCCAGCTGTGCAGGTGCACCTCTTGTTATGATGGAAGAGTCTGTCATCGTGACGGTCTCTGTCGGGAAGCCAAGGAATCTTTACTGTTTCATCACTGGAGCTGTGCAGCATGTAGGGTGTTAGAACCACTCAATTCTATCTTTATGCAAATTATAGTTCACAGGTAGGATTGAGTGGTCAGGCTTTTTTTTTACAATAGACCCCCCCACTGTTTCTTTAAGTGATGATAATGGAATTTTGGTAATTGTTTCCTAAAGGAGAATCTCAAATAAAATATAAATATCTTCTGTAAAATCTAGCTGTGATGTACAGGTAATGGGCCTTACATTTATTAAATAATATGAGGATGGCTGCTTTGTACCTAATCACTTAAATTAATTTTAGATCTTAATCTTTACGATTTTCCTTTCGCTGCTGTTCTGAAACAAACCCCATTTCTTTCTTTTTCGTATCACTGAAATACAGTTGATTTGAGAAGTCGATGTGATTAAATTCCTAACTCATCAATCAGTTCTTTGTCTTATTTTTATTTTAAATTGTTTTACAAATATAAAGGAACATTCAAAAAATCTTTTAAGGCTGTCAGGAAGAAAAAACTGTTTTATACTTTTTCAGTAACACAAATATAATAGTTAATAGTTTAAAAATAAAATCATCTTGTGATAAAAGATTAGGGAGTTATTTAAATTTGCACCCCTTTTAAACAATCCCAATCCTGCATAGAGTAACATTGTCATTTGCGGGAGGTAGGATTGAGTATTCATCTCTGAAACAGCTAAGGTCACTTGAAAGCTCCTCTGCTTCCTGACAGACATAATCCTGCCTGCCATTCCTCCCAGCTGTGCAGGTGCACCTTTGTTATGATGGAAGAGTCTGTCATCGTGACGGTCTCTGTCGGGAAGCCAAGGAATCTTTAGTGTTCATCACTGGAGCTGTGCAGCATGTAGGGTGTTAGTACCACTCAATTCTCTTCTTTTGCAAATTATAGTTCACAGGTAGGATTGAGTGGTCAGGCTTTTTTTTACAATAGACCCCCCAACTGTTTATTTAAGTGATGATAATGGAATTTTGGTAATTGTTCCTAAAGGAGAATCTCAAATAAAATATAAATATCTTCTGTAAAATCTCAGCTGTGATGTACAGGGAATGGGCCTTACATTTATTAAATACATTGAGTGGCTGCTTTGTACCTAATCACTTAAATTAATTTTAGATCTTAATCTTTACGATTTTCCTTTCCGCTGCTGTTCTGAAACAAACCCATTTCTTTCTTTTTCGTATCACTGAAATACAGTTGATTTGAGAAGTCCGATGTGATTAAATTCCTAACTCATCAATCAGTTCTTTGTCTTTTATTTTTATTTTAAATTGTTTTACAAATATAAAGGAAACATTCAAAAATCTTTAAGGCTGTCAGGAAGAAAAACTGTTTTATACTTTTTCAGTAACACAAATATAATAGTTAATAGTTTAAAAATAAAATCATCTTGTGATAAAGATATAGGGAGTTATTTAAATTTGCACCCCTTTAAACAATCCCAATCCTGCATAGAGTAACATTGTTTTTAAGTCTTCCCGTTAACCATGCAATCAGCTAAGGAAATTCTGATTTATGCCTCTATTTAAACTCTGCAGGTAACCAGTAATTCCAGAGGAGAAAATCAATAATTAAAGATGTCTCGTATTTATTCAGCTTGGAATCTACACATACCAGACACCCACCATTAATTTGCCACAGGTCATTGTTCAAATTAAAGGGCAAACAATTCAGTAGTTTCTAATAACTATTTATAACAATATTTAAATACCACCATATGAAGTTAAGTTTAATATAAATAGATCATGTTAATGAGTGGCAATAGTGAATATTATATTAGGTGCAAAGCAGATGTAATGATGCATTATAAATGGTGAGGGAGGTTTAATCAGTACAGGAAAACTATAATGAAATGGTTGTTTAAACACTGTAAAATGAATACTTAGTAATTATATATATATATTAGAATACGTTCGAAACTGTTGAGTTTCGTTCAATTTTAGATTTTCAAAATTTAGAAATTTGAAAACGAACCCATAGAAAAACTATGAGAGAAAAAAATTAAAAAGTTTCTGTCCATTTTGAGTGATAAATAGAAATAGTCGGTTACTATAAATGAACAGAGACCTGGGGAATGGTTCGGGGAACCCGTAAATAGAACCAAAACTTATTTAAAGGGCATGTCCACCCCCAAAACTATAATCCCCCAAACTACTGGCCCCACCGTGTAGTGTAGTTTAACCTTACCTAACATCCCAGCTCCATAGGGTTCTCCTGTAGTCCCCCCCCAAAGTCCCAAAAACTGCCCACCAGGAGGCTAGCAGAGCCCATATAGGACTCTGCCTCCTACCTGGCCTCAGGGGATTTTTTGCCATGCGTACTGCAGCCCTTCTCCCCCTCCTCCCCCTCCCTCTCCCCCCTCTCCCTCCCTCTCCCGATTCCCTCCCCCTAGCGTTTAACCCTTTTAGTATAGGCTTCCCACTGGTCCCCCAGCCCCAACCGCATCATTTTTATTTTAAGAAAGCTCCCCAAACTCTTACTTACCTCTCCTTTCCTCCGCTGAAGTGAGTGCCGGCCGCGCCGTCGTGATTGGCTGCAGCTCAGCCAATCACAGACGCGGCTGCCGGTCCCGCCCCGCTGCTTGCATTTCTCGCAAGCAGAGGGCCGGGAGCGCGGGGGAGGAAAGAGGGGAGGTAAGTAAGAGGTTGGGGAGCTTTCTTAAAATAAAAATAATGCGGTGGGGCTGGGGGACCAGGGGGAAGCCTATATTAAAAGTAAGATTTAAGGGTGGACATACCCTTTAAAACTATCTTTCCTCACGATCGGGCTGTTTCGAGCTTCCGCATTCTATTATCAAGTGTTACCGAAATCGAGCGTACTTCGAGGGTTACCGATATTACAAATTGGAGGGTTTCCAAAATCGTCTCTTGCTTTCGAGGGTTACCAAAATCGATTATTACTTTCCAGGGTTACAAAAGGATCATAACTTTGTTTTGCGGTTTCGATTTCGACAATCGTCTATTTTAGATTTCGATGATTACAATTCGGAAAATCGGGTTCTGTGAAATCCGTGAGTTCCCAAAGTTTTATCGGGACTTCGAAACCCTCAGATTCTTTCAAAACCGGGTTCTATATTCAACTGACTTATTCAAAAAGCATATGAACCATGATATCCCTCCTATTGTATAAGAATATTTATATGTTATAGGAGATTGCATTGAGTTTTTAGGCGCTACCAATGAGGTGAGGGTATATAATATTACATATAGGAAAGCAATATACAGTATGAATGGTGGCATTCTCCCTATTACCATCTAAGTGCCCTAAAATATAATATATAAAGTATAGTAATGATACAAAGTGAACACAAATTTATAAATGTGCATACAACGGAAACACACCTTTTAATAGAGAATAGTCAAAATGGAAGGTTTAGCCACACCACTATCTTGCTAAAACCTATGCATGTGTTTAAACCAATTAAAACTGAAAGGAAGTGTAAGGAAGTTCCTGTATTACCCCTGTGACAGTCTTAGCCAATTAAAAAAAACTTTATGCCAGAGAATATTATTCAGACTCACACTGCAGCTTCACTGTCACGCAAAAGAAAGATATGGGGGAGCACACTAATCAGGTGACTTCACAACTTTATTGTAACAACAAATGTGTATGTGTTGTTACAATAAATAGTTGTGAATTCACCTGATTAGTGTTTCTCTCCATATCTTTCTTTTGCTGGAGATTCATCTGGCCCCTGGGAGTGGAGGGTAGGGGGATTGCACCTATCTACCTGTCTGGCATACAGCCAAAAGCGGTGTGCTGGAGTGTTCCTTGGACTGATCAGGAGCTTCACTATCACCCCTACCTCTCCATAGGCAAAATAAGACTTCTGTAGGGGGGAGAGTCCAGCTGCTGTTTGTTAGACAGGAAGTCCTGCACTGATTTAATCTTACAAGGCTAAAATATGGTAGGATAGTCTGGATTCTGTATAGGACCTCAGGTTTTTCCATTGGTGATCCCTCTCTAACAGTGGCAGAAAACTCCCCCGGATTCAAATTATAGAGCTGGATACTTGGTGATAAGATAAGTCAGTACACTGTAATAACAAGTTAAGTAAACTGGAAGCAGCAGCTGTTAAAAATTCTCCCCCCACTTTCCCCCCCCCCTAGGTCCCTCCTGAGCCTACTTTGCTGGTCTAAAGTTGCTGACATCTTGGATGGGATGTGAAGACTGTTTAGCTCCCCCTCTGAGACTTGGTCGATCCCCTTTACATAAGTCTCCAAAAGCAGGGATTGTGAGGTCCGTGCGTGTGTGGTGCGTGAGTGAGGTTACGGCATACGCGCAGTGACGTCAGCACGTGAACGGACGCATGCATGACTTCATTGCACTTGTGCTGTACAAGCACGGTGTGGTGCAATGACGTCACACGCGCACACAGATCTCACAATCCCTGCTTTTGGAGGCTTATGAAGGGGATCCAGCAAGTCTAAGAGGGGAGGAGCTAAATGGTCTTCACATCACATCCAAGATGTCAGCAACTTTAGACCAGCAAAGGTAGGCTCAGGAGGGACCTAGGGGGAAAAAAGGGGAGGGGAAAAAAGGGTTTTAAAGCTGCAGCTTCCAGTTTAACTAAACTTGCTATTACAGTGTACTTATACTTTAAGTTATGTTAACATTTATAAAAGCCTCTATGGATAGTCTGAAATTCCTGAGTCAGGTCTTGAAACTGGTTAAATAATTGGTGTACAAAGTTTAGACCCAACATTGTAAATTGGAATAGAAATTCATAAATTTTCCAGCTCAGTTCTATCCAAAGGTTTTAAAAAGGGTCTTTTGATTAAAAGGCATATCCACCCCCCTAACTAACCCATGTACCTGCACATTAAAAAAAGGCCTGAATAGACATGGGGGGTTGTTTCAACATCTATTGTCTGCAATGCAACCAACACTTTGCCTTCATAAGGTCCCTAACCTTTTGCTGTGTAGCGCGATTGACACATTCCGGGGTATTTATTGCCAAACAGACTCCTGTACAAGTCATTCTAACAGTAATGAGAGAGAAAGTTGCATGACTAGCAAAATGTATTCAAGAGCTAAACTTCAAGTGCAGTTTATCTAATGAACGAATACAGACACCACATATACAGTAGGCATTACCTTCTGAAAGACAGAGGGTTGACATTTACAGTGGAATTATTCTAAAATAATGATAAGTTCAAGAAAAGCATCAATTCTGTCTATAAAGAAATATTTATTTGTTTAAGTTGTGAATTGTAGTGATTGTTTTCTACAGAAAGCAAAATTAATTTTTCAGTCTTTTGCTAGTACTTGAAGTTAGAGGAAACACTAAGGAAAAGCAAGGTCTAAAGTCGCACTCCTTAGTGAAATTCAGAAATTTATTTAAAACACATCAAAGACACAATGTTTAGGGAATGTGCCCTTTCTTCAGGTGATCTTCCACTATCCACCGCAGCTCAGTTGACAATACCCACACCGCTTCGGGTTTAGTTTCACTAAACGCACATGCACGATATGCACGACCAGGAAGCGGTCGGCAATTTTCAACTCAGCTGCATTGGATCATGTGCGAGGTAAATATACTTACCTTTGATCCTGGATCCTGGGCAAGTGATTGAAGAATGGAAGGTAAGGAATAAGTCCTTACCCCCGGATTCAATCACTGCTTTAAAGGAATAGTTCACTTTTTGTGGAACTATTCCTTTAAATATCAGGTACAAGGCATTTTTACCTGATATTTCTGAAAGCCGAGGATTAAGCAAACGTCACTATAAAATTTGAAGAAAAAGTATTTTGTACTTTGGTGATTGCAGTTTATATTTTTATAGAGAAATGTCATGGAGAGCCTTCTTTTACTTAGTGGTCAACATCTGTTCTGTGGGATTGGTGTATAAAATACCATACTTTATTACATTTTTGGCACACAATGACACATGCTTTTCCTCATTGAAATGAAAGATTAGTTTACATAGGATTTGTTAACAATGTCTGTCCAACTTGAGGGGTTGCAGATTATGAGAATGTTAATGGTCACAAAAATGTTTTGTAATGTGCTCAATGCATTAATATTTATTGAAATTAGTAAACTGATAGGCAAAAGAAGTTAAATAATAGAAAACAAGTATGTGTATTTAATAAGAGAACTTAAGGCTATAACATCCTGCTTCAGGGTTGAATGACTAATGCTGGAGAGACAAGGCACAAAGGTTGTAAATACCGGTAGTTTAGGACTATGGATGAAGTTTAGTTCTGGGTTAAACCCCGTTCCACCTAGGAACTGATAGTTCCAAAGTTCTGTCGGAGCTCTGGATTTCTGGATTTCTCCATAATTATTGAATTTTTGGAAATTATTGAATTTCCAATATTTAAGAAATAGCACTTTTACAAGGGCGATTTGGAGAAATATCAATATACAGGGCCGATTTCAAGAAGCTTTAAATACGTGAACCCTTGATTCCGAATGCATGAATGCGTTGTCCGAACCCATGAACGCTCAATTCCACACATGTGTCCATGATTTCGAATCTTTTAAAATGATCAAATGTAGAAACTTGAAAAAAGCTCACGTTAGGGGGAGAGTTTTTTTAGCTGTTTTGCTTACGTAGAGTTTTACCATTTCCTAAGTTCCTGAGCCATTTACACAAAACTATGCTATTTATACCTTAAATTTAATCAGGATTTTTAAAACTCCCATGACTTCTATGGGTCAGTTTAGGGATTTTACAATCTTTTGAAAATCTGATGTTGACCGTTCCTTTTATGTCTATTTAGGACCCAGCTGAATATATCCTTGCTGTGGTAGCTGGGCTTTAAAACTTAAAACTTATTAAACATATGCTGTCATGATCCATAGAGAAGGGCAAGCGTGTAAGCAGTGAGTGGGTCCGGAGTCCAAAGCAAAATGCCTCTGCTGCCATACCCCTTGAAAATGCTTCCGTGCAGGAGTGGACTAATTGGCTGGGGTACTGTACTCTGAGCAAGGTTTCCAACACAATGGAAATACAGCATTTGTTGTACTGAATTACTCTCTAATCTTCTCTTGAAATTTTAAAATGAACCCTAAGTTCATTAAACTTTAGCATATAAGCCAATGTAATTGAGCAAATAATTATTTCATTGATGACAATGTAAGAACAGCTGTGTCAGCTACAACTATATACTAAGTAGAGTAGCAATATGTCAATTAAAATAAAGAGTCACTAGTAAATTGATGCATGATTAAACTTTCTCCCATTTTTCATTTTAGAGTTTTCAAGCCCATATTCTTGAACTTCACTTGTACACCTGTTATTTTTATTTTAATAACATCTGGGAATCTCAGAATGGATTCCTCTATGGTCTTCAAGAACATTCGTGCCCCCTTCTTTAATAGGACCCTTTTAGGTTTGCCCATTTCTGTGGAAAAGCAGCTGGAAAGATAAGACTTTGTCACGTTATGTATCACTTGCAGCCAATATAACTTTTGTTTGATTGGCCAAAAATAAAGCAGAGAACCTTTGTTATCGTTCTTATATTCTGTTTATTATACTGTAAATGTGGAAGAGAACTCAAATAGAAAACCATTTTAAAAAAAAAACACTCCAAACACACTGTACAGTATATATTTAGTTTGAACTTGCTGTATACGTATTTTTATTAATTTAAGGAAGTGGATATATGCATATGAATATTATGTAAGGGAAAGGTTTTTAAAATCAAGGGTGGGTCTGGGCATGAAAATTATGGATTCCATTTTTAACAGTATATTTGGAGTTACTTTGATCAGCAAGTTTTTTCTTCCTCTTGGTTTTCAATAGAAATGGTTATAGCTTGTGTTCAACAATAACAATTTGTAGATGTTGGTCTTGCTATTGTCACTGTTCTAATACCAGGGCTGTTTTTAGGCATAGGCCACCTAGGGAAAAAACTAGGGCATCTATGTTAACCCAGGGCACCTATTCTTCCCCCTAGCGTCTCCTCATCAGCTTTTATGCTGGTTTAGAACTGCTCTCCTTGTTCTGCTGCTGTAATTTGTAACATGGTAGTGAGTATACAGCCTGAGCTCCACACACTATTTTTAGCAACAAATGTTGCAAATGAAATAAGGTGAAGGAAGGAGGGGGGAGATGAGCTCAGCTAATAGTACTGAGGGGAACAAATCTAAAATGCCAGGTAAAAGCTGCTGCAGACTTTTATAACAGTGACCCTGTGACTAGCAGCCATGAGATCTTCCTTCCATGAACTCTCCAGGTGTGATGTGAACAATTCATGAGGAGACATGGAAAGCATGGTACATACTGTATATCAGGGGTGTCAGAATAAAAAAGACAGACGAAGTGGAGGTCAAATTTTTTTTAAAGATACTTTTGGATTGGGTCCTCTGCCTATGGCGTTGATCATGTGTTAATGGGAACACCCAACTTACACTTCTGGTGCTGTAATGGAATGGCCAAACTCAATGGAAGGACCTTTGTAACACCTCCTCCCCAGTGCGGGCTATTACAGGATCAGTTGTTACAGTGGTGAATGCATCCAAGCCTACTATGCTGTACAGTCCAAGCAGCGTTGTAACTATAGATTCTGCTGCTAGATACATGATTCCTTTGCACCCCTTTTAAACAATCCCAATCCTGCATAGAGTAACATTGTCATTTGCAGGGAGGTAGGATTGAGTATTCATCTCTGAAACAGCTAAGGTCACTTGAAAGCTCCCTCTGCTTCCTGACAGACATAATCCTGCCTGCCATTCCTCCCAGCTGTGCAGGTGCACCTCTTGTTATGATGGAAGAGTCTGTCATCGTGACGGTCTCTGTCGGGAAGCCAAGGAATCTTTACTGTTTCATCACTGGAGCTGTGCAGCATGTAGGGTGTTAGTACCACTCAATTCTATCTTTATGCAAATTATAGTTCACAGGTAGGATTGAGTGGTCAGGCTTTTTTTTACAATAGACCCCCCCAACTGTTTCTTTAAGTGATGATAATGGAATTTTGGTAATTGTTTCCTAAAGGAGAATCTCAAATAAAATATAAATATCTTCTGTAAAATCTGAGCTGTGATGTACAGGTAATGGGCCTTACATTTATTAAATACATTGAGATGGCTGCTTTGTACCTAATCACTTAAATTAATTTTAGATCTTAATCTTTACGATTTTCCTTTCCGCTGCTGTTCTGAAACAAACCCCATTTCTTTCTTTTTCGTATCACTGAAATACAGTTGATTTGAGAAGTCCGATGTGATTAAATTCCTAACTCATCAATCAGTTCTTTGTCTTTTATTTTTATTTTAAATTGTTTTACAAATATAAAGGAAACATTCAAAAAATCTTTTAAGGCTGTCAGGAAGAAAAACTGTTTTATACTTTTTCAGTAACACAAATATAATAGTTAATAGTTTAAAAATAAAATCATCTTGTGATAAAAGATATAGGGAGTTATTTAAATTTGCACCCCTTTTAAACAATCCCAATCCTGCATAGAGTAACATTGTTTTTAAGTCTTCACGTTAACCATGCAATCAGCTAAGGAAATATTCTGATTTATGCCTCTATTTAAACTCTAGCAGGTAACCAGTAATTCCAGAGGAGAAAATCAATAATTAAATGATGTCTCGTATTTATTCAGCTTGGAATCTACACATACCAAGACACCCACCTATTAATTTGCCACAGGTCATTGTTCAAATTAAAGGGCAAACAATTCAGTAGTTTCTAATAACTATTTATAACACTTAATTTAAATACCACCATATGAAGTTAAGTTTAATATAAATAGATCATGTTAATGAGTGGCAATAGTGAATATTATATTAGGTGCAAAGCAGATGTAATGATGCTTATAAATGGTGAGGGAGGTTTAATCAGTACAGGAAAACTATAATGAAATGGTTGTTTAAACACTGTAAAATGAATACTGTAGATTATATATATATATTAAATACGTTCGAAACTGTTGAGTTTCGTTCAATTTTAGAATTTTCAAAATTTAGAAATTTGAAAACGAACCCATAGAAAACTATGAGAGAAAAAAATTAAAAAGTTTCTGTCCATTTTGAGTGATAAATAGAAATAGTCGGTTACTATAATGACACAGAGACCTGGGGAATGGTCTGGGAACCCGAAATAGAACCAAAACTTATTTAAAGGGCATGTCCACCCCAAAACTATAATCCCCCCAACTACTGGCCCCACCGTGTAGTGTAGTTTAATCCTTACCTAACATCCCAGCTCCATAGGGTTCTCCTGTAGTCCCCCCCCAAAGTCCCAAAAACTGCCCACCAGGAGGCTAGCAGACCCATATAGGACTCTGCCTCCTACCTGGCCTCAGGTAGATTTTTGCCTGCGTACTGCAGCCCTTCTCCCCCTCCCTCCCCCTCCCCCTCCCTCTCCCCCTCTCCCTCCCTCTCCCGATTCCCTCCCCCTAGCGTTTAACCCTTTTAGTATAGGCTTCCCACTGGTCCCCAGCCCCAACCGCATCATTTTTATTTTAAGAAAGCTCCCCAAACCTTACTTACCTCTCCTCTTTCCTCCGCTGAAGTGAGCTGCCGGCACCCGTCCGTGATTGGCTGCAGCTCAGCCAATCACAGACGCGGCTGCCGGTCCCCCGCCCGCTGCTTGCATTTCTCGCAAGCAGAGGGCCGGGAGCGCGGCGGAGGAAAGAGGGGAGGTAAGTAGAGTTTGGGGAGCTTTCTTAAATAAAAATAATGCGGTTGGGGCTGGGGGACCAGGGGGAAGCCTATATTAAAAGTAATTTAAGGGTGGACATACCCTTTAAAACTATCTTTCCTCACGATCGGGCTGTTTCGAGCTTCCGCATTCTATTATCAAGTGTTACCGAAATCGAGCGTTACTTTCGAGGGTTACCGATATACAAATTGGAGGGTTTCCAAAATCGTCTCTTGCTTTCGAGGGTTACCAAAATCGATTATTACTTTCCAGGGTTACCAAAAGCGATCATAACTTTCGTTTTGCGGTTTCGATTTCGACAATCGTCTATTTTAGATTTCGATGATTACAATTCGGAAAATCCGGGTTCTGTGAAATCCGTGAGTTCCCAAAGTTTTATCGGGACTTCGAACCCTCAGATTCTATTCAAAACCGGGTTCTATATTCAACTGACTTATTCAAAAAGCATATGAACCATGATATCCCTCCTATTGTATAAGAATATTTATATGTTTATGGAGATTGCATTGAGTTTTAGGCGCTACCAATGAGGTGAGGGTAATAATATTACATATAGGAAAGCAATATACAGTATGAATGTGTGGCATTTCTCCTATTACCATCTAGTGCCCATAAATATACATATATAAGTATAGTAATGACTTACAAAGTGAAACACAAATTTATAAATGTGCATACAACGGAAACACCCATTTTAATAGAGAATAGTCAAAATGGAAGGTTTAGCCACACCACTATCATTGCTAAAACCTATGCATGTGTTTAAACCAATTAAACTGAAAGGAAGTGTAAGGAAGTTCCTGTATTACCCCTGTGACAGTCTTAGCCAATTAAAAAAACTTCTTTATGCCAGAGATATATTTATCAGACTCACACTGCAGCTTCACTGTCACGCAAAAGAAAGAATGGGGGAGCACACTAATCAGGTGACTTCACAACTATTTATTGTAAACAAAAATGTTGTATGTGTTGTTACAATAAATAGTTGTGAATTCACCTGATTAGTGTTCTCTCCCATATCTTTCTTTTGCTGGAGATTCATCTGGCCCTGGGAGTGGAGGGCTAGGGGGATTGCACCTATCTACCTGTCTGGCATACAGCCAAAACGGTGTGCTGGAGTGTTCCTTGGACTGTATCAGGAGCTTCACTATCACCCCTACCCCTCCATAGGCAAAATAAGACTTCCTGTAGGGGGGAGAGTCCAGCTGCTGTTGTTAGACAGGAAGTCCTGCCGGATTTAATCTTACAAGGCTAAATATTAGGTAGTTGGATTCTGATGGCCGGAGTCCATCGTTTACCATTGGTATCCCCTGCGACATGTTGCGATATTAGACAAGGTCTTAAATCCCCAGCTAGAGTCTTGTGTAGTGGTCTAGAGATAATAATAGAGCGGTATTAAGAGTGATAACAAGAGAATAACGTAAGGAAGACGAGCAGCAAACCCCTCACCCCCCCCCCCCCTAGGTCCCTCCTGAGCCTACCTTTGCTGGTCTAAAGTTGCTGACATCTTGGATGGGATGTGAAGACTGTTTAGCTCCCCCCTCTGAGACTGGTCGATCCCCTTTATCATAAGTCCCAAAAGCAGGGATTGTGGAGTCCGTGCTTGTGGTGCGTGAGTGAGGTTACGGCATACGCGCAGTGACGTCAGCACGTGAACGGACGCATGCATGACTTCATTGCACTGTGCTGTACAAGCACGGTGTGGTGCAATGACGTCACACGCGCACACAGATCTCACAATCCCTGCTTTTGGAGGCTTATGAAGGGGATCCAGCAAGTCTAAGAGAGGGAGGAGCTAAATGGTCTTCACATCACATCCACGAGTGTGTTGTGTCAGCTTTGCACCCCTTTTAAACAATCCCAATCCTGCATAGAGTAACATTGTTTTTAAGTCTTCACGTTAACCATGCAATCAGCTAAGGAAATATTCTGATTTATGCCTCTATTTAAACTCTAGCAGGTAACCAGTAATTCCAGAGGAGAAAATCAATAATTAAATGATGTCTCGTATTTATTCAGCTTGGAATCTACACATACCAGACACCCACCTATTAATTTGCCACAGGTCATTGTTCAAATTAAAGGGCAAACAATTCAGTAGTTTCTAATAACTATTTATAACACTTAATTTAAATACCACCATATGAAGTTAAGTTTAATATAAATAGATCATGTTAATGAGTGGCAATAGTGAATATTATATTAGGTGCAAAGCAGATGTAATGATGCATTATAAATGGTGAGGGAGGTTTAATCAGTACAGGAAAACTATAATGAAATGGTTGTTTAAACACTGTAAAATGAATAATGTAGTAATTATATATATATATATATTAGAATATGTTCGAAACTGTTGAGTTTCGTTCAATTTTAGAATTTTCGAAATTTCGAAATTTGAAAACGAACCCATAGAAAACTATGAGAGAAAAAAATTAAAAAGTTTCTGTCCATTTTGAGTGATAAATAGAAATAGTCGGTTACTATAAATGACACAGAGACCTGGGGAATGGTCTGGGGAACCCGTAAATAGAACCAAAACTTATTTTAAAGGGCATGTCCACCCCCAAAACTATAATCCCCCAACTACTGGCCCCACCGTGTAGTGTAGTTTAATCCTTACCTAACATCCCAGCTCCATAGGGTTCTCCTGTAGTCCCCCCCCAAAGTCCCAAAAAACTGCCCACCAGGAGGCTAGCAGAGCCCATATAGGACTCTGCCTCCTACCTGGCCTCAGGTAGATTTTTGCCATGCGTACTGCAGCCCTTCTCCCCCTCCCTCCCCCTCCCTCCTCCCTCCCTCTCCCTCCCTCTCCCGATTCCCTCCCCCTAGCGTTTAACCCTTTTAGTATAGGCTTCCCACTGGTCCCCCAGCCCCAACCGCATCATTTTTATTTTAAGAAAGCTCCCCAAACTCTTACTTACCTCTCCTCTTTCCTCCGCTGAAGTGAGCTGCCGGCAGCCGCGTCCGTGATTGGCTGCAGCTCAGCCAATCACAGACGCGGCTGCCGGTCCCGCCCCGCTGCTTGCATTTCTCGCAAGCAGAGGGCCGGGAGCGCGGCGGAGGAAAGAGGGGAGGTAAGTAAGAGTTTGGGAGCTTTCTTAAAATAAAAATAATGCGGTTGGGGCTGGGGGACCAGGGGGAAGCCTATATTAAAAGTAAGATTTAAGGGTGGACATACCCTTTAAAACTATCTTTCCTCACGATCGGGCTGTTTCGAGCTTCCGCATCTATTATCAGTGTTACCGAAATCGAGCGTTACTTTCGAGGGTTACCGATATTACAAATTGGAGGGTTTCCAAAATCGTCTCTTGCTTTCGAGGGTTACCAAAATCGATTATTACTTTCCAGGGTTACCAAAAGCGATCATAACTTTCGTTTTGCGGTTTCGATTTCGACAATCGTCTATTTTAGATTTCGATGATTACAATTCGGAAAATCCGGGTTCTGTGAAATCCGTGAGTTCCCAAAGTTTTATCGGGACTTCGAAACCCTCAGATTCTATTCAAAACCGGGTTCTATATTCAACTGACTTATTCAAAAAGCATATGAACCATGATATCCCTCCTATTGTATAAGAATATTTATATGTTTATAGGAGATTGCATTGAGTTTTTAGGCGCTACCAATGAGGTGAGGGTGTATAATATTACATATAGGAAAGCAATATACAGTATGAATGTGTGGCATTTCTCCCTATTACCATCTAAGTGCCCATAAATATACATATATAAAGTATAGTAATGACTTACAAAGTGAAACACAAATTTATAAATGTGCATACAACGGAAACACCCATTTTAATAGAGAATAGTCAAAATGGAAGGTTTAGCCACACCACTATCATTGCTAAAACCTATGCATGTGTTTAAACCAATTAAAACTGAAAGGAAGTGTAAGGAAGTTCCTGTATTACCCCTGTGACAGTCTTAGCCAATTAAAAAAACTTCTTTATGCCAGAGATATATTTATCAGACTCACACTGCAGCTTCACTGTCACGCAAAAGAAAGATATGGGGGAGCACACTAATCAGGTGACTTCACAACTATTTATTGTAACAACAAATGTTGTATGTGTTGTTACAATAAATAGTTGTGAATTCACCTGATTAGTGTTCTCTCCCATATCTTTCTTTTGCTGGAGATTCATCTGGCCCCTGGGAGTGGAGGGCTAGGGGGATTGCACCTATCTACCTGTCTGGCATACAGCCAAAAGCGGTGTGCTGGAGTGTTCCTTGGACTGTATCAGGAGCTTCACTATCACCCCTACCCTCTCCATAGGCAAAATAAGACTTCCTGTAGGGGGGAGAGTCCAGCTGCTGTTTGTTAGACAGGAAGTCCTGCACTGATTTAATCTTACAAGGCTAAAATATGGTAGGATAGTCTGGATTCTGTATAGGACCTCAGGTTTTCCATTGGTGATCCCTCTCTAACAGTGGCAGAAAATCCCCCCGGATTCAAATTATAGAGCTGGATACTTGGTGATAAGATAAGTCAGTACACTGTAATAACAAGTTAAGTTAAACTGGAAGCAGCAGCTGTTAAAAATTCTCCCCCCCACTCCCCCCCCTCCCCCCTAGGTCCCTCCTGAGCCTACCTTTGCTGGTCTAAAGTTGCTGACATCTTGGATGGGATGTGAAGACTGTTTAGCTCCTCCCCTCTGAGACTTGGTCGATCCCCTTTATCATAAGTCTCCAAAAGCAGGGATTGTGAGGTCCGTGCGTGTGTGTGCGTGAGTGAGGTTACGGCATACGCGCAGTGACGTCAGCACGTGAACGGACGCATGCATGACTTCATTGCATGACTCTGTGCTGTACAAGCACGGTGTGGTGCAATGACGTCACACGCGCACACAGATCTCACAATCCCTGCTTTTGGAGGCTTATGAAGGGGATCCAGCAAGTCTAAGAGGGGAGGAGCTAAATGGTCTTCACATCACATCCAAGATGTCAGCAACTTTAGACCAGCAAAGGTAGGCTCAGGAGGGACCTAGGGGGAAAAAAGGGGAGGGGGAAAAAGGATTTTTAACAGCTGTAGCTTCCAGTTTAACTAAACTTGCTATTACAGTGTACTTATACTTTAAGTATATGTTAACATTTATAAAAGCCTCTATGGATAGTCTGAAATTCCTGAGTCAGGTCTTGAAACTGGCTTAAATAATTGGTGTACAAAGTTTAGACCCAACATTGTAAATTGGGAATAGAAATTCATAAATTTTCCAGCTCAGCTTCTATCCAAAGGTTTTAAAAAGGGTCTTTTTGATTAAAAGGCATATCCACCCCCCTAACTAACCCATGTACCTGCACATTAAAAAAGGGCCTGAATAGACATGGGGGGTTGTTTCAACATCTATTGTCTGCTACAATGCAACCAACACTTTGCCTTCATAAGGTCCCTAACATTTTGCTGTTGTATGCGTATTGACACATTCCGGGGTATTTATTGCCAAACAGACTCCTGTACAAGTCATTCTAACAGTATATGAGAGAGAAAGTTGCATGACTAGCAAAATGTATTCAAGAGCTAAACTTCAAGTGCAGTTTATCTAACTGAACGAATACAGACACCACATATACAGTAGGCATTACCTTCTGTAAAAGACAGAGGGTTGACATATACAGTGGAATTATTCTAAAATAATGATAAGTTCAAGAAAAGCATCAATTCTGTCTATAAAGAAATTATTTATTTGTTTACGTTTTGTGAATTGTAGTGATTTGTTTTCTACAGAAAGCAAAATTAATTTTTCAGTCTTTTGCTAGTACTTGAAGTATAGAGGAAACACTAAGGAATAAGCAAGGTCTAAAGTCGCACTCCTTAGTGAAATTCAGAAATTTATTTTAAACCACACATCAAAGACACAATGTTTTAGGGAATGTGCCCCTTTCTTCAGGTGATCTTCCACTATCCACCGCAGCTCAGTTGACAATACCCACCCGATTCATGGTTTAGTTTCACTATAACGCACATGCACGATAATGCACGACCAGGAAGCGGTCGGCAATTTTCAACTCAGCTGCATTGGATCATGTGCGAGGTAAATATACTTACCTTTGATCCTGGATCCTGGGCAAGTGATTGAAGAATGGAAGGTAAGGAATAAGTCCTTTACCTCCCGGATTCAATCACTGCTTTAAAGGAATAGTTCACTTTTTGTGTGAACTATTCCTTTAAATATCAGGTACAAGGCATTTTTACCTG
The DNA here is from genome assembly GCA_019447015.1 of Hymenochirus boettgeri. Taxonomy (NCBI): domain Eukaryota; kingdom Metazoa; phylum Chordata; class Amphibia; order Anura; family Pipidae; genus Hymenochirus; species Hymenochirus boettgeri. The sequence continues at coordinate 328,529,774 of CM033469.1, forward strand.
ATATTTCTGAAAGCCGAGGATTTAAGCAAACGTCACTATAAAATTTGAAGAAAAAGTATTTTTGTACTTTGGTGATTGCAGTTTATATTTGTATAGAGAAATGTCATGGAGAGCCTTCTTTTACTTAGTGGTCAACATCTGTTCTGTGTATTGGTGTATAAAATTACCATACTTTATTACATTTTTGGCACACAATGACACATGCTTTTCCTCATTGAAATGAAAGATTAGTTTACATAGGATTTGTTAACAATGTCTGCTCCAACTTGAGGGGTTGCAGATTATGAGAATGTTAATGGTCACAAAAATGTTTTGTAATGTGCTCACTGCATTAATATTTATTGAAATTAGTAAACTGATAGGCAAAATAAGTTAAATAATAGAAAACAAGTATGTGTATTTAATAAGAGAACTTAAGGCTATAACATCCTGCATTCAGGGTTGAATGACTAATGCTGGAGAGACAAGGCACAAAGCTTGTAAATACCGGTAGTTTAGGACTATGGATGAAGTTTAGTTCTGGGTTAAACCCGTTCCACCTAGGAACTGATAGTTCCAAAGTTCTGTCGGAGCTCTCAAATTTTTCAGATTTTTCTGGATTCTCCATAATTATTGAATTTTTGGAAATTATTGAATTTCCAATATTTAAGAAATAGCACTTTTACAAGGTCGATTTGGAGAAATATCAAATATACAGGGCCGATTTCAAGAAGTTTTAAATACGTGAACCCTTGATTCCGAATGCATGAATGCTTGTTTTCGAACCCATGAACGCTCAATTCCACACATGTGAGTCCATGATTTCGAATCTTCAAAAATGATTCAATTTTGGAATCTAAAAAATCGCTCCGGGAGGGGAGGGTTTTTTTTAGCTGTTTTGCTTACGTAGAGTTTTACCATTTCCTAAGTTCCTGAGCCATTTACACAAACTATTGCTATTTATACCTTAAATTTAATCAGGATTTTTTAAAACTCCCATTGACTTCTATGGGTCAGTTTAGGGATTTTACAATCTTTTTGAAAATCTGATGTTGACCGTTCCTTTTATGTCTATTTAGGACCCAGCTGAATATATCCTTGCTGTGGTAGCTGGGCTTTAAAACTTATTAAACATATTGCTGTCATGTATCCATAGAGAAGGGCAAGCGTGTAAGCAGTGAGTGGGTCCGGAGTCCAAAGCAAAATGCCTCTGCTGCCATACCCCCTTGAAAATGCTTCCATGCAGGAGTGGACTAATTGGCTGGGGTACTGTTACTCTGAGCAAGGTTTCCAACACAATGGAAATACAGCATTTGTATGTACTGAATTACTCTCTAATCTTCTCTTGAAATTTTAAAATGAACCCTAAGTTCATTAAACTTTAGCATATAAGCCTAAAGTAATTTGAGCAAATAATTATTTCATTGATGACAAATGTAAGAACAGCTGGTGTCAGCTACAACTATTACTAAGTAGAGTAGCAATATGTCAATTAAATAAAGGTCACTAGTAAATAGAATGGCCGGTTCGCGGACCCGAACCTGGATCCGCCGCGGATTATCACGTCCGCGAACGGCGATTATTCCGGATTTTCCGGATTTTCCGCCTTCCGAACTTCCGAACCGCGGATTTTTTTTTACGAAATTTTCGAAAATACGAGTATCTCCGTAATTACGAGAATCCGCGATCTTCCGGGGCCCGGAAACCGCGAAGATCCTCGTATTACGAGGATTCTCGTAATTACGAGAATTTTCGGAAAAACGAGACATTCTTGTAAATTCGAATTTTGGGGCTATTTTCAGACGGAGCAAGCCACATGACCCAAATTAGCCAATGGCAGCTAACATGATTTGCCAGCCCCCTGTATAAAGGCTGCTTCACAGGCGACATTTTGTCAGTGTGTTGGAGTGTGTTTAGTGGAACCTGACAGTGTAGGAGTTGGAGAGAGATTTTTGCGCTTTTTGAGCTTTTTGAGCTTTCTGTGTGGGATTTCAGTGTGGTGGTTTAGCACTTGTGTTGTTACCCACCCCTGTATTCACACATCTGAGACCCAACAGTCCTTTTAGACTAACTTTGTGAGACCCAAAAGTCCTTTTAAGGACTAACCCCCCTGTAAGTCCTTTGGACAAATTTGTGTTTAGACCTTTAGAGGTCTAGGTGTCCTGTTTTTTTGTTTGTCTTTCTGTATCTGTGTGTCAGTGTCTGTGTGTTTTGTGTAGCTGACGGTGCTGCCTTTAGCAGCATCAGCAGCTTTTGCTGTCTGATCTGCTGTTTGCTGTCAGTTGTGTCTGTGTCCTATTTGTGCTTTTAGTGTAAAAAAAAAAAAAAAAAAAAAAAAAGCTTTGTGTTATTTGTTTGCTTCTGTGTTGTTTGTTGCTTTGTCTTTTGGGTTTGTTGTGTGTGTGTGTGTGTGTGTGTATATATATATATATATATTAATTTTTGGGGGATAATTTGGAGAGGGAAATGCCTGGCAGGGCAAGAGGGAGACCCAAGCAGGGGGTCTTCTGCACGTGGAGGGAGAGGGAGAGGGAGAGGCAGAGGAGAGCCTACTGAAGGCTCTGGCCAGGAGCTACCTGGCCCTTCGCAGGGCAGCCGGGTTACCGTGCCCGATATTTTTAGGGGTAGCCGGGCTAGGGCTATCCCTTCTGATCAAGGAAGGCGGGTAGTAGAGTGTGGATTACCCAGCCTTCCTCATCCACCTCCTCACAGGCACAGAGCAGCCGAGCTGCTACTGTAGATATTGTGCCTGCTCCTTCCTCACCTGAGGCTCCTACTGTGGGCATGGAACCTGATCCGCTCTATCAGGAGTTCGTTGCCCACATGGCCCTACCTTCGGGGATCCGGAGGAGGAGTCTCAGGATATGTTTTCGCCACATGTGTGGGCTAGTGTGCTTGAGGAGGAGCTGTGCACTGATGCACAATCTTCCTGTCGCCCGAGGCGGAGGAAAGTGCTCGTGCACAGGGGGACGAGGCTGACGATGTCACGCAGCAGTCTGTGAGCAGCAGGGAACTAATGCAGGGGGTGAGTTGTCCAGATGCTGCGTGTTAGTGATGCAGCCTCCAGTATTGAGGAGGTGGAAGTGGATGAGGTCAACCGATCGTCCTGGGTGCCCTCTGTGAGAGAGAGGAGGATAGTTCTCTAGGGATGTCCCTCAGAGCATGAGCACGATCCTGAACCCAGAGGCAGGACTGGGGGCAGGGGCCGGGCAGAGGCAGTGCACCTAGTGGTGCACGTGGAGGTACGGCACCAATGAGATCTGGTGCCAGTGCCCCACAGCAGCAGGTGACCTCTGCTCCGAGTCGTGTCGGTGGCTCAGCGGTGTGGGAGTTCTTCTCACTGGCTCCAGGTGACAGCACAGTTGCAGTGTGCAAGTTGTGCCTGCAACGTGTTAGCCGTGGGAAGACCACATCACATTTGGGCACCTCCTCTATGAGGAGGCATATGATTCTGCACCACTTTGCCCGGTGGAGCGAGCGGACAGGGAATGCAGCACCCACACGTTCCCTACCACCTCGTGCCCAGTAGCCACCGTTCCTCCTCCTCCACCTCGGCCCCATCAGCTGCTTCCTCGGTGGAAGTTAGGGAGGAGAGGCAGCCTTTGGCCCCAGCACCAGTGTTAAGAGCCTCTTGACACTGCTGCTGGAGCGTCAGCTAAAAGGCAGTCTCTCTTCCCCGTTGTTGGAGCGGAGGCAGAAACTGTCCCCCAGTCACCCCCAAGCCCAGCGTCTCACTGCCGGCTTAGCCAAACTCCGGCGGTGCAGCTGCTACCTTTCAGCCTGGTAGACAGTGCAGCGTTCAGGGAGTTTGTGGCCATTGGCACACCACAGTGGCATCCCTGGCCGTAGGTACTTTGCCCAGAAGCACGTACCAGCCCTGCACGACCATCTACAGGGCAATATATCTGCTTCGCTGACACACAGTGTGGGCAAGTGTGTCCACATTACTATGGACGCGTGGTCCAGCAAGCACGGCCAGGGCGGTATGTGTCATTTACCGCCCAATGGGTCACTCTGCTAGCCGGCAGAGACGCGGCACGGAGCGCAAGTGGGAGATGGTGGTACCACCACGCATTGTGATACGCCAGTCTCCACCCCCCCCTCCTCATCCGGTGAGCCCTCTTCCCGGACAGCTCCGTGCCCCCCCAGAGCCTATGCTTCGTGCCAGGCGAGACGGTGCCATGCAGTGTTGCAGCTTGTGTGCCTCGGTGATAGGAGCCCACCGGGGCCGAGTTGCGGGCAGCACTGCAAGGGCAGGTTGGAGGGGTGGCTGACCCCACACCACCTCTCAATAGGCAAGGTCGTTTGTGACAATGCCACCAACCTGTCTGCCCCGCCGCTGGCAGAGTCACACATGTTCCTTGCCTGGCACACACGTTCTCAACCTGGTCGTCCAGCGGTTCCTCACCAGTACCCTGGTCTCCAGGAGGTACTGAGGATGGCTAGGAGGGTGGTCCATCACTCAGGCGGTCATACACGGCCACAGCTCGTCTGGCGAGTTTCAGCAGCAGAATGGTCTGCCGCAGAACCGCCTGATTTGTGACACCCCCACCCGCTAACTCTAGTCTTATGATGCTGCTGAGGCTGCTCCAGCAGAGCGAGCCATCATAGACTACTTGTACGAGTACGAGGCAGATCAGGCTCTGGGGACCTGGGTTTGCTGTTACCCAGGCATGGCTGCTGATTAGAGATGCCTGCCTTGTGCTCGCGCCATTTGAGGAGGCCACCGATGGTAACCGCAATGATGCCACCATTGCGGATACCATCCCACTGGTGTTCCTCCTTAGCACACTCTGCGCGGCATACTCGACAGGGCACTCGCTGTCGAGCAGCAGCACTGGAAGAGGAGGACGCCCACCGTGATGCTTTCCGAGCCCGAACATCACGGTGCAGAGCGCGCCGTCGATGATGAGGAGGGGATTTAGGTGACCTGGACCAGGGGAAATGGGCATTCTCTGGGGGACATCTCAACCCTCACAAGTACCACATGTCATTCGTGGTTGGGGAGAGGTTGAGCCCGACACTACTGTCCTCAGTGACATCAGGACATGGGGTCCTCTGCGGGCAGGATTTGCGGCGCATGGGCTCTTTCATGCTGCAATGCCTTCGCAAGGACCCCAGGATTAAGGCATCAAAGAGAAGGAGCATACTGGGTGGCCACCCTTATAGATCCCCGCTATAAGGGTAAAGTGTCGGAGTTTATCCCCGCATCTCAGAGGGAAGGTAGAATGCAGCACTATGAGGCAACACTGCTACGTTGCCTCTGTTCTGCCTTCCCAGGTGCTGGCAGGCCTACAGCACTGATGTTGGGGATCAGGGCTCACGTCCCCCTGTGCCTGACAGGAGGAGCAGCAGTACTGGAGGCGGCCCTCGCCCAACTTCAGGCTGTTTTCCAGCCACAGTTGCCAGCCATCCACTGGCAACTCCACCAGGCAACACCTCAGTCGCCAGGTCACCGACTACATCGGATCCAGGGCCGGTGTTAGCCACATCAGAGACTGAGGATCCACTGGACTACTGGGTGGCGAGGCTTGATATCTGGCCGAGTGGCACAGTATGCATCGAGGGTCCTTTCATGCCCTCATCCAGTGTTCTTTCGGAGAGGACCTTCAGCGCAGCAGGGGGTGTGTAACGGAGAGGAGGACCCGCTCTCCACTGAATGTGGACCGCCTTACATTCATCAAGATGAATGAGCGTGGATCACATCTCAATACAGCCCCCTATTGCTGATGCCCTGACTGAAGGCCTCCTGCCCCTGGCCACCCATACTGCTCCTTCCGCCTCATTTTCCACCTAGAGCTTAGCTGATGCCAGCTTAGCTGGCAATGGCTATTTTTTTCTTATTGGCAGGGCCATATATGGTCCTACCTTGCTCTACTGCATTCAGTTTATGAAATAACAAATGCTCAGCGACAACAGCTACTCTGTGGCTAATTTTCTAAGATTGGGTCGATCCTACTTGGCCCGAGAGCAGTACTCCATATTTGATCTTCGTTCTCTCTCCATGAGGCACCTTTGTGGTGTCACCTACTCTGACCATCTCATACAGCCGCAACAGCTCCTCTGTGGCTAATGTTTTCAGCTCTGGGTCTATCCTGCCTGGCCCGAGAGCAGTACTCCATATTTGATCTTCGTTCTCTCTCCATGAGGCACCTTTGTGGTGTCACCTACTCTGACCATCTCATACGCCGCAACAGCTACTCTGTGTCTAATGTTTTCAGCTCTGGTCAATCCTGCCTGGCCCGAGAGCAGTACTCCATGTCCAGTGGGGCCAGCCTGCCTGGCTCTTCAATGGTGGCAAACTGCAGTGTGCCTGCTGTAACTCAATGGGTCTGTTTCCTACGAAGCATTACCCTTTCACCTGCTTTCCTTGCACGCATACTCTGGGGAGTAGGCATGGGGTGAGGGGTATGTCCAGTGGGGCCAAGCCTGCCTGGCCCACACAACAATGGTGGCAAACTGCAGTGGGCCTGCTGTAACACAATGGTGCTGTTCCTACGAAGCCTTACCCTTCACCTGCTTTCCCTTGCACGATGCATACTCTGAGGGAGAGTAGGCAATGGGGTGAGGGGTATGTCCAGTGGGGCCAAGCTTGCCTGGCTCTTCAACAATGGTGGCAAACTGCAGTGGCCTGCTGTAACACAATGCTGCTGTTCCTACGAAGCCTTACCCTTTCACCTCTTTCCCTAGCACGATGCTACCTTGAGGGAGAGTAGCCAATGGGGTGAGGGGTATGTCCAGTGGGGCCAAGCTTCCTGGCTCTTCAACAATGGTGGCAAACTGCAGTGGGCCTGCTTGTAACACATGGTGGCGTTCCTACGAAGCCCTTACCCTTTCACCTGCTTTACCTTGCATGAAGCATACTCTGAGGGAGAGTAGCCAATGGGGTGAGGGGTATGTCAGTGGGGCCAAGCCTGCCTGGCCCACAACAATGGTGGCAAACCGCAGTGGACATTATTAACCAGTACCCCCATCGCCTTCTTTGCCTTGTTGTGTGCAAACTACATATAGGGGAATGTGGCCAATGTGGTGTGTGTAATGGCATTAATGGTAAGTTATATACAATTATAAGTACCAGACATATAGCTACTAAATAATATGTGTATTGTAATTTTTCAAATAAAAATTGATTATGAATCTATCTGTAATAATTTGATATATCGAAAATAAGCCCAAAAACATTTTTTTTTTCAGACATGTTTATATATATATATGAAATTTAAAAAAAAAAACTATTTACAAAAAATCAACACAAAAAAAAATGGGGGTTACTGGGGTGCCCTCCCTCCAGTCTGGTCAGCGCGGTCCAGCGGCGGTCCGGGCGCCGCACCATGTGGCGCATCCCCGCCGCATGCTCTGTATTTCTGTGGAGGGAATTTGAGAGAATTGTGGTGAAGATGTTCGAGCCATTTCCTAAAGCACCATGCGGTAGATGCAATTTTGCACCTGATAACTACTTACACTACATGGTACTGCAATGCTATAATGTTGCGGTATGTGATAAAAAGGAAGCTCAGTATAAGATATCATTATTTCTAAAATTCAGTTTATATATGCATACCAGTTATGGTAACAGTGATTTCTACTGATTGGCTGTTGGATGGGTTACACATGCTCAGATCTCTACTGAGCAACTGAATCAACCCAGGCGCTGGGTCAAGGGCAAGACCATAACGGTCCTCTATTAGGGGTCCTGCAAACAGGAAGTCATTATTTCCGTTGCATTTATTTATACACAGACACAATGCTGATTGCTGAATGGCCAGATTAAGGTAATTGGGAGGATAAATACTGCTCTTTTTTCCTTAAAAGTATATATATTAATCACTGAACTTCCACTTAAAGCGTATTATTGCATCATGGGGGTCACTGATAACAGCAGAGGTAATGCTGGCTTAAAACATTACGTTTTATTGCTAAATTGTATCAGAACATTCTTGGTTTTGTATCACTAGGACTGTGCTACATACAAAATTTTTTGGAAGGTGCACCCCCATAAAGCATTGTCAAACCCACAGTACCCAATGTTGCATCATGTAGCGTGGATTTTACACTGGGAAAATACAGATATTAATAGTCTTGTATATAACATTCATAACTTTAGATATGATTTATTACGATTCTCAAGCATGGCCACCAGAGTGACTGGAGAGGCGAGTGCTGGAGGGGCTGGAGAGGGTGGAGGGCCTGGAGGGGCTGGAGAGGGTGAGGGGGTGAAGAGGGTGGAGGGCCTGTAGAGGCTGTTCCTGCTTCTAGAAAAAAATTTTTATTTCCAACAAATCACCGTTCAATCCATTAGTAATATATTATAAGAACATTTCCTAAAAGGCTATGTAGTGAACATTTCTTGGATAATTTGGCGTTTGGACCGAATTTCGTGACTTAAGCTTAAAAACTGAGGGACAAGATACAGCCCAAACAATGGGAGTTGGGGACAATAAATGGGAATGAGAAATGAGACTCTGTCTCTCAAGCCAAATAATAGATTTGTTTCCTTTTTTATTTTCGAAAATTTTTTATCAGTGAAATAATAAATTCAATTAATTATCAATGATAATTCACTAATTATTTGCTGACAATCAAGGTCAAATAAAAAGATTAAAAAATTGCTTAGGATGCACTTACGTGTCTGGCTGGTCCCGGTTCCTCCTCTTCTTGGGTCGGTGGACTGCCGTGGGGGCATGGTGAGCCCGGAGGGGGCAAGGGACTGCCCGGAGGGGGCAATGGGCTGCCCGTACCCTGAGGCTAGTTGGTGTAGTGCTAAAAAAAAGGAATTATTTTAACTCTCTCACTTTGTCATTAAATGTTCAAATACATTTACTAAAACATTCTCGGAGAAGTGTCAAAAATTAGCAAACATTTGGATAAAGGGATTGGACATATCAACGTGTTAAAAAGCACACAATAGTGTGGCACAATTAATGTGATCCTCAATTTTTGCACAATTATGCTATCGTACTGCACTCACATGGCAATACACATGAGCACACACAACGGAAACCCTCTTGTTTCTGAGGGCCTCGTGTGCGCTGTAATGTGGCCTTGGACAAATGAAGATTAGAAAAATGTTTTTTTTTCAATAGGCGGCACTTACATTCTTCCTCTGGCGGGGACGGTGGTGGGGGGTGGGGTATCCGAGGAAGATTCCCCTGCAAATTAAAATAAAAAAATACATAATGAATGATATATCTAAAGGAATATTTAATTATACTTTGAATTCTCTTGAAAATACAGATTAAATAAGGCAATATTTAGTTCCTTTAAAAGTCATCATATTCTATGGCAATGATTTCATACCTTATTCTGGCTAAGTACTTATATTTTTATTGTGTGTATTGTAGCCACGGAAAGGGAAAAGTTGGTTGGGTGTAGGGGAGCTCAGTAGCTGTGTGTACTTGTATCTGAATGATTTTGTGGGTAACACAACTTTTAATTTTGGAGTGTATAAATCAATTTTTAATAATTGATCAACATTTTATTTTTGACTTTACTTTCCTTCAAATAGGGCTGCCATGTAACTAAAAGGGTGGGTCAGTAAAGTGTGTTTAACTGTGTCTATGTGTGGGTATCAGTGTGCATTTATAAGATAAAAAGAAATCAATTTTTAATGATCGATTTCATTTTTAACTTACTTAGCCTTTAAATAAGGCTGCCATGGATGGAAGGGTGGGCCACCAAGTGTGTCTATGTGTGGGTATCATTTTAAATTTATAGGTTTTATTTAAATAAGTCCCTTTTCAGTGATTTATTTTTTGACTTCTTACCCTTTAAATAGGGCTGATATTGAATAATACAAGAATAATAATAATGTAATAATAACCATGAATGAGAAATACAAAGAACTTGGATCTCTCTCTCTCAAGCCAAATTTAAGGATTATTGTGTTTTTAAAAACATATATTATATAAATATTTTTTGTCAGAAGTGAATTAAAATATTTTACTACGTATTATAATACAGTAATATAAAAAGTATATTGCCTTCTATCTTTGCCGAACGGCAGCCACATATTGAGGCCTTGCCTCTTAGGTCTGACCACTGTCTCTGGAGGGTAGAGACAGTGGTCGGTATCCGAAGCGTCCAGGATGCGGCGCTGTAGCCCCTCCATTATTCTGCGCCTCCGGCGCCGCACAGGATGGGTGCCAGGGGGGAAATCATCATACCCCCTGGCAGGAGGTAGTTCAGGGCATTAGTTGCCTTGCAGCACGGCCATTTTGATGGCAGGAAGTTCCGGTTCCTCGTTTTTACGAAAATCCTCATTTTTACGGAAATCCTCGTTTTTACGAAAATCCTCGTTTTTAAACCATCCTCGTTTTTACGGAGATTCGCGGACGTACGAAAATCCGGTTTACGGAGATCCTCGTTTTTTACGGAAATCCTCGTATTTTCGAAAAATACTGTTCTCGCTAGCGGACTGTAATTTTTTTAGGTATTGTAGGCATGATACGGTGTTTCTAAGCACATTACCACAGGTCCCTGAGTGATTAGTTAACATTACCAAGGCTATTTAGACCACTTTTAATGCGGTTTTTGCCGAAACTTTCATTTTAATACGTTTTAATGGGTCCGCTCCGGATTTTCGAATTTACGGATTTTTTCGAAAATCCGCGGATCCTCGCGCGGGACCAGATTTTTCGAAGTTCGGACATCTCTACTAGTAAATTGATGCATGATTAAACTTTCTCCCATTTCTTCCATTTTAGTTTTCAAGCCATATTCTTGAACTTCACTTCACCTGTTATTTTTTATTTAATAACATCTGGGAATCCAGAATGGATTCCTCTAGGTCTCAAGAACATCGTGCCCCCTTCTTTAATAGGACCCTTTTAGGTTTGCCCCATTGCTTGTGAAAAGCAGCTGGAAAGATAAAACTTTGTCAGTTATTTATCACTTGCAGCCGATATCAACTTTTGTTTGATTGGCCAAAAATAAAGCAGAGAACCTTTGTTATCGTCTTAATATTCTGTTTGATATACTGTAAATGTGGCAAGAGAACTCAAATAGAAAAACATTTAAAAAAAAACCACTCCAAACACACTGTACAGTATATATTTAGTTTGAACTTGCTGTATACGTATTTATTTATATTTAAGGAAGTGGATATATGCATATGAATATTATGTAAGGGAAAGGTTTTTAAAATCAAGGGTGGGTCTGGGCATGAAAATTATGGATTCCATTTTTAACAGTATATTTGAGTTACTTTGATCAGCAAGCTTTTTTCTTCCTCTTGGTTTTCAAATAGAAATGGTTATAGCTTGTAGTTCAACAATAACAATTTGTAGATGTTGGTCTTGCTATTGTCACTGTTCTAGATACCAGGGCTGTTTTTAGGCATAGGCCACCTAGGAAAAGAACTAGGGCATCTATGTTAACCCAGGGCACCTATTCTTCCCCCTAGCGTCTCCTCATCAGCTTTTACTTGCTGTGTTAGAACTGCTCTCCTTGTTCTGCTGCTGTAATTTGTAACATTGTAGTGAGTATACAGCCTGAGCTCCACACACTATTTTTAGCAACAAATGTTGCAAATGAACTAAAGGTGAAGGAAGGAGGGGGAGGATGAGCTCAGCTAATAGTACTGAGGGGAACAAATCTAAAATGCCAGGTAAAAGCTGCTGCAGACTTTATAACAGTGACCCCTGTGACTAGCAGCCATGAGATCTTCCTTCCATGAACTCTCCAGGTGATGAGTGAACAATTCAATGGAGGAGACATGGAAAGCATGGTACATACTGTATATCAGGGGTGTCAGAATAAAAAAAGACAGACGAAGTGGAGGTTCAAATTTTTTTTAAAGATACTTTTGGATTGGGTCCTCTGCCTATGGCGTTGATCATGTGTTAATGTGGAACACCCAACTTACACTTCTGGTGCTGTAATGGAATGGCCAACTTCAATGGAAGGACCTTTGTAACACCTCCCTCCCCAGTGCCGGGCTATATACAGGATCAGTTGTTACAGTGGTGAATGCATCCAAGCCTTACTATGCTGTACAGTCCCAAGCAGCGTTGTAACTATAGATCTGCTTGCTAGATACCATGATCAGTTGTTTTTAAACAGCTAATTGCATCTATCTTAGTAAAGGTGTGTGCAATCAGCTGATCTATAGTTATGCCACTGCATGGCCCTGCACAAATGGATAGCAGTGTATTAAGTCTTGGATGCAGTACAGTCACCGGAGGCCACATACAACAGCCGGAAGGGCCGGATTCGGCCTGTGGGCCTTGAGTTTGACATGTGTGCTGTATATCATGTCAATGCTGGCAGCTGAAAGCGTTAAAGATAATACCGTGCTGGCACTGAAAGTGTTAATGGCAATACTATGGGAAAGTGCTGGCACTGAAAGTATTAATAGGAAAGTATGTTGGAATTGAAGGGTTAATGGTAGTACTCTGCTGGCACTGAAAGTGTTAATACTATGGGGATGACTGCTCGCACTGAAGGGTTAATGACAATACCCTGGAAAGTGCTGGCCTAAAATTATTAATGCCAATGCCATCTGAAAACAATTTCTGGGAACACTGGTGCCACATACCGCGCATCCACTGAAACCTATCCTGTCCTTCCAATCAAATATCATTGGTGGCCAGTGTCACTGCATATGCACAAACGTACACGCCCGCCTCACCTGGTACAGCGTGCCCCTTTTTCCAACTAGTAAAACTTTCCCACTATAAAGAACAGCAACAGTGGACAGGGGGGAGGGGCGCATGTAGGTGGGAGGGGTTTCTAGCCATTTTCTAGCTAAAATGTCTAGAAATGGCTCTGCTAGATACAGAAAAACACTTTGTATAGGTATCTAGGAAATATTGTAATCAGATATACAGTATTATTATCATATAGTATGTATATAGTATATATTATTGTCTATAGTCACTATAATTGAAAGGTCCTGTGTCTTTGACCTTTGTGCTTACACCAGGATTGCTAGTTGGCCTTCCTGGCTTTTCTCAGCCACAGTAGTCACAACAGGTGCCTGCAAAACCTAAACCGTTGACCCTGTTCGCCTATTGGCAGTCAGTAGCTAGATTAGGTGCCATATCTTTCAAATAAACACACAGGTTGCAGGCACAGTTAGGCCTTATCTTGGACATCATTTTTTATTTTGGCAGTGTAGTGGTCCTTTAACTTTTAACCTCTCTACCATTAATTTCTAATGTTTGACCCTGATGGTTTGGTACAGCGATGAAAAATAGATTTCTAACTGGCAAATTTTGACAGCTACTAACAACCAGCTTTGCACAAGGTGCAAATAAAATAACTTCCACCGACATATTCATTAGTGAAAACTGTTTTGTCTAACTTATTATATTGTACTCTTAGGTGGATTCCTCCTGTTTATTGGTTTATGCTGTTGTCCTTGTTGGGAGTTTAGTTTTATTGGATATTGTAATTTCATTCCTGTCTTTCTATTTTCTGCTGTGTTGAGTTTAAAGAAAACCTCAAGAAAAACGTTGAATCGGATCAATTTTAAATTAACGTTCTCATGCAGCACAGTTCCTTTAAAAAAATCTTTAGTAGGTGAATTTGTGTGGCAGATATATGCCATGTTTATCGCTTTAATCCTTTGCAAAGCAGATTACATTTAGGATGTGCCAGTTTAATCAAATGAAGGTTTCTAAAATTGGTGCATTACACTGTCACATAAAAATTTCAAAGCTAGGGCTGGTAGATTCTGGTATGAAATAAAGCTATGTATAATATAAAGGGAGTGTTATTTTGGTAGCTTTTATATGTATGTGAAGAAACTGAGTTTAAAGAACATTTCTGATTAAAAAAATGGATTTTCATTTAAAAATAATAGGTTACAGTACAGTAATTTATTTAAAAACATGCATGCATTTGCATGTTTATTTAAATAGCACAACTACAAAAGCGCCGTACAACTTTACAGTACAAAAAGTTGTACACGGAGTACAAATAATACTAAAGGGGACAAAAATGATGAAATATTTTCATTGTTTAATTTGCATAGTTTTGGAGATATTTACATTTTTGTGTGTAATATGGCAGCTCCATCACCAGGTCCCCTGCACTTCCTGCTCTGAAACCATGTGACAGTCACTCTGCCCTGTGTCTCCTCCTCCCCTTGCAGCTCCCCTCCTCTTGAAAGCCTCCCCTGGTCCCTCCCACTCATGGACCCCATGGCAGGCCCCCCTCAGCCCCTTCCCTTACAGCCCCATGTGGCCCTGCCCACTCGCGGGTGCCTTAGCCCCACCCAACCGTGGGTGCCACCCCCCCCCCTCTACAGAAAACTGTGTGAAAAAAGCACTTTCAGACAGAGTGAGAACAGAGCCTGAAAAGGCTGTTTTCACACAGTGGGAGATTAGGGCTGTAGATTCCCTTCAGGAATCACAAATAGGCATGGGTGGCACTCCAAATAGTAAATTTTATTTAATACAGACCACACATCTCACAACGTTTCGGGGGGTACATGCCCCCTTCCTCAGGTCCTGAAGTGAATATCCATTAAGGGTTGGATTGTTTGGAGGAGTGAGCACCCACACTTGGTACGAGTGCAGAGGACACTATTGTTTCTTCTGTAGATTCCCTTACCTTCTCTGTGGGGCTCTTCACACAGCAGGGAGGAGGAGGGACTTCCTGTCTCCCTCACACACAGAAGTCTGAGACTGTGCTCGCCAGCGGCGAGGTGGAGGAGCAGCCCATTAACTTTCTGGTCGGTAATGTTTTTATATCTTGGGCTGTGGAGCACGTAGACAGGTAGTTGATGGCTCGTTTTAAAGGTAGGAAACTGGAGGCAACAGTTCATCTTTAACAAATAAACAAGTTAACAAATAAATTCTGTATATACTCAAGTAACTCCTCTCAGCCCTCACCGGACATACCATAATGGAGAAGCAAGGAAGGACTGATTCTCCTGTCAATGGAGCAGGTAAAACAAAGTGCCTCTTCTACCATGAGGGGTTTAGAGGTGGGCAGTTTGTTGAAACTTGCCACTAAAAGGTTTTTGTTGAACCTTGCCACTCCTGATGTTTAGAAATTACAACTCCCAGCAACCAAAGCTTTCTGGTAGTAATAGTTTTCAAAATTTTGGAGTACCAAGGATATAGGGGTTAGTGGATTTGGTTTATTATATTGGCACCAATAAGTTCTTGTACTACTGTATGGTAATTCTGCTGTATAATATACAAGGATGCTTGCAAAGGTTCTTATTCATCCAGGTTATGGTATATGGAGGCCATTTATGTGAAAATGAAGGAAACAAGCCTGAATAGAGGTGTGTGTGTGTGTGTGTGGGGAGGTGTTTGACACCAACTATCTGCCATGTACAATGTTGTTTTGACACCTTACCCTGGGCAGTTTTGATAACGCCCCATAGCCTCAATGCATCCACACCTTGCATTCAGAAGGTCCCTAACACCTGGCTGTGATGTGCTAATTGGGACTTTCAAGGGTACTATTTCCAACAGATTCTTGTACAAGTCATTCTGAATTGAGAAAACCAGTCGGATGACTAGCAAAACATCTTCAAGAACTAAACTTTAAGTCCAGTTGATCTAACTAATTACAACCGATATTATATAAGGGTCAATTAAAAGGGCAACTAAAGCCTAAAAAAATACTGAATCAGAAGGCAGTAGTGGTCATAATTTCTACCCTTGGCTTATACTCGGCTTATACTCGAGTCAATTAGTTTTACTCATTTTATAGGTAAAAATAAGTATGTTGGCTAATACTTAGGTCAGCTTATATTCGTGTATATACAATAATTATGTGCATTACTAAGTATACAAGTGCTTGAACCCTGCAACATTAAAGGGTCCACCCCCCAACTAAAATTTTCCCCAGTGTGTTAAATGACCCCTACCTTTCTTTTTTGCTCCACATGGTTGTCATTCAGGGCCTGATGAAAGTCCAGGAAACTGAAGAGTAGTAGCCAGACTGTGTGTAATCTATATCTGCCTCTTCCTTCTCCTCTGAGAGGAGTCTGGCATGCACAGTGGAGATCTCTCCTCTTCACTTTCTCTGGATCCCTTTTATCACAGCCTCGCATCTGAGGCCAAATTGCAAAATGAGTAAGGTAAGGGAATCCCTGCAATGCTGCACACTAGGTTTCAATTGAAAAAATCGGCCCCTGAAAGTTACTTACCCGACCTCGTCGACCTTCTGCTGTTCCATGAGGAAGAACAGCGTAAGAGGCAGTGACTGAAGGAACGAAGGCTGGTAAGTAACTTTAGGGGCAGATTTTTTCAATTTAAACCTAAGGTCTAGGTTAGGAGGAATTCTCTACCACATACCACATTTTTTGTGGGATGGGTGAGGTGGAAATACCATTTAAGTAAGAGGTCCCTGCCCATAGAGTTTACAATCTAGTTAGGTGGGTAACATATAGATACATAAGGAGGGTAGTACTGAGAACGTGTGCAGTGTCCATTTAAAACAATCCTATACTGTGGACATTTATTGTCAGTTCACTCATATCTTAAAAATGACATCCTCATTTATACTGAAAATAGAAGATTAGGCTTCGTTGAGTCTGGGATCTAGATGTTTGTTTTCCTTGCTGTCTATGGGTTTCTCAAGAGCATTCACCCACACAAACTTTTACAGGCATTGACAGATTTAAAGGCATTGCATTGTGTACTACATATAGATTTCTGCTGATTTAATACGAATGTGTAGTAAAGCGGTTCATATTGCTGAAAGATAATCCACACAATGATAATTGTTGTGTTCATGACTGAGAAGCTGTTAACAAGACATTATACTAGATTATGTAGGATTCAAGCAAATGAGAATTGAGTCATTTTATCAGTGTTATGGGTCACTGCATTGTTAAAGGGAGAAATTCATTTTCTTGGTATACACAGAGGACAACTGTTCTGCTGTTGAGACAGATTAGTGAAAGATGGATGCCTGCAGAAAAACATAATACTTGCTGGAATAAACTTTATGAATCCTTATCTGCTAGAAACTGTTCCCTAGTCAGTAGCAAGTCACATCTATAACCTCAGGCTTCTGGTACATAGCCCAAAGAGTTTATACATTGGCATACTGGGAATAAGGACTTACGAGTAGCACCAGCTTAAACTTCTCATTTAGTACACAACGCATAAACTTTCTGCATTTTTATACCATCTTAAATTCAACTTCAATAATTAAAATATGTTGATCTATTTTGTGAATTATTTTATATATATTTTTTCACTATTAAGGCCTCATGAGACAGCATTCCTGCTTATAGATATTACGATTGTAGAATAACATAATCGTAGAAAATTTTATGTGATCTGCACCACCTCAATAAGACATGGTGATGCACTATTCATTGTGTTGTGTTTACTAGGTAAAATAATATACTGCTGAATCTATAGGGGAAGGCACAGCTCATTTAGGGTTGAAGAGACCACAAGGTAACAGACTTTCCACACTCACATGTCTGCCTCTGTATCAGCATATGTGAATGAGCCGTGAGTATTCTGTTATATACCAGCTGGTCCTCTTTGGAGGTAAAACCTGTGGTTGGTCCAGGGCTAAATACTGTAGATTCCTCTTTTGGGGTCACCTTTGGGTAGTGCCTGGGTACCTTGAGACTTTGAACTATATACATTTTGACAATTGGACTAACATCCTGAAGCACTGAGGCCACTTTACTAATGGGTGACTTAATGTTATCGAGGGGACGCCCTAGTAAAGATATATATATATATATCCAACCATAGTAACATGTAGAGCACTCTCAGGACTTGTTCAAACAATCTTTAACTTTTATTCCATAAGCAGCAAACAGATAGCGACGTTTCGGTCTTTGTCTCAGACCTTTCTCAAGCCATAGTTCTGCAGGTGCAAACAACCCACTCATATAACATATACCCCTCCCCCAATAGTGACATCATAGATTCAAGAGTAAAAACATATTAACCCTTCACATACAGGTGCATATTCAAAAATGCACTTTTAAGAGAAATGCACTGCTAAGAGAAATGCTATCTATGATATACACTGCACATGGCACTTTATATTGTTTAGCACATGTATTAGTACTATGCACTTTAGGTGCATTTTTTTAGCATTTTTTGCAATAGGTTTTGAGGCTTGTAATTAGCCCAGTATGCACTTAATAGGCACTTAACTGTGTGGTAATATGCACTTTAAGGAAATGTCATGTTGTGTATGTTTATTTAATTATATGCTTTTATGATAAGGCACTTGTTTTTGAATACACCTGTATGGTGAAGGTTAATATGTTTTTACTTTGAATCTATGATGTCACTATTGGGGGAGGGGTATATGTTATATGATGGGTTGTTTGCACCTGCAGAACTATGGCTTGAGAAAGGTCTGAGACAAAGACCGAAACGTCGCTATCTGTTTGCTGCTTATGGAAAAAAGTTAAAGATTGTTTGAACAAGTCCTGAGAGTGCTCTACACGTTACTATGGTTGGATATTTAGAGGATCTGCAGTAGCACCTGGGCATAATATTACTTGAAGGTAGAGTGCACACTGTTCGCTAATTGGTTATATATATATATATATATATATATTGTATATACATATTTATGTACATGTACTATGGTTTTATGTAGTTTTAATATTAGTAAAATGTTTTTGATATATATGTGTTATTATGTTTGATATAATAAAGTACACAAATGAGTGGGGTCTTTATGTGTATGTCTGTATTCAGCAGTGTTTCTTTATTATGGTTGCAGACTTTAAAGGATACATTCTAGCTAAAACTGTTTTTCTTGACTGATTAAAGCAATGTGGCACTTGCCTTCAATATATTATATATAACATAAGTATATTGCTGTTGGTTCATGGGAAGATGCAGCGTTGCTCACTGGACAGCTCCTCTCTGTCAGTTTGATTGAATCATACTGAATATGCTTATAGGTATGCTTATAGGTAGGGGGCTATGTGACCATGTTTGTTTTTAATCAGGTGTTCACTTGTTCAGAATTCCTTAAATCAGTGATAAATTATTTGAATCAACAATTTCCAAGCATGTTTCCAAGATCCAGTATATCAAACTGCATTTACAGTATCAGCATTTTGTATTCATCAAATACAAAATGTACACAGTGTGACTACATTAAAGGGCCCACCCCCAAATCTAAAATTTAACCCACTACTGGCCCTACTGTGTAGTGTTAAAAAATCCTTGCCTTACTTCTCAGCTCCTTATGGTTTTTCCTGCAGTGCTTGTTAAAAAAGTGAAGAATAGGAGCTGTCTGTGAGTCACCTGACCCCTGCTGCTTCCTTGTCCTCAGTAAAGACTGTGACATGCGCAGGAACATATTGCAAAGGAACGTGACTGGTTCAAGAGAGGTGTTAAGGAGGCCATTTATGTGAAAACAAAGAAACCAAGTCTAAATAGAGGTGGGGGGGTTCGACACCAACTGTCTGCCGTGTACATTGCTGTTTTGACCCTTACCTGGGCGTTCCTATAACACTCTTAGCCACTATCAATACGCCCTTAACACCGTTGTGTGATATGCTAATTGGGATTTTCCAGGGTACATAATTGCCACAGATTCTTGTACAAGTCCATTCGTGAATAGAGAAAGCCAGTCGGATGACTAGCGAAACGTCTTCAACAGATTTACCATGACCTGGATGAATGAGAACCGTCACAAGCATATTTCCTTCTTTTTTCTTAAAATGTGTTATTTTTTTCTTTTTCCCACTAACCTCAGTCAGCACTATACTTTAAAATTTTTTTTAAATCTAATGCCATAAAATCTGCATAAAGCTTTTTTTTAAAATAAGTTTCAATAGTTTTTTTATTGGGGTTTTTTCAAATATTACAGCCAAATAAAGGCAAATACCATTCTGTAGGTGCATTGGTGTATGGATGGACTATAAATGGGCTAGCAGAAGAATGGTTTGTTTTTATGCTACGGACAGGGCCTGTTCTGGCCATTTTCATGCCGTAAGCAAGTCCACCTTAGTGCCCTCTTATAAACATAGTAACATAGTAATTAAGGTTGAATAAAGACATTCGTCCATCAAGTCCAACCTATTCCCTTTTTTTTTTTTTTTTAACCCTACCTAACAGTTGATCCAGAGGAAGGCAAAAAACCCCAGCTAAAAAAGGGGGGAAAAAATTCCTTCCTGGAGTGCTATACTTTTTTGGTGGTATGCTTAGGAAAAAAAAAAAAGGTAATTTATTTTAACTCTCACGTCATTAAAAATGTGTTCGAAATAAATTTCTAAAAAACATTCCTTCTCGGAGAGAATTTGTCCAAAATTATGCAAACGTTGGGATAGGGATTGGACTATCAACTGTTAAAAGCAACAATAGTGTGCACAACAATTAATGTGATCACTCAATTTTTTGGGCACACTTTTAGCTATCGTAACTGCACGTCACACTTCAATGTCAATACACATGATCACACCGCAACCACGCGCTTGTTTCTGGATGGCCTTGTTGCGCTGTATGTGGTGCGCTTTAATGTGGCCTTTTGGACAAAAATTGAAAGATTTTAGAAAAAAATGTTTTTTTTTCCAAGGCTTGTGCTGTCTTTGGCACTTACAATATCAACATTCTTTTCATTCTTTCCTTTTTATCTTCTTCCTCTTGTCTGCTGATTCTTATTCTTCTTCCTCTGGATTCTTATACATTACATCCTTGTCTTTTTCTTGCCTTAATAATCTTCCTCTTCCTCTGGCGGTGACTGTGGTGGGGTGGGGTATCCGATGGAAAGGAAGATTCCCTCCCATTCCCCTTCCCTCCCCCTGCCAATTAAAATAAAATACAAAAACAAACATACCTATGATGAATATATCTAAAGGAAAATATTTAATTATATAACTTTGAAATTCTGCTTGAAATACAGATTGAAATAAAGGCAAATTAGTTTTTTCTTTAAAGTTCATATCAAGTTCTATGGCCATGATTCTCACACCTTATTCTGGCTAAGTACTTTAATATTTTTTATTGTGTGTATTGCTAACCACGTAAAGGGTACACGTTGGTTGGGTGTAGGGGATGCTCAAGTAATCTGTGGTACATTGTATCTTGTATAGATTTTGTGGGTAAACCACACACATTTTAATTTTGGAGTGTATAACAATTTTTATAATATGAGATCAAACATTTTATTTTTTTTTGACTTTTAACATTCCCTGTCAAATAGGGCTGGCCATGTAACTAAAGGGTGGGTCATGTACAAAGTGTGTTTAAACTGTGCCTTAGTTGTGGGTACAGTGTGCATTTATAACATAAAAAGAATCAATTTTTTCTGATCGATTTTCATTTTTTAACTTTACTCTAGTGCCTTTATTAAAGGCTGCTCATGGAAATGAAGGGTGGGTGGGCCACCAAGTGTGTCTCATGTGTGGGTATCATTTTAAAATAATTTTAGGTGTTATTTAATAAAGTCACTTTGTCAGTGAATTATATTTTTTGACTTACACTTTATTAGAACCCCTTTAAATAGGGCTGATATTTGAATATACAAGAATATATACTAATTTAATACATAACCAGTGAATGAAAATAACAAAAGAACTGCTCTCTTCTAGAGATCAGTCCTCTCTCTCTCAAAGCCATTCTCAAAATTTAAGGATTATTTGATGTTTTCCCCCTCAACTTCATCATTCTCATGATTTTTGCCAGGTGCATTAATTGTTCTCTCTCCATCTCCTAGCTCAATCAAAAAGTATGACTCCTTGCCTCTTCTATCATTTCCGCACAACCCGCAGCCCATATTGAGGCAGATCTTTGCCTCTTGACGTCTGCACCACTGTCCTGAGGAGTAGACTGCTTGGTCTGGTATCCAACGCGTCGCCAGGATGCGCGCTGTAAAGCCCCTCCATTATTCTGTTCGGTCTGTCTCTGCGCGGCGTCTGATCGTATTCTGAATTTCGATTCTGGCTCTTGCTCGCCCCCCACAGTGGGGGCAGGGAAATCATCTACCACGACCCCTGAGCATGGTAGGTAGTTCAAATTTGGCATATGTGCCCTTGCAGCACTGGACGGCCTTTTGATAGGCAAGGACGTTTCCGGTTCCTTTTCCCTTCCCTTCGGTTCTTCTTTATTTTTTTATACTTTTCGACAATCCACCCTCATTATTTTACTTTTTTTGAATCCTGTTTTTAACATATTCCAATGGTTTTAAATCTCTACGTTTTTTAGGATGATTGCTTTAAATCCTGTTTTATGATATCCTTTTTGTATATACTTGAATTGTATTTTCGATAATACTGTTTCGTGCCTTTATTTTTACTGTATATTACGATGCTAAACAATTCGATAATCCCTCTTTTTTTCTATTTTTTATGTTTTTAATACGAAAATCCCTATCTAAAAATCTAAAAACCCCCATTTTTGTTTTTTTATTTTTTTGTTTTTTATTTTTTTTTGTTTTTAGATTTTTTTAGAATCTTTTTACGATTCGATACGATCCTTTTTTAGGGTCCTCTTACGATCTTCGTATAGGTAGTTCCATTCGCATAGCGGTTAATTTTAGTCATTGATACGTTTCAGAATTACCCGGTCCCGAGTGTTACATACCGCTATTGACCACTTTTATGCGGATTTTTGCCGAACTTTTCATTTTAATAATATCGTTTTAACGGTCCGCTCGCGGATTTTCGAATTACGGATTTTTTGTTCGAAATCCGCGGATCCCTCGCGCGGACCAGATTTTTCGAAGGTCGGACATCTCTACTAGTAAATTGATGCATGATTAAACTTTCTCCCATTCTTTTCTTCCTTCTTTCATTTTAGAGTTTTCAGAGCCTATTCTTGAACTTCACTTTACACCTGTTATTTTTATTTTAATAACATCTGGGAATCTCAGAAGGATTCCTCTATGGTCTTCAAGAACATTCGTGCCCCCTTCTTTAATAGACCCTTTTTAGGTTTCAACTTTTCTTGTGAAAGCAGCTGAAAGATAAAACTTTGTCATGTTATTATCACTTGCAGCCGATAATCAACTTTTGTTTGATTGGCCAAAAAAAAGCAAGACCTTTGTTATCTGTCTTAATATTCTGTTTGATATACTGTAAATGTGGCAAGAGAACTCAAATAGAAAAACATTTAAAAAAAAACCACTCCAAACACACTGTACATTATATATTTAGTTTGACACTTGCTGTATAACGTATTTATTTATAATTTAAGGAAGTGGATATATGCATATGAATATTATGTAAGGAAAGGTTTTTAAAATCAAGGGTGGGGTCTGGGCATGAAAATTATGGATTCCATTTTTAACAGTATATTTGAGTTGCTTTGATCAGCAAGCTTTTTTCTTCCTCTTGGTTTTCAAATAGAAATGTGTTATAGCTTGTAGTTCAAATAACATTTGTAGATGTTGGTCTTTTATTGTCACTGTCTAGATACCGAGGCTGTTTTTAGGCATAGGCCACCTAGGAAAAGAAAAGAACTAGGGCATCTATGTTAACCCAGGCACCTATTCTTCCCCCTACGTCTCCTCATCACTTTTACTTGCTGTGTTTAGAACTGCTCTCCTTGTTCTGCTGCTGCTGTAATTTGTACATTGTAAGGAGTATACAGCCTGAGCTCCACACACTATTTTTAGCACAAATGTTGCAAATGAACTAAAGGTGAGGAAGGAGGGTGGGAGATGAGCCAGGCTTAATAGTTACTGAGGGGAAAAAATCTAAAATGCCAGGTAAAGCTGCTGCAGACTTTATAACAGTGACCCCTGTGACTAGCAGCCATGAATCTTCCTTCCAGTGAACTCTCCAGGTGATGAGTGAACAATTCAATGGAGCGCATGGAAAGCATGGTACATACTGTATATCAGGGGTGTCAGGAATAAAAAAGACAGACGAAGTGGAGGTTCAATTTGTTTTAAAGATATCTTTTGGATGGGTCCTCTGCCTATGGCTTGATCATGTGTTAATGTGAACACCCAACTTACTAACTTCTTGTGTCTGTAATGGAATGGCCAACTTCAATGAAGGACCTTTGTAACACCCTCCCTCCCATGCCGTGGCTATATACAGGGATCAGTTGTTTACAGTGGTGAATGCATCCAAGCCTGACTATGCTGTACAGTCCCAGCAGCGTTGTTAACTATAGATCTGCTTGCTAGATACCAGATCAGTTTGTTTTTAAACAGCTAATTGCATCTATCTTAGTAAAGGTGGTGTCAATCAGCGTGATCTATAGTTATGCCACTGCATGGCCCTCACAATGGATAGCAGTGGTATTAAGTCTTGAGATGCAGTACAGTCACCGAGGCCACATACAACAGCCGGAAGGGCCGGTTACGGCCTGTGGGCCTTGAGTTTGACATGTGTGCTGTATATCATGTCAATGCTGCAGCTGAAAGCGTTAAAGATAATACCGTGCTGGCACTGAAGTGTTAATGGCATACTATGGGAAGTGCTGGCACTGAAAGTATTAATAGAAAGTATGTTGGAATTGAAGGGTTATGTAAGTATCTCACTGCTGCCGGCACTGAAGTGTTAATACTATGGGGATGACTGCTCCACTGAGGGTTAATGACAATACCCTGGAAAGTGCTGGCCTAAAATTATTAATGCCAATGCCATCTGAAAACAATTTCTGGGAACACTGGTGCCACATACCGCGCATCCACTGAAACCTATCCTGTCCTTCCAATCAAATATCATTGGTGGCCAGTGTCACTGCATATGCACAAACTACACGCCCGCCTCACCTGGTACAGCGCTCCCCTTTTTTCCACTAGTAAACTTTCCCACTATAAGAACAGCAACAGTGGACAGGGGGAGGGGCGCATGTATGTGGGGAGGGGTTTCTAGCCATTTTTCTAGCTAAAATGTCTAGAAATGGCTCTGCTAGATACAGAAAAACACTTTGTATAGGTATCTAGGAAATATTGTAATCAGATATACAGTATTAATTATCATATGTATGTATATAGTATATATTATTGTCTATAGTCACTATAATTGAAAGGTCCTGTGTCTTTGACCTTGTGCTTACACCAGGATTGCTATTTGGCCTTCCTGGCTTTTTTCTCAGCCACAGTAGTCACAACAGGTGCCTGCAAAACCTAAACCGTTTGACCCTGTTCGCCTATTGGCAGTCAGTAGCTAGATTAGGTGCCATATCTTTCAAATAAACACACAGGTTGCAGGCACAGTTAGGCCTATCTTGGACAATCATTTTTATTTTTGGCATTGTATGTGGTCCTTTAACTTTTAACCTCTCTACATAATTTCTAATGTTTGACCCTGAGGTTTTGGTACAGCAGATGAAAAATAGATTTCTAACTGGCAAATTTTGACAGCTACTAACAACACCAGCTTTGCACAAGGTGCAAATAAAATAACTTCCACCGACATATTCATTATGTGAAAACTGTTTTGTCTACTTATATATTGTACTCTTAGGTGGATTCCTCCTGTTTATTGGTTTATGCTGTTGTCCTTGTTGGGAGTTTAGTTTATTGGATATTGTAATTTCATTCCTGCTTTCTATTTTCTGCTGTGTTGATTTAAAGAAACCTCAAGACAAACGTTGATCGATCAATTTTAAATTAACGTTCTCATGCAGCACAGTTCCTTTAAAAAAATCTTTAGTAGGTGATTTGTGTGGCAGATATATGCCATTTTTATCGCTTTAATCCTTTGCAAAGCAGATTATTTAGGATGTGCCAGTTTAAAATCAAAAGGTTTCTAAAATTGGTGCATTACACTGTCACATAAAAATTTCAAAGCTAGGGCTGGTAGATTCTGGTATGAAATAAAGCTATGTATAATATAAAGGGAGTGTTATTTTGGTAGCTTTTATAGTATGTGAAGAAACTGAGTTTAAAGAACATTTCTGATTAAAAAATGGATTTTCATTTAAAAATAATAGGTTACAGTACGTAATTTATTTAAAAACATGCATGCATTTGCATGTTTATTTTAAATAGCACAACTACAAAAGCGCCGTACAACTTTACAGTACACAAAAGTTGTACACGGAGTACAAATAATCTAAAGGGGACAAAAATGATGAAATATTTTTCATTGTTTAATTTGCATAGTTTTGGGATATTTACATTTTTGTGTGTAATATGGCAGCCCATCACCATGTCCCCTGCACTTCCTGCTCTGAAACCATGTGACAGTCACTCTGCCCTGTGTCTCCTCCTCCCCTTGCAGCTCCCCTCCTCTTGAAAGCCTCCCCTGGTCCCTCCCACTCATGGACCCCATGGCAGGCCCCCCTCAGCCCCTTCCCTACAGCCCCATGTGGCCCTGCCCACTCGCGGGTGCCTTAGCCCCACCCAACCGTGGGTGCCACCCCCCCCCCCCTAACAGAAAACTGTGTGAAAAAAAGCACTTTCAGACAGAGTGAGAACAGAGCCTGAAAAGGCTGTTTTCACACGTGGGAGATTAGGCTGTAGATTCCCTTCAGGAATCACAAATAGGCATGGGTGGCACTCCAAATAGTAAATTTTATTTAATACAGACCACACATCTCACAACGTTTCGGGTGGGTACATGCCCCCTTCCTCAGGTCCTGAAGTGAATATCCATTAAGGGTTGGATTGTTGGGAGTGAGCACCCCACTTGGTACGAGTGCAGAGGACACTATTGTTTCTTCTGTAGATTCCCTTACCTTCTCTGTGGCTCTTCACACAGCAGGGAGGAGGAGGACTTCCTGTCTCCCTCACACACAGAATCTGAACTGTGCTCGCCACGGCGAGGTGGAGGACACCCCATTAACTTCTGGTCGGTAATGTTTTTTATTCTTGGGCTGTGGAGCACGTAGACAGGTAGTTGATGGTCGTTTTTAAAGGTAGGAAACTGGAGGCAACAGTTCATCTTTAACAAATAACAAGTTAACAAATAAATTCTGTATATACTCGTAACTCCTCTCATGCCCTCACCGGACATACCATAATGGAGAAGCAAGGAGGACTGATTCTCCGTGTCAATGGAGCAGGTAAAACAAAGTGCCTCTTCTACTACCATGAGGGGTTTAGAGGTGGGCAGTTTGTTGAAACTTGCCACTAAAAGGTTTTTGTTGAACCTTGCCACTCCTGATGTTTAGAAATTACAACTCCCAGCAACCAAAGCTTTCTGGTAGTAATGTTTTTCAAAATTTTGGAGTACCAAGGATATAGGGGGTTAGTGGATTTGGTTTATTATATTGGCACCAATAAGTTCTTGTACTACTGTATGGTATCTGCTGTATAATATACAAGGAGCTTGCAAAGGTTCTTATTCATCCAGTTATGGTATATGGGAGGCCATTTATGTGAAAATGAAGGAAACAAGCCTGTAAGAGGTGTGTGTGTGTGTGTGTGGGGAGGTGTTTGACACACCTATCTGCCATTTACATGTGTTTTACACCTTACCCTGGGCAGTTTTGATAACGCCCCATAGCCTCAATGCTCCACACCTTGCTTCAGAAGGTCCCTAACACCCTGGCTGTGATGTGCTAATTGGGACTTCACAGGGTACTATTTCCAACATTCTTGTACAAGTCATTCTGAATTGAGAAAACCAGTCGGATACTAAAACATCTTCAAGAACTAAACTTTAAGTAGTCAGTTGATCTAACTAATTACAACCGATATTATATAAGGGTCAATTAAAAGGGCAACTAAAGCCTAAAAAATACTAGATCAGAAGGCAGTAGTGGTCATAATTTCTACCCTTGCTTATACTCGGCTTATACTCGAGTCAATTAGTTTTACTCATTTTATAGTGTAAAAATAAGTATGTTGGCTAATACTTAGGTCAGCTTATATCGTGTATATACAT
Source organism: Hymenochirus boettgeri (assembly GCA_019447015.1). Taxonomy (NCBI): domain Eukaryota; kingdom Metazoa; phylum Chordata; class Amphibia; order Anura; family Pipidae; genus Hymenochirus; species Hymenochirus boettgeri. Next base: position 328,557,447 of record CM033469.1, read on the forward strand.
AATTATGTGCATTACTAGTATACAAGTGCTGAACCCTGCAACATTAAAGGGTCCACCCCCCCAACTAAAATTTTCCCCAGTGTGTTAAATGACCCCTACCTTTCTTTTTTTCTCCACATGGTTGTCATTCAGGCCTGATGAAAGTCCAGGAAACTGAAGAGTAGTAGCCAGACTGTGTGTAACTATATCTGCCTCTCCTTCTCCTCTGAGAGGAGTCTGGCATGCACAGTGGAGATCTCTCCTCTTCACTTTCTCTGGATCCCTTTTATCACAGCCTCGCATCTGAGCCAAATTGCAAAATGAGTAAGGTAAGGGAATCCCTGCAATGCTGCACACTAGGTTTCAATTGAAAAAATCGGCCCCTGAAAGTTTACTTCCCCGACTCGTCGACCTTCGCTGTTCCATGAGGAAGACCAGCGTAAGGCAGTGACTGAAGGAACGAAGGCTGGTAAGTAACTTTAGGGGCAGATTTTTTCAATTTAAACCTAGGTCTAGGTTAGGAGGAATTCTCTACACATACCACATTTTTTGTGGGATGGGTGAGGTGGAAATACCATTTAAGTAAGAGGTCCCTGCCCATAGAGTTTACAATCTAGTTAGTGGGTAACATATAGATACATAAGGAGGTAGTACTGAGAACGTGTGCAGTGCCCTTTAAAAACAATCCTATACTGTGGACATTTATTGTCAGTTCCACTCATATCTTAAAAATGACATCCTCATTTATACTGAAAATAAGATTAGGCTTCGTTGAGTCTGGGATCTAGATGTTTGTTTTCCTTGCTGTCTATGGGTTTCTCAAGGCATTCACCCACACAAACTTTTACAGGCATTGACAATTTAAAGGCATTGCATGTGTACTACATATAGATTTCTGCTGATTTAATACGAATGTGTAGTAAGCGGTTCATATTGCTGAAAGATAATCCACACAATGATAATTGTTGTGTTCATGACTGAGAAGCTGTTAACAAGACTTATACTAGATTATGTAGGATTCAAGCAAATGAGAATTGAGTCATTTTATCAGTGTTATGGGTCACTGCATTGTTAAGGGAGAATTCATTTTCTTGGTATACACAGAGGACAACTGTTCTGCTGTTGAGACAGATTAGTGAAAGATGGATGCCTGCAGAAAACATAATACTTGCTGGAATAAACTTTATGAATCCTATCTGCTAGAAACTGTTCCCTAGTCAGTAGCAATCACATCTATAACCTCAGGCTTCTGGTACATCCCCAAAGAGTTTATACATTGGCATACTGGGAATAGGACTTACGGTAGCACCAGCTTAAACTTCTCATTTAGTACAACCATAACTTTCTGCATTTTTTATACCATCTTAAATTCAACTTCAATAATAAAATATGTTGATCTATTTTGTGAATTATTTTATATATATTTTTCACTATTAAGGCCTCATGAGACAGCATTCCTGCTTATAGATATTACGATTGTAGAATAACATATCGTTAGAAAATTTTATGTGATCTGCACCACCTCAATAGACATGGTGATGCACTATTCATTGTGTTGTGTTAACTAGGTAAAATAATATACTGCTGAATCTATAGGGGAAGGCACAGCTCATTTAGGGTTGAAGAGACCACAAGGTAACAGACTTTCCACACTCACATGTCTGCCTCTGTATCAGCATATGTGAATGAGCCGTGAGTATTCTGTTATATACCAGCTGGTCCTTTGGAGGTAAAACCTGTGGTTGGTCCAGGGCTAAATACTGTAGATTCCTCTTTTGGGGTCACCTTTGGGTAGTGCCTGGGTACCTTGAGACTTTGAACTTATACATTTTGACAATTGACTAACATCCTGAAGCACTGAGGCCACTTTACTAATGGTGACTTAATGTTATCGAGGGACGCCCTAGTAAAGATATTCTATATATATATATATCAACCATAGTAACATGTAGAGCACTCCCAGGACTTGTTCAACAACTCTTAAACTTTTATTCCATAACAGCAAACAGATAGCGACGTTTCGGTCTTTGTCTCAGACCTCTCAAGCCATAGTTCTGCAGGTGCAAACAACCCACTCATATAACATATACCCTCCCCCAATAGTGACATCATAGATTCAAGAGTAAAAACATATTAACCACTTCACATACAGGTGCATATTCAAAAATGGCACTTTAAAAGAATGCCTGCTAAGAGAAATGCTTCTATGATATACACTGCACATGGCACTTTATATGTTTAGCACATGTATTAGTACTATGCACTTTAGGCATTTTTTAGCATTTTTTGCAATAGGTTTTGAGGCTTGTAATTGAGATGCACTTATCACTAGAATATGCCTTAGAATGCATGTGAACAAGCTATGTAGATTGGAATCACTGTATGTGGTTAATATGTTTTACTTTGAATCTATGATGTCACTATTGGGGGAGGGGTATATGTTATATGATGGGTTGTTTGCACCTGCAGAACTATGGCTTGAGAAAGGTCTGAACAAAGACCGAAACGTCGCTATCTGTTTGCTGCTTATGGAAAAAAGTTAAAGATTGTTTGAACAAGTCCTGAGAGTGCTCTACAGTTACTATGGTTGGATATTTAGAGATCTGCAGTAGCACCTGGGCATAATATTACTTGAAGGTAGAGTGCACACTGTTCGCTAATTGGTTATATATATATATATATATATATTGTATACATATTATGTACATGTACTATGTTTTGATGTAGTTTTAATATTAGTAAATATGTTTTTGATATATATGTGTTATTATGTTTGATATAATAAAGTACACAAGGAGTGGGGTCCTTTAGGTGTATGTCTGTATTCACAGTGTTTCTTTATTATGGTGTGCAGACTTCAAAGGATAATTCTAGCTAAAACTGTTTTTCTTGACTGATTAAAGCAATGTGGCACTTGCCTTCAATATTAATATATAACTATAAATTGGCTGTTGGTTCATGGGAAGATGCAGCGTTGCTCACTGGACAGCTCCTCTCTGTCAGTTTGATTGAATCATACTAATATGCTTATAGGTATGCTTATAGGTAGGGCTATGTGACCATGTTTTGTTTTTATCAGTGTTTTCCTTGTTCAAATTCCTATCAATCGTGATAAATTATTTAAATCAACAATTTCCAAGCATGCTCTTCAAGATCCAGTATATCAAACTGCATTTACAGTATCGCTTTGTATTCATCATACAAAATGTACACAGTGTGACTACATTAAAGGGGCCACCCCCAAATCTAAAATTTAACCCACTACTGGCCCTACTGTGTAGTGTTTAAAATCCTTGCCTTACTTCTCTCTCCTTATGGTTTTTCCTGCGGTGCTTGTTAAAAAAAGTGAAGAATAGGAGCTGTCTGTGAGTCACCTGACCCCTGCTGCTCCTTGTCCTCAGTAAGACTGTGACATGCACAGGAACATATTGCAAAGGAACTGACGGTTCAAGAGAGGTGTTAAGGAGGCCATTTATGTGAAAACAAAGAAACCAAGTCTAAATAGAGTGGGGGGTTCGACACCAACTCTGCCGTGTACATTGCTGTTTGACACCTTACCCGGGCGTTCCTATAACACCTCTTAGCCACTATCATATCGCCCTTAACACCTGGGCTGTGATATGCTAATTGGGATTTTCCGGGTACATAATTGCCACAGATTCTGTACAAGTCATTCTGAATAGAGAAAGCCAGTTCGGAGACTAGCGAAAACGTCTTCAAGCAGTAGTTATAACACAGATATACCAGACCTGGATGAGAGAACCTCACAAGCATATTTCCTTCTTTTTTTCTTAAAATGTGTTTATTTTTTTTCTTTTTCCCACTAACCTCAGTCAGCACTATACTTAAAATTTTTTTTAAATCTAATGCCATAAAATCTGCATAAAGTTTTTTAAATAAGTTTCATAGTTTTTTTTATTGGGGTTTTTCAAATATTACAGCCAAATAAAGGCAAATCACCATTCTGTAGTGGCATTGTGTATGGATGGACTATAAATGGGCTACAAAGAATGGTTTTTTTTTATGCTACGGACAGGGCCTGTTCTGGCCATTTTCATGCCGTAAGCAAGTCCACCTTAGTGCCCTCTTATAAACGCAAACTCCCCCTGCCCTAAAGCACCCCTTGCCTGGATTATAATTTCTAATTTAGAAAATCTGAAGAGATAGAGAATCATCCTGTATGTTTGGTTGACTATTTTAGACACTTTGTATTCACACTGAGAGTACAAAGCACTGCACTGAGCAAAATTAAAGGAGAATGAAAATCCGATTGCTATTGCGCAATTAGCCAATACTAGCACATTCCGCGGCAGATCCGGGTTCGGATCCGCGAACCGGCCATCCCTAAATGTCACTATGACAGTAGCATAACATCATAATTTTGCACAGATCTGAATTTTGACCCTAAAAAGCATTGCACATTGTGCTTATTCACTATCTTTTAATAGTGTTTAAATGTGTCTGGGTGCATTAGTAAGTGATATTACTATGACATTAGCATGACATCATAATTTTGTACAGATTTGGATTTTGACCCCCAAAAGCGTGTAAATTTTAGTAGTATATTTCTTGTGCTTATTTTCCAAAACCCTAAAAAGCATTGCACTTGACACTTGATGCAACTTCTAATTAAATACCTTTAATAGCGTTGAAATATGTCTGGGTGCAATTTTTAGTGATGTCACTATGACAGTAGCATAACATCATAATTTTCACATTTGCATTATGAAATTGACCTGCTGCAGTGCGTAGTGCCATTATATTAAATACATGCTGTTTAGCTAATGCAGCTAGCATTACACACTTCTAAAAATGGTAGGGTGCAGAAATAAACACATTAAAAGTCAGTCTCTTGCAGAAATGCACACGAATTTAAAGGGTTAACAGGTTGCATCGTAAATACATATGTAAAATATTAACACCTTCCCCCACTTTGTTTAAGCAGTGAATCGGCTATTCATATTCACTGCTATCACTGATGATTGGCTGGGAGACACTAGGAGGTGGGGACTCTGAGATCCACTGTTAGATGCAGCTTAGCATAAGGGGAGTGGAAAACAAACACAAGGTACCTAGTTAGCATGTGTATAAGGCATTTTTGGTCCAGGACCACCAGGAAGAGGCAACACTAGAAATCAGCAGTGACATCATAGATTGCCAGTACTTTGAAATGTTCTGCAAATTATTTCTACACTAACAGGCTGAATTCAGAGGTGAGAGACAAAGTACTAAGGGACAGTTATAGAGTCGGTGGAGCTATCTTTGTATTTAGGGTTTCTTTCTCCTTTAATGATATCCTATCACCTATTTGTATTCATAGTTTAAAAACAAAAATCAGTGCTTAGCTATGTCATCAGTTATAATCAATGTTTAGCTATGTCATCAGTTATAATCAGTGTTTAGCTATGCCATCAGTTATAATCAGTGTTTAGCTATGTCATCAGTTATAATCAGTGTTTAGCTATGTCATCAGATATAATCAGTGTTTAGCTATGATGCCAGTTCTAATCAGTGCTTAGCTATGTCATCAGTTATAATCAATGTTTAGCTATGTCATCAGTTATAATCAGTGTTTAGCTATGTCATCAGTTATAATCAGTGTTTAGCTATGTCATCAGTTATAACCAGTGTTTAGCTATGTCATCAGTTATAATCAGTGTTTAGCTGTGTCATTAGTTATAATCAGTGTTTAGCTATGTCATCAGTTATAATCGTCAATAAGCTATGTCATCAGTTATAATCGGCAATAAGCTATGACATCAGCTCAAACTTGTTTATTATGGGGAAAAATGAAGAATGGGAGGTAAAGGAGCAATGTCTTACCTCCCGTTCTTCAATTAAGCTAGCAGGAGACTGGGTGAAGTTACAGAACTTACCCAAGATCTCGCTCCTCCGCTGTTCCTCTGGCAGGTGCAGACAGAGCATGCACTAAGCATGTACAGTTTAATTGAAGAACGGGAGGTAAGACAATATCCACCTCACCTTTCTGTCCGGGTTTGTACACAGGTTTGTCCAGTTGTATGAATGTAAAACTCTTCTGGTTTTGATTGACAATCACCACAGTCCTACGATCCACAACGCTCTCGTTCCCAATGGACGCAGAAAACGTCACTGCGGCGGGGACACTTTTGTTCACTGCAGGAACCTGAGAATCAATAGAATGAAAAAATATTGTTTATATCGATTCGATTAATTTGGTGGAATATAAGAAGAATATAAAATGATCTTGTCAATGTTACTAGGGTCCCCAACTCTGCCACCATTAAAAGTATGATGCAGGCTGCATCGCTATAAGCATTGCCATGCAGCTTTGTATTTCATAAGCTGGTACTGTGCTGTAGATTTCATAGGTGTTCAATTTTAAAGGGCATGTCCACCCTTAAAACAAAACTGGTCAGTTGTCAACCCCAACTGATATATTTTGCACTTTTACCTGGATTATTAACCAGATATTTAAGGATAATTATTGTCCCCATTCTGGCAGTGTAAGCTGGCTCCTCCCTCCATGCCGTCAATCAAGGATGATGCCTCCTCTGCACACGCTTAAGCTTATAAAAAGCTCATTGAGCAGAGGGAGGAGGCAGATACCTTTGCCAGAAAGTAATAGAACTTATTAAATATCTGGTTACAAATACATGCAATAAACTGGTAAAAATGGCAGTTGGGGTTGTGAGCAGATAACTGACAAGTCACCAGTTTTTGTTTTAAGGGTGGACTTGCCCTTTAATGGGAGGAGTTGCAAACACTAAACATTACCCAGACATTAGAACAGTCTGTTTATACATGTGTTTCTTAAACAAAGTGAAATGTTGGTTTCAGATGAATAATTTATTTTCTAAATATTTACAGAGGTGCAATGATGGTGTTAACACAATGTGGCTCTGGGACATCGTGAACAAAGTAATGCCAAGCTAATTGGCTTAGAAAAGATGAAGACAATTTTATCCTAATCCACGAAATGTTGGTAAAATGGTGCTAATTTTGCCCCAACCAATCAGATCTTATTTAACATTTGAAAGCTAACATCTGATTGGTTGGGGCAAAATTAGCACCATTTTAAATGATAAGAACTTTTATTGAATAACCCTGAAAGTCTGCAGAGGTACCAGCTCATAATTAACAAATTAGAATTGTGATATTAATTGTAAATGTTTAATGTCTGTTTATCAACCTGAGATCATAATCTTCAAGGGTCCGTGTACCCAGAAAACATCATTACAAAATCCTTCCTGACATTTCCACCTACATAAGGAGGTAGGGCACACAGAGAGCTGTCAGTGCAGCCATCTTTATAGTGGGTATAGTTATCCTTTAATGCGGATAGATTGAGCTCATAATCTTAATTTAACATATCAATTAGGATGAGTGGTAAAACAATGTTATCGGGTTTTTTTCTTGTTTTTACCAGTTTGTCAATAATTTTATTATTATTATTATAATGGATTTATAGAGTGCCAACATCATCTGTAGAGCTTTACAATGACATGTATACATTCACATCAGGCCCTGCCCCGAAGAGCTTACAATCTAAGCACATTATTTGACAACCTATCATTATGTCTTTATGATTGTGGGGGAAACCGGAGTGTCTGGAGGAAACACACGCAAGCACTGGGAGAAAATACAAACTCCTTGACTTCAATGCTGCATGGCATCAGTGCCAACCACTAAGCCACCGTGCTGCCCAATTGCCGCTCCTTACCTCTTCTCTGCTCCTGTGCCGACCTGTCTTTATCCTCCTTGGTTTGGGGCTCTTTGGATTTTCACCACTTTCACATTTAACTCCTATGTGCCTATCTTCTTCTGTCCTTGTTTTTTTCCTCCTTCTGAGTGGCGTTTTAAAGCTCCAGTTTCCCTCGGTCAATTGCCCAATATAACTTGTGGTTTCCCCAGCTTGTGGTGCATTTCTAGTCAAGTATTTTTCTGGTTACCGATTCCCGTCTGTTCTTCATTTCTGATTGTTTGCTGTCCGCTCTTTCCTTTGCCCGTCCTTTGATTACGCTATCTGTTCACACCTTGGCACCTCACTCCTCTGACTGGTCTCCTGTATTCTAACCATTGGCTCTGTCCCTGGCTCTGGTTTCACTCACCCCCCTTGTACTACACTTTGGTCAAGTTCCCCAATTTGAAGTGACCTGTCTGCCAGTTACGCTTCGTTTTCCTTAAATATTCACAGCCTCAGCTCAGATACATTGCACTCTGAGTCCAGGAGGCCAACCGTCCTTGGTGAGGCGCATTCCCAGCAAACAGTGGCTTGTCTATTGGTGAAGCGAGTGCTTGTAGATTAGGTGATCTGGGCTAAAAGAATCCTCTGGGATCCGGAGCGTAACACAGTTATTAATATTAACATGACAAATATACATCTTTTTTTTTTAGATAAATCTACTATATAAAGCAGAAATCATGTATGCATGTATGTATGTATGTATGTATGTATATATGTATGTATGTATTATTACCATATACTGTAATAAACGGCTCCTAGACGGGTCGAAACGCGTCGATTCACGTGTACTAAATAAAGATTATATTCACAAGATCCCCAGGAGTGCTCCGTTCTCTCAGCTACTATGTATGTATGTATGTATATATGTATGTTTGTATGTATGTATGTATGTATATATGTACATATGTATGTATGTATATATGTATGTTTGTATGTATGTATGTATGTATGTATGTACGTATGCATGTGTGTATGTATGTATGTACGTATGTACATATGTATGTATGTATGCATATATGTACATATGTATGTATGTATATATGTATGTATGTACATATGTGTGTATGTATGCATATATGTATGTATATATGTATGTATGTATGTATGTATATATGTATATATGTATGTACGTATGTATGTATGCATATATGTACGTATGTATGTATGTATGTATGTATGTACATATGCATGTATGTATGTATGTATATATGTACGTATGTATGTATGTATGTATGTATATATGTATGTATGTATATATATATATTCTGTATGTGTTTGTCTTTTGGAGTGCCTTCTTTTTTATCAAGTAAAGTGTTCTTTCTCGAGGTGAAACAATAGGTGCAACAGACAAAGCTAATGTTGGGTGAAGACTAGGTTTTGCCATTACACAGTTTCCCCACTTCCCACACAAAGTACACATTTTTATATATTTTTTAGGGGGAACAATGGCTTTCATTACTGACCCTGTGGTGAAAGGGCATGTCCACCCTGAAAATTTGTTTTTCACATAAGGTAATGTAGATACCAGCTGCCCACCACCAACTGCCGTAATATTTCTTTTAAAAATGTTTAGATCATTTCTTACAGAGCCTTCTCTGAGCCTTCTCTGACATCTCTGATCCCGCTCTCTGCTTGTGGAAGTTACAAGCAGGGGCTGTGTCTGTGATTGGCACAGTCAATCACAGACATGGCTGACGTCATTGAAGATGCCGCTGGAGAGAATGCTCTGTAAAGAAATGTTACGGTGGGCAGGGGTCACTTACCTTATGCCAAAAGGGATACATGCTAGGTGCCATGGCTGTAGAGGATGGTTCCAGATGGTGGGAGGGGGGAAGGGCTCCCCTGTGCATGCCTCAAACCTTGTTGAGGTTGAGGAAGAAACAGGCACTGGATGAGCCACTGACAGATTCTAATCTTCAGTTTCCTGGACTTTGGATAGTCACTGCAGGAGAACCATAAGAAGCAGAGATGTAAGGTAAGGATTTTTTTAAACTACACAGTGGGGCTGGTTAAATTTTAGTTTCGGCGACATTCGGGGGCGGGGGCGCCGAGCGGACGCATTTTACCAGAGCTCTGCACCTCTAAGAGCTTCAGGAGGAAATAATAGCTAAAATTTTAATACAGCTATAACCCCCCACCATCCCCAAAGTCAGGCTGAGCTAGCGGGAACGTACAACCAACACCCGCTTTGTGGCCGGGGCTCACCACAGATGAGTTCCACCACCAATCTCAATATCCTGCCTGCCAGGACCCTCGCGGTCCACGAAAGACTGAGCGGTCCGGCCGAAGCACGGGACCCAAGGAGAGGCCCATGACTGAAATCGACCCCGTACCGATGGGCCACAGGTACGTGATGCAACACATGCCCCAACCACGGTGCCAGATCCCCAGAGAGGGCCCGACTGAGGCCTCGCTCAGATCAGGCAACTAGGGGACCACGTGGGACTTGGGCCCAATAACGGCATCCCATAGAACTGTCACCATCTAAGAGCCAAAACGACCCAGGACCCATAGGGGAACCGGAGATAAAAACCATATACCCAGAGACCCAAGGCCGCAATAGCAGTCCCAGGTACCGGCTCCGGCACACCGCGCGGAGCCAACTACACCCTTCACCACGTGCCATCCAAAGGCCTAACCACTAGGCCCAAAGGGGAACCATCCACAGCCCTGCTCAGGGGACTGGAACACCACTACCTGTGTGGTGGTCCCCCAATATGAAATCTAATTCAGGGGCCTAAATCCAGGGCTAAGTCAGGCCCACACTGGCTGGGCCTCGCAACAGCTATCACTCTCAAGTGAGACGGATTCCATTGGATTATACATAAGGCCAAATAGCACCTAAATCACCCAAGGCCACACAGCCAATCAAAGGACTTGACTTGGGTCCCGGATGTTAAATACTAAATACGAAATCTATTGACCTGATATTTTCGGCTGTCATGGAACAAGGACCGTGTCGCAATATGGGTAACGACTCTTACTGCCACATCTCAAAATCCACGGATAGCGGGGGGAAAAGGGCCCTAGAACACGGGGAAAAAGATGCTTTGATCATTCTAGATTGGGAATTTCCAGGTCCATATTGGCCACAGATTCTGTACAAGTCATTCTGATAGAGAAGCCAGTCGGATGACTAGCGAAACGTCTTCCAACAGATTTACCATGACCTGGATGAATGAGAACCGTCAACAACATATTTCCTTCTTTTTTTCTTAAAATGTTTATTTTTTTCTTTTTCCCACTAACTCAGTCAGCACTATACTTTAAAATTTTTTTTAAATCTATGCCATAAAATCTGCATAAAGCTTTTTTTAAATAAGTTTCAATAGTTTTTTTTATTGGGGTTTTTCAATATTCCATCAGCCAATAAAGGCAAATACCATTCTGTAGGTGTCATTGTGTATGGATGGACTATAAATGGGCTAGCAGAAAATGGTTGTTTTTATTCTACGGACAGGCCTGTTCTGGCCATTTTCAGTGCCGTAAGCAGTCCACCTTAGTGCCCTCTTATAAACGCAAACCCCTGCCCCCAAAGCACCCTTGCCTGGATTAGAATTTCTAATTTAGAAAATCTGAAGAGATAGTGAATCATCCTGTATGATTTGGTTGAACTATTTTAGACACCTTGTATTCACACTGATACGAGTACAAGCACTGCACTGAGCAAAATTAAAGGAGAATGAAAAATCCGATTGCATTGCGGCAATTAGCCAATACTAATACACCTTAACAAGTAAATACTAGTGTTGGCTAATTAGTGTTTGCCCACACTTAGGGCCCATTTAATAAAAGATATATAAAATAAGATCGCTATCGTAACAATAATGACGTTATTTTTCCGATAACGCCTTGCCCTCTCTGGCTTCCTAAATACATATGAAGGGTGAACACTTCCACCAGACTACTGTTTGAGCAGGAACCAGCTAATTTCACTGCTATCTCTGATATTGGCGGGAAACACTGGCAGGTGGGACCTTCTGAAGGTCCAACTGTTTAATGCTCCGCTTTCATAAGGGACTGAGAAACAACCAGGCAGTGCAGAAGAGATTTTTGGGTTCCAGGACTACCAGGAAGAACAACCATCATAGATTGCCAGAACCTGCAAATTTTCTATAAATTATTTATACGCCTAAGCTGGGTACACACACATGTACAGATCAGTGAATAGTCTATACACTCATAGAAAATGGCTCAATGGACCTGTGTGTTTTCCCTCACCCGCGCAGACTCCTCTATAGGGAAATTTTCGGTCTTTCCCTAATGAGCGTAATCGGAACCGACCATCTTTCAGCGGAGCATGTAGCCTCATTGATCGGAAAACGAAGGTACCACACAGTAATGTCAATGCCCCGTACACGTCAGATCCGATGGATCGGGGCTTTATCGTTACAATGTTGTGTACCCAGCTTAACAAGTCTGAATTCGGATGGGAGGGGCGATCAAATGGGAAGTTTACAGTTACAGTGACAGTTGATCCCCGCCAAAATCTTACACTTGGTGAACTTCTTATTAGTCTCTAATATAAGGGGGGGGGGGTTTTTTGTCTGGGTGTATTGTTTTTATGTGATGTCCACCCCAACTATGCACTCAGCATTACATATAAACAAAACCAGGATTACTTGTTATATCTATAAACAGTGAAATTATATATGGTTTTTATTTACTAGGTTAATATTGGTATTTATTACCTAGGTTTCGCGACGGTTTACATTCGAAGGCTGCGAAAAGACGACAAACAACCCTTCCTAGAGTACGAACGGTACAAGTTCTAGGGTTATCAAATGAAGAACGATCCTTCGTGGCATAGCAAACGGTACATTAGAGGATTATCGAACACAACAACAACGATCCTTCCCTAGGGTTGCAAAACGGTCCATTCGCAGATTACTCTAAAACGAACGTATCCTTCCTAAGGTTAGTGAGCTGAGTCACTTCGAGATTATCAACATGAACAAACGTCCTTCCACTTAGCGAATGGTACATTTGGGGTTAGCCGAAAACCAACTGGTACATTCGCGTTTTAATAAAGACCGTAAAAACATTAAACTTCAATTCGGGATTTTCGTGAAATCCGGGAGTTCTGAAAGTTTTCGTCCGGGACTTCGGAACCCTGATTCGATCGAACACCACATTCACATCTCTAATGCACATCAGCAATATATATTATTAATTGTACCTGAATACACATAGATATGGTCCTAGATGCACCCTTCAGGCAAATGTGCCAATGTATTCCAGGTGGCTAGCTATGCCTTCTTCCTCTACCTAAAGGAACTCCAACTATAGCACACATAAAAAAAGTTTGTATGGAAGCGCACACTGTAATCTCAGACAATATAACTGTTTTATTGGCATCACACCAATACACACGTG